>OY804593.1:8154982-8809790 GCA_963680895.1 Fragum sueziense | reverse complement strand
TCTCATTTTTAAAGGCGCATTTTTGGCTTATAAATAACAACTTCAAAAAATTGATAGCATTTCTACGTATTAGAATAAACAAACTTTGCATCAAGACATACTTTTAATAAAAAGAAACAAATGTGAAACGCCACTGTAAGCTTAGGCCTACTACGCTAGGATCTTCAAAATTCGTATGGTAAGGGTTAAATCTTTGCAAAGTGGCAGAAGTTTAGACTGGTTCAATTTTACCCATTCCCCAACGACAAAATTGTAGGGTTGTAAAATTTTAAATTTGCCGTCGATGACAAAATAATTGTTGATACATGTTATTTGTGCACAGTATGCCTCTTTCAACTCCTATGGTAATATCGCGGAGGCTTTCAAGAGCGCCTAACCGTAGATTAGGCGCATACTGACATTTTCCTCACCAGTACAGCCACAATATCAAATCCGACCACCCAGCTTCTCTCTTACTCAGTTGATTCACATCCATTGGTGAAAGATTCATGACTTATCAGATGTCATTGAGGATAATGGTAGAGCACTGAGAAAGGGTTCGAACCCGCGACTTATGGATTGAAAGACTCCGCTGTCATTGAATAAGCCATCTGGACTCGGCACTTCTACCGTAGGACTAAGGCTAGTTACAATAATGTAACCGAAACCTTTTTGAATTTCGATCTGGGTTTCGGTTACAATTCCTTCCTATTTGTTGCAATGGAGCAGGTGCTGGAATGATTCATTCCAACAACTTGAGCACAATCAAACTTCAAAATAAAGCTACTTATTGTTGTAAGAATGTTACCTGACAACAGATTAACCATTTCTCTGTCAATCCAGCATAGTTTTATGTTGAAATAGCTCTCAAATTAATTTCAATTTAATTTTAAAGCGGACTACCCATCCATTTTATCCATGAGATTAGAAATTTCAGTTGGAAGAAAAAAAATGAAAACTTGTCCCTGTTGACAATTTGTACCTAATTTAAGACGTGGAATATGTTTATATGGGATATACTTCTGATAAGATATTTTGGTATTCGACAATTTATGCAAGAACATGTGTTTTCCACTTGTTGCCTTGCTCTTAAAAGCAAGAGGGCGGACCCATTGCCACAAACCAATACCATTTACCAAACATCGAGTTTGTGACTGCGATATCGCAGCTAGACTTAAAGGGGGACGAGCTAGGCTGTCGAAAATGCAAATGGCACAATAATTACAAACCAGAAATAACGTATGAAATTACCAACCTGAAGGGGTAGATCATTTATGTCCATTGTTAGCACTCCATGAGCTTTATTAAGTATTAAAATCAAATCAATTAATAACATGCTGGCGTCCTTGTTTTGTTTTGTAACGGCTACATATACCCAACCTTCAAAAATCAATTACGTCAGAGATACGTCATCTGTGCTCAGCGAGATTTAACACACCGTACAACCGGCTGCGTCGAAAGTCAGCGAAGACAGATTCGGCATCTGATGTCATGTGCATGATAGGTCAAATGAATTTACTTTTATAAATAAACGAAAGGATCTTTGGTATTCTATAGTTGATAAATACGCGTATAAATGTTCAGTGTTTGTACAAAATAAACCTTTTCGCGTATTCCTCGCAAATAAGGTCAGTCATCGACACAGCCTGTTGTACGGTGTGTTAATACCGCGGAGGTGTGTCTCCTTGACCTTGTCTTGTTTTGAAGTAAAAAAAGAATGTGTAAACACGCTTGTAAAGGATTGATCTATAGCAAAGGAAAGATGGTTATTCGCCGAGATTGAGGTTTTTATGCATTGTTAATTGTTTTTCCATGCACAAATATGAGTTCCCTAACAGTTCGGAAGCATAAAAACATAGAATGAGCCCCTTTAAGCTACATCACTAAACCGATTTCTTACCAATTTAAAAGCGTAAATCTCATGTTTTATTGCTTAAAATAAATCAGAAACAGCTGTTGACCACGGTCAGAGCAGGGGTTTCAATAAATCTTTGGCCACCTGGGCCATTTTTAGCTAAAGCAGGCGGGTGATTAATTTTCTTTGTATTCCCTAATAACCCCATACAGAATTTTTAAAAGTGTATAGTCCTATTTATAAGCCCTGACATATTTTTTTAACTTTGTCGTGAATAGGGGGATGTAGACTCAAATTCAGTCAAATAGGAGGAGGAAATCCCCCCCCCCCCAACCTCAGAGGCTTCGCATTTCCCCATATTAAACTATTCTCTAAGTAAAAAAAAATGCTTACATTTTCCCCTAATATTTCCTTCTAAACATATTCCCCTAATATTACCTTCTAAAAGATTTTTTAAACAAACAGTTCCACTTGTCAGCAAAATGATCCGCAAAATAACGTCGCTTGACGTTCTGATGATGCGCGGGAACTTCAACGGCGCGGGAACGCAGAAAAAAGACCGTTCGGATATCCTCGGATAATGTCGATCAAAGATCGAATCATCGACCCGGATGTGTGTGTATGAAGAAATCTTGAAAAAAATTGGATTTCTTAGCCGGAAGTGGCTACGCTTCATAAAGTAGTTTTTGAGGTCAACCAACAATCTCCTTCGCAGTTATCTCCCCTGAATTGGAATTGGGGAGATCTCTGCCGGCACAGATTGAGTTACCAAGATTTCAGGTAATTGATTTTTTATATTGATTTTTATTTAAAAACGTAAACATGCTTTATGTGATGTTTTAAGCATATGGGGTGTCAGATATATATCCAAATAAAAAAAATATAATTGGATTTAAAAATGATTTCAGAAATATAAATAAATTTACGATATCACGTGACATTCACCATGGTCACGTGATTTATATGCCTGCAGTGATAATGTAAGGCATTGTCGCTGTGTGGAGTTTGGTCAACCAAATGTAGTCTGGTTCCCGCCTCTGATACACTACGTTGTAAAGAGTCTGGTAATACCTGGCAAACCGGGTCCATTGATTGGTTTGTATACACAACCGATGAAACACCTCGGCCAATCAGACCCGCTCGTTGACGACCATGTGGATGGCCGTGGAGATTAGCTATTACCGTACCTAAATCCGTAGTAGATTTAAGGTACGGGAACCAGACTAAACCAAATGCACAACCATTGCAACTTGCGGGACTTGCAGGTTGTAATCATTCTAAAAATAAAAAGAGAGGACACTGGAACTGCAAACAATGTATTTCAGTATCATTGTCGCGTCATCGTTGACAGTCACAGACGAACGGTTTGAATTGTTGTTCTATTCTATTCATAGTCTGAAAGTAGTTCTACGAGATGCATCCAAGGTATGATTCGATAGAGTTGTCCTTGGTGATCCAATTAAAAAAAGACGTGACGTCAAAATCGGTATGACGTCACAATTAAAAATGCTGACTGGTTCACTAAACTAGGATATTTTTTTGATACGGGACCTCAGATTACGGATGCAATTTTACACTAAAGAAATTCACAATCTCAACATCATAGATATAGGCCTACAAAAAGACTACCGAGAAATCTAAAAAAATTAGGCTTGGCACAGAAACCCAAACTCACAAAGTAACAAAATCATCCATTTCGATACGCCCACAATACCGTAAGCCGTGGCCAATTACATTGACTCGGGTATAAGTCATACATTGAAGAGCAAGCCGTTTTTCTGCAGCCTATACACAGAGACACTGTTCCAATTTGTTACTAAAAAAAGTTACACTTTTTTATGCCAGATCGAGGCTCTGACTCTAATCAGAGCAAATCATCCAACGTGCAATGGAAACGCACGGAGGAAAGAAGAAGTTTAAGAGGAATCATACTCCGTTTAGTGATGATTCCTTTGTGAATCTAGACGGGATATCATTGACCGACTTCCAGGACTGACTTCCAATTATGGTCTTTACCTTAAGTCATTTTTGACCCTCCGAAAAAGGAGTACCCACGGATCTTTTGAGGACCTAGCCGCCAGGTTAAACTGTCATTTTCACGTAAACCCCCCTTCCCCAACAACAACAAAATGTACGAAACATGCAATTTTCAGTGTGAAGATGATAATCTAAGTACAAAAAGGTTTATGTAGATAGATAAGTCATTATGGTACATCAATTTGATAATAAAAGCATTGTTCTTTAAAGGCTTGCAGCCCATTTCCGAAACGACAAATTATATAGACTTTTCAAGTTTGACAGCGGCTTTTAAACCGTTTCCTAAACGGCACCAGATTCAATTGGAAGCGCCTGCAGACAACAGAATGGGCACCTTGAAAGTACGATTTTAGTGTGTGCAAGGGCGAATCTAGAGGGGGTCGGGATGTGCAAACCCCTCAACCCCGGAATCAGCCGAAAAATGAATGTTGACCATAAAGCGTCAGCACAACGTTATATATAAATTAACACATTTAAGTCATCATTTGGGCTTGGACCCCCCACCCCCCACCCTTGACAGTCAAAACATAAACATTTCTTGTTTGGTAAAGGTTTAAAACATTTCTTTTTCATTTCTTTTATAATTTAACACCTCTTAACAATATTTCAGTCATAAATTTATTTATAGATCTAATTGTCCACGCTCTGAGGCTGGGAATCCATCCTGTGACCTGTCAATTATTGGCTGTTATCACAGGGGTCTCGTTTGCCAAAATTTGGAGCCGTTATTGGGCCCCATTCCCAGTGGCAAAAAGTACCTTTTTTCCTAATTCTCCAGTGAAAATTCCCAATGAGGACCCAGAATGCCCCATGGTAAGACCTCATCTTCATTTACAAGCATTTTGAAGACAGTAACGAGTTTTAGAGTAGATTCTAAAACAAGAGTATTGTCGGGACGTACCGAGCGGAATAAATAAAACGAAAGTGAAAGTAGATTTAAAAATAAATTATTAGATCTAATGTGGATATTCTTTTGCTTCACAATAACAAGATACAAACACAAAGTAAATGTACCCGAGTCATCATTCTAGATCTGTTATTGCTGTTATATTATCACTTCAAACAATATGTGGCAAAAGCAGTTATGAATTTAAAAATCGGGCTATTTATAGTAATGTATTGTTGATGCATGACGTCACCAACGATACACTACTAAGTTCCCGGAATTATGGTTCCCAAGAACGTCTACGCGACGTTAAACTACAGAATAAAAGACCGGGAACCAAATGACCTAGAATTAAACCGGAAATGCAACAAATGTCAGGAAAGGCGCTGGTTTGAACGTGAATAAAGGTTGCAAATTAAAATGACTGCATAACCGCGGTAGGTCAGAATGAGACTCAGTAAGTAAACAATCAATGCACATGTTAATAAACGCTTCGACTAATCGTAAAGCTTTAAATATTACAAACAGAGATCTTGGAGCTAAAGTCCTGTCACCACATTAACCCCTCACTGCGAAAGAATTGTCCTAATTCTTGAAATATAAATATTTTAAGCATTTGAAAACTTACTTACATATGGCCTTGGATGATAGATTTAGATAATAAATCAATGTAATTAACAATAATGAATTGATAGACCATAAAAGTAATAATTAACATGTGTCATATTGGAATAAGTAATCTTCATAAGTATTAATGTTACTAAATGGCACATAAAAGTGTTTAATTAAAGTGTTACTAACTGTTATAAATGTTAACTTGGGAATACACATGGGAAATACATTGCTTAGATATGAAAGCACTTTAAATCAGAAGTCTGTTCCTTGATACTCTTACTTAAAGAGACATTTCAGAATTTTTTGTCATAAATTTTACTTTTATTTTTATCTGAAAGCCAAAATATTGCGCCGTTTACGAGAAATTTATATTTTTGTGTTAAAATTAAACAAATTGTTGTGGACAACAGTTCGGATTTATATGCAATTTATCGATTATGTCTCAACTTTAAATGCGTGTTTCTCGCTTATTGGCAACAACTTAAAAAAACTAATAGTATTTATACTCATTAGAATAACCAAATTGAAATTGGAATGAAATGTCCCTTTAACGCTAAATGAATGTAGGATTTAATGTCTATAGTACTATTATATTTCATCATTGGATCGTCATCGTCAGGTTTATGGCTCGATTCATCGTACCCCAGTCATCGTGTTTGGCATCTATCCTCATGGATCGTCCTTCGTCAGGCCTTTGGATCGATTCATCGTACCCCCGAAGTCATCGAAATTGTGACAACAATACGTCATACAACAAAAGTTACCCTCAGTAGTAGTACATCGAGTATGGTATGACATCGTGGAACAGTTTTTCGGATTTCATCATGGAACAGTTTTCGGATTTTCATCCAAATATAACAGGTTTCGGGTATGAAATCATCAAATTGAACAGTTTTCGGTATTGAAAGCACCAATTAAAGTTTTTGACTTCAGTAAGTTTTAGCTCTATCTTATTAAATACATAGAATTTCTTATCTTAATATGAGAAATTACATGCAATGAAATAAAGTATTATTGAAGAAACATATCCTACATGTTCTATGTGATCAAAGGTAATAAATGAAATATCAAAAGTATGGTAAAATTACTTGAAAAGAGTTAATTACTTTTAACTACTAAATAACCGAAATAACTAACTCCTCAAACATGGAATTAAATAGGTAAACATGGCTGTGGTCATTCCATATTTCGTATATTAGCAGTATTCTGATTTGAAACAGTGTCCTTGAATTGACTTAAATTAACTTAATAACAATTTTCAACATATAACATGTATTACAAATTTCAAGTAACCAACTACATCAATTTGAACTTCTTAATAATTGTTGTTTTTTTCGTAACAAAATCCGTCTTGTACGTAAATGACCGTTCTCTCCTCCCTTATCAACTTTCTCTTTCTATTTGTTTTCTCCTCTACTTCTTCTACTAATTTGATTTCTTCTTCCATGTTTTCACTTTCTATTTCCTCCTTCTTTTCTTCGTCTTCTTTCTTCTTCAACTTTTCTATCCTTCTTTCTTCTTCAATTTTCTCTTCTATTTGTACCAATTCTTCTCTCTTTCCTTCTATCTTCTTCTCATTCTTCTTCAATTTTTGTTCATCTTCTTCTTTTTCTTCTCTTTTTTCTTCAACTCCTCCTTCTTTCTTTCTTCTTCCCCCTTCTTCTCCTCCTTCTTTCTTAATTCCTCCCTTTTCTTCTCTTCTTCCTTCCTCGACTCCTCCTTCTTTCTTCTTTCTTCTCTTTCTTCCTTAGCTCCTCCTTTTTCTTCTCTTCTTCTTTTCTCAACTCCTCTTTTCTCCTTTCTTCCTTCTTCATCTCCTCCTTTTTCTTCTCTTCTTCTTTTCTCAACTCCTCTCTTCTTCTTTCTTCATCTCCTCCTTTTTCTTCTCTTCTTCTTTTCTCAAATCCTCTCTTCTCCTTTCTTCTTTCTTCATCTCCTCCTTTTTCTTCTCTTCTTCTTTTCTCAAATCCTCTCTTCTCCTTTCTTCCTTCTTCATCTCCTCCTTCTTTCTTTCTTCTTCCTTCTGTCTGTCATCCCATTCTAATAACTGTATCTCGTGTTCATAATTATATCTTTGGAAGTTGATAAAGCTGTCATCCTCCCGTTCCTCTTCGGAATCCGTCACCTCTAAATCTTCCTCTAACTTTTCTATTCTTCTCTGTTTCGCACTCTTTTCTACTTCATTTTCCCCCTCTTCATCTCTCTTCTTCTCCCACTTCTTCTCATCCTTGTTCCACAAATCCCTGCGTAACAATCTTTCTGCTTTCCCCGCAAATCCATCTCTGCAGCCTCATGTTTGGCACCTGTTGTCTGGTTAAACAAAATGTATTGGTCCTTTCTAATTTTGCAGCTGTTGGGGTTGTCGTTCCTTCTAAATATCTTTAAACAATATTGACACTTGAAGGAGATACCCGAGTGTTGTTCTCTCAAATGGGCTATACAGGCTTTTCTGCTCCCGAAGGTCAGATCACCACATACCGTGCATAGGAATCTCTATAGAAGTGAAAATAATGTATTTTTAGCATTATGTATTATGTCTACTTGTATAATTGTAGATCTATAAATGATAAAACTATATTCATTTTTTTACGTTAAGCGTTAATAACTAAATCTTATATATCTTCAACTTGTCATGATGTACTATTTTTGAATATTTCCTGTTTTGTATCTTTATTCTGTATAGAACATCATTCACTTTTTTTAGAACCTTACATGGGCTAATCCATGGTTTTTGGTATTTTGGGCTTAAACCTTTCTTTCTAATTTGACAATAATACCAGACTAAGTCGCTCTCTTTATATGAAGTTAAGTTTGCTTTAGTGTCATAACTGACTTATTTCTATGTTTTCACGTGCTATTTCATTGATGCTCAACAATTTCTGTTCTAAATCTATGACATATTTTGGATAACTCTTATCTTTATCTCTTTCAGTTCCATATAACGGGGAACCAAATACAAGGTCAATAGGAAGCATTAGCTCTCTTCCTATATGAAGCATTGCCGGTGTGTACCCAGTTGATGAATGAACTGCTGAACAATATGCCAACATAACCAAGTCTAAATGTTCATCCCAGTCTTTTTGATTAGCTGAGACATACTGACTGAGCATTTTTATTATTGTAATATTCTGTCTCTCAATAAATCCATTTCCATGTGGATGAAAACTTGAAGATCTAGTTTTCTCTATGCCTAACAATTTGCATGTTTCTGCAAATAACTTTGATTCAAATGTCTTTCCTTGATCAGTATGACAGATTAAAGGACAACCCCAACGGCTTATGTATTTATCTACAAGTACTTTTGCTACAGTACTTGCCTCTAAATTATTGATACAAAAACACTCTGTCCATTTACTGAATACATCCCCAATGACCATAATGTAGTTGTTGTCACTATTGGATTTCCGAAAAGGACCCATGAAATCAATAGCTATCCGTTCGTTGGGAGCCCCCACATTATAACATTGAAGAGGTGCTTTTGGCTTTCTTAAAGACATTCTCCTACTATTGCATTTTACACAAGCTTTACACCAATTTTCCACATCTTTCCTCAGAGTAAACCAGAAATATCTTTCTCTTATCTTATGCAGAGTTTTCTTTACCCCTAAATGACCACCACATTTATTGTTATGGAGTTGCTCTAAAACATAGGATCTATGTGACTTTGGAATAACTAAAAGGAGTTTGAAATCAGTGTCCTCCGGCTCATTACTTTCCCATTTCCTATACAGAACATTATTCTTTAATACAAAGGAATCAATATGTTTCCATTAGTATTTTACTTCTGGACTGTATTTAGAAATGTGTTGCCATGTTGGTTTTTCTCCATTAGAAATCATATCTTTAATCAATTTCAAGTCATTATCAGCATTTTGCAAGGAATTTATATCAGTAATCAAGTCCAAATTTTAACTGACATCAGAATGACTAGTTGATTGTGTTTGGTGCATATCTGAATCTGAAGTGCTTGTACTAGGACCATCACTAGCATTAATCAAAACATCTTTACTGGTTTGGTTAACACTATTATAGGCTTTGTTTGTATAGAATTAATGTTATGGCTAATCAAATTATTTGATTTAACCCCCTTAATAACATCAGTCTTCTTTAACCTATTTTCTATCTTTTCAGAATCAACTGACAACATGGAATTACAGATACTGCAGCTAAACAAACAGACATGCAGTATCAACATTGAAAGACCAACCAGAAAAACATTTTCAAGGAAAAACAGAAATAGAGTTAACAGTGCAAGGGAAATAACTCTATCATCTTTTGAGAAAGTCATCTCTGTGATATTTTTCTTGTGTGAAAAGCCAATGTCGGGCGGAACTTTTTCCTCTAGGTAGCACTGTAAAGTGTACCAACAATATCTACCCTTGTTCATCAAAGATTTACGAGGGGCGGTCGGAAAGTAGTTGGACTTTTGACTAGTTCTCTAAAACCATTCAACTTTTAACAAAATTCTTTTTACACTGTTTGAACACATTGTCCATCTATGTCTATGCATTTTTGCATCTTCATAGCAGCTTTATTATTCCCACTATTAACCATGACGTAGAGCCACTGTAATAGGTACAATGACAGTTTTTAACATTTGACATGAAACGAGTAACTATCAATCCTCGTGAATCCCCAAAAGCAACAAACATGACTACCAACCGAAGGTAACAGCTTAATCTTTTCAGGTGTGGGGAACCAGCTCGTTTCCATGACTGCTGTGACTGATTTTTTTTTATCCCAAGTTCGGAATTATGAACCCTTATTTAATCTCCAATAATAATGTGGTTCAAAAACTTCACTCCTTCATGATTAAAATGACTAGATTGTTCTTTTGTTTTGGTTACCCTTGTTGTTCCTCTAACAAATAGCCTTTGATACATAAAACACCTTTCACATATAAGTGGCCAGAATATTGTGTATATATAATTATCTTTGAAAATAAACCGACCACATTATTGGCAAATGGATGTAGATTCCACCAATATACAATGTGTTTATACAGTTGCAAATGGAGATACGCAGCACGAAAAGTCCAACTACTTTCCGACCGTCCCTCGTACATGTTCTTAACAGAATTTCCTTATTCTCAAATGACAGAAATGCCAAAAGAAAAATGGACATTATCTGACCAACTGTTTGGTTTACATTCATAACTAATAGTAATAAAAGGGAGATAATCATGTATTGATTTTGATCATAAGACCCAGATTTGCTTCCCTTGAAAGGCAAAGTTTCCACTCGTGAAACCATGGCCTCTTCCCTATTGGAACTCTCTACTCTGGTGCAATATTTGCACTCATCCTCAAGACAAGGCCTTCTAGACAATGCATCTGCATTTGAATGAAGCCGCCTAGCTCTATGCTCTATTGTAAAATCATAACTACTGAGAAATGCAAGCCACCTAGCTAACTGACCTTCTACATTTTTGAAATTGAGTAACCATTACAGACTTGATTGATCACTTCTTACTAGAAAGTTTCTCCCTAGTAAATAATGATGAAAGAATTTTATTGAATTGACTATTGCCAACAATTCTCTTCTTGTCACACAGTACCTCCTCTCAGTTTTAGTGAAACATTTACTGAAATATCCAATCACTTTTTCTTTGCCATTTATGACCTGGCTCAGAACTCCACCTTGACCTGTCAATGATGCATCAGTATCCAATATAAATTTATCATTTTCCGTTGGAAACGACAACATTGGAGCATTTACCAAAGCATTTTTTATCTTTTCAAAGGAATCTTGGCATTCTTTTGACCAGACAAATTTTCTATTGATTTCTGCTAACTCATGCAAAGGTTTTGCAATAGTTGCAAATTGATATACATAGCTTCTATAGTAGCTTGCAAGGGAGGCAAAACTTCTTGCTTCCTTGGAATTTTTAGGTATAGGCCAATTCTTTATCTTTTCAATCTTTAACGGATCAGTTCCCACACCATTTTCATTGATCACATGTCCAAGAAATGTGACTTCTTTTTGAAAAAGTACACACTTTCTGGGATTAAGCTTTAGATTTGCATCACTTAACCTTTTGAATACTACTTCAAGGTGCTGTAATTGCTCGGTGAAGGTTTTTGAATGACATATTATTTCATCAAGGTATATTATGACCATTGTCCATAATAAACCAGCAAATACCATTTGTACAAGTTTAGTGAAGGTTGCTGGCGCATCGCATAAACCAAAAGCGAGACGTTTCCATTGAAATTGCGAGCCTCCTGGTATAGAAAAAGCAGTTTTATGTCGGTCAGCTTCATCAATTTCGACTTGCCAATAACCTGGTTTCATGTCGAGACACGAAAAACATTTTGACCCTGCCAAAGCTTCAATACTATCATCAATTCGGGGAAGAGGTTGTGAATTTTTTATTGTGACCTCATTCAAACCTCTGTAATCACAACAAAATCTTATTGAATTATCAGCTTTTAGGACTGTGACAATAGAAGCATTCCATGGGCTTTGTGGGCATTTCTCAATGATATCATCTTTTTCCATTTTATCAATTTCAGCCTCAAATAATTTTCTTTTTGCCTGGGGTATCCTATATGGATATTTCTTAACAGGCTTGCTGTCACCAGTGTCAATTTTATGTTTAATCAAGTCTGTGTTAGACCAATATCACTTGAGCTTGTACTAAAGATACTTTGATGTTTTATAAGGAACTGTCTCAAATGTTCAGTTTCTTCCCTATTCAACTCTTTTGAAGATTTTGAAAACATATCATTCAAATATTCTGGTAAATAATTGCACTGGTTACTAGAAATACTAGTTGCTCCTACAGTTTGCTTTTCAACTATATTCACTTGTTCTAATATAGCAGTAGTGGTATCCCTATAGATCTAAACAGGTTTCTCAGCGAAATTTGCTAATCTTATAGGAACACAACTCTGACTAGGATCACAAAGTGTTTTAGCTACCAACGGACCAGTCTTATCAGAAAAAATGTCACAACCTTCTACCAAACAAAATTTATCTTTCTCAATGTGATCTAAAACTTTTCCAGGAATTACCATTTCTGAATTTGGTGGAATGGTAATATCCTGTAAAATAGCAACTCTACAACAACTTGGTTTCATTGCACTCTAGGTAAAACATGGAATTTTGTCACCTTTTACTGATAAATAATTTCTGCTTATCATGAGATCACATTTATGTATTTTCATGAAATCCAAACCTAAAAACCATCCAAATTTATGTCTGCTAGCAGCATTTCGTGAACAAATTTATGTTTACCTAGCCCAACACTCAGACTTGCTTTTCCAATGAAAGGTTTGTTTTCCCCAGTAATTGTGCTCATCATGATATTCACTGGAATTAATTCAATGTCTTTACTCTTATTTATCATATCAAACAATTTGCCACTCAGAATGGAAACATTTGCACCAGAATCACACAAACATGATATCAATTTATCATTTATCTTGACATCACAATAATAGCCATTTTCTTTTCCCAAACTGTTTAATTCTATTGTATTTTTGGTATTGGACCTTACTGGTGATTTGGTCTGGTTGCGGCCCTCCAACTCGACACTGAATCGTTTCCCTGGTAGTTATTACCAGACCCATTTCTCCACTGATAGTTATTACCAGAACGATTTCCTTGATTTCTATCATTTCTGTAATTACCATTGTAATTTTGATTTTGATTGTTGGAATTGTTATAATTCCCATTGTTATTATTATTCCTATTGTTATTATTTCTATTTTGCTGATAACCTTGTTTATTTGCTTGTTGTGTTTGTTTTGATACCCATTATTTGAATTTTTATCCAACTTATCTAACCTTTCTGTTAAAGTATTCAACTTTTCAAGAACAGTGTCCATTGTTGATTTATGTTTATGATGATCTGAAATAGCATTTACTGGTGCAACTCTACCCTGATTTACAATTTTATGTGTTTCCAACCGAACAGCTATTGTTTCTGCCTCAGACATAGTTTTAGGACAACATTCCCTTAACCTCAGTCTAATATCACTATCATCCAAACTATCAATGAAGTAATCAAGTGATAGTATTTCTATCAAACTTGAAGGTGCTTCAGGATAAGCTTGGCGGGTTAAATTTCTAATGCTTTGAGCTAATTCGGGTAAGGATTGAGCTTTTTGTCTTTTAATTGACTTTAATTGTGACCTGTAAATCTCAGCTTTATTCTTTGTCCCATATCTATTTCTCAACATTTCTACAAGACTATCATAATCTCTTTTCTGTGTCTCTGACATTTCCCCTAAAAGAAATCGAGCACTGCCTGTGAGACAACTAGCTAAATACAATGCCTTTGCTTGATATGGCCAACTATTAATTTCAGCAACAATATTGAACTGGGTTAAATATTCACTGAAATCAGATGTCCCATCAAATGTCTGTGGTTTCATTTTCAAATTGAAAATATGCACAGGATCAGTCATATTTTGGTTATTATTTGTACTTGGTAAGTTTTGATAGCTTGTACTTTGAGTACTTTGATTAATCAATGAACCGTTTCTTCCATGGTCATTATCAACATTTTCTCTTGAATTTGATCTGAATGTTATTTCACTGTCAGGATGTCTAATTTCTGAGATATTTGACTGCAAAGCATACATGCCATTTTCATTTTTATGCCCCCGATAGGGAGGCATCATAAATTTGACTTGTCCGTCCGTCCGTCCGTCTGTCTGTCCGTCTGTCTGTCCGTCCGTCTGTCCGTCATTCCGTCCAAAAACTTTTACATTGGCTATAACTTCCTTATTACTTAACATATTCGCTTCATACTTTACCACAACATTCCTTGGTACATTACCTTTCTGTAGGCACATACTTTGGTGACCTTGACCCCTGGATGACCTTGACCTTGAACATAGATTGGCCATAATTTAAAATCAAAGCGGTGTCGGGGGCATTGTCATCTTACAGTGACAGCTCTTGTTTTCCATTCTTGAATTCATGTTATTATGTAACTCTTTCAGTGTATGTGAATACAACTCATTTCTTGTGTCATTAACGATAACTTTTCTTGAACTTGTTCATTTTCTCATTCAACACCATCCGTTATGAAAGAACAAAACAATCTCCACTTCAAAACAAAATAACAACTCTCATTCAGAATTTCAAATGAATAAATATTTTCAATATCAGTGGAAAATCTTAGTCCTCGCTAAACAAGGCTTTCTCGAAAAATTCCACTGTCCTAATTTCAACAATTCAACAATATCATAACCGTTTTAACTTCTGACACCATTTGTCGGGACGTACCGAGCTGAATAAATAAAACGAAAATGAAAGTAGATTCAAAAATAGATTAATTATTAATGTGGATATTCTTTTGCTTCACAATAACAAGATACAAACATAAAGTAAATGTGCCTGAGTCATCATTCTAGATCTGTTATTGCTGTTAGATTATCACTTCAAACAATATCTGGCAAAAGCAGTTATGAATTTAAAAATCGGGCTATTTATAGTAATGTATTGTTGATGCATGACGTCACCAACGATACACTACTAAGTTCCCGGAATTATGGTTCCCAAGAACGTCTACGCGACGTTAAACTACAGAATAAAAGACCGGGAACCAAATGACCTAGAATTAAACCGGAAATGCAGAAAATGTCAGGAAAGGCGCTGGTTTGAACGTGAATAAAATTTGCAAATTAAAATGACTGCATAATCGCGGTAGGTCAGAATGAGACTCAGTAGTAAGTAAACAATCAATTCACATGTTAAACGATTCGACGAATGGTAAAGCTTTAAATATTACAAACAGAGATCTTGGAGCTATTAAAGTCCAGTCACCACAGTATGTACAAATGCATTTTACACCACTACAGTCTAATTTGCAGCTGAAACTGAGTGACAGTATGAATACAAACTTGTTTTAGTTTTTCCCAATTAAGGTTAAAACGTCGCCATTTTTCCCAATTTCATTGGCCCCTGGCCCCAAACTAAAATTGGTAGCAAGACCCCTGTATCAATGGCACAAACACATGCAAAATATATCCGCTCACACTTGGACAGTACTTAGTACTTGGCCCAATTGCTCCTGCAAAGTTGATTTTATTTGGTTGTCAAAAGCAGTAGCTCATCCTGAACTTGCATGGTGGTAATCAGTTGCAATAATGTAACCGAAACCTTTTTTTGATTTTTGGTCTGGGTTTCGGTTACAATTCCTTTCGCAGAGCTCCAGATAGGATGCGTATTTGCGTAAAATACGCATTGAATTGATCTAAATACGCATTTACTTTCATAAAAATGCGTACAGATACGCATTCAAAATAAGGAATACGCATTTGATAATCGTCAGGTAGCGTATCAAGATCGAAGAGCGCCGGACGAAACACATCTAGAATAGGAAATTCCAAATAACATTTTGGTCTGTACAAATAGCGTATCTATACCTACGACTCAGCCAATCAAAACCGGGAATTATTGGGGAAAACTGATTACATCACCAGCCGAGCTAAGGCAGATGACGATCGGCTATTCCGTAGATCTACCGAATGCTGCCGAGTGGTGTATTTTGTTCGAATTTCAGTCAATCGTTGATTTCCGTTAATTTTTTTATACGGAGCAAATCGTTTCCTCGATTTTGATTTGATGATAAATATCAGGCCATTGCGTCACTTCGTAAATCGGAAATTGCATCTCGAAGAAGTTTGTTTTCTTTTTAAATCGGGAAGCGAGTAAATCCACTTCAGAGCACATCGTAAAGGCGATTTTGGCCGATATTATTTCTGAAGAGGCCCTACAGTACAGACAAAGATAGCCCATGATGAATTTGTAATCTCGTTCAGAAAAAAGACATTGAAAAGTCTTGAGTTGATGGTCGGAAACATAGCGCGCTTAGATGTCCTCGAAAATGAAAGTATAGGTCGTTCCGGTGGGGTGCTCCTGTTAATTTTAATCCTTTCCCGAACAAGAGGGTAAATACTCATTGCCTCCAAAAACATCTGGGAATACGCATTGGAAAAATTTTTGAGGGGTAAATACTCCTTGCCTCAAAAAATTATCTGGAGCTCTGATTTGCTATGGAAGCAAGTTTAGCATAGTCAAACTCAAACTTCAAAATAACGCTACGGAATGTAGTAAGAATGGTACCTGACAACAGGTTAACTATTTTTCTGTCAATCCAGCATAGTTTTATGTGGAAATCACTAAGTGACTTTCAAATAAAGTTCAATTCAATTTTGAAGCGGAGTACCCACCCATTTTACTCTACTGGGACTTGTATTTTCTGTTGGAAGAAATAATTGCTAACAATTATTCTTGATACTTTTTAACTGAATTTGTGCCATAGAATTTCTTTTTATGGGATACACATCTGATTAGATATGATAGTATTAAAAAATGTATGCAGGAAAATGTGTTTTCCACTCTTTTGTCTTGCTCCACAAGAAGGAATAGGGTGGACTCGTAGCCACAAACCAATACCCATCATCAAGTTTGTGGCTACGATATCGCAGCTAGGTGGTAATGGGCGATGGAGACAGGGTATGAATGATTACAAGCCAAAAAATATCTCTTTTTTTTCAATCAAAGTTGCAAAAATATTCCTGTAACTTATAACTCTAATAATTAACGTAAATGACTAGAAAATATTCTTAGTACTTAGGCAGAATAATTGATAAATGCTCGCGTGAAAATAACGACTCGCTAAATGAATTGTAGTAGAAATTAGTACTAACCCTCCTGGGTACGAATCGAGTATGTCCCGGTTTGACCCGAGAGATCGCTGGATCCCAGCCTCCCATTAACGCTCAAGCGGTGAGACCGGAAACAGCCGCTTTTGTAATGGAGATCTAACGACGACAAGACGTATTGAATATTGCAGAAGTCAATCCGTGTAATCTTGGGACAATTCTAGCCTTTTAGACGGAATCCAAGGTGGCAGCTTGGAGCTAAACAGGTAAGAAACCCAGTTTTACCATAGTGGCGTTGTCGGCATCGGCCTGTAAAGCATAATTTGGGAAAATCCGACTATCGGCAGATTCGACTTTGTTAAATCGGGAGGGATTTAAATATTTGTCATCTGTACGTTAGATTATTACCGTTAAGCTAACCGGGTGATCGTCGATGGTACCTCGATTGGATTAACTCAAGAAATTATCCATTTTCTGCAGGAGTGAGTGGATCGGCGGTTGCAGACGCCGAAAGCAAACTCAGCGGTTTGCCGATTTTGGACTTCTTGGGCTATCTTGTCAGGGTTTTTAGGGTATAAAATCAAAATTTCAAGGGTTATTTGGCTTTATTTTTTCGTATTTTGGCAGTTTTGCGGGGTTTTCTTTTCTCTTTGTCTGAAATTCGCGGGAGATTTGGCTACTTCCGGTGAGCATGCGCAGTAATTTAGACCAAAACAAATTTCTGAAAATCGTTTTCTAAGCTCTAAATTTCAAAATTACCATTGTTTTTGTGTCCACTATTGTAAATCTTCAACTCGTTTTGTGTTTTCTTTGTGTATTGGCTTAACTAACACAGTGTTTACATATTTGTGTTTACCCCACCCTTTGTTCTTCTTTTCTTCCATTGTTTGAGACACTTGACAATTAGTGAGAGGACATACAGGCTTTGTAACTTAATTTTCTTGTCTCAATTGCATTCTGGTTTAGGTTTCAAAAAAAAAAAAAAAAAAAAAAAAAAAATCCGTCGTCTGCATTTCAAATTCAAAGGACTGCAAGCACTGTAAGTAGTCCATTTTTGCAGTCAGCTAATTTCTCTGATATTACACATCAGATTTCAACATTTCCTGTATTTTACACTTTCGTTTCTTGATTTTCAGTGTTTCAACTTCAGTAATTTAAAATCAAAGCACTGAGAGTACTGGAAGCCTTTATGACATCTCAGATCCTTTTCTCTTATCACATAACAACATTTATTAAACTATGGGTTAATTCAAGTTCGTTTCTATAATTTTACGAACCTTTGGAGTATTTTTGGTATTTCAAAGTACTGAAAGTACTGAGAGTCGTCAAATTTCAACTTTGTTAATTTTTCCTTTTCCTGATCTTAATTCTTGATAGGTCTTAGGAATTCTTCTTCCAATAGTATTGATACATTGTTTAAGTGTCTCTTGTTATTATTGCATGTTATTTATTTCCATTTTGACTAATATTATTGTAATTGCCAAGCAGTGAATAATATAATCATGGAAGGGGGTTCGCTTCAACCCAGGTCTAAGATTCAAATTAATTATTGCATGGCAGGAGATTTAATTAGATTGGAGGGCATTGGCAAGAAATTGGCATATAAAATTATGAACATTCGAGAACGCTTGGGAAATTTGGATGTTGACACATTTTGCAACCTAGGTTTAAAGAATGTAGAGTCCATGTTGCCACACATAGATTTCACTCCATATGAAGGAGCAAATCAAGCTCCATCATCAAAAGGTGAGTCTAAACCTCAAATCAAAGACGAACAAGAGGAGGAGCGAAGAAGTCAGGAGTCGCAGTACAGGCAAAAAGAGGTCTATACTGCTGAACCCCAGTACGGGCAATCAAAAGTCTATACTGGGGGACAACATCCAAGGTCGGAACATACTAGGTTGGATCAGGGAACTTACAGCAGGGATCATTTTGATGAACCCTGGCAAGAAAGATTTGACGACCGATCATGGAGACCAAGGGAAACTCGTCAAGGCGGTTATTATGCACGGCCGTCAATGTCAGAGCCCAACAGAAATTTTGCCAGGGCAGATGAATTTCGTGATAATGGACCAAGGTACTCTAGGTCTAGGTCCTATGCAAGTGAGTATCCGGATGAAGAATACCATCGGGGATACGATCATCGCCCTTATGAACATGACTGGGAGCAGTATGATGACACATACTATGCACCGAGAAGGAGGGATCCGCCAAGGAGGGATAGTGAGATGAGGGCACCGAATGTGTCAATTCCCCGAAGCATTTCATTTGACGGAAAGGGGGATTGGCAGGCTTTTGCCACAAAGTTCGAGTTGTTTGCGGCTGGCCAACGTTGGAGCCCGAAAGAAAGGCTAAATTCCCTTTGCTGGTGTTTAGAGGGGACGGCAAGTGAATTCTTCACAAATTTAATTAGAAGGGTTCCGGGAATCCCATTTACGGATGTCATGGAGCGAATGGAGCGACGTTTCAATGTGTGTGACTTGCCAGAGACAAGCCAGATGTTGTTTACCTGTGCTATCCAAGGCCAAAAAGAGACTGTTGTGGAATGGGCCGACAGAGTTGTCCAGCTTGCCATGAAAGCGTTCCCGGACCTGACGGAGGGCCAAATTTACAAACAAGCTACACTTCGGTTTTGCCAGGGATGCATCGACAAGGAGGCAGGTCACTATGCCCTCACATGTAGGCCAACTTCAATTGACGAGGCATTAGACAAGGTGCGTTGGTTCCAACAGACCGACAAGGTTATGTACGGAAAATCAAAAAGAGAGGTCCGAAGTGTACGTGGCGAGGAAGCAAGAGAATGGAGTGAGTCGGATGAAACTTACGCTCGAGCAGCTCGAACAGCGATTAGGCCACCGAAAGATGAGGCACCTAAGTCTGTGTCTTTCAAAAAGCCTGATCCAGCTGAATTGTGAATGGACAAGATGGAACGGGGTTTAGAGGATTTAACCAAACAAGTGGCCGACCTCACGACTTGCATGAAGGGGATTGAAGCGTCACTTTCAAGGCAGAGATCCAGACAAAGATCAACGTCCCCAAGACCTGCAAAACCAGGGGCATGTTACAAGTGTGGGGAGTTAGGGCATTTTGCAAAAGAGTGTCCAAACACCACTAAGTCTGCGAAGGCGATCTATGACCAAGATGATGACGATTTAAACTCATCGGGGTCGGACCTGTAGGCCGAGATTCGACCAATAAGAAGAAAGGCCTTCTACCGAAACAGGGGAAAAGGAGGAAACTTCATACTGATGACGTCATCGAGATGTGCGAGGCATTTCACGCCTTGTATACTATTTTCGCAGATGAAGATCTACTTGATAAACAAGAAGCACAAGGTGGGGAAGATCATTCGATGGGCACGGCTAGGGTCGGGTCCGGAAATGAAACTTTGTCAAAAGATCTTCACATGGAGTCCACGGCGGGAGTCGAGGCACATGTGGATATAGAGGACTGGGATGAGGAGATGAGAAGGAGCCCCAAATTGATCCATTTAGAGCACACGGCACGGGTCGAGTCTCAAATGGAAACTGCTGAAATTGATTATGAGCACACGGCATGGGTCGAGTCTCAAAAAGAAACAACCGACATCGATTATGAGCACACGGCAGAGGTCGGGTCTCAGGTAGAAATGAAAAATATTTACCATGAGCACACGGCAGAGGTCGAGTCTCATCAAGAAGAGAAACCAATGGAAGAGTCAACTAGACAAGAAATTAATGCAACAACAGATGACACGCAAAATCTGATGGAGGAAGCACTCTTGGACGAAGGCTGTATCACAATATGTCAATTGAGATCAGCATCAACGATCCAAGTTCCTGTTGAAATCGAGGGAGAGAAACTAAAGGCAGTGGTCGATACTGGTGCCCAGATTACAATTATTTCAGATCGAATCTTCAAAAAAATGAATTGGTCTGGACCTGTAATCAAGACGGCCGTTCTCCAATTGGCCGGCAGACAATTAAAGATTGAAAGCACCATTGTGGGTCCGATGAAAATCAAGCTGCGTGACAAGGTCTATGAAGAAGAAGTATACGTTGCACCAATTCAAGACGAAATGTTGCTTGGATTAAATTTCTTGATGAAAAACCATATAGACATCATTCTAACGGCAGGCTCAGGATACTTGAGAGTAGACAATGAAGAGATTCCTTGTCTAGATAAGAAAGATCGTAACCCCGTTGTATCCAGAGTGACAGTAGAAAAAAGGACTGTGGTGCCACCAAATACTGCAATGTTTGTGAAGTGCAGAACCGAAGGACAACCGGATAAATTTATGATTGAACCGAGTCACAACAAGAGGGCTGTACTACCGAGGGCAGTATATGAAAGACAAGATAATCCACAAGTGTGTGTACTGAATGTGTCAAACAGAAATGTTGTCTTCAAGCGTAACCAGACTGTCGGCGAGGCACACGAGGTCTCTGTCGTACCTGAGCGCCCTACCGCAAATGTGGCCAAAGTTGAAGAGGACATGAACATAACACATCCCCGACCAGAGATCCCAGAGCACTTAAAGGAACTGGTAGAGAGATCTAAACGCCACTTGCAACCATCGGAGATAACTGAGCTTGAGGACTTGATTCTCGAGTTTCAGGATGTCTTTGCCAAGGATGAATATGACCTAGGCAATTTCACCGAGATTGAGCACCAGATCGAAACAGGGGATGCTAAACCGGTCAAACAAAGGATGCGGAGAACTCCTTTGGGTTTTGCTGAGGAAGAGAAGGCACACTTAGACAAGATGTTGAAAGCCAAAGTCATTCAACCCTCGAAATCCGATTGGGCATCTGCCCCAGTATTGATCAGGAAGCGGGATGGGTCAGTACGTTGGTGTGTTGACTATAGGGAGTTGAACAAGGCCACTGAGAAAGATTCTTTTCCACTACCCTTAGTGGAAGACTGTGTTGATACCTTGTCGGGGAACGCCTACTTTTCCAAGTTGGATGCAAATTCCGCATACTGGCAAGTGAGGATAAAAGCCGAAGACCGTAAAAAGACTGCATTCATCACAAAATATGGCCTATTCGAGTTCGTTCGGATGCCTTTTGGTCTCTGCAATGCGCCAGCTACGTTCTGCAGGATAATGAATCTCGTTCTCCATGGACTGAATTGGGACATTGTGCTAGCTTTCCTGGATGATATTTTAGTGATGGGTAAGACCTTCAAAGATCACATCAGGAATCTACGCGCCGTGCTAACGAGGTTTCGTCTCTACGGCCTGCGGATGAAACCCAAAAAATGTATCCTATTCCAGGAGGAGGTGGAATTCATTGGAAGGAAGGTAAGCAGACAAGGGCTAGCTTTGACAGCCGAAAACATAGAAGCAGTGGTGAACTGGCCCAGACCTGGAAATACCAGAGAAGTAGAGAGGTTTCTAGGACTCGTCAACTACCATAGGCTGTTTCTAAAGGATTTGGCAAAAGTGGCAATACCCTTATATAACCTGACAGGGAGGAACAAATACCATTGGGATGATGAACAAGAGGAAGCCTTTAAAGAAATCAAGAGGTTAATAACTTCAGCACCTCTTTTAGGTTTACCCAACAGTGAAGATCCTTTTATTCTCGATACCGACGCATCCGATTTTGCCATTGGCGCGGAATTAATACAGGTGCAAGACAGTGTAGAACGGGTCATCGCATTTGGAAGCCTTGCATTATCTCATGAACAGCAACGATACTGTACCACTAGGAAGGAACTCTTGGCGGTCATACGCTTCACACGACAGTATCGACATTACTTACTGGGTAGGAAATTCACAGTCAGGACAGACCATCATAGTTTGATCTGGCTATTGAATTTCAAGGAACCTACTGGACAATTGGCTCGTTGGCTAGAGGAACTGGGGATCTATGACATGATAATCCAGCACAGGTCAGGGAAGAAACATCTAAACGCAGACGCTTTGTCCCGAAAACCACAGGAAATGGCCTGCACCAACTACAGACTAGGTTTCCATTTGGAGGACTTACCATGTCAAGGGTGCACATACTGCCAGAAGGCCCATAAAAATTGGGCAGGGTTCATTGAGGAATTAGATTATGCAATCCCTCTACCATGTGTTGATGAAGTCCGTATTGAGCTTAAGTCAGTGGAGGAAGCAGGAGCCAAATGTAGTGTAACCACATTTCCCTTTGACCCCGGAGAGGATATCGGACACAGTCTTATTGTGATCGAAGCTCTCAACCCGGCAGAAACTTGCAGTGCATACCAGGTACAGCAAGATGCTTCAGAGGACACATATAAGGAGGAACTGGTGGAATTGACCAAGGATGATTCAGATCTCTCTCTGGTCACAAATTGGCTCACTAAGGGTATAATTCCGGATGAGGGTACTTTGTTCATTTCCAGTCCCAGTGCGAAATTTTACTGGATTCACAGACAGGAGATGGAACTTGTAGATGGGGTTCTGTGGAGAAATATTCCGGAAAAAGAGAATGCAGTGATAATTGTACCTAGGAAACTACGGAACAAAATCTTGCAGGGTTACCATGATTCTCCAACAGCGGCTCATCAGGGTGTAGATCGCACTAAGGCGAGGATAAAGTGCAGATACTATTGGTATGGGATGACCAAACAGATAAAGGAATATGTCAACTCATGTCCAATTTGCAACAAACATAAGAAACCCCAGCGAGCTGCGTGCACACCATTAACTTCGTATCAGGCAGGTGCACCTATGGAGAGGGTACATCTAGATTTCCTAGGCCCCTACCAAAAACTTCCAGGGGAAATGAATATGTCCTTATGATGGTAGATCAATTTACCAAGTGGGTAGAAAGTGTTCCCCTACCATCACAGACGGCAGAAGAGACAGCTAGGGCAGCAGTGAATGAGTTCTTTGCAAGGTTTGGGTTTCCGCTCATGGTTCATACAGATCAAGGGCGAAACTTTGAGAGCCAACTGTTCCAGTCTGTTTGCGAAGTGTTGGGTATTCACAAGACCAGAACGACTACTTACAGACCTTCCGCTAACGGCCAGGTGGAGCGTTACAATCGCACATTAATGGATGCTGTTCGCTGTTTTGTCAGGAAGAACTCTCAATGGGACCAAAACTTAGCTTTAATTACTGGAGCCCTGCGAGCATCTGTGAACCGACAAACTGGTTTCACTCCGAACAGAATGATGTTGGGCAGGGAGGTAAACATTCCGGTGGACTTGATGTTTCCATTGCAGAAGGAGAAGAGAGTCACACAAACAGTGGATGAGTATGCAGCGGAATTGTCTGAGAAACTCACAGAAGCACATGAAGTGGCTAGGGAAAATTTAAAGACTGCTCAGAAAAGGATGAAGAAGTCTTACGACTTACGCCAACTTGTTAGGAACTACGAAGTAGGCGATGTTGTGTATCTTCTGGAAAAATCTGTAAGTAAAGGGAAATGTAAAAAGTTGTGTCCACCATGGAAGGGACCAGGGATCATTTTGGAAAAATTATCAGAATCCTTGTTCCGTGTGAAAATCGGTAATTCGGTCCTGGTAACCAATCATGATCGATTGAAGAAATGTACCGATAGAGAGTTACCAGAGTGGATTAAACGGTTGAAAGGGAGTCCGGAGGCAATGAGGGATGCGTTGGACAGTGCAAAAGGTAACAAAGACGCTCGTTATTGTATTTGTAGGAAGCCAGATGATGGTAAAATCATGATCCAGTGTGACGAGTGTTTGGAATGGTTCCACGGCGCCTGTGTAGGTATCAGTCGTAAAGCAGCAGACAGGTTAGCCGAGTATTTTTGCCCCAACTGTGAAGCGGACCCCCTTCCCTTATCGTTTTAAGACAGCTTTTAAATTCAGACATTTCCTTTTCAGAAATGGAAGGATGGAGGAGAGTGGAGTCCCGTCAGGAACAGGACATTAAAGCCGCTTCTAGACGGGGCCAATTGCTGAAAGTCAAGGATATGATAAATGATCTATCCATGGTACAGCACTTAACGACGGAAGCTGTGGTGGATGTGTTGGAGGGCCAATACCTCCTTGCCAGAGAGCGGGGGTATTGGAAATGGATAGCCGAATTGAGAAGGTGTGCCGAGTTTTTGTTGAGCCCGGCACAGGTTGACGACAGCTTCCCACAGCCGGGGAAATCCAAGCGACCAAGAGCAGCAGCCACAGCCTTGGTTGAGGACAGGGATGACTGCGGACTGGTAAAAGACGTCAGACTGCAGACCAAGGACATCCCTGTGCAACGGGTTGACACCGGCGATGAAATTCGTCCGCATATCCTTGTGGACTCTGCTGTTGATGGATCAAGGCAAGAAAAGTCTAGATCCATTGACAGTTCACCCACAGAGGAGGTAATGGAGCAGCAAGGTGACCAGGAAAAAATACCTCAGCCAAAGAAAGTGGAATATCGGGCTGTCCGGGAAATGGCCACTCAAACTGAGTACCGGGGTGATCGGAACAAACGTAAACATCCCAAGAGAAAATACCAGGATGTCAGGAAGGACAAAATGGAAAGGAAAGAATACCGGGAAGACCGTGGAAAACGCCCTAGGAGAGAACACGGGGAGGACCGGGAAAAAGTGAATGAGCCTAGAAGGCAAGAGAGGAGGTACCGGCCATATACGAGAAATCCGGATAGTCCACGAGATGAAAGGAGACCCCGATATCAGAGAAGGCAGTACTGGAAGGTCCAGGAAAGGTCTACTCATATTGGGGAAGATCGAAGTAGGACGCAGGACAGGAGTGACCGCAAGGAGGAGACAGTCGCAAGGCGTACTAAGTCTAGTGATGTGTCTTCACAGCGGGACCAGCATGATCGGAAGGAGGAGACAGTCGCAAGGCGTACTAAGTCTAGTGATGTGTCTTCACGGCGCCCAATTGGTGTGGGTAAGACAAACATAGCTCTAAGGCAAGAAAAAAGGTCTAAGGAGCATCATAGGAAAAGACATACATCGGGTCGAGAAGAAACTTCAAGGACAGACTCAGCGCCTAGAAGTGCTAAGGCTCGTAAGGTGGAAAGGGTGGAATCGGCATATTATTACCGCTCAGATAAATCAGTACAGGACTGGGAGAGGGAACTGTCACCTCTAAGACAGAACCCTCAGGAAGTTGAGGATTTAAGTATCAATGTGCAAAGTGAGGAGCGAGTCATAAACGTAAAGAGAAAGAGGCCATCGTTGGAGACACAGTCAGGGGATGCGCCGACACTCAAGCGTATAAAGAAAAACCGATGCCCTTTCTTGGGATGTGGTGCAGAGGCCAGGAGGCTCAAACGGCATGTGTTCACCAGACATGTACCGAGGATTTTCCATGACCATGAATCAACAGAAGATCTACAGAGCACAGACTTCCATGCAAGAAGACTCAAGGCCTTGGAAGAACTGTCCAGGATGGTTATGGGAAGTGAGTGTGAACACCCTAATCCTTCCCATCTGAAGGATTTGGTGTCAAAAAACCTGTTGGTGAACGAGTCCTCTGTCATTATTCCCGAAACCGCAGAGGCAATGAAAAGTCTCTGTGAGTACGCTGGATGGGACATTCCGGAGAGATTCACCCTCATACCAATCAACTCACCGGCGGTGCTGATCCACTGGAGATTGATGGCGTTCATTATGGAACACCTCAATGAAGAAGACTCCGAGAAAATATTCAGGGAGTTCGGAGAGTCAGCGCCCGCTACCAATATGACAGAAGTTGTAGAAAGTATGGGGATTGAAACAGTCACCAGTGGGGAGCTCGAACGGGAAAATAACTCGATCGAGGCAGTTTCCACTGAGGTAAGAGGACTCCATCCGGTAGAAACGGATCCCTCACCTCTCAAGGCAAACAAAGGTCTAGAGAGGGATGTCAGGGTGGAAGATGGGAAGCAAGAAACGGTCGCCGTGACCTCGATGAAAGCTTTCCAGGAAGCCGCGACAGAAGAGAGGTTAACCTTAGTGGTGGGAACACCTGAACGTCCAATGGAATTGGATTATGAGGGCACACCAAGCCCAGAGACAACGGGTTCCCTAACAAGAGAAGAGGACGATGCCTTGCTACGGAGCGGCTCACCATCTTCTTCAAAGAAGGTGACCGTTCCAAGCTATGCAGAAGCTTGCCGAAACAAACCGGCCGTGGGGGTAGTTCAACCGAGAGCTAGTCCGACCCAGCCAGCCACCAAGATAGTGCGGGATCAGGGAAACCCAATGGCTTTTGACAGCCACTTTCACCCTGATCGCCTAGGCAGCCGTTTGGGGGTCAATGTATTCAATATCGAGGATCTGGCATCAAGGGTTACCGAAGTGCCCCCGAGGAATATAGTGCCTCTCAGCGGCGGGGTCATGATCTACTGCGACCCTGAAACATATGGACAGGTACACCTGACAGCTAATGAGAGATGGAGCATAGCTGTGGGTCTCCACCCGAAGAAAACTGGCCAGTGGAATGCTTGGACCAAGGCACAGCTTGAGTCATTGCTCAACAATCCAAGGGTATCAGCTCTAGGTGAAGTGGGCCTTGACTACAGTGCGGGCAACACCAATAAGGAAGTGCAGAGAACCGTACTTGCTGAGATACTCAAACTCAGCAAGCCCAACAAAGTGGTTGTCCTGCACATCCGAGGAGAGAAAAAGGATCCCCTGTCCGTGGAAGCGTCGAGAGAATGTTTGGGGGTATTACAGTCCATTTGCCCCCCTGAGCAGAAGATACATCTGCACTGTTTTGCAGGAGGTTTGGAGCAGGTACGTGAGTGGAGAGCTGCTTTTCCGGACTGTCATTTCGGATTGACTGGGAAAGCCGCCAGAAGCAATAAGGATCAACAGGAGGCCATCAAGAGAATTCCTTTAGATCGCCTTCTGTTAGAGACAGATGCTCCCTACCTACCAATGCTGGATGGCCTGAAGATAACAACTCCAGCTTACATTGGGGATGTTGCAGCTTCCGTTGCACAGATTCGCCAAGAACCCATCAACATGGTAATCAAGGCGACAAGGAGCAACGGAGAACGCCTGTACCAGCATTAGGAGTTTTGCAGGGCTGAGGATCTACTGAATGTCAACTCCCTAGGGGGATGGCTCATTTTATAAAACTGGGGGGAATGTAGTAGAAATTAGTACTAACCCTCCTGGGTACGAATCGAGTATGTCCCGGTTTGACCCGAGAGATCGCTGGATCCCAGCCTCCCATTAACGCTCAAGCGGTGAGACCGGAAACAGCCGCTTTTGTAATGGAGATCTAACGACGACAAGACGTATTGAATATTGCAGAAGTCAATCTGTGTAATCTTGGGACAATTCTAGCCTTTTAGACGGAATCCAAGGTGGCAGCTTGGAGCTAAACAGGTAAGAAACCCAGTTTTACCATAGAATTATATAGTAAAACGACCAAGTAACCTTTTGTTTGCTCCAATGCATACAGAGGTCACGGTTAAAAATTTAAACTGTGTCTGTGTGTATCACAGGGAATTTTAGCGATTTTGATGGTTTCTCTTCCTTATTAAAGACTTTCAATTCATAAGGAAGAGACACCATCAAAATCGCTATATTTCCCTTAGGTGTGTAGTGTAATATATATTATCGAAGCTAGGTCAAGAGTAGGTTAAACGCTGCACGTTCGACAGTTCTCTGAAGACATGCCATGATGACGTCACAATCGAATTGAACAGTGAAAGGGACACGTCTTTAACATAAACATGGGTGAGTTGTTACTGCGCAACTTTATATATCTCCCATATCTGCCTTCAGGGACACTTCTTTTGGAATAACCATAAAATTTCACACCAGTGGCAAACTTTTTAATCAAAGAAGACTTCAAGCTCTGCTAAAACCAAGATTCAGGAATCATTCATCTGTGATCTTCTGTTTGCAGACGAGTGTGCTTTGAATGCAGCATCTCAAACAGAAATGCAGCAATCCTTGGACTAGCTGCGATATCGTAGCCACCCTATTCCTTCTTGTGGAGCAAGACAAAAGAGTGGAAAAACACATTTTCTTGCATACATTTTTGAATACTAACATAGTCATATCTAATCAGATGTGTATCCCATAAAAAGATATTCCATGGCACAAATTCTGTTAAAAAGTATCAACAAGAATTGTTATCAATTATTTCTACCAACGGAAAATTCAAGTCTCAGTAGAATAAAATGGGTGGTTACTCCACTTCAAAATTGAATTGAACTTTATTTGAAAGTGATTTCAACATGAAACTATGCTGGATTGACAGAAAAATAGTTAACCTGTTGTCAGGTAGCATTCTTACTACATTCCATAACTTCATTTCGAAGTTTGATAGATGCTAAACTTGCTGGAATGAATCATTCCAGCACCTGCTCCATTGCAACGAATAGGAAGGATTGTAACCGAAACCCAGATCAAAATTCAAAAAGGTTTCGGTTACATTAATGCAACTATCCTTGGATCTCTTCTCGCCAGCATGTGACAACTTTGGACTGACTATAAGCATAGAGAAAACCGAAGTTATGTTCCAACTTGCACCGAAAAAGCCCTACACAGAGCCAATTATCTCCGTAAAAGGCAAGAATTTACAAGCAGTAAAAAAAAATACATATCTTGGTAGCACCTTGTCCAGAGTTGTACACATTGACGATGAAATCACAGCTATGATATCAAAGGCTAGCACAGCTTTTTGCAATCCAAAGTATGGGACCGCAGAGGAATCAGCCTAGCTTCCAAACTCATAGTTTACATCGCCATTATTCTGCCAACGCTACTCTATGCATGCGAAACATGGATATTCTTCAGTCGTCATGTCAAGAAGCTGAACTGTTTCCACATGTGCTGCCTCAGGATCTGCTGAGGATCACTTGGAAAGACAAAGTACCAGATAAAGATGTCCTTGCAAAATCTGAGATGAAAAGCATTCATGCTATCATCAGAAAGACTCAACTACGATGGGCAGGACACGTATCCCGGATGCCATATGAGCGCCTGCCAAAAAGATTATTCCACGGCGAGCTGAAGACAGGAAAGCGATCAGTTGGAGGACAAAGGAAACGCTTCAAGGATTCGCTGAAAGCATCCCTGAAGTCATTCAACATTCATCCCGACAGCTGGGAGATATACAATACGTCATGGGTGTGTGATAATATAAAAAGATATCTAACGAGGTTGGGAAAATCGATAATTTTCGAGCATATCAACATTTTCCCCGTTTTGAGCTTCTTTTCGCCCTTAAATGTACCTTTTCTTCGTTTATTTTGGGAATCTGGGTCAATGTCAGTTGATGACGTCAGACCGAAGAAAGTTCTTTTTACTGCGCTAAAGAAAATAGTCCAAAACATCCGACAATTCCGTCCTTTATTCACTTCCAATAGCTAAATTATAGACTACACTCACAGGCGGCAATCACGTGACTTTGTTATGATATATTTTCCTCACTTATGTAAACAAAAACACTCGGTAAGAACACTTTTTCTCAAATTTTGATTCAAATCTCTAACACTCAATATTGAGATACGTGCCATTCGATAAGTCATATTCTCTGGTCTATATTGGTACCAAGATCTTCCCTCAAATCCCTGTCAAAGCTGAGAACATTCGTGCAAAGTATTTTTAAATGCCGTGATATATTTTCTCAAGAAATGTTTGCACTTTGCACGAATGTTCTCAGCTTTGACATGGATTTGAGGGATGATCTTGGTATCAAAACAAACCGGAAATTACGACGCATCGAATAGTACAAATCTCGATTTTGAGAGCTAAGTATTTGATTTAAAATTTAAGAAAATGTGTTCTTACCGAGTGTTTTTGTTTACATAAGTGAGGAAAATATATCATAACAAAGTCACGTGATTGCCGCCTGTGACACTGAAAATTATCTTTGACATTGAAATTCACAAATATTTACAATAAAAACAATCAGAAACTAAACATTTAAGCCGTCGACTCGAACAGGGCCACCACGCTTTAGGCGAGTTTCGTAAGTTCAGTCATGACAGGAAAACTTATGTCTAATTTGTTAAATTATCTTCATCTGGGCGGTGATTTGGAAAGACATTTAATGTGTCGATGTTTAAAACAGCATCGTAGATGATGGGAGTAATAACACTGTTATTTCGTGTTGACAAGTGGAATGTTTAAATGTTGTGAACAAGGGACAGTGGTGGGTGGAGTAAAGGGTACAGGAAGGACATGGCTTTCAACGGGGACAACAGCGTTTTGGGTGACAGTTTCAGACCTTTCAGCTAAAGAAACAGTGTTTTCAAGAAACGCTGAAAGACGAGTTGCTATAAGTTTCGTTATTTGTGACAGTTTCAGCATTATGTGAGCTACTACCAGCCATAATGTTGGAGCATCTCATTTGATTTTCAAGGGAAATGGACGAATATTTCAATACAGATTGTACATTTTTGTGCCCAGAAATCTGCATTATATCCGTGGGAGGGACATTGTTGCCCCTTAATTTCTGAACCAGATGTTTCCTGACAGAGTGATTGGTCAGCTTCCTTGATATTCCAGCCTTTTCACACATACTCTTCAGGGTGTCCTAAAACCCCCAAATGGGGGTTTTTGCCCCCTAAATCAATTTTGTACCCCCAGTTTTTGCAAGCAGCCTTCTATGTCTCTTATAGAGGGGGTACAAGCATGCTGTAAAAGTATGGTTTGTATCCCCAGATTTGAAAGTCGGTGGACACCCTGCTCTTCATCAAAAAAGACAACTTATTCCGACCAATCCTCTGTCGCAAAAACCACTGATCAGAATCATTGACAGCTTGAGTCGGGCGTGGAGCAATGGAGAATCTGGTAAGTTAAAACTTTCTGGTCTTTTCTAAATGAAAAGTTTATAAATAAGTACAGGATCTCTGTCTGTCTTAGTCGAGAACAGTTTTGGTTTTATTTTTCTAACATCCGTAATGTTTGCCCAGGTTCTTGTTTTCGTTTGTCTTTCGTTCAGCTCCAGTTACTCTGTAGTTCAATCATTTATTAGACTAATATCTCTTCATCTGAAAAGTATATGAAAAACACTAAATTCATTTTTTTTTTGTTTGGGGTGCTTTTTTGCTTTTTTTATTATTTTTTTTTTTGTGTGTGTGTGGGGGGGGGGGGGGTAGGAGAGAAATTTTATAATTGTAAAGAGGCAAATCATGCTAATAATCATCAAAAGAGCTTATTGAGATGTAATGTAATTAGATCTATAGATCAACATTTATGAATTAATTTTAGACTAAATAGCATTTTTTTTGTTTCAGAGCAGCAAATATGGCGAAATTAAACAGATGTAAACGATTCAACATCACGGATTAATCATAACGCCTTCTCCGAAACGTCTGTGAGACTGGAGTAAGACATGAGCTTGAAGGTAGAGTGATTTTCTTAAATCATACAGGAAACCAAAAATTGTAGTACGTAATTAAATGCGGTTCAAATTTCTGGAAAGAAGAAAGAAAAGATGTGATTTCTTTGCCAAAAAATATCCAATGTGAAATGTGTTATTTACCATCAAGTTGACAACATGCAGGGTTGCCACGATCAGGGGAAAAAGTCAAGAAAATGATATTTTTTCCAGGTCAGGGAAAAGTCGGAAATTTTGATTTGAATCAGGGAAAAAACAGAAAAATGGGAAAAGTCAGGGAATTTCAAAATCTTATGGCTAAGGCAATCTTCATTTCTAAGAAGCATATTATTGCTGCATTTGGCGATTGGTAAGTACTGGGTTTGTAGAATGAACTGAATGTAAATCCTACTAAAGAGGAATTGTTACTTTTCAAAATAAAAAAATATTAAATAACAAAGCTATTGTTTGGTGAGAATATATAAAGGAATGCTTCATAGATTAGATATGTAAAATTCAAAGAAGATAGAAAGGGTTTGGCAACCCTTGCCCCCTGAGCTGCCTCTGGCAAAGTAAGCAGTACAATGTATAACCAGTTAATTGTTGTTAGGAAACGGATGTGCTGGCTTTTATCACTATAAACAGGAATTTCTGGTTGTTGGGAATCCTTAATAAATAAACAAATAACTGAATAAATTAATAGATAGATAAATGAAATGAATGAATAAATGAATGAATTAAATAAATCATTTAGATAGAACAGTAACAGTGTTGGAAAAAAACTGTGTTTGATAAACTTGTATATCGTGACCGATTTACTGAAATGCTAATGCTGCTTTGCAAGACACAATGCTTTGATTGATTCAGACTAATAACTGGTTAACATTTAGCCTACTTTCCAGAGGATTGAACAGAAATGATTGGGTTGTGGAGATCAGATGTAGGCTATGTTTGATGTACAACACAGATCTACAAAACAGACTCTCAAGCATCTGCTTTAGCCTAATCATTTCTGTGTCACTAACGCTTGCTTGATTTGTAATGCTTTTCTTGTCTGCTTTCAGATGTGCATGTCATCGCTTGTTATTGAAGTCTAGTTTACTTGCCTTTCATACTTTGCTACTAACAGTAACACTATTTTGGATTAGATATTCTGTGCTACTAACACTAACTTACTAGAACTAGATATTATATATATTCTTACTCAACCCATGGACAGATGTCATAATGAGCAAAACAACCAAATTTAATGATAATTGGCTCTCAGAGAGCCAATGTTCTCTTGCTGGCTTGCAAAACATTCATCATCCCTATATAAAGCAAGATGTTTTTATGTTGTAAAGACATTGACCTAGGAAATATGGGAAAGGGGGCTCTAAAGTCACATGCTGAAGGAATGAAACAGAGTGAAAGAAAAGTAGGTTTTGAAAATCAAACAAGAACAATCGACATTATCAGGATATTTCGGATTAACAGAAGAAAAGGACAAAGTAATTAATGTCAGTGAAATCTTGAGCTCTGTTGGAAATAGTGAAGATAGCAAAGAAGAGCAGACATCTGATACATTAGTGGTACCCCCACCTCCACCCCAGCCATCTAAAAGCATAGATGCCAAGAATATATCAACGTATTTAGTAAAAGATGATGTCTTGAAATCAGAAATTTTATGGTCGCTAAAGACAGTAATGAGTCACTACTCATGCTCATCGAGCGAACACAATGACAAACTCTTTCAGAGGTTGTCACAAACTGCAAAGAATTATGCATTTGGAAAAACTAAATGCTCCTACTTAATAGTTTTGACTAGCTCCATATTTCCACCAGAAAGTTGTGGATATTATTAGCAACAAGAATTGCATCTAGTCGGTATCATTTGATGAATCCTTCAATAAGGTTCTACAGTAGGAACAAATGGACTTGATCTTGAGGTTTTGGGACAATGATAAACAACAGGTTGTGTCAGAGTACTATGGTTCAACTTTTCTTGGACATACACGATCGAATGACCTATTGGAAAAGTTTCAAAGTGCCGTTTCTAGCCTGGATCCATCAAATATGATACAGATTTCGATGGACGGCCCATCCACTAATTGGAAATTCTTAGACCAGCTGGTGAAAGCTAGGAAAGAGTCTGACCCTGACTTACCTGAAATACTGAATGTTAGTAGCTGTAGCCTACACATTGTCCATGGAGCATTTAAGACAGGCACACAATCAACAGGATGGAATCTTGATACTGTATTGAAACATCTATATGGTTTTCTTAAAGATGCCCCTACAAGGGTTGAGGATTATAAATCAGTAACCGGCACTGATGTACTTCCTCTGCGGTTTTGTTCCACTAGATGGCTAGAAGATGTGTTACCAGCAGAGAGAGTCATTAAGCTTTGGCCAGCAGTTGAAAAGTTTGTGAGGAAAATTGGAGAAGGTCCAAAAAGCAAGATTCCAAAGACTTCAGAGTTTGTAACTCTACAGAAAGCCATTCAAGATCCACTGACCACAGCCAAACTACAGTTTTTTATAACCCAGGCACAACTGTTGAAACCTTTCCTAAAGAAATACCAGTCAGAGAGTCCCATGATACCATTCATGGCAGAGGACCTTTACAATATTATTGAAAGTAGTATGAAAAAGATTGTTAGGAAGTCAATGGTAGAAGATGCTACAACAGCTAAGAAGTTGGCCAGCATTGACCTGAATAAGAAAGAGAATTTGGCTGAACCAAAGAAGGTTGAAGTGGGATTTGCTGTTAAAACAATCATAGACAACCTTGAGAAATGCTAGAAAGTCACCCAATTGCAGATGTAAGAATTTCAATCTGAATGTCAATCATTCCTGAAGTCATTATGTGCCAAAATGTTGGAAAGATGTCCCTTGAGATATCCAGTTGTGAGATACCTTGCATCATTAGACCCAAGATTCATGACAGAAGATCCCAAAAAGGCCCTGCAGAGATTTGAAAAGCTATTTATGAAGTTATTGCAGTGCAACAGATTATCACCAGAACAATGTGACAGCAGCAAACAGCAGTATGAAAGTTTCTTAAAGGAAGCCAAAGAAAAGTTAGGATTGTATACCATTAGGCAGCCCATTGACAAATACTTCTTCAAACTACTGAATGGAAGAGAAGAATATAAAGACTTGTGGGCTGTTTTTAGGATGGTACTTGTGATTTCCCATGGTCAGGCAGACATTGAGAGGGGGTTTTCAGTGAATAAAGACGTAGCAAATGACAAAATGCAGGAAGAAGCATTTGTTGCTCACAGACAAGTTTACCATGGTGTAATTAGCAGTGGCTTTGATATTCATGAGCTTCCATTGACAAAAGAGATGCTCACTCTGTGTAGACAATCTCGACACAAGTACCAAGTGTTCCTTGAAAATTAGAAACAAATGAAACAACTTAGTAAAAAGGAAGAGAGAAAGAAACAGCTTACTTCCGAACTGAATGAGCAGCTTAAGGCAAAAGAAATGACAGAAGCAGAAGAAAATAATCTTAACAGAAGAGCAGATGAGCTACATGAACAGGCTGAAAAGCGCCACCAGTGGAATTTGGTGGTTGAAGCCAATGCCTTGAGGGTAAGGGGTAAGGAGAAAAGGAAGGCCCTTGAAGAAATAAGTACCATGATTGGCGAAATTCAGAAAAAATAAAGACAGAATGATCTGTCAGTAGACAGTCTTAATACACACACACCTTCAAGATGTTCGCCATCATACTTTGTTTTGAATGATGATCTTCAGTGTTTTAAGTAGTTAAATATTTGTCCAAGTTGTATTAATTTTGATGCCATGCCATTTCAGTTTCCTCCAATAATCATATGCAAGCTCACTGTTGCTATATACTATCTTAATCCTTTCCCAAATGACAACATATTAGACTGATCCAATTAAGAAGCTATTAAAGATGACATATAGACATTGATAAAGATAGTATTAGTATTATAACTATGTACTATGAATGAGGAAATTTTTAGGCAAAAGGAGTAATTGCTGGCTATCTGTGTTTTCTTCTTTTGACCCAATGTTTTCCAGGCCTTTTCCCATTAACCAGGTATTGTTTGGGAAAGGGTTGTAAATATTTTGATATCCGTCTAAAAGCTGATTATTTAACCATCTGTTGTGGCGTCTTGCTTTAATCGCTTGCTTTTATGTACAGTTTTTCTTGTATTTTGTGTCATGATTTTCAGTTGGCATGTTTCCCCTTTCATAGGAATGCTGATGCCTTCCAAACACTAGATTCTGGTGTGTACGATAATTATATTGAAGACAAAGTAAAAAGATTTTATATTCAAAACAATTTACAATGTGGTTAGTCATATTTTCTCTAAATTTGGCCATCTTGATAATTTCATGTATTTTGACAATATTATCATTGATTATGTGGGCCTCAGCTTCCTGACTTAGTATCATTTATGTTAGCTTTGTTGCATGCTATTCAGTTATAGATCAGATACTATATAGCATGGTATGGTAAATTTATACATAATCATATTTTAAAAGGCTTACTTTTAGGATTTAACATGTACATACATTAGGATTATTTCTGGAGACTTTTATTGGGGAGACATGTATTTTAATTATCATCTTATTTTTTGGTCGCGGAGGTTGTTTGGTCGCCATCTGTCTATCATCTTCGAACGAGGGTGTTTCATGTACAGAATACATATCAGATGCTTAGGCCTGGTCTCCCGGTTTTGGGAGGGGGGGGGGGGGCTAAAGCGATCGATGTAATCAGTACATTCACATGTACACCCTGCTGCTGCTCAATCCCTATTGGTTTAGTGGAATAAACATCTACATTTCACGTGCATTCATGTTCTCCTGATACCCAGCTTAAGAATATATACAAGATTCAGACATGGTAACTATTCCTCTGGTTTCAAACATGTAGCTCTGCAAAACTGTCATATAGGCATATCAATATATCGTCGTTGTAAATGCAAAACCTCGTATCTCGGTTTTGGAAAATTTTAAAGGGAATGGAAAAAAGTGTAATGTCTTACTTGAAATTTGGACATATTGTTAACAAATGATGTGTCAATAATACTGATCAGTCAAAATATCCCAAAACCTGCGAGAATCGTCTACACAGGGCACACAAGTTTGTACTTTGAAAATCGCACCAATCGACAAACGAGGTTTTGCATTAACACCGGCGATATATAGATCGCAATGTTCAGAGTTTCTGTCGATTCTTATCAACGATTGCAACATTTCTGTCAGCAAATGCAGATCGCAACATCGTATCTGTCAAACTTGGGCAACAATCGCAACATGTCTGTCGAAAATTTACAAAATCGCATCAGCGTTCTGTCAAAAAAAGTACGATCGCAACACCATGCCTAAAAATAGGGCAAGTAGCCATGTTAGTAGTGCTCCTTTTATATTAAATCAAATTATTTTGTCAAAGAAATTGTATAAACTGTGTTTAGATAATGTCTGCATATAAACTATCCGAAAACGGTAATGTGTGATGCGATCGTAACATGTTGTGATCGTAAATTGATGCTGACAGACACCCAAGAATCAAGATTTACTCGCTGTACATTCACCATCGTCTCAGCGGCACCATTTCAACATGTCTACTGCGCATGGGCCGTTGCGCATGAGTAGATCCGAATCGTCAGATTTGACAGAATTGACGATCTCACATCTCTCGACTTAATTCTTATCGAAATACGCAATTTTGTGTCTCAATTGAAAAGATGAAGTGAATTAAATAGGTCTATGGAAGCAAAGGATTGTCATATCCGCTGAAAACATGTACATACATTAGGATTATTTCTGGAGACTTATTGTAGGGATATTTCATGAAATTCAAAGGGTGAAAGGAATGAAATCATTTTGATACAAAAAAAAACAAATATAGTAATAAATAGTAATAGTAGAAACAGTAATTGATTTCAGAACAAAATACATGAACTATTCTAAATAAAGCCAAACAACTTACATTTTAAGCCATTATGAGTTCTCTAACGTTCTCTAACAATGCCAACTGAAATTCATGTTTAAAAAAAATTAAAAAAAAGAATAAAAACTTTTGAGATAAGATAAGTTTTAGTGGAGGAGGACGGCTGTACGGGGAGTTGGGAGGCCGTTGGAACAGTTTGGATTTAAATATTATTTTAAAAAATACAAGAAAAGGTGTATTGAAACCATGATTTTTATATGGAAAATGGACTTTAGTCAGGGAAAAGTCAGTGAATTTTGAAATGACAAATGAGTGGCAACCTGACATGCTTATTTGTCTAAGAATTCATTGGTAGAAAGAAATATATACCAATGTGAAATGTGCTATTTACCATCAAGTTGAAAACATGCTCATTTGTGAATTGTCGGTGAGTTCATTAGGAACAAGGGATGAAGTGAACTTGACAATATATGAGTAAAAGTTACAGACCGAGACAAAAGAAGCTTCCACTCCAACATACCTCAATTCCTAATGTTCCGTAACACCCCTCATTCCAAAATGTAGACAATTATTCAGCCAAAGTGTATTGATCATGGCTGAAGGTGTTTTCGAGCCTAGAAGATCCTTCTCGTACAAGACATTGATGTCGTCGTCCGTCAATGGTTCTGCCTCGTGGGGGCGGTTTCCCTTGCCGTCTTTTTTCAGCGACTTCATTTTTGTCTATGTTTAAGAAATATAGATGCCTCTAGAATATGTTTACAATTTCCACTAAGTCTATCTCTAAATCATATCTAAAAATTCTAAGCAGAAAAGAAAAACAGAGAAAAAATCATGATTTATCTCTTTCCTTTGATGTTTTGAAATAAAGCTGAGTGAGTCCCCCTTTACATGCAATTTATTCTCTCTCAAACAAGGAAAAAAATCTACTCTACTTTTTATGCTCCCCGAAGGGAGAGCATATAGTCGCCGCTTTGTCTGTCCGTCCGTCCTGTCCGTCCGTCATTCCGTCCGTCCGTCATTCCGTCCGTCCGTCCGTCCGTCCGAAGCGATTTCTCCATAACCCTTGGGCCAAATCAAATGAAACTTACCATGTGAACTCCCTATGATAAAATGCCGATGAACTTTTCCCGGTTTTTGGATTTGAGGCCTCGTCATGGGAAAAGGGGACTTAAGGTTAAATACAGTTTTTCTCTAATTTCTCCTAGTCTAATGGTCAGAATTTGATGAAATTTCATATTTGAGTAGCAAATCAGATGCCCTTGACAATAAACTATTTAAAATTTGCGTATACAAAATATGTCATGCAAAAAGGGGGCTTAACATTTGTTAGCTTTATATTAGCTCTGCATGGCATATATTTATTGTGACAATGCCTTATTCGGGGAGCATTGTCCGTCTCTGACGGCTCTTGTATTTAACTAAGATTTGTTAATGGCATCCATAGGCGGAAAAAATGAAGGAAAGGGAAATCATATACAATAGAGATCTGAAACCAGCAATTTCTTCTTTTCTATTGATGTTTTTTTAAAATTATTTTTCATAATTTGATATATTCAAATCGTTTTGTATGAGAGAATTGAAATCAAAACAATGGATCATTTTGACATGTCTGTTGGTTTAGTTCAAAACCAGGGAGAAATTGCTGGTAACTATTTTTCTGTTGAAATATTGGTGACTAGTAGATCTCTTTTTTTCGCCCCATTTGTTGTACATATTTATAAAAAGAGATCTTAAACCCTTTCCAAAACAAGACCTGCTTTTACACATCCCGACAAAAAAAGGCTTTAGAAAGCATTGTGACTAAAGAAAATATTGCAGATAACCAGCATTTTCTTCTTTTGTCTCAATATTTCTTTGCTATTATCTTAATATATCTTTGCTATTATCTTTATTTTTAAGGAATTACATAATTTTCAACATCTGTAAATTGTCAAAATTATCACATTTCAAAACAAATCACACTAGTATTTTACTGTTTGGGCAATGGTTAAGAGACTTTGTGCAAGTAATTATAGTTAAAATAGTTTGGTATATATGTTTAAATGTTGAATTTTTAATGATTGTTTTTGTTTATGATAATATTTACAGACAGAAAGTTTGTGTATAAAGATTACCTTATGAGTTTCTCTTCTTAGATTGAAAGCATTTGTCCGGCTGTTTATTATGGAGTGCTGGTAGCCATGCCTGGGCAGCTTTCTGTCAAAGATTGAAATCATTCCTCTAACTGAACTTGGCTCATATTCGGACCCATCTGGCTTCTTTATATTCATAACAAAACCAGCAATTCTAATGTCCAGTTCTTCCATTGGTATTTCATACATTGGTCTGTTTTCTCCATTGGATTTTAGATAATATTCAAGCTTCTTGATGTCTGACAACATTTTCCTCATTGTGTTTTGGTTTGATTGCTGATTGATGAATTTTTCAATTTCTTCTCTGTGTGCATGTGTACAAGATGTAGATGGCTGAGGGATTTCTGAGCTTGTTTGTACAGTAACAGGCTCTGGGCTCTCGGGTATAGGCATTTCCTCGTCAAAAATTGATGGTTCAATTTCTAGCTCCAAAAAGCCATCGTGTCTCTCGTCTAAATTCAGTAAATCTTCAATCGAGATTGAGAAATTGCCGGATTCGGGCACCGATGCAGCCATTGTTATGCCCCCTTTCGAAGAAAATGGGGGTATATTGTTTTGCAAGTGTCGGTCGGTCGTTATGTCGGTCGGTCTGTCCGTAGACCAAACCTTGTCCGGAGCATAACTCAAAAAGTATTAAAGGTAGAATCATGAAACTTCATAGGTGGGTAGATCTCCTTAAGGAGAGGTGCAGTGCACAAGAACCGTAACTCTGTCGATCATTTTTTTAGTTATTGCCCTTTGTTGATTTTTTTAACTTGATTCTTGTCCGGAGCATAACTCAAAAAGTATGTTGGGTAGAATCATGAAATTTTACAGGTGGATAGATCTCATTATGGAGAGGTGCAGTGCACAAGAACCGTAACTCTGCCGCTCAAATGTTTGGAGTTATTGCCCTTTGCTGATTTTCAAACTTCATTCTTGTCCGGAGCATAACTCAAAAAGTATGTTAGGTAGAATCATGAAACTTTACAGGTGGATAGATCTCATTATGGAGAGGTGCAGTGAATAAGAACAGTAACTCTGTCGATCAATTTTTTAGCTCACCTGAGCACGATAGTGCTCATGATACCGCTGTGTCCGTCGTCCGTCGTGCGTCAACCTTTGGCTTGTGTGCACTCTAGAGGCCACATTTTTTGCCCAATCAACCTGAAATTTTCTCAGAATGATTGTCTTGATAAAATCTCGGACAAGTTCGAAATTGGGTCTTCTGGGGTCAAAAACTAGGTCACGGGGTCAAATCTTAGAAAAACCTTGTGTGCACTCTAGAGGCCACATTTTTTGCCCAATCAACCTGAAAATTGATCAGAACGATTGTCTTAATAAAATCTCGGACAAGTTTGAAATTGGGTCATCTTGGGTCAAAAACTATGTCACGGGGTCAAATCTTAGGAAAACCTTGTGTGCACTCTAGAGGCCACATTTTTTGCCCAATCAACCTGAAATTTGCTCAGAATGATTGTCTTGATAAAATACCGTACAAGTTTGAAATTGGGTCATCTGGGGTCAAAAACTAGGTCATGAGGTCTAATCTTAGAAAAACCTTGTGTGCACTCTAAGAGGCCACATTCTTTGCCCAATAAACTTGAAATTGGCTCAGAATGATTGTCCTGGTGAAATCTTGGACAAGTTTTAAATCGGGTCATCTGGGGTCATAAACTAGGTCACAGGTTCAAACCTGGTTTGTACTCCTAGAAGACCATTTTTTGCCCAATCAATCTGAAATTAGCTCATAATAATTGTCTTGATAAAATGTACAAATAGTTTGAAATTGGGTCATCTGGGGTCAAAAACTAGGTCACTAGGTCAAATTTAAGAAAAAGCTTATTTGCACTCTAGAGGCCACATTTTATGCCCAATCAGCCTAGTCAGAATAATTATCTTGATAAAATCTCGGACAATTTCAAAATTTGGTCATCTTGGGTCCTAAACTAGGTCATGGGGTCCAGTCTTGGGGATTTTTTTTGCCCAATCAAGCTGAAAATTTGTCAGAATGATTATCTTATACAGGCCACAAATCTTTGTAAAATGTGATCATTTTGGAGGCTCAGACACACCATATACAGAAAGCTATTATGTCAGGCAGGCCTGTAGGAACAGGGGGGCTAGGGGGGCTAAACCCTTCCAAAGTTGGCCAAAAATGCCAATTTTTCTTAATTTTACACTTAAAATTTTGGGGAAATCCCACTTAGCCCCCACCCCCCAATATTTAGGATAGAGTCTATAGCCCCCCCAATATGAAATTGCTTTCTATGGGCCTGTCAGGTGAGCGCTTCAGGGCCAATGGCCCTCTTGTTTATTTATTGCCCTTTGTTGATTTTATAACTTGATTCTTGTCCGGAGCACAACTCAAAAAGTATGTAAGGTAGAATCATGAAACTTTACAGGTGGATAGATCTCATTATGGAGAGCACGTGCACAAGAACCATAACTCTGCCGATCAAATTCTTGGAGTTATTGCCCTTTGTTGATTTTTACACTTAATTCTTAACCTTGCCTATATCTCATGTCCTTTTACACATACATCCTTGATATCACACACATGGATACCTCCTATCAACATCGTTCACATTTGACCATGACCTTGACCTTGGAGATTGACCTACTTTAAAAAAAATTAAACCGGGGCATATGTGTCATGACCTATTACACATACAGCTTTGATATTTCACTCATGGACACCTCCTACCAAGACCTTTCACAATTGACCATGACCTTGACCTTGGAGTTTGACCTACTTTTAAAAAACTTTAACCTGGCCGATATATCATGTCCTTTTACACATACAGCCTTGATATTTCACACATGGAAACCTCGAACCAAGACCTTTCACATTTGACCATGACCTTGTGACCTTGACCTTAGACTTTGACCTACTTTTTAAAAAACTTTAACCTAGCCGATATATCATGTCCTTTTACACATACAGCCTTGATATTTCTCACATGGACACCTCGAACCAAGACCTTTCAAATTTGACCTTGGCATTTGGCCTACTTTTAAAAACTTTAACCTGGCCTATATTTCATTTTACTTTTGCATATACAGCCTTGATATTTCACGCATGGACACCTACCAAGACCTTTCATATTTGACAATGACCTTGGATCTTGTTACCTTGATCTTGGACTTTGACCTACATCAAATGTAGGTCCTTGAGGGGGGGCATATATGTTTCACGAACATCTCTTGTTTTTATGCTCCGCGAAGGGAAAGCATATAGTCGTCGCTTTGTCTGTCCGTCCGTCCGTCCGAAGTGATTTCTCCATAACCCTTGGGCCAAATCAATTGAAACTTACCATGTGAACTCCCTATGACATAATGCCGATGTACTTTTCCCGGTTTTTATACCCTCCACAACAAAGTTATGGGGGGGGGGGGGGGGGGGTACTGGAATCAGGTTGTCCGTCCGTAGACATAATCTTGTGTCCTCTTCTCCTCCCAGTTTTAGACGAATTTTTCTGAAGTTTTATCAGGATGTTCCCTATCATATGAAATTGTGCACCTGCAATTTTCATCTTGATCCAGTCATTCGTTTGAGAGGTATGCCACTTTGAAGTTTTTAAGGGGGGGGGGGGGGGTGGACATAATCTTGTGTCCTCTTCTCCTCCCACAGTTTTTGACCAATTTTACTGAAATTTTATGAGGATGTTTCCTATCCTATGAAGTTGTGCACCTGCAATTTTCATCTTGATCCAGTCATTAGTTCCACAGTTATGCGACTTTGAAGTTTTTAATGAGGGGAGGGGGGGGGGGGGGGGGGGGGGGGAGTGGTCAAAACTTACAATTTCGTTTCCATGTTCTAACTTGAGAACCGTTTGACCTAGGATCATGAAACTTTACACAGTTGTTGCCCATGTCCAATGAAGGTGCCCTATTGTTTTGGGGTCACCAAGGTCAAGGTCACAGTTGGACTTTGTTTAAAATCCGTTTCCATGCTCTAAGTCAAGAACATTTTGACCTATAGCACTTTTTCAGTGACAAGGCCCTAGTGGGGGGTATTCGTCCGCTTTGCGACAGTTCTAGTCGGATTTGAGGCCTCATCATGAGAAAAGGGGACTTAAGGTAAAATATAGTTTTTCTCTAATTTCTCCTATTCTAATGGTCAGAATTTGATGAAATGTCATAGTTGAGCAGTAAATCAGATGCCCTTGACAATAAACTATAAGAAATTGGGTTAAAAAAATTATGTCATGCAAAAAGGGGGCTTAACATTTGCTAGCTTTATGTTAGCTCTGCATGGCATACATTTATTGTGACAATGCCTTATTCGGGGAGCATTGTCCGTCTCTGACGGTTCTTGTTGTTTACAATGAGCTAGATCGTCATAAATAAATAATCCGTTTTAACCTAATTTGTTTATTCTTATTATTTTCATTAATAATTGTATGAGTTCTTATGACTTTCCATTGAAATTAAATGGGCCAAAAACACTTCTCTTATTTTTTTTTATAGATGCCGCCTGTCCCATTCATAGTCGTGTATTGAATAGTGTATTGAATAGTGTAAACAAGGTCAAGGTCATACTATTTGGGTCGAAAATAGTTCCTGCTGTGTATCCTTACGCGTCGTGTCTTCATATTCTAAAAATATCCATGTGATAACAAAAAAATAGCACATGGGCGATATCACCCCGATATTTGGCTAGTTGAAAGGTAAAATCTAGCAACAGACAGATCCGCATGGAGAAGTCGAATCAGGGCAGGGGAAATCGCCTTTGAAAGCAGGAGGAACAGTGATGCCGTACAAAAACGGGCCATGTGCAAATCGAGAAACTCGCAGATTGGACTAACAAATCATCTGCACACACAGACAATAGACCACATGGATGATGTCACGGTCATCTTCGACACGAAGAACGAACAAGAAGATATCCCCACTAGAGCTAAAACCGAACACCGTCTGCGCGCGCACAAACTTACAGAGACGACAGCAGATGTCAAACACCTCAAGCCGAGTGAAATGGAGATAAGAAAGGTAATGAAAACAGATATCTACCCATAATTACAATAAAACCTTGCCATTTTACTAAATCATGTTTTCCTCATTCATAAAGTTCGATATTTATTTTTAAAAGTACTTGAACAATTTCGGAAGGAGCTACAAAAACTTTTAAATGTGTGTGTGTAATTAAACCAAATTTCACTTGTGGAGCATTCGAAACACGTCGTTAAGAATCTCGTTCTTAACTCTTCAGTGTTTATTTTTAATTTTGGGGGAAGGCGGTCAGGGCCCATAGTTGGGGGAAAATTTGCGCGGGAACGCCCAAAAAGGGGAAATTTCAATACATGCTTATACTCTCAAATACAGTGTTATAAATGCATTTAACTTGCTTGTATATCATAATGGGACATTTATACAACCATTAGAACTGTTTGAGATGCCTAAAATGTAAATATGATTTGGATTTTTCTTTACAACAAAAAAATCTAGTGCCAGGAGGGGAAAATTTCTCTGAAATGGGGGAAAAAAGTATATTCCTCAGAGAGGGGAAAGGGGCCCAATAACGACCGTTTTTTTTAAGAAAAAAAAATCACTGCTCTTTCACTGCCAATGTCGCCTTTCGGCGATCTGACGATCACGTTTCTTAACACATGTTTTTAACCTATTTAACGACATCGATTATTTACGACTTGACTCATTTACGGCAAATAAGTTTGTTTACGACATTCAACCAGGAAATTAGTTTTTCCGGATTTTCGTTAATTTTGAAGCTGTTTCTAAACGACAAATTTTCAGATCAGTAAGGACCAACAAAATGGCGACTCCCCTCACCGTGGATGATGTTTTGACATTGATTGCAAACAATTCAAACTTAGGATCGGAGTTTGAATGACAGAAAATGTATGCTTACAATTTTTTTCTGACCTAATTGTACATTCTTTCTGTTTATTTAATTAATAACCGTCCTTTACTCTATTCTCACCTGTACGTAATGTGTTAAAGTGACATTTCAGAATTTTTTGTCATAAATTTTACTTTTATTTTTATCTGAAAGAGCATATTTTCTTATGAAAATTTTGAAAATTTCAAGCCAAAATATTGCGCCGTTTACGAGAATTTTAAATTTTTGTGTTAAAATTGAACAAATTGTTGTGGACAACAGTTCAGATTTATATTGAATTTATCGATTATGTCTCAACTTTAAATGCGTGTTTCTCGCTTATTGGCAACAACTTCAAAAAGCTAATAGTATTTATACTCATTAGAATAACCAATCTTGGCATCAAGACATACTTTAAAAAATTGAAATTGGAATGAAATGTCCTTTTAAGCTAAAACCCCGTACCTACCTATGATGAAAAAACATGCCAATCTCGTCTGTATAGATAATAGATATTTTCCTACTTTGATTTTCTTCTCTAAACACCTGACAAGATGTATGTACAAAATTTAACCTTACTTTTATCTTGTTGAAGGTGTGCACAATCTACACAAAGTGATTTCAGAGGATTTTTGTCAGTATTTTTATATATAATCTGACAGCCTTTGGTGTGTAATAAATGTATAAAAAGTGTTTAGTTTTACTCATAAGTATTAGTTTGCTAATGTTTTAGGCATATATTTCTAAAAACTGATCTGTTTAGTTGAGTTGTCCAAAGCAAATAGTTTTTTTTGCATAAAAAACTCCATTTTTTTCTATTTTTCAAGGTCAGCCAATGTCACAGTCAAGGTCATACAATCACATATTTGAAAGCATATTTATTTAAGCATAACATATAAACTTAATTTCCTGAAAGTTTCATTACAATCTAACAACAAATATTTTTTTTTTTTTGAGTATTTTCGATATATACAGTATAATTATTGGAATTTCCTGGAATTTATTTGGCACTGAGAAGTCTGTTTTCTAAGGAAATGTGGCAGCGAAAGAGTTAAAAACGCTTTACCTAAAATATCTTTAATTAAATATTAAAAGATCTCGCCACAAAGAACGCGCATTTGGTGTCTTCATTTATTTAAACAGAATCATAAAATATCAGTGCATTACGTTTGTTGTGATCCTATTTTTCACATCCCTTGTGGCTTTAGACTTTTACACAACAGCTTCTACGTCACATCGATACTTTTTATGACGAGATCCATAGTAGACCCTTTCCATAGTGACTTGGTAATCGTCAATAGAACAGCTAACATCCATTAAGGTGAATCAACTCTTGTAAAAAACACACGTCACTTATTACATAATGCATGGTGGACTTGAGCGCACATTGTGTCCTTAACCCATTACCACACAATGAGTCTTAAATAATAATGGCTTTCGAAAACATCATATAAAAAGAATTGCTTATTTATTTATCCACAATGTTTTCTACACCAAAAGATGCAACATCATTGCATCATCATCTTTGAATTTGGAACCGTCCAAAATGTTTGGTAATGTGTTAAGGTAGTGTATTACATTAGTAAAAGAATCTGCAACAGCATGTGAGTCATGACGAAGATTATCAAATACGATATCAATACATTCTTCCGCAAGCTCGCTATCATTTGGGCATTTGTAAATGCAAATACAATGATGAATGGTTACCCAATACTTTGACTAGTGGGCTCTTTGGCTCTCGTTTTGACTAAACGTGTAGTTTTCCGCGAAAACAATTATTATGGTTACCGAGGTGTCAGATATGTTTTTGTTAAGAATCACAAACTGTTGATGTTGCTACCACTGTGCTTTTAAATAGACAAAAAAGAGGAAGTCTAATTCTGTCAGTAGCTCATTGACTAAATCTCCTGGTAAGCCTATTTCTTTTCTTGTTTTTGGATTTAGGGTCTTCACTGTTTCCCATTTCAACTATTTGATTTCCTGTTGGTTCTTGGCTTCAAATAATTGTCTATTTTTCTTTGAGCATGGCAATTCCATAATTCTTACAAGGCCTATCTAAACAACTTTGTTGGTTGAAGTTAGCCATTTCACGAACTGCCATTCGGCTATCACTGTTTACCAATCTTCTGACGTCATCAATTACCTTGTGACGCGTTACAGATATACTTTAACGTTCATCATCTGCTATGGAGGTCCGACCCTCCTTGAATCTCCGATGCCCCTTAAACACAAGTTCTCTACTACATGCCCGTTTTCTCCATCATCGGAAATGTCTCTGTTTGAGGATGTCGAAATTTTATCACTGATCGGCATTCTAATTTTTGTGTCAACGTCATTTCATCGTTGCCTTGGATTTTTCGCTTCATGAAAAACGCTTTTACTTCTTAACAACTTCCAAAAAATACAAAATGACATCATAACGTCATACAAGCGTCATACAGGTTTTCGCGCCAACACATAAAACCATTGTAGTTAAAAAAAACTTATCTAAGTTTCTTTTTTTAACCCATTTATGCCTGAATTTTTGTTTTAGGAAGAAAATCTGAGAAAACAATGAAAACCATGTGAAAACAACAAGTTAGGCTTTAATTTTGTGAAATTTCAATGGAAAGGTATGATTTTGTACAAAAACAATTTTGTCCACTAAAGTGGACGCTAGGCACGAATGGGTACATGTAAGTTGACTTATATTTTCCCCCAAAACTATAGTTTCCATCTTGAAATTTGCAAATATACGAGCACAATCTGTTAATTATACCCTCAGCTATGAAGTAGATGGTGTATATTGGTTTCACCAAGTCTGTTTGTCTGTCCACCCATCGGTCCATCCATCCGTATACTTTATGTTTCCGTGATCTAACTCGAGAACCATTTGACCTAGGGTCATGAAACTTAATCCAGTTGTTGCCCATGACCAAAGGAGGTACCTACTGTTTTGGGGTCACGAATGTCAAAGGTCAAGGTTACAATTGAACCTTGTTTAAAATCCGTGTCCGTGCTCTAAGTCAAGAACAGTCAACTGGTTGACCTTGGACCACTAAACTTAACACATTTGTTGCCCATGACCAAAGGAGGTGCCTATTGTTTTTGAGTCACAAAGGTTAAGGTCACAATTTGACTTTGTTTGAAATTCATTTCTGTGCTCTAAGTCAAGAACCGGTTGACCTAGGATTATGAAAATTTACTCAGTTGTTGTCCATGACCCAAGGAGGTGCTCTATGGTTTTAGGGTCACAAAGGTCAAGGTCACAATTGGGCAAATATATCTTCCGTCATCTTCTAGCATAGATACAAACACGTTTACTGTATATTTTCCGCATTATATTAAAATATGTTGTTACTATACAAAGGATTTACTGGCACCCTCTCAGTCCTAGCGTCCACTTTAGTGGACAAAATTATATTCTTCTAGAAAACTATGAAAACATTTTATTTTTCTCTGGAAATTGTATCTGTAGTTACCTACAGATAAGGAACATTACAGAATAATAATGAAACAAGAAGTATAAAAAAGATAAAGGAAATAAACAAGCATTTTCCCCTACCTATTTTCAAGTCTTGTACTTGTATCAGCATTCCCCTGCTTATCGATGGATAATCAATACAAGCAAATGATGAGAACCAGAGATAGACGTATACGCAATCACCTACTTACAACAGATAAAGTCCAGTGTCGTCTTAAGTGGACGCTAGGTACAAATGGGTTAAGCTACCTCGCCTATGCGTATGAATGTTACCCAACATTTTTGTTTGTTTTTTTTTTGTTTGTTTGTTTGTTTTCAAGCTACCTCGCTATGCGTATGAATGTTACTATGGTAACGCAGTATAAGGGCGCTAGAGAACATTTGTGTGTGTGTTTTTTTAATTTATTTTTTTTCCGGGGTGTGTAGGTGTTTAATCCTTACCAGACGACTGACCTTTAGACCAGCATAATTTGAAAGTCACGTTTCAAATATCATAGATCTAGAAATTAGAAAACATGATGATAGTAATAATGGTAATAAATATATACATACATCGTATATATATAATCAAAGTGCTGAGAGCACTGTAATTGGACGTCCCTGATTGATTGAGCGGGATTGTACATGAACGATAGATATTTTATTCATTCTTCTGTTAGACGTTTAACGTTTAATTCTGTAAGATCGGTTTCGGACATACGAAATCGGCTTTATTGCTAAAAAACCCTCTCAGACTTCAAATTCATTTGATTGCCGTTTCAAGAGAACTGATTTGTATCTATGAATAATCACCATTAATTCGATTACCCAATTCAATTAAAGCAATGTGATTAGCAATTGTTTCGGTTTAACTATGGGTATTGTCGTCAGTTATACCTTTCGTTGATTTTATAATGGACGATACAAAGCAATGTAATTAAAATGTAAGCCAACGCGCTACATAAATGAAAGCCGCGCGATAGCTCACTTGGCAGAGCACCCACCTTGTACTCTTTACACATGTCTATATCTGGAAGGCCCTGGGTTCGAATTCTACTTATACATTGTTATTTTTTATCATCTTTCTTTCGACTTTTATCTCCACCATCGTTAGGGAAATACGACAGCAGTGATTTAGAATCGATCTAAACACAAATTCAACGAAATGAAGTAATGAAATGCCGACCATTTACATACAATTCCGCTCAATTAACCAGAGACGTCTAAATACAGTGCTCCAAGCACTTTGATTTTTATTAGTGTTTAGAGTAAAAACCCCCAATTTTTCCCTGGTTGTGGTTTCAAAACAATCAAATTCAATACATATTTTTGCTGAAATAAAGTACAAGATGAATTGGAGCACCTAGAACCATCGATTCCTCATACCAGTACTACCGCAGCATCCTTACATCTACAGATGTGCACACAAAGCAGAATTTGGGAACGTGTCGTCGGGAAAATGGCAGTGGAGTACAATACGCAATTTAAATCTTCATATCATTATCAACGAATATTTGAGAATAGCAATGTCCCTATCTGTACACATATTCACCAGATCATCCAGGTACCATAATGACTGTTGCAGATCCATTGCTTCATCTTCTTAGCACGTAAACGCGTCACTTAAACGTAATATATACAGATCGCTGTCACTTGATCGTAGGCCTATACTAGCAATAATAATTGCTGTCATAATCATTGATCAGTATGTACTAGGCCATGATACTGTCGAATATCAGTGATACAGATGCTGGAGAGAAAAAAAATAAAACTCGTAAGAGTAACCTTTTTCCTGAATAGGTGGATATCGCTAGCGTCTCATCTGAGGCTGTTCAGATGGAACCCCGATTTGTCGTCGAGTCGAACCTGAGTTGCGAAATGAACTCACTCCCCGATAATCAATTTTAGAACCCTGTTTCCAAAATACATCGCGTGGAAACCCCGTTTATTTAAATATGTCAAAGACTTTGTACAACAACAATGATCAAAGAAAAAGAATTTGTCATACACAATACGTGCATTAAACTGAGTAATCATCCTAAAATGTCTGCTTTCAATAAACACATAACAACCGTTTTAACAAATGTTATACAGACGAAATGGTCCAAACTGGTTTCGAACCAACGGGGTTCCAAAGGCGAGGCGAATCATTTCCCGTTTCAGCTATCGCTGCTGTTGATGATAAAGGGCGCTTGTTAACTTTATTAATATACTGTATCACGGTGGGTAACCCACGTGACTTTTGGAAAGCGTCCACACGGAAAAATCGTCCGCTTCAAGGTATGTTTTGTTTAATTTCTCAGCTTATACTCTATTGATTTTGATGATATAAAGTGCACGGAACGCGCCTTTGAGAGGGCTATTCCCGGCTCTAACTCACTCTTCTCCAAATCCAGTGGTTTCTTCAAACATTTGAACCAAATTTTTGTAAGTGCAAAACGAAAGTGGGAAGCGTTCACATGCACCGATAAAAACTTTCGCTTGAATGTTTGAAGAAACTACGGTATTCGGAGCAGAGTGAGTTACAAACGGGGATAGTCATCTCAAATGCGCAATCCGTGCACTTTATCTCGTCAAAATTTATAGAGTATAAGCTGAGAAATTAAACAAAACATACCGTGAAGCGAACGATTTTTTCGGTGTTAACGCTTCCCAAAAGTCACGTGGGTTATCCACCGTGTGTATGCATGTATCGCTTTCTAAAGATCTTACCCTTTACACAATATCACGAAAGTCAAATCACCACAAGAAAATGGTTAAATCGAAAAAAGATCATAAAGTTGGTAAGGACGTGGCATGAATTGAATCGGGCAATGAATCCTATAGTGTTTGTTAGAGAACACATAGAAAACAGGAAAAGATACGACAGTTTTCCTGTATGGTCACAAAATCTTTTTTGAATTTTTACCAACTGGCAATTGAGTCTGAGAAGGGTTTTTTGGCAATGAAAATCCATTACGCATGTCGAAAAGTGGTTATAAGAATTGGACGTCCGAAAGACGTCCAATTAAAAACAAGGATTTCCTGTTACTCTAAGTTAGGTGCCAGGTGATGTTGCCGTATTCTAGTGTCATGGATTTAAGTGCTTGTTGTGGTTAGTCATGTACTCATTTCTATCATATACATGTATAATATTTACACACTACATGACATGCATACTTTGTCAGTACCCTATAAATAGACAGTCTGTTATTGAATTGCACCCTGTTATCTCCCTTTAACTATAAATCACGCAATTCCGTATCTTGCAGATCTAGCGGCTTTCTCAGAACGCATAAATGGATGAACGTGTCACAAAGGCATAGAGATATAGACCGTAATGGCTTCTATCCGTTGTAGATACAATGTATCGTCGTTGTAAATGCAAAACTTCGTATCTCGATTATGGAAAATTTTAAAGGGGTGGGAAAAAAGTGTAATAACTTTACCCAAACTAAAATGTTTTATTTGAAATTTGGACATATTGTTCCTAGATAATGTGTAGATAATACTGATCAGTAAAATATCTCAAAACCTGAAAGACTTAACTGGGCACAAAAGTTTGTACTTTGAAAATCGCAAGAATCGACATACGAGGTTTTGCATTTACACCGACGATATGAGTGTTGTATGTATCATAAAGGAATAGAGATATAAACTGTAATGGCGTCTTTCCGTTGTAGATACAATATGAGTGTTGTATCCTGACCATTAGAAATGTAAGTGGTTAATTGCCTAACAGATAAAACTCAAATAGACATAATGGCTTCTCTTGGATTCTTATTTTACCACATTCTCACTCAAGGCTGCTTATATCGGGGATTTTGCCAATTCTAAATCTCGCAATATACATATAAAAGACGCTTAATGGGGAATTGAAAATATGGTAGCGAAACATATATGGTAAGAAACATTTAATTTTCTACAGTAACAACCGAGTGTTCCGAAAAACTGAAGCATTCCCCCTTTAAAACTAAAGCACAAAAAATATCGCAAATTTATCACCTCTTGGTAACACATTAAGCTCATAGTTCATTTCTTATCCACGACTGACTTCAGGACCTTCAGGCCCGTAGGAACAGGGGGGGGCTAGGGGGGGCTGAGCCCCCCAAAGTTGGCCAAAAATGCCAAATTTTCCTTATTTCACACTGAAAATGTTGGGAAAATTCAATTTAGCCCCCCCCAATATTCAGACAATGAGGCTTTAGCCCCCCCAATATGAAATTGCTTCCTACGTGCCTGACCTTGTTCTCTTTTGGCTTTTTGTCTTCTTGTTGCCCTCTCTTCTATATTCTTAGACTGGTCCTTCTTCCCTACCTTGGGTTCAGCCGCGTCTTCAAACTCTATCTCGGTTTCAAAATCGTAATGTAATTCTGCGACCAGATTCTCAAAAAAATAATATTGCTGACCATTGGTGTGTTTATACCTGAATAAGTGACAGACGATGGACCTACTGTCACAGCGCATGTCTCCGAGACCAGGGATAGCGTTATCAGCCTGAGCGTCGTCCATGTCGACTGAGAGATGGTCAGTGTGCTCACCTTCTGTTTCTACATTAGCGGCTTACTGCATTTGGAAGATTGACCCACTTGTTGTCCGGGTTACCGCACAGGAGTTACTATCTTGGGTAAACTGGAGCCGGGTTGTACGCTGGCGATGTGACTGACGGCGCTGGATGGTACGACATAAATGACTGCTCGCGGATTACTGCGTCTGTAGTCTGCAGGGATGGTGAGCTCTTGCCGTCCATCAGCTTTGCTAACATCTACGGTGTCAGTTGCTCAATGATCAGCCTATTGCTTGTATCAGCCTGCTCTGTTGTTGTTTTCGCGATGAATGTCCCGTCGCTGCTGAGTCCACTATCATCTCCACCCGCTGTAGGCAGTAGTTTGGCCATCTCATTTGTTGTGAGCTCTCGGAAGTCTCTGTCCTCCGTCAGGATTGCTGGAGAAGAGCTCACCACTAAGAAGCGCTGGCTGTCGACCTCTCCCAATTCATCGACTGCTTGTCCATGGCGACTGTATTTCGAGACATGATTTAAAAGGACCGACTCAATAGTGCAACGTGAAAGGAAAAGCAAGCAATAAATGCAATGATGACGCCTTGTCAAATCCCATGTGATTCTTGACAATAATTGTAGCAAAAGATGCATAGGCAGAAGACTAGGGAAAAACGTGCGAATAAGTGAACATGTCTTGCAGTCACTGAATTCTGTAATAGGGAAACCCGTTTGGTTTCACTATTGCATTTACTTTATTGCCGCTAAAGGGAGTTGGAACCGAGTCTTGCTTTGCAACTTCTGGCCCCGGTTCAACGAAAAGAATTGAGTAATAACTCAGTAACGGAATCAGTAAAAAAAACTGAAGTCTGATAACCAACTCAGCTGGGTAAAAAACTGTTGAGACCGTTCCACAAACCGATTTTAGTTATAACTCAAATGAGTCCATTAAGCGACCCAATATTTACATCTATACACTACAACAAAATTGAGGAAAAAGAAGGAAGTGTTGGTGACCAGCACTTTTTCCCTTTGGTTCAATATTTTCTTGGCTATAACATACTTATATATTCTCCTTTTGATATACAATTTATTGTGTTGTCTGCAACTCCTTTCAAATCGAACCACATTAAAATGTTGTTTGGGAAAGGGTAAAGTTATAATGACGACCAAACATCAATCACCACAGAATTTGTTCAACGTAGTATTATGTGTTGACTATCGAGGGATTATTCATTCATTCTTATTTGCTTATTCTAATTCATTCGTTCATTCATCCATCCATTCATTTATTCATAGATCTATTATTTATTTATTTAGCCTTTTTATTTTATTTTTATATTTTGTAATCATAAGTCTCACAATTAAAAAAATATTGCGATATTAAACTTAAAAGACCGAAAGACCGATTTTTTAAAATCTTATTTAAGAAGTTTTGCCTTTCAATTCAATTGACCAGTATACATTCCCCACTAGGTACCCCAAAATTAAGGAATACAATTGTCGATTCCCTTGATTTTTAGTTAACATTGGCAACCAATCAAAATCCTTACTTACTCGCTATGTTTAAAACCCTTGCTGAATCTCTTCCAACTCGTCGTTTTCTCGAAAAACGAACTCTCCCGATAGTTTACATACCTCTTAGGTGACCTTTCTGATTGTTCTGCAAACTAGATTTCGGTAAACCGTGCAGGTCTCCAATCATAGTGTAGTATGCTCCGCTCGTAGTAAAATTGAAGCCCAACCAACACGCACAAGAAAGGCGGTAAAGGCAGTGATCGTCATGTTGGTGTCCCCAGTCCATCCAGTAAATCAACCAGAATGAAATTACTTTCAGGTTCAAACCTGAAACTGTCCATGATCTCTGACCGAGACAGATGCACGAGAGGATTATTCCTGTCGGGGAACACGCTTCCAACACGCAATCTTCTACGAATGCGTTCCAAACGTCTTCTCAAGTCAGACATTTTTGAGTCAATTACTCTGTTTTGAAACAGCTCTCGAGTTGTTCTAAAAATAACGGACTCAACTCAAATTCGCTAAATCTTCATGGAACCCATCTCAAATTAACGGACTCAATTTGAAATGAAACTTGAGATCGTTAGCTGATTTGAGTAAAATAACGGACCCAACGTGTTTCGTGGAAGCGGGGCCAGGCCTTCTTGATCCAATTCGGATTGATTGTTCCTTCATAAACTTGAGTTTGTTATGATGAACAGCACGCTTCGCTTGACGTTTACGCTTTCCGATGTTGAACGTCACCGGAGAAAGTTTCTGTACTGCCAAGCACGGTATCTCTTATGCTGGTTAAAGCTTTGGGGATTTTCCATTTTTCCGCTTCCCCGACAGGCACGTCACCCACCAATCCGAGTTTTCTCTGATCAAATTCGCTCTTTGATATACATGTATTGATGTCGCACATTTACAAATGAGTGACTGATTTACAAATGAGCGACATCAACATATCAAAGAATGGATTTCATAAGAGAAAACTCGGATTATTCACCCACTTGATACGCACGTAACAGCATCTTTCGATCGTTTATTGACTTGCTTCTTTCATTTTCTGATTTCAGGTGTTTACGGGCTATATCACGATTGATCTTCTCTCTTATGATGTTGACATAGTCCCCATATTTGGTCACGTTTGTTCTACCAATTTTTGTTGTGGAGCCAAAGACAAGTTCAGCTGGTAGCCTGACCTCTCTACCAAGAGTAATCAGACTAAGCTTCGTTGTTTTGCTATGCGTGGCTCTGTACGCACCCGTTTGACATCACAGATTTATGTCCCGATGATCCTGTTTGCCTTTCATGTAGGCTCTCTCTATCATCGGGAACGTCTGGTTGAATCTTTCTGCGTGACCATTACACGTTCGCTCTCAATTTCTTCACTTCTAACACCATGTACATCTCTTTGAATACCTTGCTCTCGTATGTTTTCCCCTGGTTACCGGTTGTTACAAATGTGGCCGAAAGGATGCGGAGAAGCGTGACATAAAAAAAAACAAAATGTGATTTTCGGCGTTTAAAGGACATGGCCACTTACGAAGCTATATATTATTTGCCTGATTCTTTTATCCCTTTCCGACGTGCAAATTATAGTATCCCTCTTTGTGGTGGTATACATGATACCATAATCGTATTGATGGGATATACACGATAGAGCTTCAATTTTAAAGCTACTCAAAAGCAGATGGTCGTATTGCAAAATAGGAAAGCATTTGAAAATCAAAGTGCTTAGAGCACTGTAATTGGACGTCCCTGATTGAATGAGCGGGATTGTACATGAACGATAGATATTTTATTCAATCTTCTGTTAGACGTTTAACGTTTAATTAACGTTCAAAGATCGGTTTCGGTCATACGAAATCGGCTGTATTGCCAAAACCCCCTCTCAGACTTCAAATTGATTTGATTGCCAATTCAAGACAACTGATTTGTCTCTATGAATAATCACTATTAATTCAACAATTAACCCAATTCAACAAATGCCATGTGATTAGCAATTGTTTCGGTTTAATTGTGAGTAGTGTCGTCAGTTACACCTTTCGTTGATTTTATAATGGACGATACAAAGCAATGTACTTAAATGTAAGCCAACGCGCTACATAAATGAAAGCCGCGTTAGCTCACTTGGCAGAGCATTCACCTTGTACTCTTTACTCATGTCTATATCTGGAAGGCCCTGCGTTCGAATTATACTTAGACATTGTTCTTTTTTATTATCTTTTTTCGACTTTTATCTCCACCATCGTTAGGGAAAAAACGACCGCGGTGATTTAGAATCGATCGAAAAACAAATTCATCGAAATGAAGTAGTGAAACGCCGAACATGTACATACAATTCCACTCAATTAATCAGAGACGTCTAAATACAGTGCTCCAAGCACTTATTTTTATTAGTGTTTAGAGTAAAAAAAAAAACCCAATTTTTCCCTGGTTGTGGTTACAAAACAATCAAATTCAATACATATTTTTGCTGAAATAAAATACAAGATGAATTGGAGTACCTAGAACCATGGATTCCTCATACCAGTACTACCGCAGCATCATTACATCTACAGATGTGCACACAAAGCAGAATTTTTTTGGGGAACGTGCCGTCGGGAAAATGGCAGTGGAGTACAATGCGCAATTTAAATCTTTATATCATTATCAACGAACATTTGAGAATAGCAAGTTCCCTATCTGCACACCTATTCACCCGATCATCCAGGTACCATTTTGACTGTTGCAGATCCATTGCTTCATCTTCTTAGCACAATGCATGTAAACGGGTCACTTAAGCGTAATAAATACAGATCAATGTCACTCGATCTTATACTAGTAATAATAATTGCTGTCATTATCATTGATCAGTATGTACATACTAGTAGGCCATGATACTGTCGAATATCAGTGATACAGATGCCGGAGAAAAAAAACTCGTAAGAGTAACTATTTTCCTGAATAGGTGGATATCACTAGCGTCTCATCTGAGGCTGTTCAGATGGAACCCCGATTTGTCGTCGAGTCGAACCTGAGTTGCGAAATGAACTCACTCCCCGATAATCAATGTTAAAACCCTGTTTCCAAAAATACGTCGCGTGGAAACCCCGTTTCTTTAAATATGTCAAAGACTTAAACAAAAATGATCAAAGAAAAAGAATTTGTCATACACAATACGTGCATTAAATTGAGTAATCATCCTAAAATGTCTGCTTTCAGCAAACACATATAAAGAAAAACAACCGTTTTAACAAATGTTATACAGACGAAATGGTCCGAACTGGTTTCGAAACAACAGCGTTCCAAAGGCGAGGTGAATCCTTTCCCGTTTGAGCTATCGTTGCTGTTGATGATGAAGGGCGCTTGTTAACTAAATATTAATATACTGTATGCATGTATCGCTTTCTGAAGATCTTACCCTTTACACAATATCACGAAAATCAAATCACTACAAGAAAATGGTTAAATCGAAAAAAGATCGTAAAGTTGGTGAAGACGTGGCATGAATTGAATCGAGCAATGAATCCTATAGTGTTTGTTAGAGAACACATAGAAAGCAGGAAAAGATACGACAGTTTTCCTGTATGGTCCCAAAATCTTTTTTAAATTTTGACCAACTGGCAATTGAGTCTGAGAAGGGTTTTTTGTAGTCCAGTCAAAATAGACTTTGACCTGGACAAAATTAGAACAGAATTGAAACTTGTGCCATTCTACTCAGGAAGTATCTACCTTTTCACAGAAAAAAATATAAAAGGATCCCTCCGTTGCGATTTGAGTAATTTTGGGTCAAAAAATGGCTATTTTGGGGAAAAGTGGAATTTTCTAATATTTGAGAATGTCTTGAATTTTATGAAGTTTTCATGTGAGGTAATGTTAGTGAATATGAATTAGATGGATACAAAATTAAAATTTAGCAGAAAAGCATAAAAAATGATTTTTCATGATTTTTCTAAATTAAAGGCGGGGGGGGTGTCAACTAGGCTATTGGTGGGATATTTATACCACTCAACATTACATTCTCCATTGAATAAATCCTATTCTAGATTATTTTAATCAACAGAATGGGATAGGATTTAAAGAAACCGTATGAATAAATACCTCTCTTGCGATTTCTGTAATTTTGGAGAAAAATTGGTATTTTGAGAAAAATATGAAAAAAATGGAATATTATATTTTTTTGAGAAAGCGTTTATTTTCATAAAGTTTTCATGTGCAAAAATGTTAGTAAATATGAATTAGATGGATACACAATTAAAATTTAGCAAAAATCCATAAAAAACTGATTTTTTATGATTTTTTTAAGTAAAAGGCAGGGGAAACGCAGGCTAGCAGGGCGGATATTGATAATATTTAGCATTGAATTCTCTATTGGATAAATCCTATTTTAGATTATTTCAATTAAACAAATGGGATAGGATTAAAAGAAAAAAAAGAAAATAAATCTCTCTGTCGCGATTTCTGTAATTTTTGGGGCAAACATTGGTATTTTGGTGATACAGAATTAATATTTAGAAATAAGAAAAAAATCATAAAAAATGGATTTCTATGAATTTTAAAGTTAAAGGGAGGGAGGGGGCAATTAGGCTGATGATGGGATACTGATGCAATTCAGCATTGAATTCTCTATTGGATAAATCCTATTTAGATTATTTGAATTAACCGAATGGGACATATTAAAGGGAAAAAAGTATAAAAGAATCCTTCTGTACCGATTTCTGTATTTTTGTGTGCAAACGATTGTATTTTTGATGATTTTTTTAGGTAAGAGCATTTTATGACATGAGTTACATGGATATAACTAGCGAAATTCAAATAAAAAACATTGAAATTTGTTCCTGTTTTTTTACGAGAATGGGGTAAATAGGAAGCGGTGGTATTCACAATTACGTAATAATAACCTTCTTTACTTTCGGGGAAAACACTCATACACACACACAAAAGCTTTCAAATTATTTTAAGTCAATGATATGATACGATCAAATGCTCTTTTCAGCAAATTCGTTCTCGAATAATGAACCATTTGTTGTAATTGGTCATGTGATATAGTTATCATTTTTTATCATATTGAGAATTTTTTAATTATGTGAATTTTAAATATCAAATGTTACAAACATGAATAATTTGTTTACAAAAATGATCTGCAGCTGATAATGAGAAAGTATAGGAGTACAATGATCATTATTAGGAGTGTGTAGCTGGGTTGGAGTATTCAAAGACCACAGCAAATCAGCAAAAATCAGCAAATCTAAAGAAAACCCTGACAGACAAAAAGTCTAGACTTTGTACACCATTTGTCCCTCAATTTTGGTAAGGTTAATTATGTCGTTTGTCTTTATCGGTTGAGTTTGTCATCATCAGGTAGGTTTTAAGCAGGCATGCATATATTTACCATCCTGTGTTATGCAACAACTATCAATTCAAATTAAGGTTAAAATGATTAAGATTAAAAGCAAGAACCACACGTGGACTGCTTTACTGCTACGAGTTACAAAATTTTAGGAAGGCAGAGGTTTACCACATATTCTGGACAACATACCAGGGGGAATTTAAGGCACATTGTACATGTAGAACAAAAGAAAACCAAAACTAACAAACATCCCCCCCAAAAAAAAAAATCCGGACCCTACAGGTCTTTTTCAAATTAACTAACGTATAATATGATGTTGAAATTTTAACATACTAGAATTCTGTTCTGAGATCCTGATTTATCCAATAAATTATTGGCACAATATAACACCCACAATATTTAGAAAAAAAATCCATGTCTTTTTGACAACAGATTGATTTCGGACAGGTTAGGCGCTATAAAGGAGTTTTTCAATCTTTACAGAAACAGTTGAATATGTTCATATAGATAGAATATGGATATATTTATTATTGTCATGGCTCAACCATGGTTCTTTTCCAAATACTTTCTTTGCGGAAAATGTTCGGTAATTTTCAAAATGAATTCCATGTTTTATTACTTTCATTTAATTTCATTTTTGGTCTATTTTGTCTACCATGTGTGCAGTGCGCTTGGTGATATTAATTTTTAAAGTGCATCCATTCATTCGTTAAAAAACATAATTTGATATTTCAACACAGATTGTTTATAGAAATATTTAAAAGTAAATTGTCTATATTATGCAAGGCAAAACTTTTTATTTAACTAAAAATATTGCCCAAATCGTATACTTGTTGAAATTTTACACAAAAAGCAGATCCCACAGCCAATAATGACAAACTGTCGCATTGTCACATTTTTTCCCTAAAAGTGGGTATAAAATGGGTAGAGATAGAGGCTTTCAATCATGATCGCGGCATCGAAGTCTTTCTGTCATAGATGTAAAAAATATGGAAAAAATATTTATGAATGATCAATATTGGAAGTGCATCTGATGGTTTTGAATGGATGTTCTGTCTGTGCTGATACAAAAACAAGAGTGCCATGGTCATTGTGGCGTAGATTGTATACTCCGCCCCTCCCTAGAGACTGAATTTTAAGGGGGCATAACTCAGGCAAAAATCAATGAATCATAAAATCCTTCCTTCATGCACATCTACCAATTGAGGTGATAGCATTGACCATGTTTCAAAAGGATCCAGCCAGAAACTTAGGAGAAGTTGCGCTCACAAGAAAAGTGGACGGATGGATGGACAGACGGAGAAGATTATGCCAATATATGACTGCCTCCGGCAGCGTAAAAAACAGGACAACATGAATAGGTGAACCAATACCAGGAATATGTATTCATGTATAATATTCAATCCCATTCATTCAATAAAATAATATTAAATGAACATTATCCAATAAATATTTTTAAAAATTGTTTGTTAGTACCGATATTCCTATATAAATCCCGACTAGAGGACCCCACACACTCTTCGACAAAATTTAATAATTATCTACATTTGTATATAAAAAGATATAAACATCACAAAAAGTAAGTTCTATATTTTTATGTTCAATTTGATTTTATATTCAGTAAACTAACATTTTCTAATCAAATCGCGTCTAAAAAGTTCAAAGCAATAATTCTCTTTTTCAAAAAATGGAAAATACCATTTTTCAGCAAAATGCCATTTTCTTGCCCAAAAATTACATACATCGCATAAAAGAGATTCTTTATCATTTTTCTGTGAAGTCTTATCACATTCTATTACTCAAAATAATCTATAATAATAATTAATTGAACTTATGATCTAAATTAGAATTTGTCAAATAAAGATATGCATGCTATATTGGTAAAATATCCCCGCTGCCTCTAAAATGCCCCCCCCCCCATCTTTTAAAAAAAAATCATAAAAAATCGGTTTTTGTTGGTTTTTGCTGAATTTTGTTTTTATATCCATCTACTTTATATTTGCTTCCTCTTCTGCACATGAAAACTTCATAAAAATCAACAATTTTTCAAAAAATAGAAAATTCCAATTTTCCCCATTTTTTTAGCAAAATATCCATTTTTTGACCCAAAATTACTCAAATCGCAACGGAGGGATTGTTTTATATTTTTTTCTGTGGAAAGGTGGGTACTTCCTGAGTACAATGACATAGGTTTCATTTCTGTTCTAATTTTGTCCAGGTTGCCCCTGTTTCGGTCTTAGTTTGACTGGACTATTGGTAATGAAAACCCATTACGCCTGTCGAAAAGTGGTTATAAGAATTGGACGTCCGAAAGACGTCCAATTAAAAATGTGTAAACCTTTTGTGTTTGTCACTTTCGGGTGTAATTTTAGTTGTCTAGTAGTCATTTGTAAAGTTGTTTTTTTAAATGTGTCAGCCCATGCTTATCTAGAAGGTGCTTGATTTCTTAATTAAAAAGGATATTTTTGATTTAAAACATCGCAACAAAATAGAAGTCTGAACATGCGTAGTTTTGGAAAGAAAGGAATGATAACGTAATTCCCGATTTCATTCGTTAGTTGTGACCTCATCGTGACCTAATTTAAGATAGTAGTCGTGCCTCGTGTACATCAAAACTACTCTTTTTGTCCACGAAGTAGATCTTCTATATTACAGTCATGATATTAGAGCATATGGTTATAAATTTTATCTGTGTAAACAAAGGAAAAAGGCTCTAGATTTATGATTCAATTTTACATGTGTTTGTTCGAATCTTGCAGGCGTGAGACACCTGCAAAATTTGAACAAGGAGATGTAAACATACCGTAAATCTAGTTCAGAGTTCGATATTTTCTTGTTTATAGGTAAATTTTGTAAACATGTGCTATAACATCGTAACCGTACTGTTGTATTTGATATACAAGGAACTAAATCTCCAAGCAGCAATTTAACCTTAAGACCGTATACGTCATAGGGTAGTGCAAGTCTTATCTGATGAACATTCGCTCTTTGATATTTGGGTGTCGCTTTAAATAAATAGCGACATCCAAATATCAAAGAACGAATTTTCATCAGAAAATACTCGGATTATGAATAAATAGCGACATCCAAATATCACGAATTCATCAGAGAAGTAACGAACAGATGCAACAATTATTTGAACCAGGATCTGGAAAAGGTACCCTTATAGCAGTTAAAAAATTCGAGTTTCGAGATCATTCTGTGCCTAACTGCAGTCTGACTGGGATCAATGCTGCTGTCGTACGGTGACTACAGGCCATGGAGAAGCTAGAGGAGACAAACATGGTTCATGATCAGGCTGCGTCTATACGCAGACTGATCTTGAACCATGTTGGGCTGAAAAGCCTCAAAGGACCTTTTTCCAGATCCTTGCTCATTTGATTTTCTACTTGTGCATCGTTAAAACGACGATCAAGTTATGTTTTCTTGATACCTTTCTCTTCTAAAAGGAAAGGCATTTGTCATAATTATTCTGATTATTTGCATTTTCCAAACGAAAAATTAGATCAGCTAGTCCAATTTGAAAAGAGTAGGCCCTGTTGATGACAAAGTAATTGATATACAAATACAAAGTCGTGTTATAGTATGGAAAATAAATTGATTAAGTTAAAAAAAATGCCAGTTATCCGCATTTTCTTCTTTTGTCTCGATGTTTTCTTAAGCTTTTTGTATAAGGCAAGTCAAATAGGATTTGTTTGGGAAATGGTTAGTTTACATGTAATATGCGAATGTAAACAAGAGCCGTCATAGACGGATTATGCTCCCCGAATAAGTGTTTGTCACAAAATAAAATCATCATACATTAAGCCCGCTTTTCCCATGACAGATTTTTGTACACACATTATTTATATAATATGGTCTAGAACATCTCATTTATCACAAAAGTACAAAATTTCTTTAAATTCTACCCATTGGATGAAGAGAAATTGGAGAAAATGTAATTTTTACATTAAGGCCCCTTTTTCCATGACGCAGCCTCAAATCAACAAACGGAGAAAAGGGTACCTAGGGATTATCCCTAGAAGTTCACATGTGAAGTTTCGTTGAATTTGGTCCAAGGGTTGCTGAGATATGGCTGTGGACGGGCGGACTGACAAATTATCATACATTAAGCCCCCTTTTCCCATGACAGATTTTTTGTACACACATTATTTATAGAATATGGTCTAGAACATCTTATTTATCACAAAAGTACAAAATTTCATTAAATTCTGCCCATTGGATAAAGAGAAATTGGAGAAAATGTAATTTTTACATTAAGGCCTGTTTTTCCATGACGCAGGCTCAAATCAACAAACCGACAAAAAGGTCCCTAGGGATTATCCCTGTGAGTTCACATGTGAAGTTTGGTTGAATTTGGTCTAAGGGTTGCTGAGATATGGCTGTGGACGGACGGACGGACACACGGACGGACGGACAGCGTGGCGACTATATGCTCCCCCGAAATTTTTTCGGGGAGCATAAAAAATATGTTTAATAACCTCTTGTCCTAGCCTTTCATCTACCTGCTCGAGGCGATCCTCAAACAAATTTTGATGTTTATTGATATATAATACGTTCAAAGTTAAACGAGAACAATTTACGGTTGTTTTGGTTTAATTTTAGGTAGGAATACTACTTTTACCTACGTAAAATTAAAGCGAGACAACGGTAACTATTCACGTTTAAGGTAAGAAGGGCCAAATTAGCACCAAAAAGCCAGCGGCAAAATTTGAAAAGTGCCAGTAATTCCTAAACTGTGTTACATTTCCATTCCAAATACAAACATAAGCATTTTGTACGGTTTAGAATTTTGAATTAATGTATATTTATGGAAATATTTGACAAAAATGTTCAAAATTACCTCCCTTGCATATGAATATAGAGTAAAATGATATTTGTAAATTATTTTCTTCTTGAAGCATAATCTTGAAATCTGGCACGGTGAATCAACTTATGTGAAGTGTATTTACAAGTGTGTGTAATTTGATACATTTCGTATGGCTAGAAAGTGGTGTTTTTGATTGGGCACTTTATACCTTAAGGGGGAATGCTCCAGTTTCCTAATTTTTTTCCCAATAGTAGAATTTATTTATATTTTGTATGTTGAAATTACATGTTATTACCAATTGAAAAATAAAATAAAAATGGATGGTCAGCGATCTTGTTTGAATTTTATAGGCATTCGTATCACATACCCCTACATCGAAAAAATGCACAATTTCTTGCACCTGTCCAAGGTCACTAAAATGCTAATAAAATGCTGTATATTCATCGTTTAGTCCCGAAAACAGATTTAAAGTAACGTCTTACATTTAATAAGAACAGAAAATCCGAAATATGTGCTAATTTAAACGCGTAAATGTATAAAATAGCATGTTCACGTGTGCTGTTAGATCAACGAAGCTGGAGTTTTTTATGTAAAAATTTGCATATTTTTGGAAATATTTCAAGTTCTACATAATAGAATTTGATAAAACTCCCTTATTGTATTAAGCAACATGTGCTGGTAATAATTCAAAAAGAAAATTAATAGGTCAGCGCACTTATTAGTGAATTACAGCCATTTTTATCAGCTACACATGAATAAAATGACGCAAAACAGTGGTAACTGCATACACACTTACGACTGTCTTGCTCTAAATAATCGATTTCCATCTTGGGGAAATCAGTTTCGCATAATAAATACACTTTTACCGTCGAAAATGGTAAATTTGAATAATGTGTTATATTATTGAAAATATGGTAGCGAAACATATTGGTACGAAACATTTAATTTACTACAGTAAAGACTGAGTGTTCCGAAAAACTGGAGCATTCCCCCTTAATTGTGAATCTGTTATATATATAACACTTTCCCAACGATACATGCACTATTGTGGCAAAAGTTGCGGATGCTGTTTATCAGCATTTTTTATGTCTCAATGTTTTCCTTTCTTCTATTATAGACTGCAAAACCAGGCCATAATTAAGGATTTAAAAGTTTAGTGTAATTGCCCCACCTACTTTCAAATGTGGGATGAAACGTACGGATTGATTGGTTACCACCTTATCGATGCAGTTCAACAAAAACCTCGTAACTGCAGCTTGTATTAAGCTGCAGTTACGAGGTTTTTGTTGAAAAGCGACGATATTGAATAATGTGTCATGGTACATAGTTTGGGGCTATATGGGAAAAAACCTGCCCTGTTGAACAGGTTTAGTAGGACAAGCTCAGACGGCACGTACACACATCATACGACTCGTAATCAATAAATCGATTCACTAACCACAACATCTCGCCGATTTTGTTCCAAAACATCATAACCGCATGTTTCAACAAGCTGCATTTATGAGGTTTTTGGAAGAAAAGGGACTATAGGCCTATTATGTGATGACGTACATGTAGTTAAAACGTATTTCGCTGCTTTTCTTCGAAAACCACATAACTGTGGCTTACAACATGCTGCAATTATGAGTTTTTTATGCCCCCGTATCGAGAGATCGGGGCATGTTGTTTTACTGCCCGACTGTCGCTTGAAAATGTCTACTGCAATATCTGTGAATACTTAATATAGTAACATTTACAACTGGAATGGGTCAGATATCGACCGGCCCAAAATGCAAAATATCAATTTATTCGCAAATAGATCTATATAAGATTATATAACAATCGGACGTGTCGAATTTCGGATGTTCCGATGTATTTTGCCTTTTGGTGGTCCGTTGGAGACATGTTCAAGTTTTAACCTATTTTCATTTTCCACCAAAAGATATTCCAGCGATAGACAAGATCTGGAAGAAGTCCTGGAAGTCGTCGATGGATTCAAGTGTGTCACCTACAGGCGTCCCCTCTTCGAACCCCGGCATCTGCTGGATTGCGTCAAGGAGAAGCTCTTCTGCCACGAATAATATTATTACAGCTGAAAGGTAAAACAAAGTCGGACGTTAAAGATCTTGATCATAACGCTGTTTTTCACCGAAAACCTTGTAACTACAGCTTACAAAAAACTGTTGTTACGAGGTTTTCGATGAAAAGCGGCAAATTAAGTTTTGTAGGGCAAGTTTTATAAAAGTGACCATTAACTTTTTAAATACCTCTGCTGTTACAGAGGAACATATCCAATCAAATCAACGCTAAAACGATGTGCTGTTGTGTCTATATACTGGATACCAAGTTTAAAGAAAATTGCTTCACTACTAAAACAGATACATTACTAAAACATGTCAAAAATGTCAGGAGTGAAACGCTTTTTGTGTGACATTTTCACTTGTATGCCTACAAGGTTTCTAAGCTATGACAAATTAAAGACAATAACAGGATACTACAATAAACACTTTTACTACTTAAAACAGCACGTTCACCATTACCTTTAGATTACTTTTCCGTTTTATCTTCACTGGTTTAGGGTGTGGTGATTGTTTTATACAATAACCCTCTGATGTCAGGAGTGAAACACTCTACTTGTGAAAAGAGCTCTCAATTTTGTCAATCTGCCAGAAATCTACCACTTCCATTTTTACGGAAGGTATCTACCTTGTAGGCATTTTGCACTGTACTGTTTCATGATTCATTGATTACAATTCCTTATATTGTCATTTATATGTGTTGTCAGGAGTGAAAAGCTTTTTTGTTGTCATTATATAAGATTGTATAAGAAACATACACATTTAGCTAAAAACTTGTGAACATAGATTTAAAATATAATTTAGGTACTGCTTAACCATTTAGAATAGTTTTTAGCCTTCCTGTTTAAGAAATCTAGATGAAATTCTGTACAAATAGCAGTTATTTTCAACATTTATAATGTCACACTTTGGTCACATTTTTAGCTCACCTGAGCACGACAGTGCTCATGGTGAGGTATTGTGATACCGCTGTGTCCGGCGTCCGTTAAACTTTACCTTGTGTGCACTCTAGAGGCCACAGTTTTTGCCTGAAAATTAGTCAGAATGATTATCTTGATAGAATCTTGGACAAGTTCGAAATTGGATCATCTTGCGTCAAAAACTAGGTCAATATGTCAAATTTTAGAAAAACCTTGTGTGCACACTAGAGGCTATATTTTGCCAAATCAACCTGAAAATTGGTCAGGATGATTGTCTTGATGAAATCTCGGACAAGTTTGAAATTGGGTAATCTGGGGTCAAAAACTATGTCACGGGGTCAAATCTTAGAAAGACCTTGTGTGCACTCTAGAGGCCACATGTTTTGCCCAATCAACCTGAAAATTGGTAAGAATGATTGTTTTGATAAAATCTCGGACAAGTTCGAAATTGGGTCATCTGAGGTCAAAAACTAGGTCACGGGGTCAAATCTTAGAAAAACCTTGTGTGCACTCTTGAGGCCACATATTTTGCCCAATCAACCTGAAAATTGGTCAAAATTGTTGTCTTGATAAAATCTTGGACAAGTTTGAAATTGGGTAATCTTGGGTCAAAAACTAGGTCACGGGGTCAAATCTTAGAAAAACCTTGTTTGCACTCTTGAGGCCACATTTTGTGTCCAATCAACCTGAAAAGTCGTCAGAATTGTTGCCTTGATGAAATCTTGTACAGCTTTGAAATTGGGTCATCTGGGGTCAAAAAAAAAGGTTACGGGGTCAAATCTTAGGAAAAACCTTGTGTTCACTCTAGAGGCCGAATTTTTTGTCCAATCAACCTTAAGATTAGTCAGAATTGTTGTCTTAATAAAAATCTCGGATAAGTTTGAAATTGGGTCATCTGGGGTCAAAAACTAGGTCACAGAGTCAAATCTTAGAAAAACCATATGTGCATGCTACAGGTCTTATTTTTTGCCCAATCAATCTTAAAATTGGTCAGAATTGTATTGATAATCCCTCGGACAGGTTTGTATTGATAAAACCTCGGACAAGTTTGAAAATGGGTCATCTGGGGTCCAAAACTAAGTCACAGGGTCAAATCTTAGAAAAACCTTGTGTTCACTCTAGATGCCACATTTTTGGCCCAATCAACCTGACAGTTGGTCAGAGATGGTCTTGATACAATCTTGGAAGATTTGTAAATTGGGTCATTAAGGGTAAAAAACTAGGTCAATTTGGGTCGATTTTTTTTAAACTGGTTGTCTTGATGAAATCTCAAACAACTTCAAATTTGGTCAAATAAGGTTAAAAACTAGGTCACAGTGTCAAATCTTAGATTAACTTTGTGTGCACTCTAGAGGCCACAATTTTTGCCGAATCAATCTGAAAATTGGTAAGAATGATTGTTTTGATAAAATCTCGGACAAGTTCGAAATTGGTTCGGAAAGATTGTCCTGAACATGATCACAAATTTTGTTTCCTTTTTGTTTCCTTTATATCTCTGAAGATTTTGAATATTGGTCACATGGGGTCTTGAAATAGGTATCTAGATCAAATCTTAGTATGAATATTGCATTTGAAGGCTAGCTTCACCATATAAAGAATGCTATTATCTCAGATGAGCGCTTCAGGGCCAATGACCCTCTTGTTTTTAAACTTGCCCTGTAAGATTTTCTATAAAACACACAATCTTAATCTTTTTAGGCGTAGATTTTTTAACATTGTGAATAAAAATGAAAAATAACTTATCAATTTCCCAAACAATGCTGATAAAGACAATAAATTGGAAATAGCTAGAACTGAAATGTGAGTGCTGTAATAATACCATTATAGCAAAGAACGCGATTTCAATAAAAAAAAAAAAGGACGCCAAAACCAAGGCTTGTTTAAAAAGGCTCAAACGATCTTTGAATTAACGTTATTTAACCCTTTCCCAAACAAGACCTGCATTTGACGTCCCTAATAGAACTGGCTTGGGAAAACATTGAAACAAAAGAAGAAACTGCTGATAACCAGCAGTTTCTCCTTTTGTCTCAATATTTTCTGTGCCATATCTTACACAAATCCTGTCTTTAACAACATGTATTTTGTCATTTGTGGCAGTTTTTTAAGCGGATCACTCTAAAAGTTTGTCGTTTGGGAAAGGGTTAAATTCAAGGACCATGTGACTTTAGACAATAATAACATATTAGTACTCACCCATTTGATAATTTAAAGATGGTAAAGGTTTGATCTTGATAGCGGATCCTATAGTTGTTGTGGAGTTGTCTTCTGCCTTCACGGTGTTGCTGAGAAACAATATAGCCTGCAAACAATAGCAATACTTATAGCTCACAATAATTGACCTGGCAGAGTATCTCTAACAAATCAATGGGGATGCTCTACCTGGTCATTTATCGCGAGCTTTACTGTGTGTGAAAATAAAATTTCAAAAATAACAAAGCAAACTAAAATATAATAAAGAAAAAGAATGAAAGACACGAATGAAAAAGAAAGCATCGGATAGACCTACATGCAACTAGCCAAAAGAAGAAAACGCTAAGAAACCAGCATTTATCAATTTGTCTCAATATTTTCATTGCAATAACATTTACATGTTTCTTAATTTACTTGATTTACGAGTGCTCGTACTTTGTCGGGTACAACTCTTACGTTAACTTAGGTTAGACAAATGTCCCCACAAAATTAAAGCTTTCAAAAACGTTGTGGAAAAAGGAAACGATTTATCCAGTAAACATTGACGTAATAATTTCTAAAAAAAATAGTATTTCGTCGGTGTTGGTATAGAATCTCTTAACTGCGGCTTGATTCAAGCCGTTGTTACGAGATTTTATAATAGCACCGACGGTTTATCAATACATAACGGTAAACAGAGTCTATTTTTAGAAAAAAAATCATTGCTATTAACACATTGCTTGTCACAAGTTATTTCATCATTCTCCGCAACGTTTTCGTCTAAGAAAGATTAAAAAAAAACATAATGCCATGCACTTGAAATGTTAACACATTGACGCTTTTAAGCCCCGCTAGCCTTCGGTGAGAATAGATGAAAAACACTTTAATTCAGTAGAAAATGTTACTTGTTTATCCATTAGCCTTCTGGATTTAAATTTCGTTTCAAATACATTTTCCAAGCCGGAACATTTTGACCACTATAGCTCATTAATTTTGTTCATATGATCATTCAATAGAGGACAGCTGGTGTTGCTAAGATCAGAATGCATGCGGATCTTAGTCTATGAAATCTAAAATACTTTGTGAACAGTAGGAATATGAAAAGACATTGATGAACGAACGCACAACAGTCACAACCCCACGACATAATCATAATGACTTTAGTCCGGTGAAGCAATGAATTAAATGAAAGAAAACAAGGAACACCATAAAGTTTCAATTACCAGCTACGAGTTAAAATGCAACAAAATATATTAGGATTGTTTACGATTTAAGATGAACATAATACAAGCAATTTACAATGTACATGTTTATGTCTGGATAATTCACCTGACAGATCATCTCTATTATGGGTGTTCTGCCAAGTCATAAATCGGGACCTATATCTGTACTAATCACAGAAAAAACGTAAAGAACGAGCGCAACATACGAGGAGATTTAGTGGAGTGTACCAAAAAATACGAGGGACGTTCAATTAATTTTGGAACTGGGGTTCTATAAGCCAGTACGTTTCTTCAATCCTTCGAAGTAATCCTCTTAGACACCCACACACTTTTGAAGTTTTGATATCCATTACTTATATGCCAATAAATGGGCCTCTTTTGGAACACCCCACAGACACTAGTAAATTGCACTGCATATGGAACATGAAGGCCTATACCGACGACCAGAGGCTTTTTTTTTTCGTCATCATGTGGAACAGAAAAAGCCACAACAGCTTAAGCCCGGCTATGAAGGTGGATGAAGACGCTGTGCAGCATGTGTCTCTTCCAGGAAGTCTTGGACAAGATGACACTTGTGAATAGCTCCGTTGTCATGCATTTGGTACATGCCTCTTTAGTCGGTCCTAGACCTGCTCTTTTCGTGATATTTCTTTACTTTCACCGACATATATTTCCTGTATGAATGATCGGCGAAAGTGGTGCTATGCCGGACCGTATTTGGTACCAAAACGAATATGGTACAAATGTGTACCATATTCGGCCGAATAGGGTACAACTGTCTAATTGTACCATATACGTATCTGCAATTTTTGGGTAAAATGCCTGACCAAATATGGTACAAACTTGTACCATATTCGGTCGAAAATTGTACCGTATTCGGTCCGAATATGGTACAAATGTACCATATTCGTTTTTGTACCAAATAACTAACTCATTTGGGCCCAGTCAAACGCCTCAAACCTTTGATGCTGCTGTAGCAGCTCTAGTTTTATTTATTTATTTTTACTGATGCTGAGTGAAATGTGATATAATAACGTTATTTTAATGTGTATTTTGTGTGATTAAAGTCTTCTGTGCGTGCAACACTAAGCCTTTTATTTACTGTAAACATGCATTGTGTGCAAGCTGGAGGAGTTTTATGCACATTTAACCCTACAGGTTTAATAATAGTTTCTTTCTATACGTGTTATATTTTGAAAATATAATTCGCTATAAACGAGACCATTTTCGGTGCTTGCTATGACTAGTACAGTATTTATGCAATTATATGGCAAAATCATGGGTTGTAGAACATTTTTAGAGTTACCTGGAGCAAGCACGTCTCTAGTCTTAGAGTACTAGTACTTAGCAACCAGTACTATGCAGATACATGCGCCAGTAATTGACAACTGCTCTTCTTGAAACAGCGGTAGGGGAAGAATGGCCGTAGAAATCATTTCGTGACCAATTTCCACGAAAGTATCTGGCCCGCCCGGGAATCGAACCCAGGCCGCCTGCGTGCCAATCTGACGTGCAACCGACTGAGCTAGCCGGCGAAACAGTTACACTACTAGCAAATCCATTTAAAGTGTGGTTAGGTTAGCTGTTACTGCTGACGACGACGACGATGATGATGATGATGATGATGATGATGATGATGATGATGATGATGATGATGATGATGATGATGATGATGATACTTTTGTCACTTCAAATATTAGGTTAATACAATGTATTTGAGTTTGAAAAAAGTTTACACTTCGGCAGACTATTTCATTTATTAAGAAATACATAATCACACTGGTATGAGTTAACGTGCCTGACACCGTACACAACGTATTGGGACCGGAACCGTAACGTGGATGGGACCGCGAAAAACATGGCGGAAAGTGACAGTGCAACACCAATGAGTACATTAAAACATAGCTAACTAAGTTCATCACGTCTATTTTTTAAGGAGACTGGTCTTACGGAGTGTGAGACATACTTGTTGATGTCTCCGTGCAAGTTGTTAGTCTGAAAGTTATTCCGTTTTCACGTTTAACTGAAAAAAGTTCGGCCCATGCCATTGATTTCTGACAAAAACTCTCGAGATTGGTCATAAATGCTTTCAAAATAGATGAAAGACACGTTGTCATTTGCAAAGACCTTATCCTCTGGACACGCAATAATGAATAAATAGTCAATCTGGCCATAATCTGCTAAAATACGAATATGGTCGGCAAAATTATGACAATTTTCTATTACAACGATCTCCGGTGCCATTTTCACTACAACGATAATGAGTCCGTCCCCTTTTTATGCACTGTAGAAAACCTTTTTAGGCCATTTTTTAAAATCGCTTTAAAACTAGTATGCTTACTTTAATGTAATCAAGTATTATCCTGATACTTTCAGATGCATAGACATGTATATCTGGAATATGAAAAAATAATTATATTTTTTATCATATGTGATCAAGTTAAAGCCGCTATAGCTGTCAAAAAACTGCCAATTTGCCACAAAAAGGGTTTACAGTATTAAAGTATGAGCAAAATGCAGAAATACCTTATTTCAAGCGAGTTAGCATGCGCTGTTTACCCACAATAAGCGCATGTATATTGATATTCTAACTTTCCACGGCACTGAAAAGTTTGCTGGGTGTTTACAATTGTGTCTATATATAGATTTATATATATCATATATTTCGGGTACATGCAAAAGCCGTAAATATTCGTTTATAGTCGGGTAATAAAAGTGACACGTCACGCTAAAAGGGACCTTACGGGAAGTTCATAAAACAAAATTTTGAGAGACGAGTCGACTCATACTAAGCAGACGTAAACTAGATGTCGCATTTAGAAAATGAACACATAGTAAGATAGAGAAATTATTCAAGGCCCAGAAAATTAACTACGAGTTATGAGTCTCGAATCTTGTCAGTCTGCGGAGTCCGCACAGGCTGGATATTGTCTATACTTTTATATACTCAGTTCCAAAAGAAAGTGTGCACTTTCGCTTTTTGTGTTTACTTTAATTTTAACAAAGTTTATGCCAATTAGCATTCCTTTCTTTTGTCTCAATGTTTCCTGTGTTTTTGCAAAAAGGAAGTCCAAAGCAGGTCTTGTATGGGAAATGGTTAACCAGTTATTTTAATAGTCATGCCTCACTCTTTCCCAAACGACAGTACGTTTGATATTCTATTTTGAAAGTTTTAAACACGACAAACTATGCACGTTAAGATAGGATTTGTTGAATTAAATAAAACTGAGAAAATATCTAAGCAACTGGGGGAATTGCTTGTTTTCAAGATTTTCTCATATTACCTCAATGTGTTCTCAATTCCTTCTAATGATGACATCAAAACAAGGTTATAATTGGGAAAGGATGAGTTAGATTCTGCTTGACACGTCATGCTAAAAGCGTGCTTCTATGAAGTCAACAGAAGACCATATTTCGAGAGACAGATCACATTTAGCAAGCGCCAACGATATCCGTATTTAGATAATAATACATCTATATAGTGTGATAGGAAAAACATGTAAATCCAGAGTATCAACTTATTGTCAACAGTTTCGATCCTGATCAGTCTGTGCTTTCCTCAAAGACTGTTTAGGTTAAAGAGACATCTCACATTTTAAAATGTTTACTGTTTATTCTCTGACGTCATTCCACTCGATTTAAAAATATATTCCGTAGACGCTCGCTTTTAAAACCGCTGAGGACTCGGATAATTCCGACTCGCCCTTGACATTGTAAACATGACATACTGACATACATTGCAAGAAAGGGAAAATGTAGATCTACCAATGTACCATTCTTTCACTGGTTTTATTGGTTTTATGCAGTTGGAATAGGCTTTGTTCAAACCATCAAATAATAAGAAGTCGGTAACAGAAAAACTCGTGACAGCTATAGCGGATTTAAGAGCGTTGAGAGCATTGATAGCCTAGGGAATTGGTATATGTAGGGGTTATGCCATTGCTGATCGGTGGACATGAATTGATTTGAAGATAATTATCAACTCGAAAAGGGTGGGGGTTGAATACTCTGGGCACACACAAAACCTGAACTGACAGACATTTTCAGAAACTGAATAGAGAAAGATTTAGAATTTGAAAATAAATAGAGAACGAGATTTTTTTCAAATATACGGAGAATATTAAAAAAAAAAGGACCAGTGTTGTTACCATTATCGTTGTATACCAATCGTTAACAGGGTTCGTTGTAATAGCAATTGTGCCTTATCAGCCCTTATTTGTCTGTATTGTTGATTTTTTTTCATTATATGTAAAACATGTTACGAACACTAACTTAAATGTTCTATCTTTCATCCAGATAGCCATGTTTATTGCTATTATGAAGTATTTTATATCCAATCTACACCCAAACTCTTCGAAACCAACACCACGCGCGTGACTTCTTTAACCATAACTTCAACATCCAGCAAATGTTCGTCAAACCAATTTACAGATTTATATATCAACATATGAGACACTCCGTAAGGCACATGGGCAACGTCTTTGTGGACGATAACATTTGGAAAAATCATGTTTATGTACTCACACTCGCTACTCAGTCGCTGCCCGCCATGTTTTTCGCGGTCCCATCCACGTTACGGTTCCGGTCCCACTACGTTGTGTACGGTGTCAGGCACGTTAACTCATACCAGTGTGATAATTTATGTACCATATACGTAGGCCATTTTCATTTTATGAGTTTTTTTTTGGTATGTACCAAATACGTTTTGGCGAGCATAGAAAGACTTACTCCAACCAAATATGGTACAATGTTTGTACCATATTCGGTCGAAAATTGTACCGTATTCGGTCCGAATATGGTACAAATGTACCGCATTCGCTTTTGTACCAAATACGGTCCGACAGTGCTATTTGAAACAGTAAGTTCAACAGTACACTCGTTGCATTTGAAAATTACCGCGTTCAAAACTTTTGCCACGCTTTTAAATTTTTGGCTATTACGGACCTTGTCTGATCTTTTCGCAACCATTGCTTGCTAATGACACGTCATCGGTGCTCATAATAGTAGATTATTGTTCAATTATATGTATAAAGTTCAGAAATCCCACATTTGTTGCATTATTTCAAAATATTTTTTGCACGGGTGGCTCTCTGTCCTTTAGGCAGCAGGTGGGGGACCCAATGGACATAAACCTTCTGTGTTTTAACCCTTTCGTCAAAATCGTATAACATGTCCCCGATGAAAAACCAACTTTATCTGCTATTTCTTGCACATTGAACCATGCGTCTTGTTATACCCCCAAATTCAATTTGGGGGGTATATAGGAGTCAGGTTGTCGGTCTGTCTGTTGGTCTGTCTGTTGGTCCGTCTGTTGTTTTTTTTAAACATCTTCTCCTCCTCAACCACTGGGCCAATTCTTACCAAACTTGGCAGGAATGTTCCTTGGGTGACCCTTTTCAAAACTTGTTCGTGAATTTTTGATACGTCAAAAATTGTGGGCGTGGCAGGGCGGGGCTTATCGGACTTAGAGAAATCATGTGAAAAATCTTTAAAAATCAATTATCAGGCCAATTTGAACCAAACTGGGCAGGAATGACCCCATCTTCGCAAGCCAAGGGTTACTACCTCCACTTTGTTCCTTACGAACCCTTGGCCGCTCGCTTCTATTGAAATCGAAAGTACCACCATGCCACCTTTCGGCGATAAAGAGTCGCGGCCCTTTGCAGTTGCTATTTCTGGCCAATCAAAAGCCTCGTACTAAAACGTGTTAGGCGATGCATCAAATACGGATATCGATTTTCACGTCAGCCGTGACGTTTTCGTTTTGACAAAGACGGCTTGTTTAGTGTGTTTTGATTGGATAATGGGAAAGTTATCGCGTCCAATGAAATCGCACGGTGGTACTTTCGATTTCTATAGAGGCGAGCGGCCAAGGGTTCGTAAGGAACAAAGTGGAGGTAGTAACCCTTGGCTTGCGAAGATGGAATGACCCTTGAGTGATTATATTCAATGTATGCTCATGATTTTTTCATTCGCCAAAAAATGTGGGCGTGGCAGGGCGGGGCTTATCAGACTTGGAGAAATCGTTAGATAATTCTTCAAAAATCTTCTCCTCCTCAACCACTGGGCCAATTCTTACCAAACTTGGCAGGAATGTTTCTTGGGTGACACTTTTCAAAACTTGTTCGTGAATTTTTGATTCGTCAAAAATTGTGGGCGTGGCAGGGCGGGGCTTATCGGACTTAGAGAAATCATGTGAATTTTTTTTAAAAATCAATTAAGAGGCCAATTTGAACCAAAATGGGCAGGAATGACCCTTGAGTGATTATATTAAATGTATGCTCATGATTTTTTCATTCGCCAAAAAATGTGGGCGTGGCAGGGCGGGGCTTATCCGACTTCGAGAAATCGTTAGATAATTCTTCAAAAATCTTCTAACCTTAACCACTGTGCCAATTCTTACTAAACTTGGCAGGAATGTTCCTTGGGAGACCCTTTTCAAAACTTGTTCGTGAATTTTTGATTCGTCAAAAATTGTGGGCATGGCAGGGCGGGGCTTATCGGACTTAGAGAAATCATGTGAATTTTTTTTAAAAATCAATTATCAGGCCAATTTGAACCAAACTGGGCAGGAATGACCCTTGAGTGATTATATTAAATGTATGCTCATGATTTTTTCATTCGCCAAAAAATGTGGGCGTGGCAGGGCGGGGCTTATCCGAATTCGAGAAATCGTTAGATAATTCTTCAAAAATCTTCTCCTCCTTAACCACTGTGCCAATTCTTACTAAACTTGGCAGGAATGTTCCTTGGGTGACCCTTTTCAAAACTTGTTCGTGAATTTTTGATTCGTCAAAAATTGTGGGCGTGGCAGGGCGGGGCTTGTCGGACTTTGAGAAATCATGTGAAAAATCTTTAAAAATCAATTATTAGTCCAATTTGAACCAAACTTGACAGGACTGACCCTTGAGTGATTATATTGAATGTATGCTCATGATTTTTTCATTCGCCAAAAAAGGTGGGCGTGGCAGGGCGGGGCTTATCCGACTTCGAGAAATCGTTAGATTATTCTTCAAAAATCTTCTCCTCCTCAACCAATGGGCCAATTCTTACCAAACTTGGCAGGAATGTTCCTTGGGTGACTCTTTTTAAAACTTGTTCGTGAATTTTTGATTCGTCAAAAATTGTGGGCGTGGCAGGGCGGGGCTTATCGGACTTAGAGAAATCATGTGATTTTTTTTAAAAAAATCAATTATCAGGCCAATTTGAACCAAACTTGGCAGGAATGACCCTTGAGTGATAATATTGAATGTATGCTCATGATTTTTTCATTCGCCAAAAAATGTGGGCGTGGCAGGGCGGGGCTTATCCGACTTGGAGAAATCGTTAGATAATTCTTCAAAAATCTTCTCCTCCTTAACCACTGTGCCAATTCTTACTAAACTTGGCAGGAATGTTCCTTGGGTGACCCTTTTCAAAACTTGTTCGTGAATTTTTGATTTGTCAAAAATTGTGGGCGTGGCAGGGCGGGGCTTGTCGGACTTTGAGAAATCATGTGAAAAATCTTTAAAAATCAATTTTTGGCCAATTTGAACCAAACTTGACAGGACTGACGCTTGGGTGATTCTATTCAATGTATGCTCATGATTTTTTCATTTGCCAAAAAATGTTGGCGTGGCAGGGCGGGGCTTATCCGACTTTGAGAAATCGTTAGATAATTCTTCAAAAATCTTCTCCTCCTTAACCACTGTGCCAATTCTTAATAAATTTGGCAGGAATGTTCCTTGGGTGACCCTTTTCAAAACTTGTTCATGAAATTTTGATTCGTCAAAAATTGTGGGCGTGGCAGGGCGGGGGCTTATCAGACTTAGAGAAATCATGTGAAAAATCTTTAAAAATCAATTATTAGGCCAATTTGACAGGAATGACCCTTGAGTGATTGTATTCAATGTATGGTCATGATTTTTTCATTCGCCAAAAAATGTTGGCGTGGCAGGGCGGGGCTTATCTGACTTTGAGAAATCGTTAGATAATTCTTCAAAAATCTTCTCCTCCTTAACCACTGTACCAATTCTTACTAAACTTGGCAGGAATGTTCCTTGGGTGACCCTTTTCAAAACTTGTTCTCGAATTTTTTATTTGTCAAAAATTGTGGGTGTGGCAGGGCTTATTGGACTTAGAGAAATCATGTGAAAATTCTTTAAAAATCAATTATTGGACCATTTTGAATTAAAGTTGGCACTAATGTCCCTTGATCGATTGTATGCAATGTATGTTCATGAATTTTTGATTCGTCAAAAAATGTGGGTGTGGCGGGGCGGGGCTAATCCGACTTCGAGAAATTGTCAGATAATTCTTCAAAACTCTTCTCCTCCTTAACCACTGAGCCAATTCTTACCAAACTTGGCAGGAATGTTCCTTGGGTGACTTTTTTCAAAACTTGATCGGGAATTTTTGATTTGGTGTTTTGTTACCATAATTGGCAGGAATGTTCATTTGGTGACTTATTTCAAAATTTGTTCGTGAATTTTTGATTTGCAAAAAATGTGGTAATGGCAGGGCAGGGCTTATCAGACTTAACGAAATCATGAGAGAAAATTCTTTAAAAAGCAATTATACGGTAAATTTGAACCAAATCTTACAGGAATGTACCTTTATTGACTGTCTTCAATACATGGTTGTGAATTTTTGGTTTATTGAAAAATATCAGCATGGTAGGGCTGGGCTTGGGGATTGTTTAATGAGCTATGTCCTTTTGTTGAAAATTGGTATTTTTTGCAACATTTACATGTGTTGTTTGGTCTGTTGATTTTTTGTTAGCTCTATTTTTCCAATTGAACAGCTCCCAGTTTAAATGAAACCAACTTCTCAAAATGCACAAAAACTGCACTTTTGGGGGGTATGATCACTTTCAGTGATATTCTAGTTTGGTCCTGTCAGAATCTACAGCAATATTTGCTTTGGTACTAGCTCATCCCGGTTTGCATGAGAGGGGGCATCATTCAGGCCAATTTTACCAATTTTGATTTTTATTGTCTTCCTAAAAACTGACCTATATTCAACGTTCGAATGTCCACGAATCTGATATATTTCATAATATACATGTGATGCAGATATTTTAAAGCCTGTGCGACCTTTAATGTAGACCCGTACATCCTACTTCAGTTCGTTTTCCATTTTGCGCACAGCGAAATAGCCAGTGTATATGACTGAACCAATTTAAAAGTTCAATAACTTTTGAAAGAGTCAACGAATTTGTCTTAAATTTTGACCAAGTATAGACAGTAATTTTCCCGTCAAATAGCCGCAAGCACCACTAGTTCTATAGAACCGCGAGGTGTGGAGGACCATTAGTACCACTTTTAATTGAACGCCCATTGTACAATAGTATTATCGATTCATTGTAATAATGCAAGTTCATCAGTTCAAATTTTACATGTAGTGTTCATTCAACAGTCACATACTTTTCGTACTTTGATTGCTTTTAGCGATTCTAAATGGTATGCATAAATGCGTTGCATTTAATCGGATAGCATAAAGACATGTCCATCATGGGCAAACCGGAAGTAGGGATTTTCCATTGCTATACAAAGTATAAAACAATATTAGAGTTTTGTTTACACGAATTTTCAGCGTGGTCTGCTGTGCATTTGAAATCCGTCGAAAATTTTGTTGGAATTTGAGAACGACATTTGAATGGGCAAAGTCACGGTTTTATTTTCCTTTCCTTAACAATATAATTTATTTTTATTTTGTGTGATGAAAGTACATGTTATTATCAATTAAAAAGATAAATAAGATGGATAGTCATCGATTTTGTTTACAAGGGCTAGATCCACAACATCCGTGAATCGGCCCTGTTTTAACAGAAAAAAAAAACTAAATTACTCATTTGCCTCATTTTTACCTTTTATACGAAAGATTGACCCCTATCTGTCTGAAAGATACAATGATTATGATATAGCTTATACCTTGGAGAAAATAGATCATTAAAGTGGGAGAAAGTACCGTTTTGGTCGAAATTTCGACAATTTTCGGTAGTTTCAGACCGAATAGAATTAAAAGTTCTACGTGCTACACTTTCATATTTTAGTCGTTGAAAGATAAAGATGTGATCAATATGTTGTGAAGCCATATAGAGTGTAGCACATGGTCCTACATATCTAAAAAAAACATAATCGTAGCACATCTGCTGAAATCTGTCAGATAACAACAGCGCATCCAGTTGTACAAATGATTAAGAATTTCAACCCAAACTAGTGTGTATTTAGTTCAAATATTAAATATAATCTATACAAAACTAATCATATTAAATTGAAATATTTTTCACACGAGCATTGTCGCTAATGTGGCATTTGTAGTCATTTATCCGAATACTATTCCATCCGAAATAAGGTGCACTCAAGGGACGCACCTGTTATAATCTAGAATCGCGTCATTGACAACGCCGTCGAATGGGGACAATTTTCTGTGACATTAAAGTGACATTTCACAATTATTTTTACATAATTTTTACTTTTATTCTATCTGAAAGAGCAACTTTTTTGTGGAAATTCTGAAAATTAAAAGCCAAATTATTGAACTGTTTACGAGAAATGTATATTTTTTTTGCTAAAATTAGACAAATTGTTGTGGACAACAGTTCAGATTTTATGTAGAATTTGCCATTTCTGTCTCAACTTTAAAGGTGCATTTTTCGCTTATAAATAACAACTTCAAAAAACTGATAGCATTTCTACACATTAGAATAAACAAACTTTGCATCAAGACATACTTTTAAAAAAATGAAATAAATGTGAAAAGTCGAAATGTGAAATGTGAATTTTAAACAATGAAACTTAATTATTATTTATTATAATAATTTCTCATTTTGTTTTCTGATGACTTTATGAAATGGAATTGTGTTTCTTTTCCATGTTGCTAGGAGCAGATAACAGATCTGTCAAAAATTGAAAGCTGTCTTGTTGGTGTATTGTATAGTTTATCATTATTTTTTTATGTTTGATAACATCATTTAAATACTGAATTAAAAGAATTTGTTGTAAATAAGCAAAGATATCACAGGTTTATTTCATATGTAGGCAACAAATAGATTAAATTCAAGTCATTTTAGCATCAATACAATAAGTCTGTAAGAGTGGTGTAATGGAAGAAGTTGTGGATTGTTTTCGCGCAGATTCAGGTTCAATCCCCCACCAGTCCGTTTGTTTTAATACTTTTTCATGATCAGTCACTTCATTGTACCTATCATTTTTCTTAATCATTAGATTTTAACCGTTTCCTAAATAAAACCTGGTTTTGACAATTGAGATATTATTTTACTTACAAACATGTTAAACCTTTTAGACACTTCCGTAGATCAAAATCCACTCTCAATCTTTTAAGGTAGAATAATTCTTATGCATATGTAACAGGTGGTGAAAAATATCGTGGCTCGACCGGGATTCGAACCCAGGGCCTCAGGAATACCGTTCCTACACTCTAACCACTGAGCTACCGAACCACGTGTCGACATTGCCATACGTTATAATTATCACCAAATACCTGTACCCGGCTACACATATTTACTATTGTCGTACATTTTCGACAAATGTCGACAGTTTCCGTATATATTTTTAGCGACTTTACAATATTGCTAAATATTACTTCCCTTTGTAAAATAAAATTCCCCGAATACACCCCGAATATCCTTTTCTGGTATTATTCTCCGTTTAACATCAATTTTTCAGAGACATTTTTGGTGTAATTTTATATAATTTTGATTGATATCATCTGTTTGTATGTGAGTAGAAACTGATACTTAATGAAACTTCCTATTTAGGAAACAAATTGTAGTATTTATAATTCTCGTTTCTTCCATTTGTACTGGTTGGCTCAATATACCGAGAAACCCTAAAGTAGGAGACACATACATATACATGTATTCTAATGAAATCTATGATGTGGTGATCAAACGCCTATCGTTTGAGAACGACACGTGGATGAGATCACCATTGTTCAGACATTCACACTCGATTTTCGTCACTTCTTCGCCGGCGATCCTTATTTAAATGTGCAAACTCGTTGTCAGTTAATTGTAGCGTGGTTTGATGCGTGATTTGATCCTTGTTTAGATTTTCCCCATTTAAGTCCCTAGATTCAATATGCAATCCAGAGAAGTGGTATAAGGAAGCTGTAATATACTTTAAAAAGATTAAATACAATTTTGTCTTTAGAATTTGCATTACTTTTTACAAATAGCGATGTTCAATTGGTTACTAGGTAAAGGGTTAAAATGGTGAAAGTCATACGAAATCACAACTGATATGTTATCATTAACCAACTTCTGAAAGTCTAATACAACGTTTGGTTTTAGTTATAAGCATATCGTAATTAGATATGGGCTACGGTTCCCTTCATTTGGGGCATTGACTTCTTTTGGGAAAGAAATAGTGCGTTCGAGAGTATGAGGGCACTAAGAATTACCTTTATATATTTTTCAAATTTTGACGGATAAAACGTACATATGTGGATTTTATCGTGTTCCTACACATATAAGAATAATTTTGATATCGGTTTTAGAGAGTGCGTGAACTTATTTCTGGTACTGTCAACATTTGTTTCAGAGGCATAAATTTCAAACTAGGAAATAAAGAGGCTTTATTTTTAAATAAGCACGCAGTAATTTAACAAAATATCTCTCATATGCGCACAAGGGTCATATCATTTCACATCAGACGACGGGTAAACATGTTTTTGATAGTAAAAACCAAAATCTAGACACATTTAATGTGTTAGTGTCCAAAATTCAGATACTTTTTTGCTTTGAGTGGTGGCCGCCATATTGGAATTTTGTATGTTGGGGGTGGGATAAGGAAAATTCAAATTTCTAGTAAACCTCTGGACGAATTTCTGTCATATTGCACATATAGATGTCTTATATAATGCACTATCAGACAGAAGTGTTTGTCACCCCAATTTCTAAAGTTGTCATTAGGCGTATTCTACCTTAAAGAATGTCCAATTTTATCGTGCCAGTAATCTCCTTTTTATGCTTTGTCATTTTTACACACAGGTTTAAATTTTTCCTCTCTACAAACTTCAAGAGGTGTATTTTCCAATATAGTACACTGTATTCTATAAATAGACTATACACATGATAATGAAATACACACCCTGTGTATCAGCCTCGGGTTTAACCCAGATAAAATTGAATACACTTGACTCAGAGGAGTTAGTTAGTCCAATATATACTCGGCAAAACTGCTAACGCATCACTCAGATCTTTGTTAATTTTTTCAACGAATCACCAGAATACTTTCAAAGTTTGCACATGCTGACTACCACCATTTGATAAGAAGCCTATTAAATTTCATAGTAAATGCTACAGTCTGTCCTGAAATATTGCACATTTAATAATGACACCCGTAATTCTAAAATTCATAAAGTCTGAAATTTGATTGAAGTGGGAAATACACGCATAACTTTCAACTCTTTTGTATTGGCTGAAAGAGTCCCTGTGTAGAAAAGCTATCCTTCCCTAAACAATTCGACGGCTTAAACACTTTTGTGGGCGCGTAATTTATTAACGCAGAGGTAATTTCACATCATTAGTGTCGTTGGTGTCATTGTTGACGTCGACGGCGACGTCGGTTACGTAGACAGAAACGTATCGGTCTATATCTTATTAACCGTATGAGATGCAGTCTTGATATTCCACACATAGACAGGTCCCACCAAGAGCTTTCGCCTAAGACCATAAAATTTGACCTTGTAACCTTGACCTTGAAAAATTGACATTTTCTTATAAAAAGGTGCGTCTATGCGCGCTACGTTGTCCGCGGACAGTCCTTGTAACGTTAGATAAGGACTTGATTTTTCAAGACTTCAATCCCACAATAAACCAGCTTTCAAAATCAATTCAAATAAAAATGATTGAAATAGATTACAAGTTACACGAGCCGAAAAACTGTTTTTGGTCCCCTTTTCATATGACGCGGTCACATAAGAAAGAAAACTTAGTAAAAGTTTTATGGATGAGTGCAGAAACTTGTGGGATAAACATATGCCAAATTATAAATCTAAATCTATGACAATAAAGAAGTTATGCAATTTTAAAAAGTGATGCGTTAGCTCTTTTGCCGAGTATATGAACACCATATAAAAACTCGACTCATTTAACCTTTTCCCGAACAAGACCCTGTTAGAAGTTGCTTGGGAAAACATTGAGACAATAGAAGAAAGTGCTTATAATCAGCATTTCTACCTTTACCTCAATAGTAAATATTTCTGTTTTCTTTATTTTTATTCATTTTGTCATTTGCAGCAGATCTCGAATAAGAACAGTCCAATTTTCAGTCGTTTGGGAAAGGGTTACAAAGTATCTAAGTACGAGGTGCGTTTAATTAAAAGTGGTGATAATACCAATAAGGCCCCTATGTCGTATGGTCACCAAAATAGTGTTTGTTGATTCTTGCTCAGATGGCCAATTCTATCTGCACATAGTTGAGTCAATTTCAAAATTCGCAGGTTTTTTAGACCAGTAAATCATGAAAAATAATTGTCAAATATTGTAATTTTTGTGTTCTCAATTTGTTGTTAGATTATTAATAACATGTTTCAAATCATTTTCCACCCTGGATTGTTGGTGTGTAGCTTCTAAATCGGTTATTAACCATGTGTTCCGGACAAAAATGTCTTTGGTGTTCCGGTTAAATAAAGGTATGAAATTAATATAGAATAAAAGATATTTCACTTTTTTTTCACCAAATTACATTTTAAAAGGTCAATAGCTAATAAATAATAGAAAAGAATAATTTTGGATGCATAATTACATAATAATTTACAGGGAAGTATCTTTGTGTGCTAAAGTTGGAAAAATTCAAACATTTTAATCTCAAAATTTGTTATTTGAGTCCAAATGTCGAGAAAAGGTTCAATCGTCAAAATTAGTATGTCCACTTTGCTTTATATAACTAGTACTTTTGATGCATTTGCTTGATCAGTTTTCTTGGAAAATGAATTCAACATTACCGGAACACCAAAGACATTAGCGGAACACCAAAGACATCAACATAACCCCAAAGAAAATCATCTATTTTCTTTGCTTTAAAATGTTTATTTTGCATTGATTTAGGTTGAAACTGGCAGCTAATATTTGTCCCATGTGATTCCGCTTCCCGCAACGCACATCAGAACATTTGACAAATTAAAATGCCAATGAAAAGTCCAAGCTTAACCTCCAGTTGATAGAAAAATCCAACCTCCTATAAGACATGAATTCAGTAACACGGCATGAGCCAAAATATATAGGAATGCAAAGAGATATAGTTAATGTGTAATAATTTAGGATTTTAATGCACTAATATAAAACATTTTGAGTAATACTGTTCTAGCATTTACCGTCTGTCAGCCTGCCCGTCAGTTCAAAACTTTGAATTGGCATTCCTCTAAAACAATGGACAAAGAAAGCTAACATTTTGTAAGTAACGATTGTTCAATGATATCTTTATGCTCCATTCATTCAGACATTCCCAAAAAGTCATTTTCAATCCTTAACATGAAACTCCACTTAAAACATTGAGCAAAACCTAGATTTGGCATTTTCTCTAAAATTATTACACGAACAAAGCTGAAATTTGGTATGTTACCTTATTTCAATAATATCTATCTGATCCATGCAATCTGACATACGTCAGTGCCATTTTATTTTTGTCTTTGGCGTTCCAGTGCTCAGACCGGAACACCAAGGACTGGAACACCAAGGACATTTTCACACTAATTTGCAAAAATATAAGTGAAAATCGGGTATTTTTGAAATCTACTATTGAAAGCATTTACTGTACTTTAAGTCAGATATACCAGACAAATATCTAATAAAAAGGTACCTTGCAAAGTATTATAAAGTGCGTCATCCCAAAGACAAAGAAAAAAAGTACTGTACAAGTTGACCGCCTTCTTTTTCAATTTATTAACAAGACACAACGTAAATTCTTCCTCTTTCAATTGTAATGTATAAGCCTACGATAGCTTTTCAAAAGGAGGTACGTGATTTGTGTCTACATCTAATTAAGATTGTATTTCTTTGACCTTTTAGACACTGGAACACCAAAGACAAAAATCTGTGGGACAAGGATATATGATGATTTTTATACCATTTACATAATATCATTTGGGTAACTGGTATATTCAATGTGTAATGTAACATATTGTCATGCAAACTAACCCAAAACAGTTTTTCAATTACGGTTAAAAGTAGTTATCTTTGCTGGTCAAAACCAATGAGGGTAGCAGTGGGACAAAGCAAATTTACACATTTCAGGCCATATAACATGTAAAATATCTCACTAAAGCATGTAACATGCTATATGTTTATGCTTAATCAACACAATTACATTGGTATGGACTTATTTTTAACATTAATTTTTGTTTGATTACTTAAATGTACAAGTTATCACACGTGGACAAGAAAACCTGCGAATTTTGAAAACGACTCAGTTACTAGATCTAGTTACAATGATAGTAAGATCTAATGCACTTCTATCATAATAAATTAAAAATTGTAAGTGGGAGATCAAAACATCGTAACAACAGCTTGAAAAAAGCTTTGCTTACGATATATAATATTTCATAAGTGCTAAAATTACATTCTTTCACAAAAAAGAACATACTTTCAAAACTGATTACCATGGTAGATCTAACCAATGTGTTTCTGTTTGATAAGTTGACAATTGGTACATATAAAAACACATGATAAACTATGTGAGAACATATTGTGAAAAAGACAACTACTAGTAAAATTTTTGTATTTATGCGTTATTTTGCTTTGTTACCATGGAAACTATGAATAAGAATAACCTTTTTGTGGAAGGTTTCTTAGTGATTAATGAATTTTAGAAAACGTTTGGTCCCCAAATGATAAATATATGAGTGGTAAAATAACAATTTTCTAAGGAAAAGAACATTTTCTACTTACTGTTTACGGTAAATTACCATGGTAACCAATGTCTTAATATTTGATAAATTGATTTTAATAAATGTACAATCATTTGATAAATACTGTGAGCAAAAATAATTAAGAAAAAGAAATATTCTGGTAAAATATACTCACCGTCATAAGAAAGTAGCCACTTTTCAAAAAGCCATATTTTTCCCAAATCTTTACGTCTTTTTGTTTTGACACATTCATACGCATTCCCAATGGTTCTTTTTCACACCCCAATGGTTATATGCTTTCAACATGCCCGGAAACATGTTTAGTTGTAATATGGTTTCAAAACAGTGTTTTAAGATACAAAGTTCAATTTTGTTTACTTACAGCTGTCATTTTCTGTATAAGTTGACGTTGTTGAAACACGAACAAAAGTCCCATTTCAATTTAACAAAAAATCATTCCGTTGAATTGATAGAGGTCTGTGAAAATATAGCGCTACCAGTATAGCATGTCTCAAAATTAAAAGTTTGATAATAACCGGAAATGGTTGGTGAGTAAAGTGGAGGGAAGCATTTTCCGAATAAGGAACTTGCTAAAGACCAAACAGAAACAAATTTCAATGAATGGAGCATTTGATAGGAAATTGGGGGTTTGTTGGGCTAAAACCGGAAACCGCCATTTTGCAAGAGTCTTGGGTGTAATGAAAATCCCTTATTAGTCCCTAAGCCTTTTGAATAAAAACAGTATCATACTAGCCCTATGTATTGCCGTGAATTTCAGTATGGCGTTCCGTATCAGTTACGAATTTCCTGGAACTACCACCAAGCTACCATAGCTAATAGGATAATTCGACTGTTTTTGGTACTGTCGCGAAATCATTTTTACTTGCCTTGATGCAATGTTTTGTATTCATTTCGATACGTTCATGAATAATCCTAAAATTGCCGATCATTAGCATTAAACAAGTGGTTACTTTCTTATGACGGGGAGTATATCTGCAAATTTACAATTTCTATGCAAATAATAAAACCGTTGCTATGGCAACAATATCAATCAGAATGCGTTGTATTTGTTACTTTTATAAACTTTCATGCATGGGGAATTGAGTAAATCATATTTTTCGAAAAAATGGAGTATGGCTATTTTAACCCCTAAGTGAACCTACCCCTTTACCGGCAATCGTATGACCCCTTTACCTAAGATATTCACAATTTCTTGCACATGTCAAAGGTCTCCAGAATATTCAGGAAATGTTGTATAACCACCTTTTATTTCCGAAAAAGGCATTAAAGTAATATTTTACGTTTCATACTAATTAAGAATAGAAAATAAAAGATATGTGCTGTTACTAATCCGTTGGTATGTAAAACAGTATTTTCACATATTCAAAAAGATTGGCGAAAGCGATGCATTCTATGTCAGAATTTGCATATTTTTGGAAATATTTAATAATAGAATTTGATGACACTCTCAATGTATGAAGCAATTATGTTCTGGTGATATTTCAAGAGGAAAAATACATGTCATCGTACTTAGATGTGAGTTATCATCTACACAGGAAATAAAACAAGGCATTTCGGGAATTCAATACAATGGTAAGTACAAACACAGTTACGACTGTCTTGCTCTAAATCCTCGATTTCTATCTTCTGAAGATCAGTTTTGCGAAACAATTACGATCTAACTGTTGATCATGGTGAGACGTAATATCATTGCATAGTATCTGAAACATTGGTAGCGAAACATATGCTGTGCGAAACATTCTGCAATACAGATCGATGAGTAAAATTGCTCATTATAGTGCAAGAACTGTAAAATACTGTAATTTGATCATATGATACAGTGAACATGCAAATATTCCTGATAGGTTTGAATATCATATATCAATTACGTGTATGGCAAACTTGAATTGATATGTTTCGATGTGAATGGTGAATAAGCATTTAAACATTCTGACTTGCATAATAATGTAGTATCTACCCGTATGATATAATTTCCAGTGGATGCCCTTGAATCGCAAAAAAGTCATTTTTCACAAATGTGACCAGTAAACGTTCTTTCGGAGCGAATTTGCAATTTACAACCTTCTGCCGTTTCAATATTTTGAAAATTACCCTAATTTTGAAATTATTGACAAAACAAATATTTTTTCATAGGAAACGATGCAAAATTTTAAGCCAGTTATCACCCAGTTTGATTCACTTTTTTTTAAGTAACATGATTTTCAAAGAGATATATTTGTTAGAGTTGCTTCTGGTTACTAAAAAGTATTTTACAATTCATCTTGTTGGAAAGGATTAATACATTTTCAAATTTGAATTAATATTTATAGCTAAAAAAATTAAATTATGTTAAAGGGGCCTATGCTAGTTTGAAGAACATACACGCAAGTTAAAACATATTTTAGAGATATCGTATGCCCAACCTGTAGGGTAGATATTTTCTGTCCAAGGAAAATTCGCACCAAGTTCATTTGAATTAAGTCTGTATCTAATTTAACCACACACAATTTGTAATTTAAGCGTTCATTTTTATGCGCTAGACAATGCGATGCAACTCATAACAACGCAAACTTTGACTGTCTCCATGTTATTCTGCTGTCTAAAATGTGTAGCATATGTCTCTATGATATAACTTGTTTATCGTTAAGGTAGTCTACTCCTAATGACAACGCGATGTCGGAATTTTTCGGGCGACGTCGTAAACATCCGGCGGTGGAACGTTTCATAACCGAATGTTTACTACGTTGTCCGTGTAGATTCGGTTACGAAACGAAGGTTAACAAAGTCGCATGAAAGATTTCGACGTAGCCAGAATCTCACAAGGGGTGGACTATCTCAATCCAGTCCAAATATCTCAAGCACAAACATGAGTCTGATTTTCTTAAACTTTCCTGGAATATTGCCATACAACTCGACAAGAATTACGAGGGTAATTAAATCTACCATTTAAAACTCTTGTAATTTATGTCTCGCAGTCGTACCCGTATTGCTAATTAGACATTTATTAAAAGTCAAATAATCACTTTTTCATTTTTTATATATTTTCTTTTTTTATTTTATTTTAATTTTGATTTATTTTATCCCTCGAAAACTGACAATTATACAGGTGTTAGGTACATAAAATTACTTGTCCGCAATAACATATTCCCGTCAACGCACACGCATATAGTAAATATAAGCATAAAAAAATCACTATATTATAAACAATTAACTTGGTCCTTGATACAATGTCACAATAACTTACAATAATTCCACACCAATATTTATCCCTTTTCCTCATATTAATTAATAATCAATCACCTCCAAGGTGGTCTAGGTGTCGCGGTGATTTACGGCAAAAGAAACATCATTAAACAAATTGATTTAAAGCTCAGTCGGTGAAATGAAAATAAGAGTCATGTATTTAATAATCAATAATTGCAATGCGACATGACAAAATGGTTTAGTCAAATAAAAAATGTTTGGTTTATGTTAAACAAAAGAAATTTAAGATAGGATCGGTTGTTCGGTGGCGGTGGTGGTGGTGGTAGTGATGGTGTGTTATGTTTGAACCTCTTAGGGTAAAAAGCTGATCTGTTTAATTCTAAACTCGTGAATACTAATGTAGTATCGAAGAAGAAAGTTGACATACAATGTAAGCTGTTATGCTACTCAAACTTTTTAAACCAACACTTTGGTTTCTATATTTTTGAAGAATTTATAACGATCTTAATTGGAAAGGAAGTTGCATTCCAAAACAAAGGACACTTTACAAAAATATTTCGCATGAAGTTCAAATGCATTGTGCTGTAAAAATGAAGTTCATGACAAGTTGACAACTACGTAAAAACATTTTCGAGATAAAACATAAAACAGCTAGTTATGGGTCTTATGACAAAACATTTGAATATTTAGCATCCTTATAGTCTTTATACTTTCCTATGGGCGTATGTAGTAGAGTCATGGAGAAACAATACATTTGAGCTAGGATCTGGAAAAACGTCCCATATTGCATTTGAGACCGTTAAGTGCAGTCTGACTGGGGTCAATACTGTTCTCTTACCTTTGTTACAGGATACGAAGAACAAGCTATTGGAGAACAACATGGTTCTTGATCAGACTGTGTGTAAACATACATATAACTTTATTGCGTAGAATATAAAACATATTCATAGCACATAATAAATACAAACAATCAATGTGTTAGCATTGGGCGTCAGAAATAAATTGTTTTTGCATGTGGTGGGGGTCAAGATCGGTATACGAAGGCTGATTTTTGGCTCAAAAACCCTACTTTAAGGGACCTTCATTTGAGCCGATTTTTTGGTATGTAGATCTGCATTGATGAGTTACAGGGCCCTTCATTTCAGATCATGGCTCATTTGCTATCGAAAGCTATTTTCAAACAATACAGTCAAGGTCAGGACTGATTCTCTGTAAAATACCCCACCCAGAAATGTTAAAAACGAAATTAGCGGTATTGTGATGTTTGTGTCAATAATTATAGGTTTCCACTGTCGATCTTATCAACTCGATCAACACGACCCCCTAGTTTCCCCGATCTAGACTAACCAAAATGTATGTACACGACTTCTTCTCGACCTCTAGTCGATCAAACTAGACCCCCGCACTGGCACTCCCGATTCTTTCCCGATTGCAGCCCGACCATCTTTTCGATTTTAACCCGATCATCCAGACCTGTATTCGAGCCATACACAATCTCGATTTATACACGACTTTTTTTTGTTTTCAAGAAACCATGGCCAGGTCGATATATGTGTCCTTGTCCGACTCAATAAAGTGGTGACATTTTACTCAAGAAATAAACATATGCTGGAAATATAACTTGAATTCAAAGCCGTGTCTGGAAGTTAAACGAACTATCAGAGATATGCTCATATGAAAAGTACAGAAAATATTGAGGCAGGTGCAGAAAGTACTGATTATCGTCATTTTCTTCTTTCAACTCAATGTTTTCCAAACGTCTTTTATTTAGGACATTTCCGTACTTCCTTGAAAAATTGATGATAGGCGCATCTTGTCATGAAGGAGTTATATGGAATAGGTTAGACATAAATTTATACGTCCTACATGCTTTGATGGAACTGACTACACAGTGGCGGATCCAGAGAGGGTTTGGGGGGTTCAAACCAACCCCCTCTGTAGCCGAATTATTTCATTTTCATTCAGAAATTCAGTCAAATTTGTGTAACACTAGGAAAACGAACACCCCTATTTGTAGATTCGAACCCCCCTCACAGAAATCCTTGATCTGCGGCAGACAGAACATGCATTGTTCTGGAAATTAACTTTTCGTGTTACACATGGCTATATTGACAAATTTATTTATCGCCTCGAGTAATTGATCTGCATTCATGTTGCACGTAGACCGAATATTGAAAAAAATGTTTTGTCATATTAATGTAGTTTAATAATTTAGTTCTTCGAGATAGCGGTTTTGTATTATATCTGATGCGTTTAGACATGAGTCAGTGCGCACGTCCTCATTTATAATGATATACCATTTTGTTCACCCCCTTCACCAGTTACCAAACCAGGTTTTCATTCATCTGACCGCATTAGGTTGCCTATATGCCCTCCAGCGCAGGTTCAAACTAGTTAATTATCAAGGTCGTGTTCGAAATTCAATAAAGCCGCGGGAAAAGTCACTCCCGTGTCGCAAAATGAGGCTTGAACGTTGGCATGCTACATGTATAATACAAATTCATGATTTAATGAGCCATGACTCTGAACATGACTTCTATCCGTACTTCAGTTTATCATTTTTATCGAAAGATAGGCTATTGTTAACCCATTACCAGACGGCAAAATATTGGAATTATCCAAATTCAAAGAAGTTACAGAAAACTTACTTAATTTTAAGTAAATGGAACTTTAAACTTATTTGGTCTTTTTGTGTAGGAAACGTTGTTTGAAATTAAGAAATTGCTTGTAACAAGCAATTTCTTCCTTTTCAACGAAGTTTTTAAAGCCATTTCTTGTGGGAGCCAAAAAGAGTCACTGTGTGGTAATGGTTTTATTAAGGTATAAAGTGCCTAATGAAAAACACCACTTTCTAGCTATACGAAATGTATAAAATTACACACACTTGTAAATACACTTCACATAAGTTGATTCACCGTGCCGGATTTCAAGATTATGCCTCAAGAAGAAAATAATTTACAAATATCATTTTACTCTATATTCATATGCAAGGGAGGTAAATTTGAACATTTTTGTCAAATATTTCCATAAATATGCATTAATTCAAAATTCTAAACCGTACAAAATGCTTATGTTTGTATTTGGAATGGAAATGTAACACAGTTTAGGAATTACTGGCACTTTTCAAATTTTGCCGCTGGCTCTTTTGTGCTAATTAGGCCCTTCTTACCTTAAGGTTCCGGAACTACAATGACTGTAAGGACAACAAGGGCTCAAAAATTAGATTAGTGCATTGATAGGGTTACACAATATCTTTAATTTGTATTTGTAAACATTTTGACGAGTCTCAGTAAGAAACATGGTGTTATCAATGAGTAACAAGAGGTTGTGAATGAGCTTTTAGTGAAAAGCATGTATTTACACTAAACTATGCGAATACATGAAAAAATCGCTACTTTTAAACAAAAATATCGTTCCTGCAGCTTAAAACAAATTGCACTTACTAGGTATTTGTTAAAAAGCGACAATATTAAACCTTTTTTGAGCTCAAAATATGCAATAAGGGCCCCTTTCTCAGATTTGGCTCATTACGAATAATTACTGTAATTTTGAGACTTGTCAAATAATATGCATCTTATTAGTCCCCTACCGGCGAAGCCGATGGGGACTTTAGGTTTGTACTCTGTCCGCCAGTCAGTCTGTCCGTCAGTCCGATAAATTAGTTTTCTGGATTTTTTCCAAAAGCTGGCAGCTATTGAGCTGATTTTTTGGTATGTAGAACAAAGTTGGTGAGTTACAGAACGAGTTTGACTTCCGTTTAGGTCCAGAGATATTTTAGGAAGATGTGGATGCTGGACTTAGAAAATTACTGAGAAATAATAGTTTTCCGGACGGGTTTTTTTTCCGAGATGCTGGTAGCTTTTGTGCCGATATTTGGTATGTAGATCTGCATTGATGAGTAACAGAACAAATTTTAGTGTCGTTCTGGTCCAGTGATTTTTGAAGAAAACTAGGAAATTACAGTTTTTCGGACTTTTTTTCTAAATGCTGACATGTATTGAGTTGATTTTCTTTGGTGTGTAGACCTGCATCGATGAGTCACAAAACATGTTTGAGTTCTAGTCCAGTGATGCTTGTGGAAGATACGGATGCTGGATCCAGAAAATTACTGGGAAAATTCAGTTTTCTGGACTTCTTTTTCGAAAGACACATTTATCAAGCCGGTAGGGGACTTGGTATCGTTTTGCAATACTTCAGAATGTTTGTTTTTGTACAAATCTGTAAAAAAAAGACCGTGTAAAGAACTAGAATAAAAGGTTTTTTAGTTTCGTGAAGACAGTGATACGAGCTTTCCATGGACAGAATGTTAGTGTTCGTCCTAGTTTTTGGACCAATGAAATTGCTGTATATTTGAAAATTTCGGCGCTATATTTCACATAAACGCACTGCCGGTCAGTTTATACATAGCCACGCCCCCGTTTCCTGTGCAGTTATGAAAAATGATGTAATATTTTTGTGAAAATGAGGTAATTTTTTGGAAAATGATGTAATTCCAGTAAGATCCGCTTGATAGTAGCTCCGGTCTGAGGCGTGGTTTGAAGAGCGTATGTTTTCATTGGTTGACGAACACTAAGTCGGACAGAGTCTGTATAGTAGATTCTACGCGACATAAACGTTCAAAGGCTGCTCCTTTTGAACGTTTATATCGCGTAGAATCTACTATACAGCCTCTATCTAATACATATCGATGACTATTTTACGAAACCTCTCAGAATTATGTCGATTTCTAATGCGAGATATAAATCAGAGACAGTGAACTGATAACATAACCAAAGCCATGTTTGTCAACTTAAAACTTTTCCAAAATAGCATAGTGTCTTGACGTCCTTTCGGAGAAGATCCCATAGAACACATTGAAGCGAAAAGAAAATGAATGACCATCAGTATCTTTTCCTGTTACCTTTTTTTCAGTCGAAAATATATAAATAAATAATGTTTGGGAAAGGGTTAAGGACACATCAATTAGTTCATTACTCTTTCACATAAACTGACAGCTATGACTGTATTGGCGGGACATGAATCATTAATGTATTGGTTCTGATAAATGACCTGGCAGAGCGGAACAAACTATCCTTTAGATTTGTCCTACCAGATCATTTACTAGGGGATATCAAAACGTTTTGAGCTTCGGGTACAGCCAACTTGCCTATGCCTTGCTCTCTGCATGAATTATTTTGAGCTAAGATTTCCATTTGGATGCTTTTGATTGGCATGTTTTCTCGTTTTTGAGCCAGAACCCATGTTTCTTTTCAGGACTTTTTTAAAAAATCCACCCCATGATGGTGGGTCCATTTCAAGAAAATTCCGCTGGTCATGGATGGATCTGTACCACTTTAGGCGCAGTTTAGCTCAACTAAAGTTTTGGATGGTGTGGCAATGTATTGAAGATGAACATTTTGCATAGAATTATAGGAGCCAATATGAGTGATCTGAATCCTAAAGTGCTTTTGTTTTTCCAACGACGGCATCCAATTTGTAAACTGCGGCGTCTTTTAATTTGAAATGCCCCTAAATACTTGTGTTTTGGAAAGGCCCTGTCGATATGACATGCACATCCTTTTAAGGATGTCCGATTGTGGACTGATTTGTCGGAATTTAACGCTTTTTTTTAAAGTGACATTTCAGAATTTTGTGTCATAAATTTTACTTTTATTTTTATCTGAAAGAGCATATTTCCTTATGAAAATTCTAAAAATTTCAAGCCAAAATATTGCGCGGTTTACGAGAAATTTATATTTTTGTGTTAAAATTGAACAAATTGTTGTGGACAACTGTTCGGATTTATTATGCAATTTATCGATTATGTCTCAACTTTAAATGCGTGTTTCTCGCTTATTCACGGTGGGGATTGTGCATGATGGGATGGATAACGAATACGAAGTATACGGACAAAATTTGCCTCGCTTCAGGTAAGAAATTGTGCAATAATTTTCTTATTTCTGCTCCAATTTTCAAGCGGTTTGTTGCATGTACCCCGCATTAGTGAGCTCTTTCCTCGGATATATGACTTGTTTGTAGAATCTTTGTACTTTGTGCAAAAATTGATCCCAACCGACCAGAAAAACGACAAAAAATTCAGGCCCTTTTTCTAGTCGGTTGGGATCGGTTTTTGAGAAAAGTACAGGGAAGTTCCAGTTAAATGATACATCTGAGAAAAGGGCTCAGTAAGACGGAGTACATGCAACAAACCGCATGAAAATTGACGCAGAAATAAGAAAGTTATCGCACAAATTCTTACCTGAAGCGTGGTTAATTTGGCCGTAGTCGTTACCATTTCGCTTTCTGGTCGGTTGGGACAATATTCCGGAAAGAGTATCATGAGTTATCTAATATGTCATACATCCAATGAAGGAGCTCGATAAGGCGGGGTACATGCAGTAAACCAATTGAAAATTGATACAGAAATAACAGAGTTATTGCAAAATGTCTTACCTGAAGCGAGGCGAGTTTGCATCAAATTTTGTGCAAAAAATAGACTGAGTTTACTGTTATGTTTTGATAAACCGTCGGTTTTGTTATAACATCTCGTAACTACGGTTTGATTCAAGCCGTAGTTACGAGATTTTATAACAACACCAACGAAATACTATTTATTTGTCCGAAATTACGCCACGGTTTACTTGATAAAATCGTTCCCTAGTCGGTAGTCGTTATCCATCCCATCATGCACAATCCCCACCGTGTTATTGGCAACAACTTAAAAAAACTAATAGTATTTATACCCATTAGGATAACCGATCTTGGCATCAAGACATACTTTAAAAAATTGAAATTGGAATGAAATGTCCCTTTAAACGGTATTTAGTCACATCGTGGTGGTTTGAGCACCTTACCATTGATTATTGTCATTTTCTCTCACTAGTTGTTCATGTATTCTACCACTTTATCCTTTCTGAACCGCAGGACGTTCACCCAACATAGATTTACAAATACATGTACGCGTATCCACACATTCACGAAGGATAACCCGGGTGGTTTTTGGTAGGAAACCACTGGATTTGGAGCAGAGTGTGTTATAACCTGAAATTGCTCTCTCAAATACGCGCACTTTATCTTGTCAAAGAGTATAGGCCAGTCACTTTAGCATTTAGGGTACCACTAATTCTAACAGAAATAATTTTGTAACTGAACGAAAGTCTTTTATATCATGATCAACATATCAAAAGTCCTCAGAGCAAATATGGGGGAAATGGTGTTAAATCACGCTAAAAGATGCCTTGATATGATCGTAATACACTGGTCCATCCTAACCACCATACATTTTCTCGAGTACCACGTGCTTCTCTTACACTATACTTTTCACATATCATTTTTAATTTGATTGAATTTTATATGAAAATTGAAAAATGTATTCCTTATAAATAAAAATTCAAAATGATAGATGTAACGAATAAGTAGAAATAAATTCGCTTTAAATAGAATTATCTTCGATCGATTTTTAAAAGTACGGAAGCTCAATTTGACTATAATATTATTACATCTGTCAGATATAGATTATTCAAATCGGAATAACACAATTTGCGAGTAAATCATCCTTTACTCTCCCCCAACCACTTGGTTTGAAGTCCACACATGCTTTTTTGTTATTATGCGCCCGAAGGATCGTATTTTGTTATGGCCCGATCGTCCGTCTGTCCGTCTATCCGTCCGTCCGTCCGTTAGCAATTTCTTGTGTGCGCAACTTCTCCTACAACTTTGATCGGAATTTGATCAAACTTGCCATAATGAATCTTCATGGTATCTAGTTGTGCACACCGCTTACGGAATTCAAATAACTCTTTTCGTTCTTGAATTATCTTCACTTGAATAAAAAAATGCCCATTTTATTGTGTGCGCATTGTGTGCGCAACTCCTCCTACAGTTTTGATCAAAATTTTATCCAACTAGCCATGATAAATTGCCATGGTGTCTAGTTGTACACACTGATTACGGAATTTAGATAACTGTTTTTGTTTTTGAATTATCTGCCCTTGAATTTAAGGAAAATGCCCATTTTCTCAAAAATACCCATTTTCTCGTCTGCGCAACTCCTACAGATTCAACCCGAATTTAATCAAACTAGCCACAATGAATCTCCATGGTATCTAGTTGTGCACACCGCTTACGGAATTCAGATAATCTGTTTCGTTCTTGAATTATCTGCCCTTGAATAAAAAAAGAATACCCATTTCATTGTGTGCGCATTGTGTGCGCAACTCCTCCCACAGTTTTGATCAGAATTTTATCAAACTAGCCACAGTAAATGTCGATGGTGTCTAGTTGTACACATAGCTTACGGAATTTAGATAACTGTTTTTGTTTGTGAATTATTTGCCCTTGAATTTCAGGACAAATGCCCGTTTTCTGAAAAATGCACATTTTCTCGTGTCGCAACTCCTGCAGTTTCGACCAGATTTAAATAAAACTAGCCACGATGAATCTCTATGGTGTCTGAGTGTGGAAGCATAATTTGGATAACTTCTCATGTTTGAATTATCTGCCCTTGAATTGAAAAGAATGGCCAATTTTACTGACAAGCCCTTCTCGGGCGCATTACCATGCTGATTGTAATGACATTAACATTTACTACACATCAGACGTAAAAAGTGGAACAAAGAGAAAGAAAATATGGGACATTCACAAAACCAGAAGAACTGTAGGATTCGACATTTGTAGATCATAGATGCATTTTCTGGTTGTGACACCACTTCACATGTATAATTATGGTGTTGGTAAAGGGGTTCTCCTTAAGAAAGCAACCAATAACCAAATGATCAAAGACCAACTTTCTCTTCTCTATTTCTCGAAGATGTTTCTCATAGTGTTATAGAAAATGGAGAAAGGATATTTGTACATATTTACAATGGAGAAACCACAACACACTTGAATAACATAAGATTTCAAAAATTTATTTATAAGACACAAACAAGCTCCACATTTGTACAAGTTAAAAGTCTTCTGCTAACTGAAGTTGCTGCCAGATACCACAGTTTTAGAGCATATCTTCAAGTCCAAATGTGGGTAGGAAACACTATAGAACCAACTGAATGGGGCTGGAACAAAATCAACAACAAATTAAATCCAGTCTGCTTGTCTTGTCTGATGCACCCGAACGCCTGCTTAAAATGATTACGTGTAATTGCAAACTAAATTGTGATTCCAAAAGGTGCACATGTAGGAAACATGTTCTGTCTTGTTCAGTGGGTTGTGGAGAGTGTCGTGGTATAAGCTGCACTAATGTGCTCTTAATTAATGAAGATTTCGAAATGGATTGAAATTATAAGTGACATCCATATGAACATGTATCTGGAAAAAAAGCCTTTATAACATTTAATACAAACACACTGTAGATCTAGATCAAGATCAGGCTGTGTGTACGCACTGTCTGGTCACATTAGTATGACTCGAAATCCATTACAAAGTGATAAAAATGAATTTTGTGCTAAAAATAGACTTGGTTTACCGTTGATTCAAGCCGTAGTTACGAGATTTTATGACAGCACCTACGAGATACTATTGTTTGTCTGAAATTACGTCATGGTTATCTGGATAAAAGTATTCCCTATATGCATTATTGGCCAGTGGCTTTCTAAATTGCAAAAACCAATCAGTAATGAAAAACAGTCATTGATTTGACGTCTGTGAAGAGAATCGAATTGTAAAATAAACTGCAAAAGATGAAAATGATGACAATCAGATTTTTATCCTTTTGTATCAATATTTTCTTTGTTATAATGTACACAAATCCAATCTTTTTGCAAATTGTTTTTGTCGTCTGCAGCAGCTTTAGAATGGGAAGTATAATATTTACGTTCAGATGTCGGTTTAAATGTATTTGATAAGTTAAACTTAGTAAATGAGTGGGTGGGGTAATTTCACCTGCAAATTCATTTTACATGTCTAATTGAAATAAAGAAAATATCAAAGTCTATGTTTTTTACTTTATAAACCCCTAATATTACGTTATCTATAATGTGTTTCATCCGCAACAACATATTTGGTTTTAAAAGATGGGTTTCTAAGCCTACACGGAAAAACATTAGTTTGGCTTTACTTGTAGGGGTCTCTTCGTTAGATCGATATTTTTCATATTTCCCCTCGAGTAACATTTGAGGACTTTTTTTCTGGAATGAGTAGATGGTTGTAGATTATAAAAATGATGGTTTCGTTTCTGTTAGAATTAGGGGTGGGTTGGGCCTATTTTTCGGCTAAAGTGACTGGCCTTGTAGGCCTATAAGCTGAGAAAATTTACAAAACATTTTCAAGCGTGCGATTTTTTCAGTGTGAATGTTTTCAAAAGGGTCTCATGGGTTATCCATCATAACATTGATGGGAGATAAATAGCAGAAAGGATATTTGCTGCGACCTGGGATCGAACCCGTGACCTCGTGACAGATAGTTCGACAGCGGCCATAAGGAAGCCGCTGTTGTTTACATTCAGACTAGCAAAGGGTCAGAAAAATTATGTCCGACAAGTGTAAACGATAAAAATGTCACATCCGTAATGTGTATATCACACATAATTATTACCATCTATTAGTATAATTACATACGATGGGATCTAGGAAAAGGGGTTTGCAGCATTTGAGAATACCATGGGTCCAGATCAGCCTGCGCCTACGCGCAGTCTGATCTGGATCCATGTTGTTCACTCATACTTTCTTCATTAAATATAGCCATTGTAAGGGAGCCGGGTTAGTCCAGATCAGGCTGCACTTAGGCACGTGCTTATCTAGTTATTTGGTGGTCTTGAGTGAGATAAGGGCCTCTTTACCGAATTCGATCTAAATTATATGAATACAGCGTTAATTTGATGATTAACATATTAACCTTTTCATAACCTGCCAACCAAGTAATCCAAATCTAAACATCTAGTTCTGACTTTGGTTTTACCGTTCTTTCCCCAGAGTTCTAGTAAATTTTACCAGCATTTCTTAATTTTCTCCCAATGTTTCAAATGCTAGGCTATTATCTTTACTATAGAACTTTAAGAGTGTTTATGGCATTTTAGACCATAATAGAAGGGTATATTTGTCTGCATACTTACCCTTTCTCAAACAAACATTCCATTTTTTAACGAACATAAAAGAAAAGGCTTCGACTTACATGAAGTTGAAAGAAGAGAAAATTCTGATTCAAGCTTTTGTCTCATTTTGTCTCAACAATTTCTGTGCATCATTGCGAATGAATGGTATCTATAGCAACATTCGTTTTGCCACCTAAAGCAGATTTAATTAGCTTATGATGGAAAGAAAGTTTCTATCGTTTGAGAAAGGGTTAACCCTTTCCCAAACTAAAGTTTCCAATGGTGATCCGAATCAAAAGCTGTCTCAGACGACAAATACGGTCTTATAAAGATTGGACTTGTGAGTAATACCGGTATTGCATAGAAAATATTGAGACAAAAGGAGAAAATGCTGATTGTCTGCATTTTCTTCTCTTTTTTTGCCACAATGTTTTCGCATGCCCTTTAGTTTTGGGACGTGAAAAGCAGGTCTTCTTTCGGAAAGGGTTAAAGCAGTCTGGTGTGGATATCTGTCACTCTGTTCCTGTTTCTACAGTTAATGAAAAGCTATAAGATTATATCGTCGCTGTATTGCAAAACCTCGTAACTCCAGCTTAATTTAAGCTGGAGTTACGAGGTTTCGCAATTACACCGACGATATAAGAAAATATTAGAATATGGAGCAGACTGTGTGCAAGCTTTTAGACTGATCTAAATTGAAAGTTCAGATGTTGCACGTAACAGAAAACAAAAACAAAAATAATGTCAAGAAATGTGACCCGTCACAATAAGAGGGACCTTATCCAAGTCCACAAAGCCAAATTCAAAAACAGATCAGACTTAACAGGCGTCAAACAGATGACGCAATCGGAACATTTTAACCCATTACCAAACGAAAAAAATCTAGGTTGGTCCAAATTCAAAGATATTGCTTAAAGACGATTCAATCCTTTCCCATACAACAATTTGTTTGAATAATAAAAATCGAAGATGTCTGACAGGTAGTCTATACGACAAATACTGCTAGAATTGAAATTACTTAATAAATGCTTGTTCTCGTTTTCAGAGATTTCTTCTGTTGTCTCCATGTTTAACATCCTTCTTCCATAGGCACATCATAACCATTGCTTGTTTTAGGATTCATAACGGCAAAGAAACGACAGACATTGATGTTTTGTTAGCGGAAATTAACAAATAAATAAATTGTGCTCAATGACTAATGCATAATTATATGTATTCGAAAAAGAAAAAAACGAGGAAATTGTTTATGTCTGTAAAAGGGAACGATTTTATCCAGTAAAACGTGAGGTAATTTCGGACAAACAATAGTAATTCGTATGTGTTTTTATAAAATCTCGTAACTACGGCTTCATTCAAGCCGTAGTTATGAGATTTTATAACAACACCGACTGTTTATTAAAACATAACGATACACCAAATCTGTTTTAGCACAAAATTCATTGCTATTTGATTTCCTCGTCATACTCATTGGCGCCGAATATACATGCATCGCTCTGGGGCATTTAAAAGAAAATTTAAACTATATTAATTCAAACCTTTCTCAGGAGTCTAATAATGGATCGAAAATCAAATGGTGTCGAGATAATTACATGCATTTCTATTAATTTATTTCTTCTTGATTATGAAAATCTGCAAATCATAGAAAAAAAGGTTCTGATCAAAGTGGCATTAACTTGCAAATGGTCTAGATGTCGGCATATTCAACGAGTTTCCTGTTTAAGTTTTTAGATATTTTCCAACGACCCAAACTCAAGCTGTTTGAATTTGACGGCTAATACTGAAGACAAAACGGGTGTTGATAAGGATAGGATTCAAGTACATGTATAATAAAGCAGGCACACTATTGAGACAAGAGACATGAGGAAATGGTGATTATCAGCTTATTCATCTTTTGCCCCAATGTTTTCCCAATATATGTAATTTTCTTTGGGGACGTCACTATGAATATAGATTTTCATTTAACCCATTACCACACAGTGACTCCTTTTGACTCCTCACAAGACATTGGTTTTGAAAAACATTGTGGAAAATGAAGAAATTGCTTGTAACAAGCAATTTCTTCATTCCCCACAGTTTTTCTACCCAGAAAGATCAAAGAATGCGAAATTTCATTCAATTCATCTTGTCTTCTGCAACATCTTTGAATTTGGACAAGTCAAAAATGATCATTTGGTAATAGGTTAACTATCAGGTCTTTTTGGGGAGATTAGTAAATCCATGCGCATAATATTGTAATGTTCATGTGCTCAACTGTTTCCAAAACCACACCAGGTTTTCACGCCATTATACTTAGCAAAGAGGTTCTGGGAAACACTGGCACAAAAGAAAAAAAAAATGATCGTGTAACGAGCGTTTCCTTCAATTTATTGTCTATTATTTGATAGACAAATTTTATTTTAAATGTCAAATTTGTAGAAGCTCTTGAAACGAATCTGATTTTTTTTTTCTTTGGGAAAGGGCTGAAAAGGAAAACGCCCAAAAGATGCATGCATGAAAAATTGCCCAAACTATAATACAAAATTCGTCCCTTGAATGCAGAAGTGCTAAGTGCATTTTTTGGCGAAAATCACTTTTGACAAATTTTAATTGTGTTTATCATTCCGTATCCTGTAAAAAAGCTCATTATATCATTGAAGCAAAACATGTAAGAAATTCAATGTTTATTGCCAAAAAATATAAAGCATAGATTTTCTCAAAAATGCACTTAGCACATTCTTGCTTTCGGGGGAACACTGATAAGATCTAATTTTGCAAATCATAAGCGTAACGAGAGAAATTGGTAGGCCTACAAATCGAGATTTCATTTCCTTTGCATGTTTGTGTCGTTTTAACCTATTCCTACTTTTTGTAACTTTTTTTCAATCCCTCGCAAGAAAAGGCTCTAGGGGAAACATTGTGGTAGGCCTACATGAAGAAATTGCTCGTGTTTTTTTTTTTTTTTTTTTTTTTTTTCTTCTTTCTTTCTTTTCTTTTTTTTTTTCTTTTTTTTTCATTATTTTAGTTTATTTATTTTTTTTTTATTTTTTTTTTTTTTAAGCTGGACCCGAAAATATTGAGCTAGCCAAACAGAGTTGTTTGAAGTCAATACGTCCGATAGAAAATCCTTGTCTATATTTTTAGGCGTTGTGTTAATTTATCCAATCCTGCTCTGTGATTGGTCAATGTCTCGTTTCCGGTGATGGGGAGTAACTTCCGCTTGTAGACGAAGAGAAAAATTTAGAAGCCGGAAAGAAATCTGCAGTAATCTGCAATGGATAGCCACGGCAGAAAAGTGGTTGTTTGTGATAATGGAACTGGGGTATTGATTTAATTGTTCTTTGAATGCATTTATCGGAAACTGCTCTGATGACACGAAAAAATAAATTGAAAAACCCGGAAGTGAAAGTAAGCCGCTGTCAAAATTTTGTTATCTGTCATCGGATATGCAAATCTTTTGAAAACTTATGATATAGCACACATAGCAAATTGGATAGGATTGTCCTTGTGTTATTTATTTGCTTATTTTATTGTAGATTTAGATAATGGTTTGAAATAATTTTGCAGACAATGATAAATGCTCAACTTTTTTATTTTCCTTCTTACTGTCTCTCACTGAAGTTTATTCATGCAAACAGCAGAGCTCCAGATAGGATGCGTATTTGCGTAAAATACGCATTGATTTGGTCTAAATACGCATTTACTTTCATAAAAATGCGTACAGATACGCATTCAAAATAAAGAATACGCATTTGATAATCGTCAATTAGTGTATCTATATCGAAGAGCGCCGGAAGAAACACATAGAACATGAAATTCCAATGATTAAAAATAATGTTTTGGTCTGTAAAAATAGCTTATCGAAATGTCTAATACGCCTCAGCCAATCAAAACCGGGAATTATTGGGGAATACCGATTACATAACCAGCCAAGCAATTGCAGATGACTATCGACTTTTCCGTAGATCTACCGAATGCTGCCGAGTGGTTCATTTTGTTCGAATTTCAGTCAATCGATGATCTCTGTTAATTTTTTTATACGGAGCAGATCATTTCCTTGATTTTCATTGGATGATAAATATCGGGCCATTTTGTCCGATATTATTTCTGAAGAGGCCCTCCAATACAAACAAAGATAGCCCACGATGGTAATCTCGTTCAGAAAAAAACACTTGATGGTCGGAAAGTAGTGGATCCAGAGGGGGTTCGGGGGGTTCAAACGAACCTCCTGGCCCTATGCAGCCAGATTATTTCATTTTCATGCAGAAATTCAGTCAAAATTGTGCAATACTTGTAAAACGACCCCCACCTTTTTGTAAAAAACGACCCCCCTAACAGAAATCCTGGATCCGCCACTTGAAACAAAGTGCGCTTAGATGTCCTGGAAATCGACTATCGAAAATGAAAGTGGGTTGTTCCAGTGGGCGCTCCTGTTAATTTAAATCCTTTCCCTAACAAGAAAGTAAATACGCCTTACCTCCAAAAAATATTTCGAAATACGCATTGGAAAAAAATTCTGAGGGGTAAATACTCATTGCCTCAAAAAATTATCTGGAGCTCTGAAACAGTGCTCCAGCAAGGCCCTTTCCAGAAGGCACATCATCTTGCCTTGCCTTGCTGTTGAAAAAAAGTGCCCTGTCCCCTAATTTTTGCGGCCGTGGCCTAAGCGCAGTTGGTATCGCATCAGACCCTCATTCGAGAGGTCCCGGGTTCGATACCCGGCCGCGGCTAATACCCTTTCTGACAAAATTGTCACCCACCAATGGGTTGGAATTCGTTAACCTAAGTGGGCGAGCAGCTGGAGGCTCGGTAAGGCAGTTGTGGTAGTACTGGTTTGAGAAACAACAGGAATCCATGGGTAGGTGCTCCAGCCGCCGCGATATGACCCTGGTAGTTGAAAACGGCGTATAACCCTTATAAACTCAAACCCTAATTTTTGCTTTAAATAAGTAATTATCTCGTCACTTTCCTTGATTGATATTTATAGCAAATTGCCATGATCATCGATGCATTACCCATACATTCTCTGTATCTGTATCTATATGTTGCTGTATGCAATTCTGGCTTTAACACAACGGTGAGGGAGTGCAGCCTGGTGTTACTGGCTGGACTGGCCAAGGGCTGTTATGAATGCCTCGACGTTTTTGGAGTTGACTATGTCTTCCTCTAGTTTGTTCCAGTTTATGATCGTTTGGACGAAGAAAAAGTTTTTTTATTGATTTGTGTTAGCATGAATTGGTTGGCAACTTTTTGAGTTGTGTTTGATCTGGGAGCTGAACACATTCGAGGTTTCACAGTCAGTATGTGTTTTTAACTTTATTTTGTGCGAGGGTCTGGATGCTTTCAGATATTGTGACGGTGGTAGCCCCGGTACCAACCCCTCAACCACCTGAAACATCATGATTAGTCTTTGGTCTTTTCTTCTCGATTCCAAGCTGGGTAGTTCAAGTTCTTTTGCCATTTTTGAGATGCTGCCTTCTTCTCTGGATCTGTAGTCGATTTTTATTAATTCTCGGGTCATAACTAATTACAATTAGTAGAATTGAAAAGCACAAAATTTCATTTGTTTTCAAGGGGGCAGTTTTCGGTTGTAAATCAATTTCGCAGTGCTTCTGAAATATTTTGAAAATCTACTTGTCCACGGACAAGTGTTGATCCAAAATTGACTTGTCCATATCAAAAATCAACTTGTCCGTAGTACAAAACCCATATACTTTTCAATAGCTTCATTTGTTCATTGCATATCTATTCAGACTGTCTTACTATTGTCTACAACAAAGTTCGTACATTTAACTATCAAAAATTACATTGTATGAAAAAATTGTGAGAAAAACAGAGCTTCAGATTGACGGTGCGCGCGCGCCAATCCCGCATATTTTCAAAATATGACGCATGAAATTATGTAGCGATGCGCCAGCCGGGCGCACAAATTTCGGTAAAAGTATGATCATGAAAAAGTAGATTTCAAGCAATATTGACCTTCGCATAACGCACCCGTAATCTGCTATACATGTATATCAAGCTGATTGACCCGATAAACTTATTTTTAGATTATTATAATGACCTTACTTGATCAACCAATCATATCCCAAATTTCAAACAGTAAACAAGCAGTCGGCCAATCTCGGGCGGTCTCCGTAACTTTCACCTTCAATTCGTTAACCTTCACCTTCGACTTGTTACTATTTTTAGTAACTGAGTCTGTGACAGTACCCGGCTTAGCGCTTCAAATCGGTAACCAGACAACTCGTTTGAAAACATCCGGCTGTTTCAACTATCGTTTCGACGATGTCTCAAACAAGTTTAAAACGTTTTTTCAAACGAAAAGCAGAGTAAGATACGGGTAAAATCACATACAAAGAACATACGGCTGCATTTTATAATCGAGCGGATAATTAGTCAATAATCATCAAATATTCAGCGGGATGATTCGACCTTAAAAATTTGGCAAGCAGATGAATCTGGATATGGCCTAGCCACTCGCTCTTTGGATACCATTTTTTGTTAAACCATTTCATCTCCCCATTCATTCTTACTGGAGTTAGGGGTTTTTGATTCCAGCAAATAGAATGATATTTATATCCGATTTATGTTAGCAATTTGCTATCACTTTAGATGAATTTTGGGACTTTTATGCATGATATGTCTACCACGCACTGATATAAGAAAAATCGTGGAAAACAATTGATTACATTATCTGCAATTCATTTCAAATTGGTTTAGTATGAAACAAAAAATATTGTTAGGGAAAAGTTAATGAAAATCATAAACACACACAAAATAAATAACTATAAATAAATGAAGTGAAATATTCTTAATTTTAACAATGTTTAAATGCATCAACTCAAATAACAACAATACAGTGATGATTTCACAGCAAATAAGTCATTTACTCCAATCCAAAGTTTGGATATGAACGCTTAACTGTGGCCCATTGTTTTGGAAAATGACCCCTCAAAATCCTGCGTGGTGGGCCCTGTGACCCACAGGTCTCTGAAACAATCTGAAGCTCTGAAAAAGAAAAAAACAACAACAGATTTTTCACTTGTCCACGGACAACCTAGCTTTCAAAATCTGCTTGTCCGTACAGGTAAATGGACAAGTCGGACAACTTGGGCAACTTATTTCATAAGCACTGTTTTGCAGTTGTAAACAAACCAAGTTAATCCTTGCGAATGGAAATTAACAAGATTAAATTTAATGATGTTCCAGGGTTTCCGTTTGACCCGGGAGCTCGGGTTTTGACGCATGCAAAATGAAAATGACCCCAATTTGACTCTCAGAAATTTCAACTGATGCATCATTCTGACTCTTGATTTTTACGACCCATGCGTCACCCATCATTCAAGATCAAGGGATATCTACTAATTCACCCATTATTCAGGTCACACCTTTAGTTCAGAGCAGTAAAAAATCGATAATCTGTGTTACGCAATCTTTTGCTGATTTGCAAGTCGTGTGTTACTGTAAAGTGGTAATTTGACATCAGTGATGCCTGCCGATTATCAGTCGTAAATCCATTAATTAATCCGACACAGTCCTTCAGAGCTCCAGATAATTTTTTAAGGCAAGGAGTATTTACCCCTCAGAATTTTTTCCAATGCGTATTTCCAGATATTTTTTGGAGGCAATGAGTATTTACCCTTTTGTTCGGGAAAGGATTAAAATTAATAGGAGCACCCCACCGGAACGACATACTTTCATTCTCGAGGACATCTAAGCGCGCTATGTTTCTGACCATCAAGACTTTTTAGTGTGTTTTTTTTTCTGAACAAGATAACCATCATGGGCTATCTTTGTCTGTACTGTAGGGCCTCTTCAGAAATAATATCGGCCAAAATCGCCTTTATGGTGTGCTCAGAAGTGGATTTACTCGCTTCCCGATTTTAAAAGAAAACAAACTTCTTCGAGTTGCAATTTCCGATTTACGAAGTAATGCAATGACCTGATATTTATCATCCAATTAAAATCAAGTAAATGATTTGCTCTGTATAAAAAAATTAACGGAAATCAACGATTGAGTGTACATCGAACAAGATTCACCACTCGGCAGCATTGGGTAGATCTACGGAATAGCCGATTGTCATCTGCATTCGCACAGCTGGTGACGTAATCGGTATTTCCCAATAATTCCTGGTTTTGGTTGGCTGAGTCGTATTATTTTTACATACCAAAACGTTATTTTTAATCTTTGGAATTTCCTATTCTATGTGTTTCTTCCGGCCCTCTTCGATCTTGATACGCTAACTGACGATTATCAAATGCGTATTCCTTATTTTGAATGCGTATCTGTACGCATTTTCATGAAAGTAATTGCGTATTTAGACAAAATCAATGCGTATTTTACGCAAATACGCATCCTATCTGGAGCTCTGGTCCTTGATTTGATTTTAAGTAGCCGTGTATACACAATCTGCTTGTAAAAATACCAAGAACTTGAAGAAGTTTATCAATCAATCAACAGGTAGCTCTCGGCGGCGGCCATGAAATTCTGATTACATTATCATTGAATATCAAACAGAATCCCTTGTACCTGGATTAATTAATGCTAAGTTTTCTTACTTTTTCGAAATATAATTGATCTAGCTGGTTTAAATTCTTAAAGAAAAGGTAGAATGAACAGATTTCGTAATTGTCATGGGTTTTCGTGGTTTAGACACGGCATATCAAAGGAAAATTTAAAGGTGCACTTTATCAAAGATTAATATTTTTCTACGAAATTTCCTTTGCATAAAAGAAAAATATTATCTTTTCAATATCAAGAATTTGATTTCTACCATTTTATACAAGATTTCAATCTTGTACTAAATTTGTTAATAAAGGGGGGGGGGGGGGGGGCGTGTAAAATGGGGGCAAATGCATTCCTAACCTTTAATTTCAAATCCAAACCCCATCTTGTGGGTACTCATTTGAATAGTATCAATGAGTCGATTCCAATGAGTACCTTCAACATAGGGTTTGATAACAACAATGCTTTTTGAAAAGTCAATACCGTATAGCACTTTATTTCTGCGGGGTCCAAATTCTGCGGTTTTTCCAGAAATCAGGCGGGTTAAATTTCTGCGGAACATATTTCTGCGGTCTCTCATTTTGCAAAATCAAAGATTTTATTTCTGCGCTATCAAATCAGTTTTAGTTAGTGTCGGACATAGTTTGAAAGACGATTTCTATTTACTCAGTTAGGGTAAAGGGATAAGCCCACTCATTTACCAGTATCTACATTATAAAGGTGTTATGGGAAACAATGCCGTATACAGATAGGTGTGAAAAGAAAGATGTGTCAAACTGTTACCAATCAGTCAAACTTGTTGAATCATTCATTTATGGATAAACAAAAATGTCCTATCTACACCATAATTAAAGCTATAGTTACATCATTTTTTGAATGAAAAAAAAAAAACCTTCATTTTTATGAAATTGCGCTTTGCATCAGAGGGTTACTGTTTAACTTGTCCTTGTACTGACTAAAATTGAAAACAACCTGAACATTCAGGGTTAAAATTCTGCGGATTTTATTTCTGCGGTGCCGATGAGGACCGCAGAAATAGCAGAAATAAAGTCCCCGCAGAAATAAAGTGCTATACGGTATCCCTTCTCATCTGTAGCACTCTAAAGGTTGAAAAGGTGTTACCTTTACTCTTAAAATAAGCACTTTTGTCTTATTGAAACATTTTCATACACTTTCATATAAATCCACATTTTTTTTCCTTTTTCCCAAATATTTTCAAAAGCAGTTTAACCTTGTTAAGTTTGGGAGAATGTTACAATGATCTCTAAAGAGTGAAGAACATATCTTAACATTGCCCCCCCCCCCCCCCCCCTACAGTTTGATTTTTCTCGCGCTGCATTTTGACTCTTGGGATTTTGGCCTCAAGGGTCAATGACTCTTGAGATTCTTGTCCTAATGGAAACCCTGTGTTCAACTTCGACACTTGCACTGAGGAAACTTCATGTTAGTCGTAGGCTTCAATCAAATACTTTACATTCCTAAAAATGTCCGTTTCACTTTCATAGGACGTTTTGCCCCAATATGCCAGTTTAGTAGAAATCCCGTTGGAACAGTAATTAGGAAAATATGATAGCCATTTGGATTAGGAATGGGGTAATTTTTATCCCTAAATGAATCATAGGTAAAAAAGCCACTTACCGGGTATCTATTATATACTTCTACTGCCACCTGATGGGACCCACTGAGAGGTTGAAACAGGTTCCCTTTTTAAATACTAGAACCATATTTCAAACCCATCCTTAAGCCAGGCTTAATAAGGTAAAGCCTTTAAAATTCAAGATATTCTAGGGGGAGACTCTTAAACTGTAGTTGCAATGTTACCGAAACCTTTTTGAACTTTGATCTGGGTTTAGAGAATACCAATACTAATCATCAAGTTTGTGGCTACGATATGGCAACTACCCAAACTGTAGTGGCAGGGGGATATACACTCCCCCTTATCATTGCTTAGCGTCTCAAAGTTCCCTTTCAGTGCTCTTTGCACCCTTTCATTTTCAAAACCTAGCAGGAGCACTGGGGTGATTTCAAAAATAAAGAGGATTTTTTTTCAAAGTGAGCTACAGAAAATATTTCAAAAGCTTTTGGTGAAGTTTTTGTCCTCAAATAAGTGTTGCCTTAGTGTTAAGATATCTACAAAATTTCATCAACATATCTTGATAAATAAAAATTTTATGACAAAAAATGATGCTAAAATTGTCCCTAGTGAAAAGATTTTTGTGTGACATTTTCTGATAACATCATTATTAGGACTGTTATTACATAAAGTGTAGGTATTTGGTGATGCAATCTTAGTATTTAAACGAAACTTTGACTTATAATCTTCATCTTCTTAAAGGTTTCAGATGCATATTACCTTATTTAGACTTTACATTCTGGGTTTATAACAAACAACATGCTGATGAAAATTTAGTCAAAATTTACTTGATTCTCAATTTATTTTGATCTCATTTGATTTCTGTAGAATTGCAACCTGTTAATTAAGTTAATTTGATGATTTTGATATTATAAGATTAAAATAAGCATAAAACTATTGTTGCATGTCTTTACACTTTGATCTACTAGAGCTATATCTGTAGGTACCCCAAATTGTCCCCAGTGAAACATTTTGTGTTTGGGTGCTTATAATTTTTCCCCATCTTTTTCAAAAGTGCAGTCTCATATATTTTCCAAGAGAGTTTATGCCAAAAAGATCACCAGCAATAGAATAAATGAGAGGAGGATGTGCATTTGGTATCTGTCATCCGAAAACAAATGTCCCCAGTGAAACACAATTTTGCTGCATGACACTATATCAATCTAAATGTTAAAATATCTTAAGTTTAGGATGTTGCCAGGTTACTTCTGATTACTTGTTGTAAAGATAGGTTATTTTCTAATATTTCACAAGAAATTTTTCTTGATATCCCTATGGTGTAGGTAAAATATCAAAGACATCATTTTCTAAATTTCTGACAGCAAAATTGTACTTATATATTGATATTAAATCTAAAAAGTAATTGCCATGTTTGAAATTATAGAAGAAATGAACTATGAACAATAACAAACTAGTCTTATTTATCCTGAGCCTAACAATTTTATGTCCCCAGTGAAACGGTTTCAGCTGCATTTGTATCTGGTGACTTTTTTTCACAATCTTTTTCTATTTCAATTTGTATACACCTTTAATTGAGTCTTTGGACAATATTCTCTACATTCAAACTAAACAAGAATCAAATTGAATTCTTCTACCATTTATTTCAGTGTCTTAACTTTTAAAATGTAGGTGTAGCTTAGAAATATGTGCCAGTTGGTTGTTTCAGACCATGGAAATATACCAGAATTTATTCATCTACAAGGCCTTGTCAATGATACATACAAAATTTATGTACATTATATCAGCTTCTAAAAAGAAGAAGGCTTAAGACAATTTTGTTCATATTTTTGTCCCCAGTGAAACATACTTTTCAGTTTCTTTGATGCCATTTAAACTACTTGTGGCTACTTGTAGAAAAACGGCTTTTGGCTTATCTATAGCTATGTGTTCATTGTCACATTAGATAGAACTACAGCTATTTTCCTAACATATTGCATCTTTTACAGAAACTTTTATTAGTGATAAATGAAAAACCAGAGCAAAATTCTACTTCAAATTGTCATAAAATTTGATACATCTCGCAAAAGTAGCAAATTTTTGTATCGGATTGTAGCTTTATGTATGCTTTAAACTTGAAAGACAAATAATCTTTCAATTATATAACTTTTCCAAGCTTTAAGATGTCTAGAAACAATCAGATATCCTTAAAAAATGAGTCAATGAATTTGAACAAATTCAAAATTAAAAAGGAAATAGTCTTTGTCCTTCACCTTCCCATGTATATTTTCTGAAATTTTGACATATTAGCAAAACATTTCTAGAGAAAACATCAGCAAATAATAATTTTAATTTTTGACACCCAATGTCACACTTTATCCTCTTTTTTTTTGAAATCACCCACTGACAAATAATCCATTTTAAAGGTATATTTGTGAAAGGCCCCATGCTAGATTGTAACCATGACACTGTTTCATTCCTTGCATGATAAGGCAGGGGTGTGGAAATATGGAATTTTTCCACTTGTCCTCGGACAAGTGGAACTCAAATTTCTACTTGTCCGAAGGCAAAGTTTACTTCAATTACTTGTCCAGAAAAAAACATCTAGACAGGAAAATGATATTCAAACTTTATTTTAACTCTATTTTCGGTTAACATATAAAACTGAATGAACACAATTCAAAAAACATGTTTACCTTTTAAAATTAAAATGTGATTTGATTGAGATGGATTTTTTCAGACAGATTGTGAGCAAAAATAAGATTAAAATTTTGTTTTTATCACATTTTGATCCCCTTGATATGCACTTGCCCACGGACAAGCTCACTTGAAAAAAGCCCTTGCCCGTCCACCACAAAACCCAGGTCGGGCAAGTCGGGCATGTGAATTCCACACCCCTGGATAAGGGATTCTGAAAATTGTGGAAACTGAAGAAATAACTTGTCACTAACTTAAGACAAGCAATTTCGTCATTTCTTATAATCATTTTCATGCTCATGAAATATTGTCCTATGCAATGTTACTTTATGTATTTATATTGATTTTAAGAATAAGTCTAAAATTTTGTCATCTTGTAATTGGTAAATGATTTCTATGCTTGAATTACTTTCAGTTTGTGAAATGCGGTAATGCAGGTTCCAACTTTCCATCACACATTTTTCCATCCTTGGTTGGTCGACCAATTATCAGATCTGCTGCCAAAACTGTCAACAATATAGAAATAAAGGTGAAACTTTTTTTTATCTTTTCTACATCAACTGTCTAAGCTTTTGTAGTGTATTGCATGCAGCATAAGTATCTGGTTACAAGATGCTATGATGTGCATGAACAGCAGGCAGGGCCTGGGAGTTCTAGTTTGTCCACAATTGTAGCAACATGTAATTTAAGAAAATAAATTTATACAGAGATTCGCTTTGTCTTTATTTATTCTACTTGTTTGTATCAGAGACACAACATGAAGAAAAAGTTAGTGTTTAAATTATTTAATAACAGAAAATCTTTTTCCACAGCACATGAATAAAGGGGAAAAGGGCATAGGTTTGGAATTGTCCTATGTTGCACTTCTTTAAAACCTTTTTAAATAATACCTTTATTGGTTGTTGCGTTTATCCCGTTTGTCCATCATTAGTTGGTAATTTATTGTACCCCCCAAATTCAATTTGGGGGGTATATAGGAGTCAGCTTGTCTGTCTGTCTGTCTGTCTGTCTGTCTGTTGGTCCGTCTGTTGGTTTTTTGTCCACTCTATTACTCCTAAACTACTGACCCAGTTTTATTCAAACTTTACATGTGAGCTCATTACCAAGTGCCATTGTGTATATCACATTTTGGTTACGGTCCATTGATTTGTCACAGAGTTATGGCCCTTGAGTGAATTTTCTTGTCCATTCAATTTCTCTGTAAATATTTGATGGATTTCATTGAAACTTTACAGGCATGCTTGATAGCTCTCAAATATGTGCACATGAAATTTTGGTCATGGTTCATAGATTTTTTACTGAGTTATTGCCCTTTGTTGAAAATTGGCTTATCAGACTTCTAGAAATCGTTAGATAATTCTTCAAAAATCTTCTTCTCCTTAACCACTGGGCCAATTCTTACCAAACTTGGCAGGAATGTTCCTTGGGTGACCCTTTTCAAAACTTGTTCATGAATTTTTGATTCGTCAAAAATTGTGGGCGTGGCAGGGCGGGGCTTATCAGACTTAAAGAAATCATTAGGAAATTCTTCAAAAATCTTCTCCTCCTCAACCACTGGGCCAATTCTTTCCAAACTTGGCAGAAATGTTCCTTGGGTGACCCTTTTCAAAATTTGTTCATGAATTTTTGATTCGTCAAAAATTGTGGGCGTGGCAGGGCGGGGCTTATCAGACTTAAAGAAATCATTAGGAAATTCTTCAAAAATCTTCTCCTCCTCAACCACTGGGCCAATTCTTTCCAAACTTGGCAGAAATGTTCCTTGGGTGACCCTTTTCAAAACTTGTTCATGAATTTTTGATTTGTCAAAAAATTCGTCAAAAATTGTGGGCGTGGCAGGGCGGGGCTTATCAGACTTAAAGAAATCATTAGGGAATTCTTCAAAAATCTTCTCCTCCTCAACCACTTGGCCAATTCTTTCCAAACTTGGCAGAAATGTTCCTTGGGTGACCTTTTTCAAAACTTGTTCGTGAATTTTTGATTCGTCAAAAATTGTGGGCGTGGCAGGGCGGGGCTTATCAGACTTAAAGAAATCATTAGGAAATTCTTCAAAAATCTTCTCCTCAACCACTGGGCCAATTCTTACCAAACTTGGCAGGAATGTTCCTTGGGTGACCCTTTCCAAAACTTGTTCGTGAATTTTTGATTCGTCAAAAATTGTGGGCGTGGCAGGGCGGGGCTTATCGGACTTAGAGAAATCATGTGAAAAATCTTTAAAAATCAATTGTCAGGCCAATTTGAACCAAACTTGGCAGGAATGACCCTTGAGTGATTGTATACAGTGTATGCTCATGATTTTTTCATTCGCCAAAAAATGTGGGCGTGGCAGGGCGGGGCTTATCCGACTTCGAGAAATTGTTAGATAATTCTTCAAAAATCTTCTCCTCCTTAACCACTGGGTGAATTCTTACTTTACTTGGCAGGAATGTTCCTTGGATGACCCTTTTCAAAACTTGTTCGTGAATTTTTGATTTATCAAAAATTGTGGGCGTGGCAGGGCGGGGCTTATCAGACTTAGAGAAATCATGTGAAAAATCTTTAAAAATCAATTATTTGACCAATTATAACCAATCTTGACAGGAATTACCCTTGAGTGATTGTTTTCAATGTATGCTCATGATTTTTTCATTCGCCAAAAAATGTGGGCGTGGCAGGGCGGGGCTTATCCGACTTTGAGAAATCGTTCGATTATTCTTCAAAAATCTTCTCCTCCTTAACTACTGGGCCAATTCTTACTTAACTTGGCAGGAATGTTCCTTGGGTAACCCTTTTCAAAACTTGTTCGTGAATTTTTGATTTGTCAAAAATTGTGGGCGTGGTAGGCTGGGGCTTATCGGACTTAAAGAAATCATGTGAAAAATATTTAAAAATCAATTATTTGGCCAATGTGGACCAAAATTGGCAGGAATGTCCCTTGAGTGACTGTATTCAACAAATGTTCATGAATTTTTCATTTGGTGAAAAATGTGGGCGGGGCAGGGCGGGGCTTATCAGACTTTGAAAAATAGTTATTTTCTTCATAAATCTTCTCCTTCTTAACCACTGAATCAATTCTTACCAAACTTGGCAGGAATGTTCCTTGGGTGCCCTTTTTCAAAATTTGTTCATGATTTTTATACCCCCCAAATTCAATTTGGGGGGTATATAGGAGTCAGGTTGTCGGTCTGTCTGTTGGTCTGTTGGTCTGTCTGTTGGTCCGTCTGTTGGTTTTTAGCTCACCTGAGCTCAACGAGCTCAAGGGGAGCTCTTAGGGTCAGTCACTCTCCGGCGTCCGTCGTCCGTCGTCCGTCGTGCGTCGTCAACAATTTCTTTAAACATCTTCTCCTCCTTAACCACTGGGCCAATTCTTTCAAAACTTGGCAGAAATGTTCCTTGGGAGGCCCTTTTCAAAACTTGTTAGTAAATTTTTGATTTGTCAAAAAATGTGGGCGTGGCAGGGCGGGGCATATCAGACTTCGAGAAATCATTAGATAATTCTTCAAAAATCTTCTCCTCCTTAACCACTAGACCAATTCTTTCCAAACCTGGCAGAAATGTTTCTTGGGTAACCCTTTTCAAAACTTGTTCGTGAATTTTTGATTCGTCAAAAATTGTGGGCGTGGCAGGGCGGGGCTTATCAGACTTCGAGAAATCGTTAGATAATTCTTCAAAAATCTTCTCCTCCTCAACCACTGGGCCAATTCTTTCCAAACTTGGCAGAAATGTTTCTTGGGTAACCCTTTTCAAAACTTGTTCGTGAATTTTTGATTCGTCAAAAATTGTGGGCGTGGCAGGGCGGGGCTTATCAGACTTCGAGAAATCGTTAGATAATTCTTCAAAAATCTTCTCCTTCTTAACAGCTGGGCCAATTCTTTCCAAACTTGGCAGAGATGTTTCTTGGGTGACCCTTTTCAAAACTTGTTCGTGAATTTTTGATTTGTCAAAAAATGTGGGCGTGGCAGGGCGGGGCTTATCAGACTTCGAGAAATCATTAGATAATTCTTCAAAAATCTTCTCCTCCTTAACCACTGGGCCAATTCTTTCCAAACCTGGCAGAAATGTTTCTTGGGTAACCCTTTTCAAAACTTGTTCATGAATTTTTGATTCGTCAAAAATTGTGGGCGGGGCAGGGCGGGGGTTATCAGACTTCGAGAAATCATTAGATAATTCTTCAAAAATCTTCTCCTCCTTAACCACTGGGCCAATTCTTTCCAAACTTGGCAGAGATGTTTCTTGGGTGACCCTTTTCAAAACTTGTTCGTAAATTTTTGATTCGTCAAAAATTGTGGGCGTGGCAGGGCGGGGCTTATCAGACTTCGAGAAATCGTTAGATAATTCTTCAAAAATCTTCTCCTCCTTAACAACTGGGCCAATTCTTTCCAAACTTGGCAGAAATGTTTCTTGGGTGACCCTTTTCAAAACTTGTTCGTGAATTTTTGATTCATCAAAAATTGTGGGCGTGGCAGGGCGGGGCTTATCAGACTTAGAAAAATCATGTGAAAAATCTTTAAAAATCAATTATCAGGCCAGTTTGAACCAAGCTTGGCAGAAATGTCCCTTGAGTGACTGTTTTCAACACATGCTCATGAATTTTTGATTGGGTGAAAATTGTAGGCGTGGCAGGGTAGGGTTTATAAGACTTCGAGAAATCGTTAGATAATTCTTCAAAAATATTTTCTTCTCCTTAACCACTTGGCCAATTTTAACCAAACTTGGCAGGAATGTTCCTTTGGTGACCTTTTTTAAAACTTGTTCATGAATTTTTGATTCGTCAAAAATTGTGGGCGTGGCAGGGGGGCGCTTTTTGGACTTAATGAAGTCGTGTGAAAAATCTTTAAAAATCAATTATTTGGCCAATTTAAACCAAACTTGGCAGGAATGTCCATTGAGAGACTCTCTTCAACACATGTTCATGAATATCTGATTGGGTGAAAAACATGGGCTTGGCAGGGTGGGGCTTATCAGACTTCAAGCAATCTTTAGATAATTCTTCAAAAATCTTCTTCATCTTAACCATCAGGCGATTTGTTACCAAACTTGGCAGGAATGATCATTGAGTGACTCGTTACAATATTTGTTCGCAAATTCTTTATTCGTCAAAAATGTGGTCGTTGCAGGGCAGGGCTTATCAGACTTAATGAGATCATGAGAAAATTCTTTAAAGAAGCAATTATAGGGCAAAGTTGAACCAAACCTTACAGGATTGTACCTTGAGTGACTGTCTTCAATACACGGTTGTGAACTTTAGATTTATTGAAAAAATGTGTGAATGGCAGAACGAGGCTTGTTGATTTTTAAATGAGCTATGTCCTTTTGTTAAAAAATGGCATTTTTTGCAACATTTACATGTGCTGTTTGGTCTATTGCTCTTTTTTCCCAATTGATGAGCTCACAGTTCAAATGAAATGTACTTCTCAAAATGCACAAAAACAGTGCTGTTGGGGGGTATGATCACTCTCAGTGATATTCTAGTTTACAATAATTTGATGTGACATATGTATTTGTTTACAACAAAATTTATATTGTGCACAATCAAATACACGAAGAACTCGGGTGAGCGATATCAGTGCCTTTCAGGCACTCTTGTTTCTTTAAACATCTTCTCCTCCTCAACCACTGGGCCAATTCTTACCAAACTTGGCAGGAATGTTCCTTGGTAGACCCTTTTCAAAACTTGTTCGTGAATTTTTGATTCGTCAAAAATTGTGGGCGTGGCAGGGCGGGGCTTATCGGACTTAGAGAAATCATGTGAAAAATCTTTAAAAATCAATTATCAGGCCAATTTGAACCAAACTGGGCAGGAATGACCCTTGAGTGATTATATTCAATGTATGCTCATGATTTTTTCATTCGCCAAAAAATGTGGGCAAGGCTGGGCGGGGCTTATCAGACTTGGAGAAATCGTTAGATAATTCTTCAAAAATCTTCTCCTCCTCAACCACTGGGCCAATTCTTACCAAACTTGGCAGGAATGTTCCTTGGGTGACCCTTTTCAAAACTTGTTCGTGAATTTTTGATTCGTCAAAAATTGTGGGCGTGGCAGGGCGGGGCTTATCGGACTTAGAGAAATCATGTGAAAATTTTTTAAAAATCAATTATCAGGCCAATTTGAACCAAACTGGGCAGGAATGACCCTTGAGTGATTATATTCAATGTATGCTCATGATTTTTTCATTCGCCAAAAAATGTGGGCAAGGCAGGGCGGGGCTTATCAGACTTGGAGAAATCGTTAGATAATTCTTCAAAAATCTTCTCCTCCTCAACCACTGGGCCAATTCTTACCAAACTTGGCAGGAATGTTCCTTGGGTGACCCTTCAAAACTTGTTCGTGAATTTTTGATTCGTCAAAAATTGTGGGCGTGGCAGGGCGGGGCTTATCGGACTTAGAGAAATCATGTGAAAATTTTTTAAAAATCAATTATCAGGCCAATTTGAACCAAACTTGGCAGGAATGACCCTTGAGTGATTATATTAAATGTATGCTGATGATTTTTTCATTCGCCAAAAAATGTGGGCGTGGCAGGGCGGGGCTTATCCGACTTCGAGAAATCGTTAGATAATTCTTCAAAAATCTTCTCCTCCTTAGCCACTGTGCCAATTCTTACTAAACTTGGCAGGAATGTTCCTTGGGTGACCCTTTTCAAAACTTGTTCGTGAATTTTTGATTTGTCAAAAATTGTGGGCGTGGCAGGGCGGGGCTTGTCGGACTTTGAGAAATCATGTGAAAAATCTTGAAAAATCAATTATTAGTCCAATTTGAACCAAACTTGACAGGACTGACCCTTGAGTGATTATATTGAATGTATGCTCATGATTTTTTCATTCGCCAAAAAAGGTGGGCGTGGCAGGGCGGGGCTTATCCGACTTCGAGAAATCTTTAGATAATTCTTCAAAAATCTTCTCCTCCTCAACCACTGGGCCAATTCTTACCAAACTTGGCAGGAATGTTCCTTGGGTGACTCTTTTCAAAACTTGTTCGTGAATTTTTGATTCGTCAAAAATTGTGGGCATGGCAGGGCGGGGCTTATCGGACTTAGAGAAATCATGTGAAATTTTTTTAAAAATCAATTATCAGGCCAATTTGAACCAAACTTGGCAGGAATGACCCTTGAGTGATTATATTGAATGTATGCTCATGATTTTTTCATTCGCCAAAAAATGTGGGCGTGGCGGGGTGGGGCTTATCCGACTTGGAGAGATCGTTAGATAATTCTTCAAAAATCTTCTCCTCCTTAACCACTGTGCCAATTCTTACTAAACTTGGCAGGAATGTTCCTTGGGTGACCCTTTTCAAAACTTGTTCGTGAATTTTTGTTTTGTCAAAAATTGTGGGCGTGGCAGGGCGGGGCTTGTCGGACTTTGAGAAATCATGTGAAAATTCTTTGAAAATCAATTTTTTGGCCAATTTGAACCAAACTTGACAGGACTGACGCTTGGGTGATTCTATTCAATGTATGCTCATGATTTTTTCATTTGCCAAAAAATGTTGGCGTGGTAGGGCGGGGCTAATCCGACTTCGAGAAATCGTTAGATAATTCTTCAAAAATCTTCTCCTCCTTAACCACTGTGCCAATTCTTAATAAATTTGGCAGGAATGTTCCTTGGGTGACCCTTTTCAAAACTTGTTCATGAAATTTTGATTCGTCAAAAAGTGTGGGCGTGGCAGGGCGGGGGCTTATCAGACTTAGAGAAATCATGTGAAAAATCTTTAAAAATCAATTATTAGGCCAATTTGACAGGAATTAACCTTGAGTGATTGTATTCAATGTATGGTCATGATTTTTTCATTCGCCAAAAAATGTTGGCGTGGCAGGGCGGGGCTTATCTGACTTTGAGAAATTGTTAGATAATTCTTCAAAAATCTTCTCCTCCTTAACCACTGTACCAATTCTTACTAAACTTGGCAGGAATGTTCCTTGGGTGACCCTTTTCAAAACTTGTTCTCGAATTTTTGATTTGTCAAAAATTGTGGGTGTGGCAGGACAGGGCTTATTGGACTTAGAGAAATCATGTGGAAATTCTTTAAAAATCAATTATTGGACTATTTTGAATTAAAGTTGGCACTAATGTCCCTTGATCGATTGTATGCAATGTATGTTCATGAATTTTTGATTCGTCAAAAAATGTGGGTGTGGCGGGGCGGGGCTAATCCGACTTCGAGAAATTGTCAGATAATTCTTCAAAACTCTTCTCCTCCTTAACCACTGAGCCAATTCTTACCAAACTTGGCAGGAATGTTCCTTTGGTGACTCTTTTCAAAACTTGATCGGGAATTTTTGATTTGGTGTTTTGTTACCATAATTGGCAGGAATGTTCATTTGGTGACTTATTTCAAAATTTGTTCGTGAATTTTTGATTTGCAAAAAATGTGGTAATGGCAGGGCAGGGCTTATCAGACTTAACGAAATCATGAGAGAAAATTCTTTAAAAAGCAATTATACGGTAAATTTGAACCAAATCTTACAGGAATGTACCTTTATTGACTGTCTTCAATACATGGTTGTGAATTTTTGGTTTATTGAAAAATATCAGCATGGAAGGTCTGGGCTTGGGGATTGTTTAATGAGCTATGTCCTTTTGTTGAAAATGGTATTTTTTGCAACATTTACATGTGTTGTTTGGTCTGTTGATTTTTTGTTAGCTCTATTTTTCCAATTGAACAGCTCCCAGTTTAAATGAAATCAACTTCTCAAAATGCACAAAAACTGCACTTTTGGGGGGTATGATCACTTTCAGTGATATTCTAGTTATATTTGATAATAAAGGGATTGCCAATTTGGTCAAGTCACAAATTAATTAATTTCATCTGCAATGTTTCTGAATTCTTTTTTATTCAATCTTTCAGGATTTAATGATAGGCCATGAAGCAAGTCAGCTGCGGTCCATGTTGGAAGTGACATACCCGATGGAGAACGGAATAGTTCGAAACTGGGAGGACATGATTCATCTCTATAACTACACTTTTGGAAAGGATGTAATGAACCTAGAACCCAAGGATACCAAAATATTGCTCACAGAGCCCCCAATGAATCCCATGAAAAACAGAGAAAAAATGACACAGGTTTGTGGTTTTCTGATCAGAAAAGTTGACAAGGAAAAGTCAGCATGTCCACTGGGTTTTCATTTTTTGGGGTACATGTACCCTCTTACTTTAAAGTTGGGGTACAAGAAAAATCTGTGGGTACAGTGAACCCTTTACTCTCAAAGTAAAGGGTACACCATATATAAATTTTGATCAATCTTAACTACTACTAAGTAGTGCAATAATGCGATAACTATTCAAAAAGTACTCTTAGAAGTAAATGCACCTGCTACATAACTTGCTATTAACAACTACTCTGGTCAAAATTGTTACCCCCTCCAATTCTTGTAAGTTATTATAAATTGAAGAAATTAGTTTCTTTACATTTTAAACTAATTTGCTGTCAGAACCTTCAAGAGCTGAAACCAGTTAAAACATTAAATATCATATAAATAACAGGAGCCAGTTGAAGCACTGAAGAATCTTTAGAATTCTTTTGATAAGTTAACATTCATGGCTGTCAAAGTTTACCACCCCAGAATTACCTGTTGATTGATAAGCCACAAAGCTTCTTCAATTGATGAAATAAATGACTGCAACCACTTAATTATAGGATTCACTACTGATAATCAGGCATGCAAACCATATACTCTTTCATTCCAAACATTCACGTAATGGTCATAACCTTTTTACGTTCATCCATTATTCTATACGTTCTTGCACGCCTAGCCTGTAAATCTATATATGAATTAATTTATTTATATGTGAATTACGTGGAAAATAATAGGGGTGCCATTTTGAGTTTTCCAACCATAGCATTACAAAGGATGCCACTAGAAAACATGCATACGAGTCGTTTTCAAAATTCGCAGGTTTTCTTGTCCACGTGTGATAACTTGTACATTTAAGTAATCAAATACACATAAATGTTAAAAATGAGTCCATACCAATGTAATTGTGTTGATTAAGCATAAAAATATAGCATGTTACATGCTTTAGTGAGATATTTTACATATTATATGGCCTGAAATGTGTAAATTTGCGTTGTCCCACTGCTACCCTCATTGGTTTTGACCAGCAAAGATAACTACTTTTAACCGTAATTGAAACACTATTTTGGGTTAGTTTGCTTGACAATATGTTAAATTACACTTTGAATATACCAGTTACCCAAATGATATTATGTAAATGGTATAAAAATCATCATATATCCTTGTCCCACAGATTTTTGTCTTTGGTGTTCCAGTGTCTAAAAGGTCAAAGAAATGCAAGCTTAATTAGATGTAGACACAAATCATCTACCTCATTTTGAAAAGCTACTGTAGGTTCATACATTACAATTGAAAGAGGAAGAATTTATTTTGTGTATTGTTAATAAATTGAAAAAGATTGTGATCAACTTGTACAGTACTTTTTTTTCTTTGTCTTTGGGATGACGCACTTTATAATACTTTGCAAGGCACCTTTTTTATTAGATATTTGTCCGGTATATCTGACTTTAAGTACAGTAAATGCTTTCAATAGTAGATTTAACGAATACCCTATTTACACGTATATTTTTGCGATTTAGTGTGAAATTGTCCTTGGTGTTCCAGTCCTTGGTGTTCCGGTCTGAGCACTGGAACGCCAAAGACAAAAATAAAATGGCACTGAGGTATGTCAGATTGCATGGATCAGATAGATATTATTAAAATAAGGTAACATACCTAATTTCAGCTTTGTTCGTGTAATAATTTTAGAGAAAATGTCAAATATAGGTTTTGCTTGATGTTTTAAGTGGAGTTCCATGTTAAGGGTTGAAAATGACTTTGGGAAAAATGTCTGAATGAATGGAGCATAAAGATATCATTGAACAATCGTTACTTACCAAATGTGAGCTTTCTTTGTCCATTGTTTTAGAGAAATGCCAATTCAAAGTTTTGAACTGACGGGCAGGCTGACAGACGGTAAATGCTAGAACAGTATTGCCCAGAATGCTTTATATTGGTGCATTAAAATTTTCAATTATTACAAATTAATTATATCTCTTTGCATTCCTATATCTTTCGACTCATGCCTTGTTACTGAATTCATGCCATAAAAGAGGTTGGGTTTTACTATCAACTGGAGGTTAAGCTTGGTCTTTTCATTGACATTTTAATTTGTCAAGAGTTCTGATGTGCGTTCCAGGAAACAGAATCAAATGGGACAAATATTAGCTGCCAGTTTCAACCTAAATCAATGGAAAATAAACATGTTAAAGCAAAGAAAATAGATGATTTTCTTTTGGGTTATGTTGATGTCTTTGGTGTTCCGGTAATGTTAAATTCTTTTTCCAAGAAAACTGATCAAGCAAATGCATCAAAAGTACTAGTTATATAAAGCAAATTGGACATACTAATTTTGAAGATTGAAATTTTTCTGGACATTTGGACTCAAATAAGAAATTTTGAGACTGAAATGTTTGATTTTTTCCAACTTTAGCAGACAAAGATACTTTCATGTAAATCATTATGTAATTATATGCATCCAAAAAGATTCTTTTTAGCTCACCTGAGCACAAAGTGCTCAAGGTGAGCTATTGTGGTCACTCACCGTCCGTCTGTCTGTCTGTCTGTCCGTCCGTCCGTCAACAATTTCTTCAAACATCTTCTTCTCCAAAACCAACTGGCCAATTTTGACCAAACTTGGCAGGAATGTTCCTTGAGTGACCCTTCTTAAAACTTGTTTGCAGATTTTTGATTCGTCAAAAAATGTGGGCGTGGCAGGGCTTGGCTTATCAGACTTAGAGAAATCCTAAGATAATTCTTTAAAAATCAGCCATTGGACCAATTTGAACCAAACTTGGCAGAATAGTTCCTTGAGTGACCCTTCTCAAAACTTGTTCGCAGATTTTTGATTCGTCAAAAAACGTGGCCGTGACATGGAGAAAGGGGCTTATCAGACTTAGAGAAATCATAAGAAAATTCTTTAAAAATCAACCATTGGGCCAATTTGAACCAAACTTGGCAGAATTGTTCCTTGAGTGACCCTTCTCAAAACCTTATCGCAGATTTTTGATTCATCAAAAAACGTGGCAGTGGCAGGGAGAAAGGGGCTTATCAGACTTAGAGAAATCATAAGAAAATTCTTTAAAAATTAACCATTGGGCCAATTACAAGCAGACTTTGCAGGAATGTTCTTTAAGTCTCTCTTTTCAAAATTGATTCACAAATTTTTACATTTGTCAAAAAATGAGGGCGTGGCAGGGAGGAAGGGGCTTTTCGGCCTCAAAGAAATCCTAAGAAAATTCTTTAAAAATCAACCAATGGGCCAATTTGAACCAAACTTTGCAGAATTGTTCCTTGAGTGACCCTTTTCAACATTTGTTCATAAATTTAAAGTTCCGTCTAAAAATGAGGGTGTGGCAGGGCAGGGCTTATCTAACCAAGAGAAATTGTTAAAAAATTCTTCAAAAATCTTCTTCTCCTTAACCATTGGGCCAATTAGAACCAAATTTGGCAGGAATGTCTCTTAAGATTTGTTCGCGGATTTTTTATTGGTCCAAAATTGTGGGCGTGGTAGGTCAGCACTTATCGGACTTGGAGAAATCATAAGAAAATTCTTTAAAAATCAATCATTGGCCCAATTTGAACCAAACTTGGCAGAAATGTTCCTTTGGTGACTCTTTAAAAAAAAAATTGAATTTTTGTTTCGTCTGAAAAAGTGGGTGTGGCAGGGCGTGACTTATCGGACTTCTAAGAAAATTGTTTAAAAATCAACCATTGGCTCAATTTTAACCACATTTGGCAGAAATGTTCCTTCACAGTGTAGGAGCGGAAGTGTGTGAACTCTTGTCTTTGAGTGATTACTTGTGTGTCTGTACATCGAGGATACGCAACTTGGTAAACACCAGCGGTTGACATTGGTAAGAATTTATGTTTTTTTTTTCTGGATAAACACAATACTTTTGTTAGATCATTGTACCAATCTCTTTATTCATTATTCCCTGTAACATTTTTAGAGCAATCGGAGCCATTGGTTCTAGATTTAAATCATTTTAGGCCCGATTCACTTGGGCATGAACTACAGCGGGTGGTTTAGCTGTTACGAGTCGCAGTTTTTACTCGAATAGATGCATACTGTAGGGTCTTTCTCAACAAAATTTTCATTCACAGCTCGTGCATGTGTGTGTGTTGAGACTGATATTATTATTTGGTTAGGAAACCGTCTAAAACTTCCAATTTTTGCCGTTTTAAAAAAATCTTCTTTTGTACAATCAATTGTCAAGTCCTGTACAAAAGCCTGATAAGAAATATTTACTTTTGTACAATGGCTTGAATTGCATATGTGACATATTGATTGTAATAAATGCGTCTTTATCTCTCTTTGCATTATATTCGACTGATTTTTTCATGATATTATGATCGCCCATAAAAGATGAAGTGAAAAAATGTCGGGAAAATAAGAAATTTTTGCATGATGGAGAATCACGTGTCATAATTTATTAAAATCTTCAATGACTATCTTAATATTTGACCAAGTTGTATTTGGCTTGGGCAAAGAATGTGTAAAAACATCAGAAATAAACTTTGTATGTTAGATCTTTTAAAAATCATCTGAAAAAAAACATTATTGCCGACCAAATCAACTCGATCTCCTCGATCGGCTTAATCCCCTGATCAAACCCGATTAAACTCGATCAAATGTATTTACACGACTTCTTCTTTATATCTTGTCGATTAATTCCCGACCATTTTTGCCGACCACGCTCGATCGGGATGTCCCGATCACTCTTGCCGACCAAGCTCGATCAGTACTCGATCGCTTGATCGATCTTGTTTTGATTGTCAGTCGATAGATCGATACAATATCACGTGCAACGTAGATCTTAAGACAATGGGGTGTGGTATTTTTCTAATCGTCCATTGGCTTATCGATGATTTTGATTGACAGCCGGCGTTTTGTCAATTATACTGAGTTTGCCAATTTATTTTGGTCCATTGTCGGTGTTGTTGTAAAAGCTCGTAACAACTGATTCAATCAAGCTGTAGTTATGACGTTTTTGATTTACACCGTCGAAATACTATACTAAAGTGTAATTGAAGTCTCAATCTTTGTCAATCTGTTAAAATCCGGCTTTAACCGATATTAACATTTGACCAATTAATAGTAATCATCCAAGACCCTGGGAAATCAAAAACCGATTAGTTTTACTGTAACCAAACAGATCTCCTGTTATATACTAGAACAAAAAAGATACGCAACCCCAATTTTTCATAATATTTTCGACAAACTATGTTTTAATGGCTATTGAGTACCTTTTTAATATTCCTGCCTCCATACGCATGAATATAGTGTCATTTTCTTCAGATGTTGTAAATTCATCGCGTTATAAATAGCAAATTGTTGAAAACTGATTATCCCTTGTCGTGTTTTCTAAATGACTATTATCAAAATAATTTTTCTTCAAACACAAGCTGAAACATAGACCAAGAAGAGGCTAAAGCTTTCACACACTTTTCACTACACTACGCATAGCGGGGCTACGCCAAAACCAGCGCCAAGCTGCAGTGCGGATGTTGTTAGGTGGAAAAAGTCAAAATGTTGTCGCAACAAATCGACACATCTTCGACTGTATACGCTGTTGGCTCTCAATGGGAATACAATCGATCAAACACGGAGCGGACGTGCAAGAGATATGACGTCACTACAGGACCATATTGTCAGGTAAACCCCACCTATGGGATAGGTTTAAAACTGCAACGGAGGCCGCTAATAAATCGCATGGACTGCACAACATTCGAATATCGGACCAAACTGAACGAAACAGATTGTGTTTTTCGACCTACATTCACTTTTTTTTGTAAAATTATGATGCCCAGTGTAAACTGGGTGTTTTCTTATGGAATTTACTACAAACAAGATTTTGTGAACTCTACAAGGTGAAATGTTATTGCTTTAAATGTATTACATTTTGTTTAAATCTAATTTGATGTCTTTGCGTAATCTTCTTGAAGGCATTGAAAAGGAAGTTGCGTTTCTTTTTTGTCTAGTATATATAATTTTACAAATCACAATTGTAAATGCCCGATTTTTACACTGTCAAAGTGTGATTTCATCAAGGGATACCCAATGGCTTTAGGCCACGGCTAAGGCGCAGTTGGTAGCGCATCTGCCTCTCATACGAGAGGTCCCGGGTTAGATACCCGGCCGCAGCTAATACCCTTTCTGACAAAAATGTCACCCATCAATGGTTTGATATCGTGAACCTATGTGGGGGAGCAGCTGGAGGCTCGATTAGGGTGTTGTGGTGAGAGAAATACCAGGAATCTGTGGTTAGGTGCTCCAGCCGCCTCGATATAACCTTAGTAGTTGAAAACGGCGCGAAACCCCAATAAACCTAACGGCTTGATTCTAGCCGAAGTCACGAGTTTTCAAAAAGGCACCGACGGTTTATCAAAACATAACGTTTAACAAACTAAGTCTACACGTTTAGCACAAAATTCCTTGCTATTATACATGTATAAACTCATTCATCACACTAAAATTAATTTTGAAATATAGGTAAAGGAAGAAGCCTATCCAGTGTAACATTGGATAACAAATTAAAGAAGATAAACCGAACGTTCGTGTTTGTGTTGATGTTTAAATCCGTGTGAAACATAGGCAAGCGATATTACAAATTGCTTGTAAGTGATTGTACAATAAATTCATAAGGAAATTGTCATTAGCCAATTGATTGTACATAAAAACTGTCAAACTGCGGACACTTAAATCGGGAAATTTATTGGAATGAATATCATTTCGTCTGAATCATGTTCTTAGTGAAAAAATACTTACATAAAGGCATTTAATTTTTGGAAGAAACAATATGATGAATGATAAAAAAGCGATAAAAATGGCAATTTTATGTGGTGAAAATCATGCGCCAATTTTCCCATCCAAATGTTCAAGGCATTTTTTATAGTTTAAACAGCTCAGACCGGGCGCATATTTGGACGATGCCTTCCATGTTTATTCAAGATTACGACATTACAACAAAATATAAGATATATGTCGAAATAATTATCAATCATAAACTTTTTCTTACCTATGTCAACCGCTGATGTTTACCAAGTTGCATTTCCTCGATGTACAAACACACAAGTTATCACTCAAAGACAAGCATTCACACACTTCCGCTCCTACACTGTGTCCTTGGGTGGTTCTTTTCAAAATTTGTTCTCAAATTTTTTATTCGTCAGAAAAAGTGGGCGTAGCTTATCAGACTTCTTTCAGGTGAGCGATATAGGGCCATTCTGGCCCTCTTGTCTATTATTTATTAGCTATTGACCTTTTAAGATGTAATTTGGTGAAAAAATGTGAACTATCTTTTAATCTAAAATATTTTCATACCTTTATTTAACCGGAACACCAAAGACATTTTTGTCCGGAACACATTGTTAATAACCGATTTAGAACCTACAAACCAACAATCCAGGGTGGAAAATGATTTGAAACATATTATTAATAATCTAACAATAAATTGAGAACACAAAAAGTAAAATATTTGACGATTATTTTTCATGATTTACTGGTCTAAAAAACCTGCGAATTTTGAAATTGACTCATATGAGTTGTCAAAACTTTTAAAGGTGAATAAATGATATTTTGACACTATGGTTGGAAATCTCTGTATTACGAAATTAGGCACTTGCACAAACATATGGCCAATTTTATTTTGTCTGTTAATAATGGTGTTTTTAATTCTAGGTGATGTTTGAGCAGTATGGTTTCAATGGCATCTATATAGCAATACAGGCTGTTTTAACACTCTATGCTCAAGGTAAGCTTGTCTTAATATTGTAGGGCTGAGCCTGGATAGCTCAGCCGATAACATCGGAGCGTGTCTATCCAGGGCTCACGAATTGGAAGACTTGGCCAATACCCATTCTGACATTTGATAAAAGGCCATTTGTCTCTCACCAATGAGTGTGAATCAGCTATGCGAGAGAGCAACTAGAAGTTCAGTTTGGATATTGTGGTAGTTCCAGGAATCGATGGTTAGGTGCTCTTCATCTTCCACAAAGTTGTTCAAAGCCTTTAGCTTGCAGTGCATCAAATGGCTTTTCCTTCACGCCATGGCAAAAGTGCATTTGGTAGCGCATCTGCCTTTAACTCGAAAGGTTCCTGGTTCGATCCCCGGCTGCGGTAAATATCCTTTCTTACAAAAATGTCACCACCAATGGTTTGATGGTTTACCTGTGTTGGCGAGCAGCTGGAGGCTGGGTTAGGATGTTGTGGTTGTACTTGTATAAGAAATGACAGGAGTCCATGGTAAGGCGCTCCAGCCACTGTGATATGACCATAGCAAGTGAAAACAGCTTAAAACCAGAATAAATCAAATCAAAACTTTTCCTTCCTTGTTTTCGAAAGCCTTTATCTTGCAGGACATTGATGGGCGTAATGGGTTAAACTCTTTTCCTTTTTCCTCGCAGGTTTAATAACAGGAGTGGTCGTAGATTCGGGTGATGGTGTAACACATGTATGTCCAGTATATGAGGGGTTTGCCTTGCCACATTTAACAAGATGACCCATTACCAGACTGCAAAATTTAAGGCTGGTCTAAATTCAAATGTATTGCAGATAACAATTTCAGTTTAGTTAAAAAGCTTTCATATTTTGGTCATTATACCCCCCAAATTCAATTTGGGGGGTATATAGGAGTCAGGTTGTCGGTCTGTCTGTCTGTCTGTTGGTCTGTTGGTCCGTCTGTTGGTTTTTTAGGTCACCTGACCGAAGGTCATGGTGACCTATTGCGACCGTGTTTTGTCTGTCGTCGTGCGTCGTGCGTCGTGCGTCGTCCGTCGTGCGTTAACTTTTAACATTTTTCTTCTTCTTGAGAACCACTGGACGGATTACAACCAAATTTGGCAGGGAGCATCCCCATGGGAAGCCGCTTCAGATTTGTATGAATCATGGAGTTATCTCCCTTTGGGGCCCCATAAGGGGCCTAAAAGGGGTTAAATAGGGTACATCTTAAAAAATCTTCTTCTCATGAACCGGCTGTTGGATTGGATTCATATATGGAATTTAGAGTCTTTAGGGCAAGGACAACAAAGTTTGTACAAGAGAAAAAAATCCGTCCAGAAATGGCCGTGCTGGGGATGGGGGATGTGGGGGGGGGGGTCGCGTTATTAGTTAACTTAACATTTTTGACTTCTTCTTGAGAACCATTGGACGGATTACAACCAAACTTGGCAGGGAGCATCCCCATGGGAAGCCGCTTCAGATTTGTACAAATCGTGGAGTTATCTCCCTTTGGGGCCCCATAAGGGGCCTAAAAGAGGTTAAATAGGGTACATCTTAAAAAATCTTCTTCTCATGAACTGGCTGTTGGATTGGATTCACATTTGGTATTTAGAGTCTTTAGGGTAAGGACAACAAAGTTTGTACAAGAGAAAAAAAATCCGTCCAGAAATGGCCGTGCTGGGGATGGGAGATGTGAGGGGGGTCGCGTTATTAGTTAACTTAACATTTTCGACTTCTTATTAAGAACCATTGGACAGATTTCAACCAAACTTGGCAGGAAGCATCCTAAAATAGAAAGCCGCTTCAGATTTTGTACAAATCATGGAGTTATCTCCCTTTGAGGTCCCATAAAGGGCCAAAAAGGGGGTTAATAGGGTACATCTTAAAAAATCTTCTTCTCATGAACCGGCTGTTGCATTGAATACACATTTGGAAGTTAAAGTCTTTAGGGCAAGGACTACAAAGTTTGTACAAGAGAAAAAATCTGTCAATAAATGGTCGTGCTGGGGATGGGGGATGGGAGGGGTTCGCATTATTACTAAACTTTGAACATTTTCTACATTTTTTTGAGACAGATTTCTACCAAACTTGGCAGGAAGCATCCCATTGGGAAGCCGCTTCAGATTTATACAAATCATGGAGTTATCTCCCTTTGAGGCCCCAAAAGGGGCCAAAAGGGGGTAAATAGGGTTCATATTAAGAAATGTTCTATTGTTGGATTGAATTCACATTTGGTATTTGAGTCTTTAAATAAGTTTGTACAAGAGAAAAAAAAAAACTGTCAAGAAATGGTGGTGCTGGGGGGTGCGCTATTAGTTAACTTTTAACATTTTCCTTAACTGTGTCTGCTCATTTGATTCAGGTGACCGATAAGGCCCTCTGGGCCTCTTGTTCTTTAAAAATCTTCTCCTCCTCAACCACTCAGCCGATTCTTACCAAACTTGGCAGGAATGTTCCTTGGGTGACCCTTTTCAAAACTTGTTCGTGAATTTTTGATTCGTCAAAAATTGTGGGCGTGGCAGGGCGGGGCTTATCGGACTTAGAGAAATCATGTGAAAAATCTTTAAAAAATCAATTATTAGTCCAATTTGAACCAAACTTGGCAGGACTGACCCTTGAGTGATTATATTCAATGTATGCTCATGATTTTTTCATTCGCCAAAAAATGTGGGCGTGGCAGGGCGGGGCTTATCCGACTTCGAGAAATCGTTAGATAATTCTTCAAAAATCTTCTCCTCCTCAACCACTGGGCCAATTCTTACCAAACTTGGCAGGAATGTTCCTTTGGTGACCCTTTTCGAAACTTGTTCGTGAATTTGTGATTCGTCAAAAATTGTGGGCGTGGCAGGGCGGGGCTTATCGGACTTAGAGAAATCATGTGAAAAATCTTTAAAAATCAATTATTAGTCCAATTTGAACCAAACTGGGCAGGAATGACCCTTGAGTGATTATATTTAAAGTATGCTCATGATTTTTTCATTCGCCAAAAAATGTGGGTGTGGCAGGGCGGGGCTTATCCGACTTCGAGAAATCGTTAGATAATTCTTCAAAAATTTTCTCCTCCTCAACCACTGGGCCAATTTTTACCAAACTTGGCAGGAATGTTCCTTGGGTGACCCTTTTCAAAATTTGTTCGTGAATTTTTGATTCGTCAAAAATTGTGGGAGTGGCAGGGCGGGGCTTATCGGACTTAGAGAAATCATGTGAAATTTTTTTAAAAATCAATTATCAGGCCAATTTGAACCAAACTTGGCAGGACTGACCCTTGAGTGATTATATTCAATGTATGCTCATGATTTTTTCATTCGCCAAAAAATGTGGGCGTGGCAGGGCGGGGCTTATCCGACTTCGAGAAATCGTTAGATAATTCTTCAAAAATCTTCTCCTCCTTAACCACTGTGCCAATTCTTACTAAACTTGGCAGGAATGTTCCTTGGATGACCCTTTTCAAAACTTGTACGTGAATTTTTGATTTGTCAAAAATTGTGGGCGTGGCAGGGCGGGGCTTGTTGGACTTTGAGAAATCATGTGAAAAATCTTTAAAAATCAATTATTTGGCCAATTTGAACCAAACTTGACAGGACTGACGCTTGGGTGATTCTATTCAATGTATGCTCATGATTTTTTCATTTGCCAAAAAATGTTGGCGTGGCAGGGCGGGGCTTATCCGACTTCGAGAAATCGTTAGATAATTCTTCAAAAATCTTCTCCTCCTTAACCACGGTGCCAATTCTTAATAAATTTGGCAGGAATGTTCCTTGGGTGACCCTTTTCAAAACTTGTTCATGAAATTTTGATTCGTCAAAAATTGTGGGTGTGGCAGGGCGGGGCTTATCAGACTTAGAGAAATCATGTGAACAATCTTTAAAAATCAATTATTAGGCCAATTTGACAGGAATGACCCTTGAGTGATTGTATTCAATGTATGGTCATGATTTTTTCATTCGCCAAAAAATGTTGGCGTGGCAGGGCGGGGCTTATCTGACTTCGAGAAATTGTTAGATAATTCTTCAAAAAACTCTTCTCCTTAACCACTGTGCCAATTCTTACTAAACTTGGCAGGAATGTTCCTTGGGTTACCCTTTTCAAAACTTTTTCTCGAATTTTTGATTTGTCAAAAATTGTGGGTGTGGCAGGGCGGGGCCTATTGGACTTAGAGAAATCATGTGAAAATTCTTTAAAAATCAATTATTGGACCATTTTGAATTAAAGTTGGCACTAATGTCCCTTGATCGATTGTATGCAACGTATGTTCATGAATTTTTGATTCGTCAAAAAATGTGGGTGTGGCAGGGCGGGGCTAATCCGACTTTGAGAAGTTGTCAGATAATTCTTCAAAAATCTTCTCCTCCTTAACCACTGCGCCAATTCTTACCAAACTTGGCAGGAATGTTCCTTGGGTGACTCTTTTCAAAACTTGATCGGGAATTTTTGATTTGGTGTTTTGTTACCATAATTGGCAGGAATGTTCATTTGGTGACTTATTTCAAAATTTGTTCGTGAATTTTTGATTTGCAAAAAATGTGGTAATGGCAGGGCAGGGCTTATCAGACTTAACGAAACCATGAGAGAAAATTCTTTAAAAAGCAATTATACGGTAAATTTGAACCAAATCTTACAGGAATGTATCTTTATTGACTGTCTTCAATACATGGTTGTGAAGTTTTGGTTTATTGAAAAATATCAGCATGGTAGGGCTGGGCTTGGGGATTGTTTAATGAGCTATGTCCTTTTGTTGAAAATTGGTATTTTTTGCAACATTTACATGTGTTGTTTGGTCTGTTGATTTTTTGTTAGCTCTATTTTTCCAATTGAACAGCTCCCAGTTCAAATGAAATCAACTTCTCAAAATGCACAAAAACTGCACTTTTGGGGGGTATGATCACTTTCAGTGATATTCTAGTTCTGATTAGAAAACATTGTGGGAAATGAAGAAATTGCTTGTCACAAGCAATTTCTTCATTTTCCACAATGTTTTCTTAATCTTTTATCCTGAAGGGTGTCAATGGGGGTAACGAGTTAAACTTGATTCTCCTTTTCCCTCGCAGGTTTAATAACAGGAGTGGTAGTAGATTCGGGTGATGGTGTAACACATGTATGTCCAGTGTACGAGGGGTTTGCCTTGCCACATTTAACAAGATGACCCATTACCAGACTTCAAAATTTAAGGCTGGTCTAAATTCAAATGTATTGCAGATGACAATTTCAGTTTAGTTAAAAAGTTCACATATTTGGTCATTTAGAGTAAAGAACATTGTGGGAAATGAAGAAATTGCTTGTCACAAGCAATTTCTTCATTTTTAGCTCCACTGGCCGAAGGCCAGCGAGCTATTGTCATGGCGTTGTGTCCGTCGTGCGTGCGTGCGTCCGTCCGTCCGTGCGTCCGTCCGTCCGTCCGTTAACTTTTTCTTTAAAAATCTTCTCCTCAGAAACTACTGGATGTATTTCAACCAAACTTCACAGGAATGATCCTTGGGTGACCCTTTCTCAGATTCCTTCAAAGAATTTTGATCGAACCAGAATAACCTGAGTTATCTGCCCTTGAATGTCAAAAATAGCTGGTTTTGACTTTATTTTTACTCTAAAATCTACAAATATCAACTAATCAAGACAAAACTTGGACAGAATATATATAAGCATAATATCCTGCCTGGGTATAATTTTTAGCTTGATCGGAATTATATATCATGAGTTATGTGCCCTTGAATTTGACAAAATTGCCATTTTCAACTCTATTTTGACTTTGATTTCACTCTAGCAACTACAAATATTGACAAATCTAAACAAAACTTTCACAAAATGTTGGTGACTATAAGATCTTGCCTTGGTGTAATTTTCAGCTTGTTTACATTTGTCAAAAAATGTGGCCATGGCAGGGAGGAAGGGGCTTATCAGACTTAAAGAAATCATAAGAAAATTCTTAAAAAATCAACCAGTGTGCCCAATTGAACCAAACTTTGCAGGAATGAGCCTTTAGTCGTTCTTTTTAAAATTTGTTCACAAATTTTTATATTTGTCAAAAAAATGTGGCTGTGGCAGGGAGAAAGGGGCTTATCAGACTTACAGAAATCATAAGAAAATTCTTTAAAAATCAACCATAAGGCCAATTGTAACCAGACTTTGCAAGAATGTTCTTTGAGTCTCTTTTCAAAATTTATTCACAAATATCAAGATTTGGCTGCCCCTGTGTAAGGCTTACAAGAAATCGTGGGATAATTCTTCCACTTTAACCAGTGGAGCGATTCAGGCCCTCCTGGGCCTCTTGTTCTCAATGTTTTCTTAATCCTTTATCCTGAAGTTTGTCAATGGGCGTAATGGGTTAAACTTGTTTTTCCTTTCCCCTCGCAGGTTTAATAACAGGAGTGGTAGTAGATTCGGGTGATGGTGTAACACATGTATGTCCAGTGTACGAGGGGTTTGCCTTGCCACATTTAACTAGACGACTTGATATAGCCGGCAGAGATATTACAAAGTATTTAATAAAAGTAAGTTGTAATTTATACTAGTAAACCTTTCCCAATTAAGACATGATTTTGACATCTTAACCCATTCCCTTACAATGATGCCATATGACGCCTCACAAGATAAAGTCTTTGGAAAACATTGAGGAAAATGAAGAAATTGCTTGTGACAAGCAATTTCTTCATTTCCCACAATATTTCCTACCCCAAAAGTCATAAAATTTCAGAATTTCTTCACATTTAAATTTTTGTCTGCAACTCCTTTCAATTTGGAATAGTCCAAAATTTTGTTGTTTGGTAATGGGTTAAGTCAAAATCACATGGGAAAATATAACAAAACTAGACCCCTTGATATAGCTGGTATAGATATTACCAAGTATTCAATAAAAGTAATTTAAATTGATGATTTAAAATAACCATTTTTACAAGACCTGGTTTTGACGTGACTAATTAAAAAAAAGGTTTGGAAAACATTTATAAAATAGAAGAAAATGCAGATAATCATTATTTCTCCTTTTGTCTCATTTTTTCTGGGCTTTTATTGTATGCAAACCCTCAAAACCAAGTATGTGTTTAAGAATTACTTCAACAAAAGAAAAGTAGATCCCTAACCAGACCTTGCATTTCAGTATTTCCAAATGAGGGCTGGTCTCCTATAGCTAAGGCTTGAGAAAACAATGAAACAAAATTAGAAAATGCTTATTTTCAACATTCTATGTTTTTAGCTCACCTGAGCACGAAGTGCTCGAGGTGAGTTATTGTGGTCACTTTTTGTCCGGCGTCCGTCCGTCCGTCCGTCAACATTTGGGGTGTTTACACTCTAGCATCCACAAAAGTTACTCAATCTTGATCAAACTTGGCCAAAACAATTATGATCATAAGTTCTCGGACAAGTTCGATTATGAGCCTGATCGGACCAGAAAGTGCGGAGTTATCTGCCCTTGAATGTCAAAAAATGCTGTTTTTAAGTTTGTTTACACTCTAGCATCTACAATTATTGATCAATCAAGACAAAACTTGGACATAATGTTGGAGACCATAAGATCTTGGATGAGGTCAATTTTCAGTCTGATCTGACCAGAAAGATGAGAGTTATGTGCCCTTGAATTGGGTAAAATTGCCACTTTTTTGCTGTATTCAAAAAAAGAGTTAATCTAAGGGAAGGAACTCTGACACTACTTTTATTCAGTATAAGTAGAGTTATCTAGTTTGATAGAGGATATAGATTTACACTCTTATTAACCCATTACCAAACAACAAAATTTTAGCCTAGTCCAAAATCATAGGTGTTGCAGACGACAAGTTCCATTGAACAAAATTTAACATTTTTTGGTCTTTCTTGGTAGAAAACATTGTGGGTAATGAAGAAATTGCTTGTCACAATGTTTTCCAAAGCCTTTATTTTGTGGGGCATCCAAAAGCGCCAATGTGTGGGAAAGGGTCAATCAAGACAAAACTTGGACACAATGTTGGGGACTATAAGATCTCAGATGAGTTTGATTTTCAGTCTGATCTGATCTGTAAGTCAAGAGTTGTTGTTTTTGGCTGTTTTCGACCTTGTTTATACTCTAGAATCTACAATTATTTATCAATCAAGACAAAACTTGGATACAATCAGGGCTACAGATAAGTGGAGGTGAAGACATACTAACATTGTTTTTTCGAATTCAAATCCTATGTTGTGGGTACTCATTTAAATCGTCTCGACGAGACGATACAAATGAGTACCTACAACATAGGGTTTGATGATCACTGACAGCATTATTGCAGTTTGAAAAGTCACCACCCCCTCTTATCTGGAGCCCTGTACAATGTTTGGCACCATAATTTAGATCTCGGATGAGTTAGATTTTCACAACCTTATTGACCATAAGTTCTTTTTCAGTCTTAAAGTAATAAATATTAATTGAATTTAACAAAAGTGTTGCTCATATCATTTAGGTTCAGGTGAGCGATATAGGACCATCATGGTCCTCTTGTTATCTCAAAATTTCCTGTGCTATGATTTACACACATTCAATGTAAAATCATCATGCACTTTGTAACCTAAAGCAGCTTTCAAATTGGAACGGTCAGAATTTTTGTAATTCGGGAAAGTACTTTTCATGAAAGGGTTTTGCTCATCAAAACCTGAGTTTGTTTTGTAAAGTAGGTACCGGTATTATGAAAGTCGATAGATTATTCCCTTAACTGTTAAGAGGAAGTGAATTTGTTTCCTTATTCATCAATTTATCTTCCTTTAGTGAACACAAAAATATGCACATCTTGCACTAACTGCCAAATGATTTGCCCGATTTTATCTAGACAAGGGAAATAACTGATCAATTTTGTTTTAGCTGAAAACACAGTGATTACCCTTAGTAATAAGCAGCTCAGGAATTGACAATAATGGAGATATTGAAATTCAATCTTATCTAATAATATGTTGTTGGTCTTTAAGGTAAAATACCACTAATGAGATTCATGTTCAACCGCCGAATGTTTACAACGCGTCCAAATATGTTTGGATACATAACGACGCTGTGCGAAATTTTTTTATGTTTTATGAATCTCAAAATGGCCACATTACGGTTATTCTACCGGAATTAACTATGCTGTTAAAGAAATGATATTACCCTTTTCATGTGTACTTATTTCTTGGTTGTTTGTCAATTTTGATACAATGTCTTGTCTGAAGCTTTTTGAAGTGTTCCTTTGAACAAAGATAATTTACTATAAATGTAACTCTTTCTTATTCCATTTCAGTTATTACTTCTTAGAGGCTATGCTTTCAACCATTCCGCAGATTTTGAGACAGTTCGTATGATGAAGGAGAAATTGTGTTATGTTGGATATGATATAGAACAGGAACAAAAACTTGCTCTAGAAACTACAGTTCTAGTAGAATCATATCAGGTAGGAGGTTGATGGTCATCACATGCCATTTGTATTTTAGACAATTAGGGAATTAAACACTTTCCCAAATAAGGCATGGTTTTCAGATCTCTAAATAGAAAATGCTTGGGAAAAAAACATTTTAGGCAAAACTTGTAAATGCTTATAGCAACAACTTTCTCCTTATATGCAACAATGTTTTATTTGCTAGACTACACACATTCTATCTTTCTCAACATTCATTTTGCCCTCAGGAGCAACTAACAGTCCAATTTTCTGTTGTTTGGTAAATAGTCAAGTGAAAATCATTAACCATTACAAAACAACAAACTTTTGGACTGAACTAAATTCAAAGATGTTACACAAAACAATTTCAAATTAATGAAAATTTGATTTTTGACCTTTCTTGGTAGTTAACTTTGTGGGAAATAAAGACATTTCTTGTCACAAGCAATTTATTTTCCACAATGTTTTCCAAAGCCTTTATCTTATGGGATATCAAAAAGCATTATCATGTAGGAATAAGAAGTTAACCCTTTCCCAAACGGCAAAATTTTAGGGTGATCCACTTCAAAAACTGCCACAAATGACAAATTGAAGTAATTTAAGATAAAATTTGTGTAAAATATGCCATAGAAAATATTGAGACAAAAGGAGAAACTGCTGTTAATCAGCAGTTTCTTCTTTTGTCTCAATGTTTTCCTAAGCCATATCTATTAGGGACGTCAAAAGCCGGTCTTGTTTGGGAAAGGGTTAAAGTTAACATGTCTTTCCTTACATTTGACAGTTACCAGATGGTCGAGTGATCAAAGTAGGAGGAGAACGATTCGAGGCACCGGAGGCATTGTTTCAACCCCATCTGATCAACGTGGAGGGCCACGGGATGGCAGAAATGTTATTTAACTGTATACAAGCTGCTGATATAGACATTAGACCAGATTTTTACAAACATATAGTGTTATCAGGTGGTACGACCATGTATCCGGGACTGCCCAGTAGACTAGAGAGGGAAATTAAACAGTTATACCTGGAGCGGGTACTGAAGGGAAACACTGAGGCCTTAAGTGTGAGTTAACTTGTTAGGTTTTACTCCTTCTAACTCATTAGTTAGGTTTTACTCCTTGTATCTCATTAGGATTTACTCCTTTTAACTGGTTAGAATTTACTTCTATTAACATGTTACATTTTACTCATATTGTTAGGATTTACTTCTTTTAACATGTTACATTTTACTCCTTAAGGCTTTTAAGACATCCTGCACCTTTGAAGGATAGAGAGACAGAAAATATTGAGGTAAAACAAGAAAATGCTGATAATTTGCTTCTTCCCCTCTCACATTAGATTTTCTGTCCTATGATATCAACTAATTAATAAATGATAACATCCATTTTCTCAACTTTTAGATCAAATACAAATTGATTTTGTGCATTAGATTTAAAAAGTAAGCTATGTCATTTAATTGTACAAGTATTGTTTCTATAAAGTTAAAACTTGCTCAACCCTTGAGGGAATTCAAAGAATAATTTGGCTTATGATTGAAAGATCATGCGTTCTTATATTACAGAAATTCAAGATAAGAATTGAGGATCCCCCGAGAAGAAAACACATGGTGTTCCTTGGTGGTGCAGTGTTAGCAGACATTATGAAGGATAAAGAGGACTTCTGGTTATCAAAGGCAGATTACGACGAAATGGGCGTCAACATCCTCCAAAAATTGACGGGGCCAGCAAAGTGATGGACTATATACCTAGTTTTTATAACAAATAATCGTAATTCAATAAGGCAGGTCCATGGTCGCTACTAAGTTTTATCATCCCTTTCCCAAACAGTGAAGCTTTGTGATACATATAGTGTTAAAGCTTCAGAAAATATTGAAGGAGAGAAAGAAAAAAATCACTTTCCATCACTATTTTCTATGCTATCATAGAGTTGAGTCAATTAAAGTGAGAGTATGGCTTATTGTCATCAACTCCTGTGCATTGCACATAGTTGTTTGGGAAAGAGTAATGGTAAATGCATCTTTTGACCCAGTTTTATCAATTATTGTTAATGGCCCGTTTTCAAGATATGCTTTCTACTTGGTATCACCCTTTCCTGGTTAAAATTCTAAGTAATTACAGATGAGGTAATAAATGCCAGTTATGTGGTAGGAAACATTTTGGAGAAAGAGAAAATGCTGTTTGCTACCAGCTTTTGCTCCTTTTATTTGAATTTTCCCAAGGAATTTTAAGTTGTGGAAATCAGGCCATAAGAGAGTTAAAAATTGATTTATATTATAAAGCGGCAACTCTGGTAAGAGGTGATGGTAAATCATTCCTTATTAATGGTGCATTGTATATTGCCATATGTTAAATATTGGGGGGGGGGGGGGGTAAAGTAGGAACATTTGTACAAGGAAATGTAGTAGATTGAAGTGTAGAAAATAGTTTCTAATCAGTTAAATATCTTTCCATTAAGTTTTTGTACTTAAAGGCCTGGTCACATACACAGTTGTCAGTTACATGTCCACATCATGACCAGAGCATGTCTAAATCAGGGTACCCATGCGATATAATTTTGGACATGACATAGACATGATATGGACAAGGAATCGTAGAAGACTGGACCCTGAGAAGGTGGTTATTCAAAATATGAAACATGTGTACATGATGTAAAAAATGGGAAACAATGCAAAATTGTGATTATTATTAAAAACGTCCCTTCCAAGCAATTTTAAAGTCGCATAAAAAATGGTTTATTGAATGTGTGAAAAAATGCTGAGCCATGTGTTTTGGCTCTATTTCTCATTGGTGAAAAAGTCTTTTGAAGTTTAAATTTAGGTCAATGAAAAAAGTGAATTTGTTTTAGATAATGCTTTTTGTAAGGAATCACAGGTTACAAAATAGATGTTTCTAAAAATTGACATAGAATAATCTGACTTTGGCGATATATTTAGTATTTTTGGAAAGGTGGAAAATGTTGGTCATCAGCATTATGTTCCTTTGTCATTATGTCATCCTAGGATTTCTGTAAAGGATGTCAAAATCAGGTATTGAGTTGGTACTGTTGGCCCTTTTCATGATTGACTAGGAATAATTTGGTCCCTATGAAAGGCAGTACAGTACAAGATCAGCCAGTTCAGATTTGCTATGACAAGGGTTACCATTTATAGTCCACCAATATTAATGCGGAACAATTTTATCCTTGTAGGCAAAGTTCCATATTGAGGGTCCTCAGAAAACATTGCCAAAATAGGGACCTGGATGAATACATATGCATTTGCCTGTGGTTAATGTGTTGCTCTTTCCTAAAAGAATAAATGTCATTTATACTTGTACTTCTTTTCTGAAAGTGTCACTTTGTTGTAAGAGGAGTTCTTTGTGTGATAGTGTGAATATGTAGAAATAATGTTTTAAGTGTGACACTGAGAAAATGTGGCATTTTATTTAGAAATGCTGTTAAAACATGCAAAAATATCTATATTTATACAACATTTCATAACTTGTAAATAATGGAAAGAAATCGATCAAATTCAGAGCTGCAGATAAAAGTAAAGTAGCTTTTCAATCTGCTAATTACTGTTCATCAAACCATATGTTATAGGCACTCATCTAAGATAATTTCAATGAGTATCTACAACACATGGTTTAAATTTTGAATAGCAGTTTTAGAATGCGTTCTCCTGTATCTGTTGCTCTCAAATTTCTGTAAAATGTTTCAGCTGTCTTTAAATCTTCTTGTTATTGCATGACATTTGATTTCTATTTACTGACTATAATGATATAATACTTTCCTGATCTTGTTATACTTATTGAAATGTGTAAAGGTGTTGACAAAGTCAAAGTATTCATCGCAACATAATGTTGATGTCATAGTCAGTCAATAACCCAGAGTCCCATATTGTGAAAGTATTAATATATGGTCTGATTGTACATGTATATCTAAATGTTTCTGTCGACATCATATATGGCTGTCAATGTTTCAAATAGCTGTGTTTATGTTGGTCTTTAATGCGGAAGTAGTAGAGTGTAGAATTCTATACTACCTGCTAAGGCGTCCGGAATTTTATTTTACCAGCATGATAAGAATTATAGTTCATTCACGATATTGTGAAAAATGTTTACAATGTTTATATAAACAATGGAAATTAAAGTGTTCAAAATCTCAATACAATTTTGCATGTGGTGGTTGGAATCTTGCAGGTGTGATGCACCCGCAAGATTCGAACCATCACATGCAAAATTACAGTAATTTGAAGTTTTAATTTATATTGCGTTGTTTACAAAAACATTTTGTAAACAAAAACATTTTGTAAACAAAAACATTTTGTAAACAAATGCCATAATATCGTGAACGGACTATAGTTGATCTAGAAATTTTCTAATAGGAATATTGAAGGAAATGTGTAATTTAATTGATAAACTATACCCCTCAGTGCTAATTCTATCTTCTGTCATTATATATATATAAAAATATCATGTAATAATTTCATTTCGCCTGTTTATAGATACTTTTATTGTTAAAATAAATGATATACTATAATGCATTGTAATTGTGTTTCTTGTGCAGAAAGCCTAGCCCCGGTACCTCGGTCGGTAACCTTGGAGTCTGTCAATCCAGGGGTCGCGAGTTCGAACCCCGGCTTGGCCAGTATCCATTCTGACATTTGATAAAAAGAACCGTTCGTCTCTCACCAATGGGTATGAATCATCTATGTGAGAGAGTAGCTGGAGGCTCGGTTTGTATATCGTGGCTGCACTGATAAAATACCAGGAATTAACAGTTAGGTGTACTAGCTGCCTCGATATGGTAGCAGAGGAAAACGGCGTTGAACCTCAATAAATCTGCCCTGCGTTCAGTAAGACAAAACGTTAGCTAACAGTTGGCCGTTTCATTCGGAATATTCGGTCAATTCTGTGAAATTTGGGTCAAAGAAGTTGCGAATGTTGGTAACGTTAGCTAACAGTTTGTCTACTGAACGCAGGGCAAATCTTGTGCAGAAAACGTTTGAACGGGAATCTGGAAAACGGAAGCATATAGCTTTAAAGTCAACACAGGATCATGAACAGCTTGAGTTTCAATTGTATCTTATGAAGACCATTGCTGCCCTCTAACAGCTCCATGCTTGTATAGACAAAGCTCTAAGAGAACAATATGAGTTTTTGTCTAGGCTGATTTGGATCCATTTTCGTTTCAAATGCCATACGGGCTTTTTCTGGATCCGGACTCATGTCCAATGCCGCCGATTTGCCTTTTTAAAAATCGGGCAATTTCTATATCTCGTTTCTTTCGTCTGTCAGAATCTATCCACAGGGACCTGTTGGAAAAAAATGGACGAGTTGTGTCCGCCTTACTCTTTACCATCGGGTCTTTGGTTCGATCTACGGCCGTGTAGGCTAAATATCACGCCCTACCGTTGTCTCCAATGATGTGCAGCTGATGACATACAAACAAAAAAAACGGAAAATCGAGATTGTCCTGAAAAAAGTGGCTACATGCGACTTGAATAAATGCGATGGAACTAATTTAAAAGATGAGTAAGTTATGATGTGCTATCGATCTGCGTTTTCTTCTTCATCATCTTAATGTACAGCTGTAGGCCCATACACCTACCACCAATGTTTAAAGTAGGCCTAATACAGCCCTAATGAGATTCGCACGTCGTCGGAATTATTCGGGCGACGACGAAAACGTTCTGCGGTGGAACTTTCCATAGCCGAATGTTTACAGCCTAGGCCGAATAGGTTTGGATACGTAACGCCGTTCGATAAAAATAAAGTTTTATGTTTCTGAAAACGGCCATATTGGGTATTCTACCCTAATTTTGGACTATGACATTGACCATTTTGATTGGAGATTCCATTAACCCTTCCCCATTTAACGTCCCTTTTAGAAAGGGCTTGTAAAAACATATTTAGGCAAAACTTTCCTACTTCATTAACATATATTTTGTCATTTTCACCAGGTTTCAAATTAGAACAATCCAAAGTTTTGACAACGGGTTAAGGCGAGCCACGTTGTAATAATTCGGGATAGGCTGTCGATGGAAAACTACCCATGACTATCCAATTAGTCGCATGCGTTAGCTTTCAAATTGCGACAACCTAGCATCGGATAAAAAAGTGTAACGCCTAGTTCTAAATTCCGATTCGCTCAACTGGATCCATTAAATTTCCGAACCAAATGACTGCTTTTCGATCAGATATCTAGTCGGTCAAACCCGACCTCTACAGTCGATTTGATGTGGTAAACGGATGTACCCGAGATCGTGATGTGGTCGGGAATCACTCGAGTATAAGTCGAGGTTATCGAGTGCAGGTCGAGTAAAAGATGCTAACCAAATTACACTCGCTCTCTAGACACACCATCGTTTCCCGATCCATTTTCTACTCGATCGCACACGAGTGTTTTTATGAAGTCAAACATTGAATAGGAATCCCGAGCGATGCAGATCAATCTCGATCACCCCCGACCCGTCCTAAGTATCCATTGCGACCGAACGAAATAGTTAGTAGTCGCTTGCTCGGGCTTGATCGAGTTAGTCTGATCGGCAGTGAGAACCTAACAATGACGGGGTTGATACCCATCGTCGGTGTTATTGCAAAACCTCGTAACTCCAGCTTGAATCAAGCTGGAGTTACGAGGTTTTGTAATAACACGGACCACATAGTTATCTCGGAATGCGAATAGACTCGATAAAATATTGAGTGTTACGGAAGCTTGTTAATTGCATTCCACTTTAGATGACAATTTTTTACATATTTAGGTCGTTTTTCATTGTGTTTACATCAAAATCGTCTCGACAATAAATCATTAATCATGTTAGACGGTGATGTTGTGTTCTAGATTAGCTACTTTTACGACAATTTTTTCTTAGTCGGGTTGATTCGATAATAATTTCTACGCCCTTAACAATACGAGGGGTGATCAAAAAGTTCCCGGAAAAATGTTCTTATTTTTTTATTAATAGTCCGATCTTCACTAAATTTCACCTATAAAAGGATCATCCATTTTCTGATATGCTTGTAAATTATATTTTATGGCAATCAATTAATACAGATTTTATCGTTCCCACGGCAACGTCACTGACGTCAACCCGGCCCAGGCTTTGACGACGTCAATTAATACAACGTTTTCTTTACAAGCCCGATTTAACAAACACTGTACTTTTAAATTACTTTTCCGCATCATCTTTTTCAAAGTACTCCCCCTTGAAAGAAATGCATTTTCTGCATCTATTAGCCCAGGACAGGAACGAGTTTGTGTAACCAGCGTCTGGTAGTTCAGCAATGGATCGTTGCACGGCCTGTGCTAGTTGAGCCATCTCGTCGAAGTGCTGACCCCTAAGATTCTTCTTTATAGCAGGAAAAAGGTAAAAATCGCAGGGGGCCAGGTCTGGGCTATAAGGTGGATGTTCAAGCATCTCAAAGCCCAGGTCTTGGATAACGGTCTGGGTTGATACGGCACGGTGGCTGGGAGCATTGTCTTGATGGAAAATGACCCGTTTCACAAGATTGGGCCTTTTCTTTCGCATCGCCCGCATAAAGTCACGTCTCAGGACCTGAAATGACACAAACGTGCGTTCTAGATGGAATTTATCTAATTCAAATGTTGGTCACATTATGTTAAAATTAAATATTTGTATATCTATCTCTAATCTATAAAAAATGTGGATTACCTTTGAATAGTATGCTGCGTTTACAGACTGTCCCGTTGGTACCGCATGAGCAAGGACGACTCCTTGCACATCGTAAAATATGATGAACATCTGCTTTTTTGTAGATGGCGAGACCTTAAATTTCTTCGGAGAAGGAGAGCCAGGAGCCTTCCACATGGTGGACTGAGCCTTTGTTTCGGGTGTATATAGGCTTAACCATGTTTCATCGACCGTTACTATCCGTGCCAGAAAGTCGTCGCCCTCTAACTCGACTCGCTGCAAAAATTGCGAACAACACTGCATCCGTTGTTTCTTTTGTTCCATATTTAACATCTTTGGGATCCAGCGTGCACAAAGTCGACGAATATTCAAGTCTTGATGAATTACATTAAACACAGTACCATAACTACACTCAACTTTGTCTTGTAACTCGCGTATGGTGGTACGTCGGTCTTGATCTAACAACGTCTTGATTTGTGTAACGAGCGTCGACGTTACCAACGTCGGACGTCCAGTGCGCGCATCGTCTGTTGTGTCTTTTCGGCCACTCTGAAAGCGTCGATACCAATCATAAACAGCTGTTTTTTTCATTGCAGCATCACCATAGACATTACGCAACATTTCAATAGTTTTATTTACCGAAATATTATTTCCCGCACACAGTTTTATCGCTGCTCTCTGCTCGCTACTCATTTTTACTGCACGCACTCTTTAAAATGGCTACCACAATAATAAATGACGTCACATTTGCATTTGACGTCAGTCATATAATGCTTCCTAATCGCGCGTTAAATGTGCGAAGTTTAGACGACGTACGTTAAAAAACGCGCGTATGCCATGACTTTATATAAACGCTTATTTGATAAAAATAGTATAATTTTGGGCCGGGTCGACGTCATTGACGTTGCCGTGACAACGATAATTTCGTTTATTGTTGCATGTCACTGCATTTAATTTGCATTCAAATTAGAAAATGGTTGATATTTATAAAGTTCAAATTTGGTGAAAATCGGACTATTAATAAAGAAATTAAAACATTTTTCCGGGAACTTTTTGATCACCCCTCGTACATCCGAACGAATGGCCCCTGTTCCTTTTGGAAGACTTGAGAGCGAGCTACTTGCCTCATAGTAGCATCGACTTTTCTTTGTAACAAAGACATGACATTTTACATTTTTTTCAAACACATACACCCGAGGTGTAAGACGTTAAATTGACCAAGACGCTCCGAGTGCCGAGGGAAGTTGAACCCGACAACCCCCGATGTCGAATGAGTCAGATGAACGTCAGTTGAACGTTGTAGCAGGGCGTTCGGGGACGTCATGTTCACGGTGGATAATCACGAGATACACCAGTTTCAGAAAATCATCAATAACTGTAATAATAAGGGGCCGATTTTAATTCGGTTTGAAGTAGAGAAGGTGCACAGACGTCAAGCATTAGATTGGACGTGGTAGATTTTCGAATAATCGGCTGATAAAAATGTATTGAAGATCAACCAAAATTTTGGTTGATCTTCAATACTTTTTTTATCAGTTGATTTTAAGAACTCCACCACCTCCAGCTTATTCCTGTCATTTTAACCACCATGATATCCGCGAGTCAAGACTGCGTGTAGTTCTGACTACAAACGTAATTTGATACGGACAGAACGATAACTGGTCGTTAACCGCCCCAAAAAGAAGACCCAGTTTTACGACCTTTATTGAAAACATTCACACAAAAGAAGAAAATGTTGATAACAAGTAAACTATCGTTTTGTTTTAAAATTGTTGATATAGGAGCACACTATTGATCAAAATTTAAATTGTCTTCTGCAGCCACTCTAAAAATGGAACAGTTCGAATTATTGCCGTTTAAAAAAGGATTAACCGAACTATGAAAAAGTCGAAATATTGTCAGATATTTTAAAAATACATTTCTCACTGGAGCAAATTAAAAAGTAACCAAATAAAACGTAAATTTGTGTTACATCGTCGTATAAAAGTTAATAACCTGGTGGAAGTGACCTTCATGAAATAGACATAGATTTTTAGCTCCACTGGCATTTCAGGCTAGCGGGCTAAATATTGTCATGGCGGTGTGTCCGTCATGCGTGCGTCCGTCCGCAAACGTTTTCTTCAAAATCTTCTTCTCAAAAACTATTAGATGGATTTCAACCAAACTTAACAGGAATGATCCTTGGGTGTTCCTCTCTCAGATTCCTTCAAAGAATTTGGATTGAATCAGAATAGCCCGAGTTAGCCTATCTGCCCATGAATAGTAAAAATAGCTGGTTTTGACTTTGTTTTTACTCTAAAATCTACAAATATTGACCAATCAAGATAAAACTTGAACAGAATATATATAAGCATTATATCCTGCCTGGGTGTAATATTCAGCTTGATCGGAATCTTACATCATTGGTTATGTGCCCTTGAATTTGACAAAATTGCCATTTCGACTTTGTTTTCGCTCTAAAAACCACAAATGTTAACCAATCAAGATGATACTTGGAAAGAATCTTGTTGACAACAAGATCTTGCTTATGTGTAGTTTTCAGCATGATCACACTGCTGCAATATGAGTTATGTGCCCTTGAAATTGACAAAATTTCAGTTTTCGGCATTTTTTCACTCTTGGAGCCCTGAATATTGACTGATATAGACAAAATTTAATCAGAATAATGGTGACTATTGGATCTTGCATGAGTTTAATTTTGGGCTTGATTTTAAACCCACATACTGAATTATTTGTCTTTGAATTTGGCAAAATCATAGTTTTCAATTTTATCATCGCTCCAACACCCCCAAAATATTAGTCAATCATTTACTTTCTTTTTGCCTTGACCACATGATTACTGCTTTTTACTTTGTTTTGCTTTAAGAACCACAAGTATTGAAAAATCTAGTCAAAACATGGATTAAATATTAAAAGAAATTCAGGCCTGTGGAGCGACTCAAGACCTTCAGGTCTTCTAGTTGTTGACGCAAACTTACGAAAAGTTTCTGGTCATACGATGGGACAACGACGTGTGAATAGCCAAAGATCAGCGAGTCTTAATTTACTGGGGAAGGGGTATTACGATTTATAAAAATATGTGACTCGAATCTGTCACCCTGTAATAAATCGACATATCTAGTTACAGCTACTGAACTGTCACGGCATCGCGGACAACACGCAATAGATAGTGTCATTAATCGCTTTTATTTTTAATAGGCACTCCTCCCATTTTATAGCGGACGAGAATTGACCTGGCAGAGCAGCCAATGCTAATCGAATGGAATGCTCTGTCAGGTCAATTCTCGTCCGCTATACTTGTTTTTGAATATACCATAACCTTTCGTCACGGCTCTTGATTCGATGTCGAATTATATAACAAATTCAATGAACATGTTAAATGTTAACAATGGAGATGATAATAGAAACACATTTCTAATAAATTGAACCTCTGTATAGTCCGGTTACGATAAATACATCCACATGTTTACAAAATATACCTATATGTAAACAACTAAATATCAAACGCCGAACTATAAATGTGACCCGTCGCGCTAAAAGGGACCTAATCGGGTGTGTGAAAAATATCGACCCTAGTCAGTCTACGCAGTCTGCGCAGTCCGCGCAGCCAGACTAGGGCCGATATTTTTCACTTTTATATACTTTTCTGAATCTGGAATGTTTTCCCTATCTTACTATATGTTAATTTTTCGCATACGGGATCTGGTTGACCTGTGGTGAGTCTGACAAGTTTGTCATAATTTGGATTTTTTGAGTTCGGATAAGGTCCCTTTTAGCGTGACGGGTCACAAATCCACAAGCAAATATTGACAGTGACGTAGTTTTGTGTTTATCGTTTACAAGCAATCAACTTGTTTATTTATCACGTGCACATTGTAAACGGTACAAATGAGAAGAGTTTATTGGTTTAGAAACAGTAAACACAAAACTACGTCACTGTCAATTTTTGCTGGTGGATCTATACGTATTGTAATATTGCATGCTATGGTTGCGTATATGAAGCAAAGCCTGTAAAATTGCATTTGAAAATAGGAACATTTTCCCTTTTGTTTACATGGGTACAATGTTTAAACATGTTATTTGCGTCATTATATCTGGATCGGACTATATCTCAAATAGCAATGAATTATGTGCTAAAAATAGACTTCGTTTACTGTAATGTTTTAATAACCTGTCGGTGTTGTTATAAAATCTCGTAACTACGGCTAGATTCAAGCGGCCGTAGTTACGAAATTTTATAAAAACACCTACGAAATACTATTGTTTGTCCGAAATTAGAACACTGTTTACTTGATAACATCGTTCCCTATTTGTCAGAACATAAACCCTTTTCAATTCAAAGACGTGTTTTGACGCCCCTAATAGAAAGCAGCGAGGCAAACGGGTAAAAGGCTGTATAATCAGCATGTTCAACTTTTGTCTCAATATTTTCAGTACTATAGCCTACTGTATAGGGATCTTTAACAATAACAAATTTTGTCGTCTTTCACATTGAACCACCTTAATGTTTTGTCGTTTTGGAAAACGATTACTATAATATTCTCGTGTTCGCGAAAATGTCAACATAAGAAGATCATTTGGTCTCATATTCCCTAGTTTTTAACAAACAATGGCGACAATGTAATATTTCTAAGAATTTAACCCATTCCCACACATTGACTCTTTTAAGCTTTGGAAAACATTGAGGAAAATGAAGAAATCGCTTGTACCAAGCAATTTCTTCATTTTCCGCAATGTTTTCTATCCGCAAAGACCAAATAATATATAAAATTTCAGTCATTTGAAAGTTTCGTCTGCAACACCCTAAAATTTGGACCAACCGAAGTTTGTTGTTTGGGAAAGGATTAATTTGTCGTGTAGATTCGTTAAAACTCGCGTAACTCGATCGGAACTACGGGAATGCCTCATTATAACGCTAGTTTCTAGTCCGCTATTGTTCCGTTCTTAACGAACGAATCACTGAGTCAATTTTTGACGAGACTGGTTTAACCCTTTCCCAAACGGCCGAAATTGGCCGAATAGACTTTTCCAATTTGAAAACTGCTTCAGAGGACAAAATTGGTTAAAATTCACATGGAAATTGCGTATATTATGGCTCAGAGAATATTGAGGCAAAAGGAGAAGATGCTGAATATCATCATTTTCTTCTTTTGTCTCAATGTTTTCCAAAGTCATTTCTAATGGGGACGTCAAAACCAGGTCTTGTTTGGGAAAGGGTTAAACCTTTTCACAAAGCGGAAATTTAATCTAGACTTGTTTCAATATAAAAGCTGCTGTAGGCCTACCAGACGAAATGAATTTTGATAAAGATAAAAATTAGGCTAATATGAGCGTAATTATAACAAGCTACTTCAACCAATAAAATTTATGTCACTCAGGACAAAACGAAAAAATGCTGATAATCAGCTTGCTTCCGCTCAATGTTTTCTAAAATATTTTACGGGTCTTGTTTTGGAAGCCACCGAATCAAAATTTTATCGAAAATGAGACACAATATGAACTGCAAATAAGCCATACTAACGGTACGTTATGTTCATGCACGAGAAACCATTATTTTTGTTTTTGTTTTTGTTTGGTTCTTTTTTCGCTAGCTACGTTGAGAAATTTGAATTTCCAAGCAAAATTGTCCGCTTCTTTTTGTTTTATGGAAGTAAATTGAATTTGAAATACAAATGATACCATGGAAGCGTAAATCAGCTCTGTGTCAAAATGACTTTGCTTACTGTAAATTAACACCGTTATAAATCATTTTAGTCGCTACGACAATTCAACAATGATGACATGTTTTCTGTAATTCGGAGGATTTCGGTAATGCAATGAAATTCGAGGTTATCCGAATACGCAACCGGATATCTCTTATCACCGAGTCATTAGGAGAGAGGAAACGGATTAGCGCGCTCGAATGAAATTATAAAAAAATATCGAGAGAAAAAAAATAGATGAAAACGTCTGAATTTCACAACGAAAAATAGTCCCTTTCCCAAACAACGCGATTTTAGTCAATTCAAAGTTTGAAGCTGCTAGTATCACTGGTGGTGAACTCGGCCAAAGCGTGGGACGTTTTTTTCGCGATCATAGTATTCCGTAGATATTGTTATAAAATATCGTAACTACGGCTTCGATAAAGCCGTAGTTACGAGATTTTATAACAACACCAACGGTTTGTCAATACATATCGGTAAACCCGGTCTATTTTTGGAACAAATTCATTGTTATTAGAAAAACTATCCAATCAGATCTTTGAACTCACATTTAAACGTAAAATATCTGTACCTTGTTGTAGCGAAAAACCGCCCTCGCTTTGGCCGAGTTCACCACCAGTGATTATACATACGACAAATTGAGAAATGCCAGGAATCAGAGCTGGACGCGGTAGCTCTTTTATGTGGTTGATCGTCAAAATTTCTTTATCAATTGAGCTTTAAAAACACGACCATCTAATGCCTGGCGTTTCTCTGCTTTGAACCGAATACAAATCGGTCTCACATAAACAACATTATTGAAGATTGTCTAAAGTTATTGTGTCACGTGATTATCGACCGTGTTGAATATTGTCAATTATTTGATATAACAAAGTTCGTGACGTTTAACTCTTTTCCTAAACGACAATTGAGGCTTCCAGACAACAAAATATTATTTTTTTTATTTCAAAAGTAGAAATTATGTACATGTAGCTTATTTGACAGAAATGCTGAGGAAAAAGGAGAATACTCTCAGTATTTTGCCTAACTATTTCAGCCCATTACCGGACGACACAATTTTTGACTGTTCCAATTTGAAAGGTGTTGCAAACGGTATTTTCAAGTTTATGAAATTGCAAAAATCTTTACATTTTGGGTAAGAAAAAATTGTGAAAAATGAAGAAATTGCTTGTCACAAGCAATTTGTTCATATTTCAGAATGTTTTCACAAGCCTTTTCTGGTGAGGGAGTCAAAAGGCGTCACTGTGCAATAATGGGCTAATAACGACGTCAAAAGCATGCCTTGTTTGAAAAGGGCTTAGAAGACATTTCCTAATGATTGAATTTACTCGTTTTCCTTCCTTATTAACTTATTTTTTAATATCAAAGTCTAAATATTCTAACGTTTCAAGTACGCATGTATTTCCCCTGCATTTTAACAAGTCTACAGTCTCTCTAAGTTTCGCCGTCTGGAATTGGGTCAACACTTTTCAAATCTGCAAAATTGTGAATGGTACAGACTGAAAGCTGATGTAGATGTCAAAATAAATGTTCATGAAGTCGGAATCTGTGTACAATATAATACTGAAAATATTGAGACAAGGGGATGTTATCAGCATTTTCTTTTTTCCCCTTGTATTTTTCTATTAAATCGACACTATGTCTTGTTAGCGAAAGCGTTCAGGTCGTTAAACCTTTATATTTCTATAAAATGTGCTCTCTTTTAATCCTTTCCCAAACAAGACGTCCCTAATAGAAAATGTTTGGGAAAATATTGAGAAAAAAAGAAGAAACTGCTGATCAGCAGTTTCTCCTTTTGTCTCAATATTTTCTCTGCTATATTGTATACAAATCCTATCCTTTTTCACACATTATTTGTCCACTGCAACTGCTTTTAAATTGGACCACCCTAAGATTTTGTCGTTTGGGAAAGGGTTAAATTCCCCAAGAAATACCGTATCAGCCATTATTACGTGAAAAAACTGCACAGACCAAATTGACACTCGGAATCTTGTTACGCTAGATTTTTAGAGATTTTTGAACTATGCCATTTTTTATGATCTGTAGAAAAACGCAACGATATATCAAATTAATTGAATTATCTTAAATTACGAAGAGAAAGATATCTGTACCACTATTAAGGACAGATCCTCCATTTATTTCCCACGGTAAGAATTTTTTTATTTTTTCTGTACTGATATTTAAATTTATGAGAAGTGGAAAAATGATTTAAAAACTATAGGTCACCAAGCGAATTAAAAAGTTATTGAATTTCAAGGGAGACTATTCTTGTCTAAAATTGCAAAAATGAGGTGTCACTTAAATACCCACAAAAATGTGTTGGAAATGACTAGGATTACATAAATAAGTATTTATTGTGTTCAATATGTTTTATTCTGCCTAAATGAGTATCAATTTGAGAAAATTTAGTGATGATTTTAAAATTTTTAGTGAAACATTCTTTCAAAAGTAGCTGAAATTGCTCTTTTTTCGCAACGTTTCTGATAATAAAAAATATTCCAGCGGTAAGAATTTTTTCTTTTTTGGTATAGACATAGTGCTTGGTCATACATACAAAAACAAAAAAAGAAAAATATATCAAACCAAGCGTTTTTCTTAGTTATAAGTAAAATTTGGTTTACTTTTTACAGCTCTGTCCGAAATTGTTTCACTACTTTTATCCATTTTCTTCCTTATTACCAGCTTTAGATAATAAAACGTGTCATCTTTTGTGTCCATCTGAAGCGGACTATCTCATAAAGACACCACGTTGCTTTTGTTGCTCCGTTTCCTATCGCTAACGCCACATTTTGAACGCGTAACCGAAAGCGAAATGTACCATCCGAGAACTATTACACTTTAATTGACCAAACAGAGAAAATTGAAATAACCGAAAAGGGTCGTGTCATTTATCAACCAAACATTAACTAAATGTAAGAAATACATTTGCTGAAAAAGGCCAATTACTGAAAAAGCTTTATTTCGTTATTTAGGATATGCGCAGTAAGTTGCGCAGTAACAACTGGAGGATCTGTCCTTAAATCTTTGAAAAATACCAAGATTTTCATGGTGTATTACATTTTTGATATTTATGTTGTTCTAAAGTAATAACCAGTGGAAATTGTATATATTTAAGAGCTTTAAGTTTTCTAAAAACGTAAAGATATTGAAAATTCCATACCTGATCTTAAATTTAACCGATTACAAATAAGGAAACTTTTCCTCCAAATTCAAAGATGTTACAGACGAAAAAATGTAGGCGGATCTGCAGTCATGATGTTTTCGTTGAAAAGGGACGGTATTAACCCATTATCACACAACGACTCTTTTTGACTCCCTAAAAGATAATAGATGTGGAAAACATTGTGGAAAATGAAGAAATTGCTTGTGACAAGCAATTTCTTCATTTACCACAATATTTTCTACCCAAAAACACGCTATGGGAGCCTGACCAGCGGCAACTATTTTTTCGAGCAAACAAAATGGCGGACAAGGAAGTAGATTCTGACGGTCCCAGCAGTTATTTGGACGTAAGTTGTGTTTTTTGTCCTATAACACCAACTTCGAAGCATAAATAGGTCGGCTTATGATTCAACTTCGTTATTGTCTTTGTCTTTAGCTCATCGGACTGGCAGACGAGGGTTGTTTGATAAATTCGCGGAATTATTCTGTAATTCAAAATTGTGATTGAATATCAAAATTAAATTTGTGTCGTGATAAACCTTAACTATTCGTTAGTAAGAATGCAAAATATCATTATCATACGCTTACAAATAATTTCTACAGATACCATTGAATAGGGGCATGTCTTGCCAGTTGCCTTTGCCTGAGCGTCACGTAACGTCACGCCGCCGTAATTGACGTCAGGTCTGTGAAAATCAGAACTGAACGACCCATTAGCTTTGTCGATATACTAGTAGTCTCCAGCAGCTCAGCTTTAAAATTATTGTGTATGCGGTTTAACTCTGATTAAATGTTTTCTTAACTCAGTCACTGATGAATGATAAATGAAATGATAAACTTCTAGCGATTTTCTTTAGTTCGTCGGAAGTTTCGATATGCTGGACAATGAATTATGATATTAGTTTCGTACTGTTTAGGGATGGAGCGTGCCTAGAGTTTTACGTACATATACATTTTTCTTTCTTTGTTTCGGGATCATAGTAACAAAACCGCATTTCGCTAGTCGTTTCAATTTTATCAAATGAATTGTCGCAACCATAGTAATACCGCATTAGAAAATCACAAGAAGAGTTACAAGACTGAACATGATGATTCTGCTGGTCGACGTCTCGTAGAAAACGAAAAGCCAAACTACCGGAAACCTTTGACATGCTTATTCATCTCCTGTAAAAGAATGATAAACGACTTAATTAATTCGAAAGAGACATCTTCACAGCAACAGACAGTACAGTCAAGCACATATCCGCCCAGACAAGCTGTCCTTCATAAGCACCTGTACTCTGACTGATCGAATGGTTTGGTCTACCTGGACAGTCATCATCATGTACCAATGTTTTGTCTGTCTTTAAGCATCCGCACCACTTAAATGCAAATGCGTTTCCACATATCCACAAATTCATAGACTTTCCCATTTCTCTCAATGTATTCTGTAGGCTATAACTCTAACCAAACACAAAACATTACGACGGCGCGCTATCAGGTTTTAAGATGACGTCAGTTTTCTTCGACGATTTGCTTACGACATGATCTTGAAAACGCTGTGTACACGTCAACTTTTGAAATAGAAACGGCAAATTTTCAGAAAATTACTACACAATGTCAACCAAACACAAGCTTAAATTCCATGGTTCTGGCGCGCACGGTTATGGTGCACCGGCACGATTTTCATTTTCACAATTGTTTCAAAACTGACCAAAGGCAACGTCGCGTAAATGGGTTGCTATGGTGACCGAAAAAAGTGCATAAGAGTGGGTAAATTTTATTGTCGTTAAAGCCCCAAATGTATGACATGATTTTCTATACGTGTGCGTAATTTCATAATTTTTGAATACAAAATAAAGAAATGAGAAACAAATTCCGCTAATTTATCAAACAACCCTCGTACATAACGTAAACGATAAGCAAACGTGATAAAGAGGCGTTGCTCGTGAATTATGCATATATTTGTCCACCCTTTAAATGATTAAAAGAAATAAAACATATATTTAAGGTACACGTTATATTATCAAAATTACACTGACTACATTATTCTTTGAAAATCCAAAAGCCTAAAGATGATCGCAAATGTTAGAATTGGAATATTGATGTTTTTATTCACTATACGAAGACCGAAAATTCCCCCGAACACGTGCATTACAGTACCGATTTTTTTGAGTCTTACTGGACGCGTATTCGGATTGAATTAATTTCATTTACGGGTGATTTGAGTTAATTTCTGTACGAGTGTTCGGAGCGTTTTATACATTTGTAGAAGATAGAAATCTTTGGTGTAAATCAGTTTAGATATTTGATTCCACATTTGTTTCTCTTTCCACCAATCCTTATGATGATAAAATGATACAGTGATTGGAATTCATATCCGGGTTGCCAAAAAACCCACTTAAAATCACACAAGTGTATCTTTTGTAGCAAGCTCTAAAATCAATGTCTAATCTGTCGATTTTGCGAATTACCTCCCTTTGACATAAACAAATAGGGAATTTGAAATGTTTGATATTCACAAATTTATCAATGCAATAGCGATTTCAATTTCCTAAGGAGATTACATTGTAAAATTTTAAAGCTTTAGAACGCAATGAAAATTCTGCTTTTAAAACATCATTTTCTAAACGTTAATACAATGTTACAAACGCTTCTTTACATTTCCTGACTGGTAACTTGACGGACTACCATTCCATGCAGTCCGGCATGGTTTGCATTCTTCTGCTTGAATTTCTGAAGGTTGAAACTGTGTAAAATTTCTGTTCAAATTGTGCACCTGAAAAACGGACCCCTGTCACATTAAAAAGGTCCGTTTTTTCATCCACAAAACGTAAAGCACTAAGCACAACCAAGTCAATGAACAATGCGAAACACTTTCATTTGAATTTTTTACTTGTTGTATTTAGAAAAAATATGACAAGCGAAGTAGGTGTAGCGTTTTCACTTTTGTTCAGTATAGAATTTAAATCCTAGGTAGACAGAGAAGAGAGGATGAGATTAAAGAGAGACGGACATACAGAGGATATCACACGGAAATACATACATAATATATAAGGACTCATAGACTTTCTGTCGTATTCAAACAATTGAGCACCCACACGACAGCTGAACAATAAAAGAATGCTTCTTATTTCACACCCTACATTAGTAAACCAATGAAATCGTCCCATTCGTACCACGTGAGTATACAATACCTAGAGCCGTATTGTACGCACGAGATAATTGCGTGAACGCACGGGATTCTCGATACTCCAAAGCGGCCAAATCGATATTTGTACGATGCACCGGTTGAACCCTCCAAATATGCATTGCACTCATTTGAACCCTACAAATATCGATTGAACCGTACAAATATGGATTTTTCCCAAATCGAGGCTGCGATACATTTATCCATATTCGCATCGGAGAGTAATCTCCCTTATATAGTAGAGTTCTCGTCTGCAAAAGCAAAATTGTGCATTAGGCCTAGAGTTGAATGTTTGTTTCAACATGCTATTTTGAATTCACTGTCCTAAACAAGACATAGCTTTGATTCTGTGATTGAAAAAAACGCAGTGGGAATACATTAAGGCAAAAAGAGAAAATGATTTTGAACATCACGAAAGAGATTATTTTCATTTCAAAACATTTCTGAGTTGTAGCGCATTTAATTTGCAGCAATGATAAAAATCACACTTAACCCTTTCCCAAACAAGGCCTGGATTTGATACCCATTAAAAGGCTTGACAAAAAAGTTCTAAGAGAAAAGGAGATTTGCCGTTTATCAGCAATTTCTCCTTTTCTGTCAATGTTTTCATTGTAGATTTACGCTTGGCATGATAGATAGTTTATATGACAAATTTCATGTACATTTCACACTGTCATATGACGGTCTATTCAATCTTTTGAGACAAACATAAATCGATAAATATAGATTTAATGTCAGATGCCATGTATATTTCACAGTGTTAGAAATGTACATGTAAATGTAAATGATGTGAAATAAAGAGGTCATTTAACATGTCTTTGTACAATACCGAATTCTATTGGATTCGTACAAAGCAGAACCAGTCTATATTTAGACTCGCCTATCGGCTCGTCCAAATATAGCCTCGTTCTGCATTGTACTCATCCAATAGAATTCAGTATTGTACAAAGACATGTTAAATAACCTCATATTATTTGCACGTCAAATAAAGATTTCACGAACGGAAAATTTTGGATCGCGTAAAATTACACCGACTATGGAAACGAACTATGCAAGACAATGATATATACATAGTATTTTATAGGTATCTACAACAGTCTTCCATCAAACCATGTCCAAAAATACACATGAATGGAAACTTTTACGCTCGTGCAATACACGGTCCACTGCGTACGAAATATCATATTTGTATTGTTATTGGAGACACTCCACAACGGGAAATGCTTCCGGGTTGTAGTATACAAACATAGTTCCGTCAAAAATGGATTCGCTCCTTTTGATGCATTGATCCTGTGTCTATAGAATAGGCAGAAGCATGTAATGTGGTTCTGCATACTGGCAGACCATCAGTGTACTGCTGGGGTGTGTTTTAATGAATTTGTCGGGAACTAGTTTCTTGCGCGGTCGTGACCTTTCACGAGGGTGTGTCACATGCAGATCCCGAAAGAGATGGCAAATTGCAAGGGTGGCTGTGCTCACGGGTGCGTGATTTTAGCTGATGGTGCTATTGATACCACTTTCTTGGTAGTACATTAAAGACAAAGGAATGGTCTGTCAGGCAGACTATGTAATATGTGTCACAAAGACTTCTGAGAGAAGCTAGAAGCTGCCAAATTGACCCATCTTACTATATATTTAATAGGCCTGTTTCGTAGTGGCACCCCTTGGTTTAGACATATCGATGGAAGGAGTGGGACTTAAGGGGGAATGCTCCAGTTTTTCGGAACACTCTGTCATTACTATAGAAAATTAAACATTTCGTACCATATATGATTCGCTACCATATTTTCAATAATATAACACGTGATTAGAATTTACAATTTTCGATGGTAAAAGTGTATTTATTGTGCGAAACTGATTTCGTCAAGATGGAAATCGAGTATTTAGAGCAAGACAGTTGTAAGTGTATACACAGTTACCACTGTTTTACGTCATTTTATTCGTGTGTGGCTGATAAAAATTGCTGTAATGCACTAAAAAGTGTACTGACCTATACACTTTCTTTTTGAATTATTACCAGGACACGTTGCTTAATACAATGATGGAGTTTTATCAAAGTCTATGATGTAGAACTTGAAATATTTCCAAAATATGCAAATTTTGACATAAAACACTTCAGCTTCGTTGATCGAACTGAACACGCGAGCATGCTGTTTTACACATTTGTGCGTTTATAATAGCACATATTTTTTGTTTTCTGTTCTTATCAAATGGGAAGAAGTTACTTTAAATCCGTTTTCGGGACTAAACGATGATTATAGAGCATTTATAAGCATTTTAGTGACCTTGGGTAGGTGCAAGAAATTATGCATTTTTTCGCTGTAGGGGTATGTTATACGAATGCCTATAAAATTCAAACACTATCGCTGACCATCCATTTTTATTTCATTTTTGAATTGGTAATTACATATAGTTTCAGCATACAAAAAATAAATGAATTCTTTTATTTGAAAAAATTTAGGAAACTGGAGCATTCCCCCTTAATGCTTATTTAAACTACATGGTAATATCGCTGAGACTGGAGCACCTGACTGCGCTATGGCCGCGGCCTGGTATCTACAAAATGTTCGATTAGAATGGGTGAAATGCCTCGTTCGACACTATATTACATGTATGAAAAGTAAAGCTAAAACGACTTACCAACATATTCCTGTATTTTTCTCAACATCTCTAGCACAACTGCATTTGATGTTTTCGAGAATGAAGCTACTCATGCCACTTAGGTTTAAGATTGTTCACCCATTTGGTAGGAGACTGTGGCCAGTTTGATCAAAGGATTTAAGGCGTATTTATGTCTTAAGTACCAAGGTCTTACAGTCTACACGCTTAGGAAAGGAGTCAGGTATCGCCCCTTCCATCAAGTCCTAGGTAATTTGATTGTTGTTTCGTAAGACATCAGTAAGTCAGAAATACGTCTTCAATGTTTTGATGAAACAAGTACCAGATGTCATAGAGGGTATATGCCGCGCCCTAGGATCGAAACCGGGACATCAAATTTGAAAGTGCAACGCGATGCCATTTTTGTGATAACCGCGGTCATAACCAGCCAATGAGAGAGTGTGTGCAAGAAAAACAAGAGACAGTACTAAGGCAGACAGAACATGAGTGGTGTTAGGAGAAAATATACATTGAATACTATTTCAAAGACATGTTTCATTTTTAAATCAATATTTAGTGTCAATTTCGTGAATCATATGCTTTGATGAGTAGGTTCTATGTTAACCATTTAGTTTATTTGTTCATTTATTTCATCATTAAGACAGTGCTGTAATTCCTTTGACTCGAGATAGCTTAATTTGCATGAACAAGTTCCAAAAACTATATAAACCCTTTCCCAAACACGACCTGGTTTTCTCGTTCCTAACAAAAAAGGCCTGAGCACACATTGGGGCAAAAGAGGAAATATTTATAACCAGCATTTCCTCCTTTTGCATCAATAATTTCAATGCTTTATTTTACACTAATCCAATATTTTTTCAACATCAATTATGTGGTAAACAGCTACTTTTGAATTGAAATTTACGCTTTGGAAAAGGGTTGAAATAATTCAAATGCGCATTTAGACTGACTCTGTTTAAAGAGATTTAATCCTTCATGTAGTTAATTAACTGAAAATGTTGACCACTAGGATACGTCTCTCAGTTTTCAATTGCTCGATTAACGCGTTCAGAAAAAACTGGAATTTCCAAACTAAAATCGTGTAAACAATGAACGAACTACCCATACAGTGGATTGTGACATTGCTCGGAAAAAAAGTTCAGTTTTTCTCGTACAGTAGTTTCGTTTTTTAGTTTTTTTTCTAATAATACACATCTCTCACGACTCAGAGTTACACAAAGGTTCTGTCATACAGAAATCTATGTCCAAACACGAAAATAAATCCAGTAGAAAAAGTAAAGTGTGATTTTTGATTGATTCATTAAAGCATTTCTCGCTTAAAATGATGAGCACAGCACATCGTGAAGATTGTCGGCACAATTTTAGATAATCTAAAGATTTATAAGTTCATTTAAGAGTCAAAAGTGGTAAAGCAATATATGTACTCAAATATTAATGAGTATGAACGTGCAAAATTGAGTATAAATGTGACAAATCTTCCTTTGTTTGCAGTATCTATTTCTTGCAGGTTTGTCATGTCCGCCATTTTTGCTCGAAAAAATAGTTGCCGCTGGTCAGGCTCCCATAGCGTGAAAATAGTGTAAATTTTTAAAATTGCTTCGCATTGAAAATGTCGTCTGCCGGTTCTTTCAATTTGGACCGGTCTAAAATTTTATCATCTGGTAATGGGTTAAAACGATTCTTAATCCTTTCTGAAACAGTGATCTTTTTAACGTTCCAACTGGCTATTGGCTTAGAAAACATTTTCACGATATTGGACTTTGTGACAACATAATGTATTCTAATACCATTCAAAGTTTTTATGCTATAACAATGCAATCATATGATTGTAAGAAATGTCATTAATTGTGTGATCTGCAACTTCTTCTAAAAAGGAAAAGTCGAAATCGTATTGTTGGAGAAATGAAAAGTAAACAACAGAAGGTCACGAGGGTTTGTCATCACGAATCATGATGATAGGATCTAGCTTATTATAACTCCATTAAGATGAGAATATAGATTAAGATTACATGTGTCGATGCTTCTCAGGGGCGTAGCCAGGAATTTTGTTATGATGAAGCCCAATGCATATTGTCGAATTCACTTGACGCATTTTGTAACCTCAAAAGTGAGACTTTGGAGAATATTGTGGAACATGAAGATATTGTTTGGAGATTGAATCTTGTAAGGAGAGATAACTGCGTTGGCAAATACGCATGATCGTAACTACCGGGTATATAGAAATCAGTGAAAAAGGCGGGAAGGTGAAAGAGATACTGACATCAAATAATAAATCCTCGCTCGACAAAAATTATCTTTCCTTTGGAAACCTAAAAATGGACAGGGATCTTTTCTTATTTACTTCTCTGTAAAATATCAAATGTTTATGTATACAGGGTGTTTCATAATATGTGATACACTTTAAACCAAGCATCACTTTGATATGTGAATGTCTCTAGCAATAAAACATATATCAAATTAAAGGTAAATAGTGTCCAATTTTATCAGTTGAGTTTTACCCATTACAAGTACCTATGAAATGTTTAAGCAGCGTTTGAAAACACGGTCCATTTACAGCTTGTACTCAAAATGACGTCCACTATGACGTCGCACCAGTGCAACACATTGAATGAAATTCGTCATCACATTATGGCAACATGTTACTGGTTATCTTTTTTGAATTCGCGTCTAATGGGCAGTTCAAGTACTCTCTGCGAATTGTGTGGAGCAGCACCATCTTGCTGGAACCATGGTGGGAGCTATTAGCTATACAGGTGTAATTGGGCACTTTTTCCAAGATCAGGTCGGAAACACCAAGACTGTCAACAGTGGGCGCTATATGTCCCTACTGAAATATAAATCCCTGTCTGCACTCAGCCGAAAGGTTTAGATATGGCAAAGACATGGTTCCAGACGTTGCTGCTCCACTCACCTGGCAGTGAGTACTTGAATCAATGGCTTAGAAAAACATTTAACACACGATTAATTGCTTTAAAGACTGAACGCCCTTGGTCGACACACTCTCCGATACTCAGTCCTTTGGATTTCTTTCTCTGAAGATATCTCAAGCATAGGGTTTACAAAGAGCAACAGAAATCAACTGAAGAGCTTAAATTGTCCATCAGACGTGAAATAAAAAAACTAATCAGTTACATTTGCCACAACGTGATAACGAATTTCATTCAATGTGTTGAACTGGTGCGACGTCATAGTGAACGTCATTTTTAGTACATGCTGTAAATAGACTCTGTTTTCAAACGTCGCTTTACTATTTCGTAATGGGTAAAACTCAAATTATTAAATTGGACGCTATTTATCTTTAATTTGATAAATTTTTCACTGCAATGGACATTCGCATATCAAAGAGATGCTTGGTTTAAAGTGTATCACATATTATGAAACACATATCGACGGTTACGGTAAAATGTCGTAACTACAGCTGATTCAAGCTGTAGTTACGCCATTTGTAAACGTAACCGTCGATATAATTATAGGGAAGAATATCATGACACGTTTTTCAGCGTAACAAGTCTGGTGTTTTTTCTTTATTACGACCAAGCCTGGCCATTCCCATGGGGGATTTATTTAGTATAAAGTATTAATAAAATTATTGTTTACACGAGACTTTTCAATATATAATACATCACATTCTCAATTAAGGTAGTCCAACCCTAATGCGTTTCGCGCGATATCGAACTTATTCGGGCGACTTCGTAAACATTCGATGGTGGAATGTTCCACCTCCGAATGTTCACGACTATGTCCGAATATTAACGAAATAGCACTGATGATTCCGACTAAAGAGTGGACTACCTTAAAGGGACACATTCTAGAATGTCCAACATACAATCATGTAAAGTAATTTAAGAAATATCGTGTGGATTTGACAATCTGTGTGGGTAGATCATTTCTATCCAGAGAAATTGAAATCAGGCTCATATATAGTATTCCTTTACCTTGCGTCATAGTTAATATTGATAACATATATAGGAAATTGAACTTTGATAAAAGTGAGAAGGAAGCAAGCATTGCCGAAGTACGGGGTATCTTAATTAACGGTTGAGACTGACAGAGATAAACAATGGAAAATCAGTGAGAACAACGTGAAACGGCAGTCGGAGACCTTGCTCTGGCAGTGATTTAACGCTATTTCAAAATAACTTCTGCCTCTCATTGCATTTGAACACGTCATAGTTACTACTAAGATTCTGCTTATCGCGTCTGTTCTATGTTCGTTCCACGTCCATACCACTGATTTTTAGCTAACCTGAACACGAAGTGCTCATGGTTAGCTATTGTGATCACTCACCGTCCTTCGTCCGTCCGTCCGTCTGTCCATCTGTCCGTCCGTTCACAATATCTTTAAAAGTCTTCTCCTAAATCACCGGGCTATTCCTGACCAAACTTGACAGGACTGTTCCTTTGGTGACCCTTTTCAACAAGTTGTTCGCAAAATTTTGATTTGTTGTGTGTTTCTGTCACAATCCTGTATGTTGTGGATTATATACAGAATAAAATTTTGAATCTTTGAATCTTTGTTCATAAATATTGAGACTTGTAAAAAAATGTGGGCGTGGCAGGGCGGAGCTCATCCGACTTTAGAGAAATTCTTGAAAAATCTTCTTCTCCTTAACTATTGGGCTAATTTGAACCAAACTTGACAGAAATATTCCTTGCGTGACCCTTTTCAAAAGTTGTTCGTGATTTTTTTATCCGTCAAATATGTTGGCGGGGCAGGGCGGTGCTTATCGGATTTAGATAAATTATAAGAAAATTCTTTAAAAATCAACCATAGAGTCAATTTGGTCCAAACTTGGCACGAATGTTCCTTGGGTGATTCTTTTCAAAATTTGTTTACAGGTTTTTAGGTTCGTAAAAATGTGGGCCTGACAGGGCGGGGCTTATCAGACTTAGATAAACTGTTTGACCTAGGATCATGAAACTTTACACAGTTATTGTGCTTGACCCAAGAAAGTCCCCTGTGGTTTTTGGTTCACATAAATACATAATTATATTATTTTGTTTAAAATCCATTTCTGTGCTCCGACTGGAGAACATATCGACCCACAGCTTTTCCCCAACGACCAGGACATTTGGAGAGGTGTGAGAATACGACATTAAATGTCAGATTTGTCAGATTTAAAGCAAAAGTGTCAGTTGAGCGATATAGGGGAATTCTGGCCCTCTTGTGACATTTACAAACGTTAAGGTGTTCTCACTGAAATATTCAGTTGTTTATAGATATTGTCCTTTTTCATAATCCGGCTTATATATAAGTATATATGTACCCATTTTAGCAGGAGTCTTGAAAAGTGCCCTGATGACATATAGATCTAACATGAATCAAGATCAGTCTGCGTTTGTGCGCGGTCTGACAAAGATCCACCTTATTCCCTTATAACGTTTTTCTAATTTGCAGGAACTGTAAGAAAGATGCATTAATTCTGATAAAACGGCACGTAGGTACTAGCTTATCAGGACACATAGTATTCTCTACTCATTGGTCAATGTTTATTACGTAAACGATTTCCTCTGTTATTTCTAGCAGCGATCTCGTCTTATCTCGTTACAAAATCTCGTTATCCAATCGATGGCAGTACATGACATCACAAACGAAGAATCTAATAAACTTCGTTCGAAGAAAAGAAACATAGATCCCCATGTCTCAAATGCTACAACTGCCCTTTAAGGCCTGAGGTGCGTTCTTTAGAGCGAGATTTCTTGAGATATCTTGAGATTTCTAAAGATGTTTTTGTGATAATGCGTTCTTTTTTCTTTAGAGCAATATTTTATGACGCTCAATGGGAGGCATCAATACCCTACACTTCGGTCGGACCCCTCGGCTAACTCTGTAGAAACAATATGAGAGAGAAATGGCCGAGTTGTTCCGAGTGCCCATAGTACCATAGTAATGCCCCATACTTCATACAAATGACGTCATTATGACGTCATTTGTATGAAGTATTGATTCCGCGGTAACATCACGGCCGTAGCACGTCTAAAACAGGGGACTCGTGCAGTTTATTTTTGGACGTGATGGGGACGCGGAAACCCATGTGACCGGGCCTTTATACAGATCCTGACTCATTTATAAGTGTCGCTACACAGATTGTCAGGATTCTTTATACATGATTTTTTTTTCATTTTCCATGGGGATTGAATACGTAAAAGGTAAACACATTAATTCAAGTCTAGGGACTTTGTTTTACTATCACTCCATCAAGTCAAGAAAATTATAGCACTGAATACGAAACCGTACGCGATATTTATCATTCGTTTAGCCCTCTCCCAAATGACAGTACATGTATTTGATACATCCCCAAACTAAAACAGTTACAGGCGCCGCAAAAAAGATCTATGTAATACTAGATACAAAACATTTCGTTGCTTGCAACGAAAACCTCAGCTTAAAACAAGGTGCACAGTTACTAGTTTTTCGTTGAAAAGCAGCGATTTGTACGTACGAAAAGGCATGATAGAGACACAAAGAACATAATGAAAAAAAGCTAACACTAGCATTCCTTTGTTTTCTCTTTAAATATCGTTTCTTTTTACTTTTAGGAACAAAAGTAACAGTATTTATTTGAGAAAGAGTTAATAATGAGACACAACTGACACGTGATAACCTGTATGTTCTTAATTTGCCTCAATATTTTCTGTTCTAAACTTTATAGAACCTTTTTTGTATTCTGAATCCTCTTTCGAATTGGAACGGTCCAATTTTTGTCGTTTGTGAAAAGGGTTTCTCATGTTTCTCGATAGATTCCAATAAATTTTTCAAATGAAATAAAATCAAACATTTAAACTGACACGATTTAAAAACGCAAAAAGGTACTTTTACAAATGGCATCTCCTACATCTTACAAAACCGACGTATAGCCATGTAAAATTGTAAATTTTACACTTCGTAACATAACAGGACAGAAAATGGCATTTAAAGCCATGAATAATGCCTGAATGGACGTCAGATTATGCCAAAATGCACGTTGAGTCAAGAGCCTGGCATCGAACAGCGACGACAGCGAACACCGTGTTTTCACAGGCGATTTATCACCATGTCGCGATGTATAGGCCGCCCGCGATTACTAACCATAGAATTTGCTGTAGACTGAGCCGTCACAAATCTGTTGCGTTAGTGACGTTGACGTATACAATTATGTTGACGTACAATTGTTACACGCAGCTGACCGGGACGTGGGTGGTCTGTAAATCTTCCCGTGTCGTTTACACGTCTCATAAACCTTGGAACCGTCGATTCGGCTACATTAAAGCGTCTAGCCACCTTCATTTGCGAAACACCGCAAACCAAAAGCCAAAAAACTCGGTTCCTTTTTCGCAAAGTAAGCCTCAGCATTTTGCACACAATTTTCTTTCGTTGTTCTCGTATGTTTTCATTTAGTAAATCAAAGTGGCAATTTGTACACAAAAAATCTTAGTGATGTAACAAGTGGTCTGAATGCACGAGACACACGAGCATTTAGTGATGGACGGTTCAGATGTCCGGATAGACTACAGAAAACACGAAAATATTGCTTGGGCTTGAAGCGTATAGATTATCTCATACATGTCCCAAAATATGGTGCCGATCAAGGCAATAGGAACGGGATGGTTAATGAAAGGGTGTTTTGCGTTTTTAAATCGTGTCAGTTTAGATGGATTAAAAAAACTCATGCTAGGCCATGTTTAATGGCCAAAAAAACATATAAAATTCTAATAAAATTATGTGGTTTTTTTTTTCAATTTTAACCCTTGGCTTGCTGATCATGTAGGTTTTCCGTCTTTTGTAAATACATCACAGACCTAAATGTATATTTGTACTTTATATGATAATGAAGTTATACAGCTCCAATTTTCTAATGACGATTATAAAAGAATCGCATAAACTTTATTTTTGTTGTGAAAATAGTTTGTGTTAGAAATTACAAAAGTAACATTCTGTACCGACACAATGGTTTAACGAGTCTGGCGAAACGTTTAACGTTTAACCCTTTCCCAAACGACAACAAAATTAACTTTTCTAATTAAAAATCCAATGCAGACGTCAAAATGGTGATTGATAAGGGCAGGATTTGTGTAAAATATAGTACAGAAAATATTGAGGCAAAAGGAGAAACTGCTGATTATCAGCAATTTCTTCTTTTGCCTCAATGTTTTCCCAAGGCGTTTCTATTAGGGACGTCAAAACCAGGTCTTGTTTGGGAAAGGTTTAATATACAGTTTGTTCAACCGCAGTAAAGGAAAACGAATAAAAAACAAATCCTAATAAAAGACAATGAAGAAACTGTACACCAACAAATATGACATCTGCAAAACAAAGATATTAAATATTTTGAGATTTTGAAACATTAGAAAATGGAGCTCTTGGTATGTTAGATCAAGACCCTGGGTTTTTGCGTAATTACGTGTTACAACAATAAATTGTAGATTCGCCACTGTTTTTTCTCCCCAGACCAATAGGCTTGGTGGAGGGGGGACTCTATGCCTTCATGTAGACCAGCGTAAATATCCTACACCTTCAAATATGGCGTACCAAATAGTCTATTTAGAGCTATCTTCGCAAGCCAAGGATGACATCTACGACGTAACGTCGTTTCTGTATTAACCCTTGGCGTATTTAGTCCGATTTTCTTGGTCTCCTGGAAAGCGTTTTCATTGGTTCCAGCGAGGTCTCGCTGGAACCAATCAGATTGTCGACTGATACATTTGTTATGAGTAACCAAATCATGACAACGGGCGGGAAAAAGTATTGCACTTTCAACTCAAAAACGCGAAGATGGACGATTTTTCCTAAGAATTTCACTGAAATAGACAAAAAAAAAAAAAAAAAAAAAAAAAAAAAAAAACTCAGGTTTACGTTTATTCATTAAAGATATTTCCTGAAGAAGGCATACGCCGAAACGTAGAAAATTACGTGTTGTTGTAGTTTTTTGCTTAATGACTGAAATAGACAGGACTTCCCTAACTTTAATCGACGAATTGTTATACTTTCGACAATTTGACCAAAAAGCAGCTAACTTTTACATAATCCGCATGACGTATGACGCGAAAGACAACGCGCGTTAATGACGTCATCAATAATGGACGTAAACAACCAGCAGAACAACCGCTAGGCGGCGCTTAGCGATTTCAAGAAAATCGGACTAAATCCGCCAAGGGTGAATACAAACGTAGGTGGGTTCAACCCTTGACTAGCGAGGATGATTTAGAGCGTGCATGCATAAAATATACGCGTCGACGCGTAAATTTTATGCGTCGAATCGCGTCGACGCATAAAATTTACGCGAGCAGTTGAAAATTTATGCGTCGACGCGTACATTTTCAACTGCTCGCGTAAATATACGCGTCGACGCGTATTTTATCTATTAACCAATCAGATCCTTCGTTTAATCCATCAATTTTATGGTATAAAGGGAAAAGTTTCTAATCGCCTCTCCCATTGGCCAGCATCGGTTTCACATTTTTTTACTCCTGCTCGCGTAAAATTGACGCGTCGACGCATATTTTTTCAACTGCTCGAGTAAATCTTACGCATCGACGCATAGAATTTACGCGAGCAGTTGAAAATATATACGTCGACGCGTATATTTTATGCATGCACGCTCTATATAGACTTTTGACCCATTTAGTACGTCATATGACGTACCAAATGGGTCAAAAGTCTAGGTTTGTGGTGCACCTACAAAAAATACAGGTGTACCTGTATATTCTGAGGTGGTTTTATAAAGTTTATACATGCACCTGTATTTTTTACAGGTGCACTTGTATTATTTATAAGATCACCTCAGAAAATACAGGTGCACACGTATTTTTGTAGGTGCACCCGTCGTATAAACAGGTGCACCTATAAAATTTACAGGTGCATCTGTATTTTTGTGGGTGCACCTCAAATCTAGAATTTTGACCCATTCAGTACGGCATACCCTTATTCTGGCCCAAGACGGGTTCAGCCGTGAATGCATCTCAAAAAGTAGCTAGATTTAGGTAAAGGAAACGACTAGAAGAGAAAGCACTTTTCATCAGAATAACAAGGATTTTCTTGGGGTGAATTTTTGCGGTGAAATATTAAGTGGAAATGCAGACGTGTCGTTGCTTCCAATAAAACTGAAAAGAAAGAAAACAATATCGTATTATCTAACAAAATTGAGGCATTCAAGTCAATAAAACATTTTAGCCAGGATCTGGAAAAATGTCCATTATAATATTTGAAAACAACATGGATCCAGTGCACAGTCTGATCAGACGTTGTTCTCTAGTAGCTTGTTCATGATCTGTAGCAACTAAACGTAGACTGCAAGCTTCTACGTACATTGGACTCCATTGGACCACAGTCTGATATGGAAATACTACACCAGGACAAAAAAACAACCCTAATTTTTCATAATATTTTCGACATAATATGTTTTAATGGCTATTGAGTACATTTTTAATATACCCGCATCCATACGCATAGATATATTGTAATTTTCTTCAGATGTCGTAAATTCATCAAGTGATACATAGTTATTGTTAACCAGAAGTAGAGTACTTTGATTAGGTACTTTGATTATTCATTTGAATACCTTGAATACTTTGATTCGTACAGCACATTGATTAGGTACTTTGATTATCCAGAATACCTTGAATACTTTGATTCTATGCTGAAGTTATATCTATTTTTAGCACAACTTCATGCATATTAATCGTTTGTGTAAGTTTTGAATATATTTCATAGTTCAGTAAACTTGACTGACCCATTTACAAGGAAGGTCATTGGACTGATCTTTGAACCATAATAAAGCAAATTACTACGTCGATCTTTTCTTCTCTTAGAGTCATGATTAATTGAATGTTTCATTTTAAGTCACACAATTCAATATCTACACATAACTTCAGACTTACATATTGAATGTTCGAATGACTGTTACCTCATCTACAAGCTTAAACAGACAAAGAAGAGGCAAATGTGTTGATACACTTCTCACTACCCTACGCACAGCAAGACTACGCCAAAACCAGCGCCCAGCTGCAGTACGGATGCTGTTGGGTGGAAAAAAGTCAAAATATTGTCGTAAGACATTGTTGGACCAACAAATCGACATATTTTCGACTGTATACGCTGTTGGCTCTAAATGGGACCACAATCGATCGAGCACGTAGCAGACGTGTAAGAGATATGACGTCAAGGCAGGACCGTGTCATCAGGTTAGGCCCAACAGCGGGATAGGTTTAAGACTGCAAAGGAGACCGTTAATAAATCGCATGGACTTCACAACATGGGAATATCGGACCAAACTGAACGAAACAGATATGTTTTTCGACCTACATACACTTTTTTTCAAATTGTGTTGACGTCCGGTGTATATTTAGTCCATGAGCCAGGACCCGAATTTTGACCGATTATTACCACTCGGAGGAAGTAATTCTTTTTGCACTTTTTGATTAGTCTGATATCTATACTTTATGTTTCAGTATGATAGCAATGCCAGAATGGTAGCTTATGCCTCGAAAAACCCTTGTTTTCAGAGGTACCCTTTACTCACATTTTTTCTTCTGATTTCTGACGAAATAAAATATACATTGATTCAGCCCCGAACATTACTCTTTTTGGACAATTCCTGGTCTATAATTGGGATAAAGGAGAGGGCAGTACATTGAGAAGGTTTACAGTGGTCTAAACTGTCATATATTACATTCTTTTAGTGTACGCAGAGAACCTCGTACTTGGACTGGAATTCTAAGGGAAAATTGGAAAATAATAGTGCTTTTTGGACAAATAAAGCATTTTTTAAATCCGTTTGCACTCTTTTATTTGCCTAATGTCTAAGGGCAGTGTTTCACTATGATATCAATGTCAGTATGGTAGCTTATGCCCCAGAAAATACTTGTTTTAAGGGGCACCCTTTACTCACAAATTTTTCTTCTGTCCTCTGGTGAAACAAAACATGCATTGGTTTAGCCCTGAACATTACTACTTTTACAAAGCTCTTGATTATACATTGTGATAAAGGATGGGGCAATGCAATGAGAAGTTTAGAAGTAGTCTAAAATGATATTTGTTTAATGTATTTAGTGTACGCAGAGAACTAGTTACTTGGGACTCGAATTCCCAGGAAATAAGCAAATAATAGTGCACATTGAACAAATTAAGCCATTTTTGTATCTTTTTGCAATGTCTGAATTGTCTGTTATCTTAGGACATTGTTTCCTCGTTATATCAATGTCAGAGTACTAGCTAATACCCCACTTATATTTAGGGGTATACTTTACTCACACGTTTTTCCTTTGATCTCTAATGAAACAAATCAAACTTATGTTCGACCCTTTATATTAAATCTCTTGCAAAATTCTTGAATTGTAATGAACATAAGGACTGGAGAAGCATATTGAGAAGTTTTAGATTTGTCTTAAATATTATTTGTTGTGTGATTCTAGTGTACACAGAGAATTATTACTTACACTCGAATTTTCAGAAAAATAAACAACAAAGAATATTGCTTTTTGGACAAGTAAAGCAAGTTTTGTTACCCAAATGAATTTTAAATTAGCACTGTTATTAGGTTATATTATATGGGCAGGATTTTCGTGTCCAGCTATCCAACAAATATCCAACAAATAATGCTTTTATACGTTTTGTTGATCACAGAATTTACATTTATTGTAAATACAATAAATGGATATTCTGCAGTCTACAAAACGTCTAAAATGCATTATTTATTAGATACCAAGGCCCGGTTGTATAAAAATTGGTTAGCGCCAACTAAATGGTAAAATATCTGTTTGGGTTAAAATTAACTGTGTTGTCAAAACAGGTATTTAACCACTAGTTAGCGCTTACCGAAGTTTGAGGGGCGTCCGTGGCCGAGTGGTTAGAGTCGCTGACTCAGGATCACTTGCCCCTCACCTCTGTTGGTTCGAATCCCGCCAGGGACGTATGAACTTTCATGTGAGGAAGCTATCCAGCTGGCTTGCGGAACGTCGGTGGTTCTACCCAGGTGCTCACTTGGGGTCTTCCTCCACCATTCAAAGCTGGAAACAGGTCAAAAGAAGGGAGTTCCTTCCTGGGCACGCCCAGTCTACTACTCGGTCATATGGGCAACCGGCAACCGAGGATAAATAACCTAAAAAAAAAACAATACCGAAGTTTATACAACAGGGCCAAAGTGGTTTGTGATGTAACCAAAAATGGCTGGATACGAAAATAATACTGACTTTGTCGGCATAATTTCTTTAATCACCGCAGATCAGAATTTTTTTTTAAAAAAAACCATAACACCATAATTAAAAGTAAATTCTTCATTTAATGTTAGATTACTTCAAACCATGAAAGCATAAACAGTACAAGTAACTATACCAACTACTGTTTCATGCTAAATACTAGTACGTAGAGACCCATGTATTATTTGAAAGAGGACACAGAAAAGCTAAATCCTCGTGAAATTGAATAAGACAAAGGGAGGGGGAAATAATTTAATTGTGAAACTAAATTAGTTGGAGCGAATGGCATTGTGAGATTTTTGAATGAAATATTTCTGACAGATAGCCTGTGCCAAAACAAATTTTTATCCATATATATTGGTTTTTAACGTAACTCAGTGATTCATCTATTAGTGTATCAAACAAAGAGCCAATACGGCTATATCGTGTGCATGATTTCTATGGAGAAATACGATTGTGAAGTTTCTATAAAATATATTTCAATGGAAAAATATAACCTATGCAAACAATGAGTTCTCCTAAAAAGCCCCCCCCCCCCCCCCCTTCCCTCTTTTTGTCTTAAAACTCAATATTTGCAGTGGAAGGATAGACAAAGTGCTCTCATGGTATATTTGTACAATGCATACAAAAATTATATTATAACACAATATGAAAAATTACTTTAGTTAATGTGATTACAAGCAGTTCACTTGCTTTTCCCGTTTCATCTTTTTGGGAAGAAAAAAACTTTCTATCTGAATCTTGAAATTAAGGCGAGAGTGATTACACCAATTGTTTCGCAAGGTATCCTTTGAACTATACAGCATATGAAATGTATGGAAAATCGGAAATTGTGTTTGTCATTTTGTCAGGTATTAACATGCTAAAATATATAAGTGTTCGGACTTTGTATTTCTTATGTTTGCACGGATAAACATATTGGCCATGTGTTATTTAACTCAATTTCATATTCGTGTGTACATATGGTCTAATTATACACTGTACTTAACTTCAATATACGAAATGGTTTAAGGAAAAGGAAACAACACGGCTACAGTACTGCCAAGCCTCTTTGCCGAAAGAAAAATGTTACAAAATAGCTTTTTGAAGTCAAGTTGTCCCGGAACTGATCAGTGATAAAGAAAACCTTGTAACAGGTACGTACATAATTAGATGAAGCCGATTGCTATTTGACGTAATATACTAGAATAAAAACGAAAAATGACGTTAAAATAAATGATAAAGCTAAACTTAGAATATGTTATACCAATTAAACAGATGCTAGAAAACAAAATGATATTTACAAAACAACATAACAATGTCAAATTGCATCATGCAGAGTTTAAACGGACAGTTAAGAAAGCAAGAGTCGCTACCTGGGTTTCTTTACAGTGTATATCTACTGCAGAAATGAATTGATATGAAGTGAAAGAAATGATACAAAGAAAGCAATGCTGATGTTTTGCATTCGAAACAAACCATTGAAATGCAGTATCATGACATTTGGCAGCAATTACAACCTTTTATTTTACTATCGCACATGATCAATCCTTCCAAAAAAATTTAAGGCTACCCATGCATTAATTCATATAAGAAGACAATATACAGTCACCTATGTAAAGCATTGGAACGATTGGTATTCTTGAAAAAAGCTTCATGCTGTTGATCATTTAGACCAGTACAATCAAAGACATGTTGATATAACGAGGAGCGGAAATGTCATCTGAAATACATGGCAATGAAATACTTTTGTCATTCTTCAGCACTTGATAGTTATTGATATCAGGAATGTTAAGTGCTTGCGAGAATTCTTTTATCCCGCCATTCATTTCTTTGTAAAGTTTCTTACTTGTAGAAGGAAAAACCAAATTACTACTGGTCTTAGTTTCATTTATGATAGCATATGTTCATTCATACATAGTTCTAATCGTTCAAAGTACACAAACAGCAAATCAGTCTATAATGCTGTTTACCGAAGCTATACAAAGAGCACATCACTGTGAATAAGTTATATTGTTTGAAAAAGAATAGCAGATTTAGACAGATTGTACCTAGGAAAGACATTTTCAAGCATTCAAAAGGTTGTTTTTAAAAATCATATGTGGTTATATTCACTGTATGAATAAACTTTTCTTTCGAGTTGGAACCAAAATCAGAATTGTTTTCCCCACGATTTTCAGGGTTGATGTAAGTATATGCACAAGTCCGAACACTCATGTGATATTGTCGACATGTCAACGTTATCAAATAACCCAGAAACATAGAACGCCCTCGAGTTTTTTTTTTTCATTTCATTTTCTTGTTATCTTGCAAAAATTACTTTATTTTGCAACACTCGATAAAAGCTACAAAGTCGAAATGCTTTTTGAAGAATAAAAAAAAAAAGATTATGTTGAAGTTTATTTCAGTACTACTTTAAATAATGCATCTCAATTTATAATTTATATATATACATGTCTGTAGGTTAACTCACCCGTATTGGAATATGTAGTTATGCATGAAACTGGGGGACAACGAAAGGACTTTCATTCTTTCTTTGTCCCCGTCCCCTAATGGAAATCACACAATTAGCGATAACATAATCACGAGGGCAACTCTACAAACAATTCTTAAGGAGATTTTTCAATAACGCGTGCTTAGATATGATAAATATACTCGTAGATTTACATGTATGCTTTATCATGCAGAAGGATCGTTGCCTGAGCAGTCCTACCATTAGTATAAAACTATTTTGCAATCTCTTTGCTGTGAATATTTATGTGGTGATGGTAATAATGAATATTAATATGAAACAGAGGATAGATTGGAGCGATATTTGGTGTCTAAGATTTCAGACTACAGACAGTTAAAAGGCTGTGTTAATGAAGAGATTTTATCTGTGCTATTTCTAAAAATCCGTGCCAAATCGATATAATAGACGAAAATATAACATATTTTATCTGTTCAAGTCAACACGTGCTATACAAACTAAAGGGCTTGTCAGTGAAAGTAAATGCATCAAATTCATTAACAGGTACCTCAGAAACGAACGACTATTTTGAAACAAACTACAATAGATACTGGTACCATCCACACTATTAGCCTACTATTGGATCGTATGCTATATTTAATATAGGAAGAACTGAGATGACAATAATTTACTTACAGACAGAGAGACATGTAGATGGGCGGCGATTTGATACGTACGACCACTGGGCTTAAAAACTGCTCTTCTTTTCACATGTCCAGACTCAGACTCAATATAAAATGTACAATAAATAAAACATCTACGAATCTTTTTAAAATACACAAGACGTTTGTTTGTTTTTGTTGTGTTTTTGTGGTTTTTGCATCAAATCATAGACAATGTCATATATTCAAGGCAAAATAGAATTAGACGGTTCATAGATTTAACAACGAAATGTATTCTCTGCGTACACTCTAAATATTTTTTTTCATTTCCAAACCTTAATCTTATTCTTGAAAAATGAAAAAATACCCATTTTACAGTATTCTAATCTTTTAAGTAATTGATGTAATAATCTGCATAAAAGTATGCTCATACTTAGTGTGTCCAGATGACATAAATGTGTAAAACGTAATACAAATCATCGATTAATTATATCAACCACAGGCTATATTTCAAAGCAAATGACACTTGCTTTGGATGCCCATTTATTAAAAGAATGATGCTTTAGGCCTAAACTTAGAAATAAATCAACGAGGTTTTTAGTATATATAATACACAATTCTGAGGTTAAACATAGGTTGGTGTATTGACATAAGATTTTGTCGCCTTGTATTTACACTAGAATTACCCCCATTAAAATCTATTAATTTGGTTGCGAACGACATAGTTCATATAATTGTATGATATCTATTTCATTACAGAAATATGATTTTCTAGTATAGAACTTTTAATTTATATTAAATCAGTTGTTCATTGTTAAATTAAGTTAAAATAAACGTGCATGTGATTTCAGTTTTGTTTAGTAATGTAAAATCCGATTTTGCACTGAGTTCTTAATATTTGTACACAAAATGACCACCATATGCTTTATACAAAGTTTTGGAATCAATTGGGAACACTGGCAATGCATAAGGATCCGCTTAAACAGCTTGAAACACTGAGAATCCTTATTCAAATATAGGTACGAACATTTCAGGGTACGAATCGGTCATATTTTCTTCGGTTTCTCGGGACTCTTTCCAAGGTTTTTGTGTCATGAATCGGGCTTGAATAAATAACTAGACATCACAAATTGTATTTGTGAGTCCTAATATGTAGCAAGATGCATTTTGGCTTCCGAAAAGTGAAAAATTGTCGAACAAAAATGCGTGTATTACGTTTGACGAAGGGGCCGGTACATTGTTTTCTGAATTATAGTCTAGAAAGATCATATAACTGAGTTTAAATAAAATGAGACTGAAACTAAGTTCCCAAAGATTGTTTTGACATAGAACAAATTTGCGAACAACTTTTTAATTTATCATACACGTCCGAAAGAAATCGCATCAACTTTTTCATTTTTGACAGGGTAGAAATGGGGTGGTATCAGAAAGTGGTGATTTTCTTGGCATAAGCTACCAATTTCCGACTGCTATCATACCAATTAGTTAACTACACATATCAAACAACTCAGAAAGTGCAAAAAGAATTACTCCATCCAAGTGGTAATAAAAAGTTGTCTGGCTCATGGACTAATTGGGTGTTTTCTTGTTAATGAAATTTACTACAAACAAGATTTTGTGAACTTCACAAGGTGAAGTTATTGCTTTAAATGTGTATGTATTTCATTTTGTTTAAATCTGTTTTGATGTCTTTGCGTAAGAAGGGAATGAAAGGGAAGTTGCGTTTCTTTTTTTTTTTGCCTAGTATATTTTCTAAAAACAACAAGAAATCTTTTTTCCAGATCCTGGCTAATTTTTAAAGATGGGATTGATTAACTAGTACTGCACTTAGTGACTAATTAATTCTTCAAATGTTGGGGTTCTCGGGATCTCGGGACACCTGTTAGTGCCGACCCTCATTGTTACGGCACAGAAAACACGAGGAAGAAAGAAAGAATAGAGAACGATTTTATTTGAGTTAACAGTGATGTAGTTTCGGACAAACACTAGTATTTTCGTAGGTGTTGTTATAAAATCTCGTAACCACGGCTTGATTCAAGCCTTAGTTACGAGATTTTCTAATAACACTGACAGTTTACCAAAACATAATGGTTAACCCAGTCTATTTTTAGCACAAAATCCATTGCCATTTGCGGTTGTCAGCAATCTCTCCTTCTCTCTCTTTTTCGATTACGAATACGAATGTCAAATGCAAATATGTTTTGGAAGTGAAGGCAGATTTTGTCTGGGAAAAGAATCTCGTTTCTTCCATTACCTGAAAATGTATGTAATAGTAAAGTAAAATTTATATTGTTAAAGGATTATCCCAATACAAAGAAGTTATTTCTTGTAAAAAAAACAGAAGTGTGGAGAAAAGTTTATAGTTCTTTTTTTATCTAAATGTTTTAACACATTACGACAGTGGCTTTGGAAAAAATGTGGAAAAAGAAGTATTTGCTTGTGATAATTTCTTTATTCCCCATAATTTTTAACGTCGCATGAGGTAAACTGTACTATGTTGCAAAAGGTAAAACTGTACTTTATCATTTGCTTGAAATGTTCGTATGTAAGACATTTACATGTAGACAAGTCTAGAAATTTGCCGCCTGGTGATGAATTCATACATAAATGTTCTTGTTCTAGTTTGTGAATACATTAAATAAAATGTCCTGTTCTGAGGCCAGATTTCTTAGAATTTAAAGAAAAAAGGCATTTTTACTGTCTGAAGTTTTTTGAAACGTGAAAATTGAGTCTTTATGTTGCTTTTTATAAATCCAGACGTTGAAAAAAAATGTAAACATGCCAGTTCTAATTTCGGACAGTTAGTTCTAAATCTTTATTTCAAAAAGTGAAGTTATGAATAGTGTTTTAAGAAATTTTAATGCTTAAGTACACGCAGAAATGTAGGCTTGTAGTTACACGGCATTTTACTGCTACGACATTACTACCGCAATTAAGTAATATCAATGTTGAAGTTGTAAGACTTCTGGCGTTGCATTTACCAACCTTTCTTATTCCCGAGTTACCTTTTGAAAAATGCAACATTCATTTTCATTGGTCAGGAAACAAAACCTGTTAATTCAGATAGGTTGTTATGTAAATTAGAATATGGCAACCATTTTAGAATAGCAATGGATTTTGTGCTAAAAAAGGCCTGGGTTTGCCGTAATGTATTGATAAACCATCGGCGTTGTTATACTACGTATAACTACGTGTAACTACGGCTTGATTCAAAAACTATTGTTTGTCCGAAATTCCATCACGTTTTACTGGATAAAATCGTTCCCTGTTGTTGGTGACATCACATTTTTCACGACTCACCCTTTTGTACTAGTCAGCTTACTCTTTGACATGTAGGTTGACAGTTATGCTCTATAGTCCTATGAAATCAATAGAAAAGGCGCGTGAGACGTCTCTGATCAATAAGATTGGATTAAGATCAACTTTTACCTCAATATTTCTCAGCCCTTTTTCGTCGTCTGAAGCTTATTTTAAATTTGACCGATCCCATTTTTGTTCATGGCGGGAAAAGGATAACACAATTGCGTGAATGTTGTACATAGTTAAAACAACATTCCTCGTGGGTGTTCAGTAATTGGCATCAAACTTGCATGTCGAGACTACATTGACATCTATATGTCCGGAATTTTACATTGTGTCATAGACAAGATGATCTATTGAAACGTTGATCAATGATTCAAAAGCAAAAATGTTTGTATTTTCGTCTTTGGTAGAAAATGGTCGACAAAATATTCAGACAAAAAAGAAAATGCGTTCCTCTTCTGTCTTATATTGTTTCTACAGACTTAACCGAGGGGTTCCGCACGAAGTATAGGGTGATGGCGCGTCCCATTGAGCGTAAAGAACGCTTCGTCCTAAAACATCTTACGAAATCTCAAGATATCTCAAGAAATATCGCTCTAAAGAAGGCCCCTCTGGTTTGGAAAATCTTGCAAGAGAAGACTTTTGAAACATTTACAGAAAAGAAGAACATTCTAATGCGCAGTATTACCGTCAATATTTGCCATGCTATTTACACTGTACCAATTGCTTGTGTTGCAGCACTTGGTATGTTTTTTATCGTCTGCAACATCATAATTTGCACCATTCTAAATTTGTGTCGTTTCGGGAAGGGATAATTGCCTGTATCAGAAAATAATCTGAAACCTCCTTTTTTTGTAAATCTCGAACAAAATATGATTTTATGAGTGCGGTTAAGCTGTTAAAAGCATTCTGAACATTAAGTGTGTTATGAAATATATCTTAGTTTTTGATTCACCAAGGGAAAACAGATCATTTAGAAAGTTCGGAAAGTGTTATTTGTTTTTAGATTAGAAATATGAGCCATGATCTAGAGACGAGTCCTTCTGACATTTGAGCCCAACATGGAACCCGATCAGCTTGCGAATACACGCAGTCTGATCAATAGCCTACATTCTGTTCTGAAACCATTTTCACAAAATGACTTTTTTTACGCTGAACTAGATAAAATACTTATGTAAATTATTATGATAATGATGGAATTGCTTGTGACAAGCAATTTCTTCATTTCGCACAATGTTTTGTACTCAGAAAGATAAAAAAGTAATAAATGCACTGTATTCACTTGAACTTTCCGTCGGCAACATTTTTGAAATTGGACCAGGCTAGAATTTTTATGTCTGGTTATCGTTGAAGAACTTTAAGCCACTCTGAAAGCAGTAAATATCCTGATCAGATTGCACCCAGTCATATGCTGATCTGTAAATCGGTAGCCCCAACTGCTGTATGGACCCTTTTCCCGATCGTAGCGATGAATAGATTAAGAATTTGTGCAAATGCGAAATAAATCTCGATAGAAAAAAGATAACTCCGTAACTTGCAATGACAATGTTCATATTATTTGATTATGCACATATGATATTTTTTTTAGGAAATTGAGCATGTAAGTTATTTGGATAAACGTATTTTGTTTATCAAATATTTAACAAAAAAGTTATGAGCTTATTTTCATTTTTAAAGATCCACCAGAATTTGATTTTTTGATGTTGTTAAATTACAATTTACATGTAACTAAGTTCTTTTTCAATTCTATTTGATTGAAATCCTTATGTAAGGAATTCATACGCGACGTGAATCAATATCTGGAAAAGAAGACTACAGCATTTAATAATACGCATACGCACAGTCTGATCATAAACCATAACGTTCCTAATGGCTGCTTCACGACCTGTACCGGGCACACTAAGGATTAGGTATTGATCCTGATCAGACTTTACTTTGGCGCAGACTGATCGATATCCAATATGGTCTCAATAGGGATAATTGTTGTGCTAAAATAATTCGATTTTACCCTTATAGAGTAAAAGTACTATTGCGTTTGTCTAAGCAAACGTCACATTTATTCGATAAAATCGATCCCTATTTCACGAAGGATCTTTCGTCAAACAGACGTCACGTTTACTTGATAAAAATCGATCCCTATTTCACGAAGGATCTTTCGTCAAACAGACGTCACGTTTACTTGATAAAAATCGATCCCTATTTCACGAAGGATCTTTCGTCAAACAGACGTCACGTTTATTCGATAAAATCGATCCCTATTTCACGAAGGATCTTTCGTCAAACAGACGTCACGTTTATTCGATAAAATCGATCCCTATTTCACGAAGGATCTTTCGTCAAACAGACGTCACGGTTATTTGATAAAATCGATCCCTATTTCACGAAGGATCTTTCGTCAAACAGACGTCACGTTCATTCGATAAAATCGATCCCTATTTCACGAAGGATCTTTCTTCAAACAGACGTCACGGTTATTTGATAAAAATCGATCCCTATTTCACGAAGGATCTTTCTTCAAACAGACGTCACGGTTATTTGATAAAAATCGATCCCTATTTCACGAAGGATCTTTCTTCAAACAGACGTCACGGTTATTCGATAAAATCGATCCCTATTTCACGAAGGATCTTTCTTCAAACAGACGTCACGGTTATTTGATAAAATCGATCCCTATTTCACGAAGGATCTTTCTTCAAACAGATGTCACGTTTATTCGATAAAATCGATCCCTATTTCACGAAGGATCTTTCGTCAAACAGACGTCAAGTTTATTCGATAAAATCGATCCCTATTTCACGAAGGATCTTTCGTCAAACAAACGTCACGTTTATTCGATAAAATCGATCCCTATTTCACGAAGGATCTTTCGTCAAACAGACGTCACGTTTATTCGATAAAATCGATCCCTATTTCACGAAGGACCTTTCGTCAAACAGACGTCACGGTTATTTGATAAAAATCGATCCCTATTTTACGAAGGATCTTTCTTCAAACAGACGTCACGGTTATTTGATAAAAATCGATCCCTATTTCACGAAGGATCTTTCTTCAAACAGACGTCACGGTTATTCGATAAAATCGATCCCTATTTCACGAAGGATCTTTCTTCAAACAGACGTCACGGTTATTTGATAAAATCGATCCCTATTTCACGAAGGATCTTTCGTCAAACAGACGTCACGGTTATTTGATAAAATCAATCCTTATTTCACGAAGGACCTTTCGTCATACAGACGTCACGGTTTAGTTCTAGGGCGTTATTTTCTTCATGTCAAACCCAAAGCAACACAAAGTACACGTATTTCTAAGAATACACACAAATATCCCATTTTAGAAAGTACATGTTACTTATAATTCTTTTCATGTCACCAAATACGTATACCCTTTTCGAGAAAACCTCCCTCTAGTATTGAAATACATGTATACATGTCAACAAAACAAATATAACCCAATAGCATTTTTTTTCATTTTCACAAAATAGAAAACGTCCAAGAAAATGGACGAGGACTATTTGTTATTCAGCATCATTTCTTAAATAATGTTTTAAAACGATATCTTCAGTATTCAGGGCCCCATTATTGTGTAAGAAAGGTTTAAAGCGTAAAATTCGTATTGGAGACGTAATGATGTGTCAAGATTTGGAATTCTAGATTTATTGTTTTTCTTCACGTACTCATTTGGGACGGGCTTACGCTTTTCCGAAGTATACTTGAATTTAATTAAACTTTGCATTCATATTCACAATTTTCGCCATGGTCAGTGGAGTGCCATTATCGTCAAGCAGAGCAGCTGGAATATGATCCTTTCATGATATGTTTTACCGTACCGTCGTGAATTCATGCCCAACGATCCTCGGCACGCAGAGAGGTCGACGGTTTCCATAAGTAGCTGCTTGATGCATTTCTATTTAACCTCTCGACAAATCTCGAGATTTCTGACACAAGTGGAATGCAAATAAATGCATAAGTTCTCCTCACCATTACCATAATCACGACCATAGCCCTTCATATTATTTGGACGATGATGTTCGATTTTAGTCGCATGCGATAAAAAGACTCAAAACGACAAACAAAACAACTAAGGTATAAATGTTGATGCGAATAGTTCTATTGCAATTTTACGTCGAAGCTACCGAAATAACGTAGGGTATTATATCCATCATTAATGCATAAAATGTTTATTTTCGGGCCATTATAGTCATTCATTATCGGGAAGAAACCGGGCCGTTATCGACAGAAAACGTGTATTATTCAGAAAATTCACGTCCGATATCCGCCCGCCTTTTCATTTATCCTCGATTTGAACTTTCAAAATAAACAACTGCCCTTTTACCGCAAAATTCTCAACGTCTATGTTGAATAAGAGACGTTCGCCTTTGGTGCCAAATAATGACGTAACGTTTCGGAAGATTTATCAGAACAAAACAGCTATGGTGGACATTTTTGCTCAATTCATTTTTGTCGCACGTATCAATAAGTTTGGGTTTTTATGCATTATAGCATCAATTCACGTATTTTTCGGTCGTTAACATTCGCAGAGGCCCTCAAAATACGAAAACAACCCTCGTGCTACGCACTCGGGCGTTAACGTATTTCTTGTGCCTCTGCGAATGTTAACGACCTCAAAAACGTGAATTAACCATTATAATAGATATCAGTTCCTTCCACTTGGAACACCACGGACAATTCTGTCGAATCATACCTTGGATGTAAGTCGTGAAACTACTTTCAGATTATGAATAGAATAGAATAGAACAACAACACAAAACGTTTGTTTGTGACTCATGTCAACAATGAAGCGACAATGATACTGAAATACATTGTTTGCACTTCCAGTGAACTCTCTTTTCAGAATGAGTACAACCTGCAAGCCCTGTAAGTTGCTATGGTTGTTCATTTTGATGACAACGAAAACTACTTTATGAAGCGTAATTACTTCCGCTTAAGAAATGCGATTTTTTAAACATTTCTTCATACACATACTTCCGAGTCGATGATTCGATAGAATTGTCCGAGGTTGTCCAAATGTTGTTCCTTCGTGTAACATTGGGCGTCGTTCATGACAACGGAAATTAACGAGAATAGGTTTAGTATGACAGATGGAATACATTTTAAAATATAACCTCGGTAGAATACGTGCGTAGAAACTTTAATTTTAACACAGATTAATGTATTTCTTCATTGAAGATGCGTTAAGATAAAAGGATACAATTACCAATAAATTTACGGAATTTGTTCTCGTGGTTTTATTTGAAATTATTATACGTATTATCAATTTCAAAACAGTAATCTCAGTTTATTTGTATTTCTATTAATCACGGTTTGTAATCACGTGACCTTATTTAATGATATTGTCGCTTTTCAACAAAAACCCGAAACAGCAGCTTGTTTCAAGCTGCAGTTACGTTTTTTTTTGTTGAAAAGCGACGATATTTTTCTTTACTTTTCTGAACAAACACGCATTTTATTTAATATTTATTTCTTTTTTCTCAAATTGTATGGTCCAGCGTGTTTTCATATACCGATAGCTTCTTTATTAGATGTAACTTTATTATTAGACTTATTATTAGATTAGACTTTAAGTTACCAAACGGCTCATTATTATTAGACTTTATTTGACCACATTTTGATCCGGAAACATAGTTTTCAAAAATCTCACAAGGGTTCCTTTTCCAGATCCGAGTAACACGGGTGGGCATCAGGGGAGCTACCTCGAAAATGTGTTAACGTAAATTTGTTCCCACGCCACACCCGGGAATGTCGAGGCTGTGGAAATCCTCGTATTTTGACAAACGGACAAAGGTGACCTGTCCCTGTCATTTGTTTTTTTCTTTCAAAGAGCGCATTACTTAAAAATCTGGCGATGCAGTGCAATGCTTATATGCTTTAGCAATGCATGAAAACCGAAAACCCCATTAAATAGTGGAAAATACGAACAGGACGACATTAATTCCAGGACAGGTGGATTGCATTTTTGCCCTGTGTTGACATATCGGCAGGCATCTCGAGGCAGATATTGTACTTTATTTTCAGTTTCTGACCACTATCACATGTTCTCATTCAACAAAAAATTAAGATGTTCTTGTCTCCTGAACAGATTACCTGTCCCAAAACTCATTCGTGTTGTTCCCAGACCATCGAGGTAGCGGTAATCTATCGAGATAGTTCCCACGCGTCCCAAACATCTAGCCTTCTGATATATTGATGTGTTGATACACCTTAATGATTCTGGACAGCGACCTAATGGCTAGTCGGCGAAAATCAGTTCCGCTAGTCACAGAACTGTGATGCACATGCAATATCTAATTATAGCAGATTTTTTGAGTCCAAATAAAAAAATATAAATGAATTTAAAAAATGATTTCAGAAATATAAATAAATTTCCGCCATCTTAACGATATCACGTGACATTCACCACGGTCACGTGATTTATATGCCTGCAGTGATAATGTAAGGCATTGTCGCTGTGTGGAGTTTTGTCCCGAACACTGTTCTGTGTCATTCCATTGAGTACCGGACTGTTCGGCACACTCGGAACTGCCAATGGAACGCACCCAATATCTATGACACTGCACACGTGACGCACGTGACCTTTGCTTATCTGGATTTTGTCCAATATCCTGACAGTTCATTCCACACACGCACTGTATATGTGATAGTTGTCAATCGAGACAAATTTACAGCATAAAACAATATCTATGTAATAATCAGATACTGAAAATAAATATTTGTGTATAAACGTGCTAAACTTTTTTGGCACAGTATATTTTATCCTTTGTTTTGCAGGCAATTGAGATCCTGGAGTAAAAGTAATAGAAACTACAAAATACTTTATTAGACATACAAACGCTTTGAAACAAAATATTACAATTGAAAAACACTTTTGCATTGCAATAAAGACTAGCTTTGAAAAGTGACAGATTTAGAATATTTCTTCGAGTCCGAAATCTTATTTTGAAATGTAACCTGTCACGCTAAAAGCGACGATCTAGCCGGGAGTTGTGGAAAATAATGACCAAGTCAGTCATCACAGACTGTGCATGCTTGCTAGACAAAGAGGTAGAAACTTTTCACTTTAAAATTAATTCAATTTAGATTTTTTAACCCTACTGCATGTTCATTTTCTGAATGTATTTCTTAACCTTTCCCCAAACAAGACCGTTTAAAGTCCTTAGACTTGGGAAAACATTGAGACAAAAGACGAAAATTCTGAATAGCATGTTGTCCTTTTGCTTCAATATCTTGGCTGTAATGTACACAAATCTTATCTATTGAAATCTGTTTTGTCCTCTGCTACAGATTTCAAATTGAGTCCACCTTTTGTAATTTTAGAAAAGCTTAAATTGTTTTAATGGACTTCATTGTGGCATGCATTCTGCAAGTGAACGTTGCCATAGTTTACACCAGGAAATTGACGAGGGTATCTCTTTTTAATTTCCGCTTTCACGGACGACGCCCGAAAGATGTACGAAGTGTTTGATATCTAACGATCGTTTGTAATTCTTAAGAGAGTTTCTGACTTTTTTGACAAGCTTTCAATTGTGTGGCCTGGTAATGACTTCAGAAATAACCATATTGGATCATGGTGCATCGTTCATTCAACTACGGTTCTGAGTAACGCTACACGAGGAATATTCTATGATGTACCATGGCTTATTTCTATTCTATCATAAAGAAATTGAATATTTAGACTGAATTGTTCTCTGAGTTTTAAAAAATCCGGGAGTGTGGATTAATTCGTTTACATAACAATCTCAGTCAGGAAAGTATAAATTATAAAGGCCAAAAGGGAGATGCTGCTGAAAGTAATCATTTTCTCCAGTCTGAATATGTCACGCTAAAAGGGACCTTATCCGAACTCCTCCAACAATCTCAATGTTGACAGACTTGTCAGACCCAGCACATGTCAACCAAATCCCGTATGCGAAAAATGAACATATAGTATGATAGGGGAAACATTCCAGATTTAGAAAATTGCATAAAAGTGAAAAGTGTCGGCCCTAGTCTGGCTGCGCGGACTGCGCAGACTGACTAGGGTCGATATTTTTCACAAATCCGAAAAGGTCCCTTTTAGCGTGACGGGTCACATATGTCCTTTTTATACCTTGGGAACGCCAAAATTATGATGGTGTAAAATATGCTCATTTCTACACAAATGTTGATTAGAATGTTAATATTTTGCAGATGTCATTTTTCAGGGACATTAAAATACTAAATCGTTCGCATCTCATTTGAATTTATGAATTTGCGCTTATTGTTTTGTAATATTAAACACCAATTAGCGTTTGCAGTAATTAGACAACAAGAAATATCTGTTCGAAAATGAGCAATAACAGACAGACTGATTTTGCTTATCAAGGTTATATGCAAATTGTTTTCCCGTCTAAATTGAGAAATATTATGACATGCATTTTGATGCGACAATCCAACGCTAGTAAAATGCTGTGAATTAGTCAAAAGTACATACTGGTCCGAATCTAGTACAATGTTTGATATAGTGATCCCGCGATCTACTGATTCCCGCCAAACAATGAAGACCATACTCATTAACTAAGTACAGGTCATTCTGGTCAAAACAAAATCCCGTGTGTTTTTGATGATACAGGGTGCCAACATGCATTTTTGTGATAACATATATTCCTGTTATCGATATCCGTTTCTTGACATTTCGGGAGAGGCGGTATTTTCCCAGAATTTGGCCATTTCCAGGTAGCTTAAATACGTCACAAATTCAATGCAAACATTCTAGTTGATATAACTCCTACATTTATAAACGGATTTGGATAAAAAAAAAATCACAGAATGTTTCTAATTACCTGACCATGTACATTCTGTTGATGTTTGTACCATTTTATTCTGCGTCATGGGAAAAGAGGACTTGATGCAAAAATGTTCTTTGACATAATTCCTTAAAAGATTATTGGCGGATTTTGAAAATGAATACGAAAAGTGTTCATATCCATGACTATGTGTATATTATCACGTATTTTTCATGTAATGCTGCATCATAGAAAAATGGGACTTAATTAAAAAAAGCTGGCATACTGATCAATTTCTCCCCGCCACCAATTCTGTGTTTTAATGTAATAGAAAAACAACATTGTGATATGTTGTGGTAAAGAGCAGAGAAAACAAATCATAATCAACAGCAATATCCCATTTTACACTAAGTCACACATGCAAAGTTTGCAAAACCGACATGTAGCACGAGTATGGATAATCGATTGATTCCAGGTGACATCTTTCAACCGTGTATAAATGCTTTATGAGTAAAAGTATTTTGTTCAAAATTTCGAGTCGCTATCACGAAAATTAAGAGAGACATTGGGAAATAAAATGTGTATACTTTCTTTTGTCTCTCAGTATATACATCTAAATCTATAAAACCTATTAGGCTTGAGAGGCAAAATTACAGCACCTTCATTGGTGCCATCGCAATAACAACCACGTTTTAATCTGTCGAATCTATAATTACAAGAGGGGCGTGGTCTGTATTTTTCTATTATGAAGTGCATCTTATCTTCGATACCTATGATCGACCATCTTCTCTGAAAACCGCAACACGCCTGCAACGACGGCAAGAAACAAGCGGTATCGTATCACATCACATACAGTACGTAGGTACACCGCTCGAAAATGTGTCGATGGCAATTCTTCTCTCCCCGTCTTCTACTAAAGACGGACTGTTTACCTCGCAGAGAAGGTCATCACAAAACTCAAAGAAAGACAATGTTGTTTCGCTTCAGCATACCGTAACACTGTACGTTTAACGGTTCAACGAAAGGTAATAATTATGTCATATCTTTCCAGTTCACAGGAAGAGACCGATACAGAAAATTCAGCTCCATGCAACTGACTGCATCAAACATGGCTTCATTTTCATTGGGTGCGTTCAGGGTTCTCCCATCGGTAACCGAGTGTTTTTACCATTGACTACCGATGGTACCATCGGTAGCCGATGGCACCGTCGGCAACCAACAAACTATGAACGAATATTGAGCCGATCAGTAAAAAAACATGGCGGATAACCAACCACCAATATTTTCAGAAATAAATGGCTAAAAAGAATAACGGTTGCTTCAACTATCACAATAAATTCTTTCAAGAACGGTTAGAGGACGATGCTCTTGTTAATGAAAAAAAAAATATGATTGGGACCGCCGTAGGTGGGTAGTTATCCGCCATCTTTTGAAATCAAAACAAGGCTACCAACGCTACTCGACTTGTCTAGTCGCGGGACAATTGGTGACCAACAAAATATCCATCGGTATACCGATGGTTATCGACGGCTACCGATGGTTACCAACGGTACCGATGGCTAACGATGGGAGAACTCTGAACGCACCCTTTGATATTTACTCGCCAGACACAGATGTATTTTGGCTATGCTTTAGGCGAATTCAAAATTTTTTACCTCAAGACATCGTGTTTGTTTCAGGAAATGGCGATACAAAATGCATTGTACATTTGAAAGCAATAGTTGATGCCATAGGAAATGAAGAGCCGAAGTTTTACCAGTCGTACATGCCTTTTCAGACGCTGATAACACAGGGTCCTTCACTGGGAAGGCGAAAATCTGTTTTGGAAGGTATTTGAACTTTTAAAGCCATCTCTGCGGGGCATGCCATAACTGGAATAACATTAAAACGTCTCTTGAAAATTTTGTCTGCCAGTTGTATCAGCCTGGAACAGATATCACAGAACTGAAAGCTCTTCGGTGGTAGCTATTTCGTCAGCAATACGAATGAAAGATTACCACCTACAAACGCGGCATTTGAGGAAACTGTTAAGCGCACAGCGTTCCAATGCATAACTTGGAACTTTGACATGGTCCCTTGTCCTCCCATTCCAGATCCTGAAATCTTTGGTTGGATAAAGGATCAGGATGTATACCAGCCCTTGACGACCTTGTTGCCAGGACCACATGCACTTCTTGAACTGGTCAAGTGTGGTTGCACAAAATCTAAATGTGGATCAAGAAAGTTCAAATGCAAATCAAGCAATCTGGATTGCACTGAATTGTGCGCGTGTGGAGCAGATGAGTCTACTTGTCAAAACGGAGCAGATGCCGCCAATTGATTTCGCTCATTTTAAGGATTAGGTGATATAACATTATATTGAATTTTATCTAATTTCATCCCGTTTTTACATTCTTTTACGTCGTATTATATGTTTAAAAACAGGTGTAATAGATGTAATTGGACATGCTTGCGATAACGTCAAATCTGGGAACCTTTTAAGCAAGTGTTTATATTAAACGTACTGTAAGCTTTCTATATTTCTCAGAAATGTATAATGTATATACGTGTTGATACTACATACTGTACCATGAATACCGGTATATCAATTTCAAAGGGCGGGCAAACAAGAAAGGGTGGAATATATCAACGTCAACTACAATTTTAATGATTTTATACCTATCCCTATCTATACTTGTGTTCATTAAATGTTTTTACGGTAAACATATTTGATTTAGATCGGACAGTATTGAATTAGATTGATTGCTATGCGTATTCTTTAGACGTAACGTCAAAAGTTGCGGACCAACGTTGTAACACGCATATCGACCGTTTTCCGACGTTAACGTTACGTGAAGGTGTAAAGAAAGTTATAACTTTCCCCAAAACATGAGAAATGACAATTTTTCAATGTTGGCCAAAAGAAGACATTTTCACAATAATACCAATACATGCATACATGAAAATAGCACCGTACAAAATTAATAATCTCAACTATCAATAAATAAACAGCAGAATTATTTCGTAAGTATCGAAAAATCAAGCTCTAATGAATATTGAAAGTGAATATTTTACACCTGTAGGAGAATTGGAGCCGTTTCATACGCTAAATATAACTTGTCAAGTATGCATATTTTTGTTATTAAGATATTTCTACTTGCGCAAATGTAAAAAAAAGAGAAAAGAAATAAACAAATAAAAATAAAAAAAAATGTGAAAATACTTACTAAATAATCGTCTTCAAGTTTACTCGTTAGCAGACAAAAGATAGAATATTCTTTTAAATGGGGTCTACAACAAATGCATTATATGTAGGAAAAATGAAACCCCGAGACTAAATGCTGCAACATATTAGATGAAATCAATGAAATGCTTTACTTAAAAAATGTCTTCTATTATCTCAACGTTTTCTTATGCCTTGGTCAATGCGTTTCTTTCTTTTTTCTGTTACGGGTCTCAAATTTTAACCTTAAGTTGCGTAGACCACAAATAGCAAGATAGTCAAACAAACAACGATAAAACAAGTGGATCTAGAGCATCGATACATGATCGTAAAACGCCATGAATAGTTCTTCACAAATCAACATGACGTCAAATCGTCAAAAACGCGTTTTTGTGACATTTTTAAGACGCTACATCACACTCTATATCTTCGCTAGTTGAAGAGATATTGACAAATGCATTTATTTTTTTCAAATTTTATCCGAGATGTATGTCGAAAATCAATTCAAATTCAAAATATTTTGATTTTCTTAGAAAAAAAGCTATATATGAAAAAATCACCCTTGCATTTGGGACCATTTTAGTGAAAATGTGGCATTTTTAAGACGTTACAAACACAATAAAATAATGATTTTCTTCAACTCCAACCAAGACAAAAAATTAACTACAAAAACTAGAGCTCAGATGTATTTCCCAAAATTTTCTATATTGATTTCTAATCGCTATTGGAAAAATAAATTAGATTTAGAAATTAGACATACCGAAAAAATCAACATGACGTCAAATCGTCAAAAACGCGTTTTTGTGACATTTTTAAGACGCTACATCACACTCTATATCTTCGCTAGTTGAAGAGATATTGACAAATGCATTTATTTTTTCAAATTTTATCCGAGATGTATGTCGAAAATCAATTCAAATTCAAAATATTTTGATTTTCTTGGAAAAAAAGCTATATATGAAAAAATCACCCTTGCATTTGGGACCGTTTTAGTGAAAATGTGACATTTTTAAGACGCTACAAACACGATAAAATAATGATTTTCTTCAACTCCAATCAAGACAAAAAATTAACTACAAAAACTAGAGCTCAGATGTATTTCCCAATTTTTTTTATATTGATTTCTAATCGCTATTGGAAAAATAAATTAGATTTAAAAATTAGACATACCGAAAAAATTACGTTTTTTTAACAGCGTGACGCTACTTATGTCTTTCTTTCCATTCCTCCATAGTTTGTTTACACCATCCAACTGCCGTAAGATTTACGCTATATCTTCTGTGACATCACTGACGTAATTTGCCAAAGTTTGTGCGCTTTAAAAAGTCTTACTTTTTATTCTATTGGGATTCTCGCGAGTTTGTTTGATGTTTCTGTTACACGTGACGACGTCATTTTCTGCGTCAGAGTTTATTTATTTTGTTTATCAAATTGTCTGTATTCAAACAATGTTGAAATTCGACATATATTAATAAATTACAATTCAATATCTTTTATATGATACCAAATACATGTGTGTTTCTCAAATAAAAATAACAAATATGCGGTTTTAAACAGAAGTGCATAGCCAATTTTGGCTTGGTCCGCAACTTTTGACGTTACGTCTTAAAGAAATATACTAAAGTGACGTCACCGGGTTTCAATTACGTTTATTTTGCGTACTCACTGTGGTATAAAAATCGACTTTCATATTTTTTACAATTGTTCAATAAGTGATTGTAAACATGATCTGTTAATATACCAAAAAATACCTACGTCTGCTTGTTAATTAACAACGTTTAAATTGGGTCGTGACGTCAGAAATGGCGTTTAGGGTTATACGCAGTACACAAAATAGTTTTTTCTACGTTAAGATATATGTACTATGAACAAATAAAATCATATTCATCAAATATTTTATCATTTACGTCTTTTATTTTTAAAAGTCCTTTTTCCGGACGTCATTTTTAACGTAACGGCATGAAAATCTCCCGCGTGTACACGGATGTCAAGATGTTGTTTCTTCACCTTCGGTGTATGTACTTCGTAATGGATAATGTTGACAAGCTGTATCATCAAAAGCACACGAAATTACATAGCGCCCTACTCTATTATAGGTAAAAAGCTTGTTTATAAACATCAGTTTATCTCAAGATTACAAATGAAAACACTATTGCACCGCAATAAAGACTTTCTTTGAAAACTGAGATATTTCTTAATAATTCCTCGGGTCTGATATGTTACCCGACCCGCTAAAAGGGACCACTTGTAAATTGTGAAAAATATCAAACCAAGTCAATCAATGCATACTTCGCATGCTCACTAGGCAATGGGGTCGAAATGTTCTTTTTATGTACTGCATGTCCATTTTGGGTCTTTTTTTGACATTACCAGATTTTACAGACTTCCCCTAGTTATATAAATGCACTCTTCTAGCGAATGTGTTTACGTTCGGAGTTGAATATTCCTTGAACGTGTGGATACGTTCGTGGTAAGCCGCTAGAGAATACATGCTTGCAGATGACTCGGAACGTATCAACACAAAATGTCATGTTTTGATACGTTCAGAGTAATCTACATGCAAACGTAATGCTACTTTCGGAATCGTATTTGGACGTGCGGGTACATTCATCGTGGACGCTAACTACTCGGTCGGAGTAATGCCCCCCCCCCCCCACACCTCAAAGATGGCTGAAATTGCCGATTTTTTCTTTATTTTATAATGAAAGATTAAGGGAAAATCCAATTTAGCCTCCTCCAATATTTAAACACTGGCCAGGACAGGGGCTTTAGCCCCCCCCCCCCCCCATATGGAATTGCTTCCAATGGGCCTGATATTGTCCATTTAATTAACGACATACAGTCGCTCCACAGTTCAAACATATGAATCAAGAGTTGTTTATCACGGTGGATAATCACGTAATACAACATTTTCAAAATGTATTTAATAATTTGGTTAATATGGGACCGATTTGAAGGTAGACAGACGACACGCATTAGATGGACGTGGTGATTTTTTGAATAATCAGCTGATAAAAGCATTATCGAAGATCAGCGAAAGTTTTGGTTGATATTCAATTACTTTTTTTATCAGTTGATATTTCAAAAACCCACCACCTCCGGTTAATTCCTGGCATTTTCTAACCTTCTCTGCTCCACTTTATTACTAAAGATAAACTTTTTGAGTTTGGGAATAACATCAATATTTAAAATGATGACCTTCAAGCAGCTGTCAATCCAGAATTGGCCTCTTTCCTTTGTGCTATTTGACAAAAATCTTTAACCCATTACCAGATATCAAAAATGTACACCCATATTCAAAGTTATTACAGAAGACAATTCCAAGTGAATGAAATTTAATTTTTATTTGTCTCTTTGTGTAGAAAACATTGTGAGAAATGAAGAAATTGCTTGTCACAAGCAATTTCTTTATTTTCCACAATATTTTCAAATGTATTTATCTTAAATGGCGTCTAAAGGTGTCAATATTTGGGAATAGGTAATTAAGGTTTACAGACCCTCAAACAATCACCACTTCCTAGCCATACGAAATGCATCAAATTACACACACTTGTTAATACACTTCACATAAATTGATTCACCGTGCCGGATTATATTATTTTACTCTATATTTATATACAAGGGAGGTAATTTTAAACATTTTGGTCAAATATTTCCATAAGTATGCATAAATTCAAACTAATATTTATATTTGGAATGGAAATTCATCACAGTTTAGGAATTAGTGGCACTTTTCAAATTTCGCGTCTGGCTCTTTGGTGGGTTTGAGGGTTTGGATACCTTAAAACATTGACCACATTTTTTCACTGCTTGTGGTTCATTAAGGTAAGTTTGGAGTCAGGGGTTACTTTTTATCCACCAATGATTTTTTTTATTTATACATATGTTGTAAAGTAAGATTTCTTGAACAAAATATTAAAAATCCAGTGTAAGTTTCCTGACTCGTTTTCGTGTAACAGTTATCTGCCCTTGACTATTAATGACCATTTTCGCAAAATTACCCTTGTGCTTTAAAGTCGTATAGCAAATTATTCTGAATGGATAATTTCTAATGTTATATCAATTTAGAGACTTAACATATGTACAAATGTGATGAAAAGATTGAGAATAATATCTTAAAACCATTTTCTGAAAAAAAAATATGGGAAAAGTTGAAAAATCACATTTTTTTAGAAAAATTTGCAACTTTTTTTCAATTTACCAAAAAATTACCCAATGAATATTCCTTGTTTTTGGATATTTTGCAGATAATGCCAAGAGCAAATTTTACGCAAAATAATCATCACACCTTTCCACGCAAATAAAAAAGATATTTGACTTTATCTTACCCCACCCACCCCGTTTTAGCCGAATTATGACAAAAATATCTATATTTTCAAATTAAATCTATAATTTTCTGGCATATCTTTACATTTAGAACAATAAAATACTTCATCTGACGTTCACCATCACAAAAAAGGGGAATGTTTCGCTTTTAAAATTTGATGAAAATTGTAGCATGGGCATTTGGTGCCGCAGAATAAACACAAAATTTGCAAGTCACATGGCCGCTCTCCAAACTAACCTTAACTACGGTTCTGAGTAATGCAAAACGATAAATATTCTGTGATGGCGATAGAACATGGCTTATCGTAGCTTTTCAAAAAAATAACAACAACAACAACAAAAACCTCGTATCTATAGCTCCAAAGAAGCTTTAGAAAGAGTTCTTAAAAAGAGTATCGGTATTTTTCCCTATTATTCCATGAAAAATGATAAGCTAAAATTGATATGCTTGCTGGGTTTTAGAAGGCGTGAGAGTGGGTTCACACGTTTACATAATATTCTTAGATAGAAAAATATAAATTATTAGGAGCTAAAATGAGCTACTGAAAGTCATCATTTTCCCCAGTCTAAATCTGTCTTTTGGACCGTCAAATTATGATTGTATAAACTATAAACGCTTATTCATATACAAATTTTAAGGCCCAGTCACACTACAGCGTATAGAGCCAACGTATGAGTAACGTATCGTATATTTCGGAAAATTATCTATACGCACAACTTTTCAGCGTATGATGTTATTTCAAGATCAATAAACGATTTATTATCATAACAAAATTCTCAGCGTACCGTCAACGTATGAGTAGCGAACTCACTGCGTATTCCGACATATGAGTAGCGTACATCACCCTACCTTTCGCGTATGAGAAACGAGTGCGGAACGTCAACCTAACGTATGATGAGCGTTAACTTAAGGAAGTATACAAAGTGTTTCTGGGGGCATGTGCAGACAAGAAGAAGAGGAGGAGGAGGAGGAGGAGGAGGAGGAGGAGGAGGAGGAGGAGGAGGAGGAGGAGGAGGAGGAGGAGGAGGAGGAGGAGGAGGAGGAGGAGGAGGAGGAGGAGGAGGAGGAGGAGGAGGAGGAGGAGAAGAAGAAGAAGAAGAAGAAGAAGAAGAAGAAGAAGAAGAAGAAGAAGAAGAAGAAGAAGAAGAAGAAGAAGAAGAAGAAGAAAGAAAAAGAAAAAAAGAAGAAGTCATCTTGTGTTATCTTCGTCGTCATGATCATCATCTTCTCCTCCTGCTACAGCATTCAAACTGCTAATTCTAATGAATTATTGTGGTGCTGGTACTCAACGTATAAGAAGCGTACTCGGCGTATGAGTAACGTACATTCGGCGTACTCGACGTATGATTAACGTATACGAGTTTAGCGTACCTCTAGCGTATTCAGCGTATGAGAAACGAATGACAAGCGTAAGATTTATATGCTAGCATACGCTGAAAATTTTTGTGCATGTTCAAAAATTATTTTGGCTCTCAGAGTACATCAGCGTATACCGACGTACCCCAGCGTATGAGAAACGTATAACAACGTACCTCTAGCGTATCTTCAGCGTATACCAGCGTAAACCCCAAAAATCCATACGTTACTCATTCGTTGGCTCCATACGCTGTAGTGTGACTGGGCCTTTAGTTAGAAGGTTATTAAATATTAGGAACGTCAAAATTATGATTGCATAAACGCTTATTCCTATACAAATATGGGTTAGAAGGTTAATCGTTGGCAGATGTCATTTTCATGGACATTAAAATTCTGAAATGTTCATGTCTCATTTGCATTTATGAATCTGTCCTTGCTGTTTTGTATTGTTAAACATCAATTAGCGTTTGCCTTTTAGCTTTTTGTTCATTAGACAGCAAGAAATATCTGTTGGAAAATGAGCAATAACTTCGAAACAGACAGACTGATTTGGCTAATCCGAATTATGCAGATTGTTTTCCCTTCTAAATTGAGCAATATTATGACATGCATTTTGATGTAGTAATCGAACGTCAGAAAATTGCCGTCGATCAATGTCAGTCAAAAGTACACACTGGTCCAAATTTGGTACAATGATTGAACTTGTATATTTAAACATTACCAGACGACAAAATTTTGGAGTGTTCCAGTTTGAAAGGTGTTGCAGATGACAATTTCAAGTCGGGGAAATTTTAAAATTAACTATATTATCCCATTTTTTTCTTGTGAAGGAGTCAAGAGGCGTCACTGTGCAGTTATGGGTTAAACCATATAGCCCAATTTATGAATTCATAAACACATATTAATAAACATATTGTTTCAAATAATTTCTTCGTGACCTGTGGCAGCGATAAGAGAGCAGCACAGTGTAACCTGATCAAAATACACATACATGTAGATACAAGCTAAATTGAAAAGACAAAAGTCTCAAATGACATAAGGGCTGACCTTTCTTCTCAATCCAGGCTCATCTGCTTTTAATGGGAATAAAAACCCGGAAAAAAGACACAGAGAATTATTGCTTACCAGTGTTATATCAATATATTATTTACCAGATTTCATTTTATTCTTATTTCAAATTGTTTTTCGTGGCTAAGCATTTATTAAAACATATTATACAAGAATGGCGCCCACACTTTTATGAAGCCCACACTTGCATTGCGCCAACATGGTGTTTCTTTTTTTTCTAAGGAGGATTTCACAGAATATTTTCATTAATTCATTTTTTAAAACATCTGACCTATCAAACTTTGTTTGAACAAGAGCTGTCACTGTAAGATGACAATGCCCCCGACACCGCTTTGATTTTAAATTATGGCCAATCTATGTTCAAGGTCAAGGTCATCCAGGGGTCAAGGTCACCAAAGTATGTGCCTACAGAAAGGTAATGTACCAAGGAATGTTGTGGTAAAGTATGAAGCGAATATGTTAAGTAATATAAGGAAGTTATGGCCAATGTTAAAGTTTTTGGACGGAATGACAGACGGACAGACAGACGGACAGACGGACGGACGGACGGACAAGTCAAATTTATGATGCCTCCCTATCGGGGGCATAAAAAGAGAATACAAAAACCTCTGGGATTCTCTGGATGTGGTGGACCTTTTTATTTGTTCTGTCACGAAAAAAGAGATCATATGCCTAAATGTGGATAACCAACTTATGACAAACATCTGCATGATCCAGCAAACGTCAACTCTATCAATAAAAAGACTATCCATATAGCCAAAGGTATAGATAAGAGGTGGAAATAGCTTTTTAAAAATAAATGAGCCAGGATCTGGAAAAACACCCCTTAAGGCTTTGAGCCCAGCATAGATCCAGATCAGCCTATGCATACGAACAGTCTGATCAGGATTCATGTTGCTCTCTAATAGCTTCTTCGTGATCTGAAGTAACCTAAAGAGAGCAGCATGGATGCATATTGAACTGCATTTGACAACAGGCGGATCTTAAAACTCAATTTTTAAAAATGCCATAAGGGATGTTTTTCCAGATCCTAGCTCAAACACACCGTTCATCCAGATACAAAAAACACGGATTGGTCTTCCAAACGCGGATGTAAACAATTTTATTTTGAACGGCGGGAAAAAATAGTGAGTATCTATTATCTTTAATTACAACGAATATCGGCTGAGTTGATTTTTGTGTGACATACAATGAAAACGTACATAACTTTGCCAATGTTTACTTAAAGTCCTGTCTCATAGAATCTGTTAGTAAGAGAAATATATGCTACTGATTCTGACTTTGATGCACGATAAGAGAAAAATCTTGGTAAAAATGTCAGTAAATCATTATTAAAGCACATGATTATTGTCAAATTGATGTTTTACGGAGGATGGGGGGATCGCTTCAAGTGGTTTCTTAACAAGAACCCATAAAAAAGTATAAAAAAAACCCAATAACTATTTGAAATTGGGTACTGTCAGTTGCTATGGTGCAACATACCACGGTGCAAATTCTCAAGCAGGTAAAACAAACTCGGACCATCGATACAACCGACACAGATAATAAAAACATATTCCGGTCTTTTTTTAAGGAAAATTGGCTGCATCCTTGTTAAAACCAATTTTATATCGTTTAGCGTCAATAGATGTTTGGTTTAAGACCAATTATGGCTTATTTTGGCTTACTAAAACTAAAAGGAATGTGGATGAGCACTTTCGACGGTAAAGACATTAGGAAAGCATGTTTACATGTTTTATAAAGCGATAGGCGAATATCAGCTGCATATTAACAGATAAGTTGTCTGTGTCTTTGTTTTCATTCTTTAAATTAAAACCCTCATGATCATCTTGTTTCATTACAGTTTGTTGAGCTCCAACAGGTTTTCATCTTTGATATTCAAACACCAACTCTATTACGCATGCCTGTCAATTTTTACATGTAAACATATGGTATATGGGTGCATTTCTTTCATGGAGATATTGCCAAGAATATTTATCATGATTGTCTCTTTCACACTTAAGTGTGGGTTGAAGTGAGTCTTTATGAAAGGCCCTCTACGCCAGCATGTAAAACAAATTAAGAAAAGAAATGAACATAGATTGCGTAGATCCAAGAACTAGTTACCGTGCCTCTGGAAGACTTTGGTTGTGAAAATAAGGACTTACATTGACTGTTGATCCTGCACACAAAAATAAAAAAAAAACTAACTGCAACCTGGTATAATCTGAGTGCTGATTCGGCTAGGTATCGGGGCTGTGGGGTGGCGGCGAACCAGGCTAGCACAAGCGTGTTTGTCTTTGAACATACATTTTTAATTTCCATAGAACTGGTACCCAGGAAGCGGCGGCTCCTACCTGACACGACTAAGGATTTGTTTACAACACAAACATACAAACAAATAAAAACCTACAATAGTACCAGCGGAAAATGACAGTGACGTAGGCTGATGTTTACTGCTGCAAAACCAATTAATTCGTCTGATTTGCACCGTTACAAATACGAACAGAGTTGATTGGTTGTCAAGTAGTAAACATTAGCCCACTTGACTTTATTTTCGGCCGGTATTATTGTATATAAAAATGTGTAGTTTTTACAGAGGCGGATCCAGGATTTCTAAAGAGGGGTTCAAATGTGGAAAAGGGGGTTCGTCTGCCTCATTTTACTCAAACTATCTTGAAATTTCCCACGAAAATCATTTCGTTCCAGGGGGGGGGGGGGGGGGGGGGGGGTTCGTGCGAACCCCTTGATAGCCTTCTAGTTGCATTTTCTTCTTTTGCCTCAATACTTTCCCAAGCCACTGATTTATATCGCTTCTCTGATTCTACGCATAAAAAATTAACCATAGAAACTTGGGATGGCAACGAATACCGAATTTATTATTCGATTTACCGTTGACTTTTTAGGTCGGTTAACCGGTTAACCGATAAGTCGAACTATAGGATCATTGATTCTGACAGGCCCAGCATGGAAACCCATTACCTATACTTTTTGTATAATTTTAATGTGATCAGCGATTAACCAATCAAATTCTGTGATTAACGTTATCAACGTCCAATGAAAATTATGAAGATGACACGAGTATTGATTGATGCAGGTGTGAAAGATTTTTAAATCTGACTATTTGACTGCATGACAATATTTTTGACATGTGACACTTAAGGTTGCCATTCCAGGCCACCCGAATTCAATCATATACTAGGGGAAAGAAGAAACGCAACAACTATTTTTTGTTATTTCTCTTAATTCTTTTATGTAAGTGAGTCAAAGTTGTTACTGATTTTTACAGGGAAGTGTATCTTGATATTGATCTTTGTGTTTACGTTAGAACATGACTTACCTGTGACATAACGTCAAAATAGACGTTTACACGTTTCTCACGTTCAAACCTTTAAATACCCAAACTTTACATAAAACTCTTTTAATTTGTGTAGATGCACGTCGACTCGACAAAAGGCAATGATTTTGTTTGGATTTAATCCCTCGTACCATTTTGCAACTTATTCAAAGACGTCGTTCGTCAGGAATTGTGATGTTTACGAATGGAACATCTCAATCCACAATTGTTGCTGACTTTGGAGTACATCGGTTGACAAAATATTGCTCGAGATAACTTCTTAGAACAAACGGAACAACTGACGGCCGCCCGAAAAGCGTTCGTCAACGTCTAACGTCACGACGTCAGGACCATAACGTTCGCTTATTTTACCTACGGAAAGGAATTCTGTTATCGAGAAAAACTGTTTATGATATTCATGGACAGTACAGCAATCAAATTTTAGCCAGGAATCGTTAACGTCATATTGGATTGTGTGCAAGAACGCATTAAACATTGACGCCAAATCGCTCTCATTTAAACGCATATTTAAGGCACGTGCAACCTGTGACCTTGATGAAATTTTGACACTAGAAAGTCAAATGATGAAGTCTTACTTTGCAATGAACAAAGTACTCGAACTAGGGTGATTTTGAGAAAGACAAAAACAAAACGTACTATCAAATTTATTTTTTGTTGCGTTTCTTTTTTCCTTTAGTATATATAAAGTAAATAACCGACTATAAAAGTCAACAGGATGCGGTTATAGCACGTTTACTTTATAAGAATCAAGCATTTTCATTGTATTTAAATTAGAAAACGTCATTTTAAGTGTTTTGCACTATAAAACCCGATTTTCGCATCCGAATTCGTTTCATCCAAATTATGTGGATCATCCGTGTTGTGTGGTATCAACATCCGTGGTAAGTTATACCTTGAAGCAAACTAGGCTAATTTTTAAACGTGGCTTTAGACACCCCATTTTTCCCCAGTTTGATGAATGGTATAGATTTATTCCATAGATGTCGAAAACTTATTTTGAAGAGATATTTGCTCGAAACCAGTTAAATAATTTCTACAAATATAAAACAAAACGGGAAGTAGGCGAGAAAATAGTGATTTACGATTTAAAATCGCTTGTATCTATAGTTTACTCAAATCTTTTGTTATGAAACTGCAGCACCCTCAAGATAAACCATTTTGCATCAGCTCTGCACAAGCACTTTTTATATAGTAGCAATTAAAAGGCTATATGTTGATGTTTTCTTACCTTGTTTATTCCCACGGTGTTGTTTTTACGTCCGCGTTTGGAAGACCAATCCGTGTTTTTTGCATCTGGATGAACGGTGTGTCAAATGTTTCATTTATTGTTCACAATATATTCTGTTGACCGAGACAACTCAAATAGTTACACAAAATACAGGGGTTTGATTTGAATTCATTTACCGATCGCGGCAAAATATCCTTTCGAACAAAAATGTCATCAAACAATGGGTTGATATACTTAACCTATCTGGGTGAGCAGCTGGGGTCTGGGTTAGGGTGTTGTGGTAGTACTGGTATGAGAAACAACAGGAATCCATGGTTAGGTGCTTCAATCGGCGCGACATGACCATAGCAGTTGAGACCGGCGTAAAACCCCAATAAACATACTTGGATTTGAAATAACACTGCCTTAAATTACTTTTATCTGTTCCCCTGGACTTGCATTTAGATAATGCGTATATTGTAAGACATGAAACATCTACGTACTACATAACTCCACCTTGGTTTTAAGACGCAAAGTAGTATACAGCTTACTATAAATTACCCGGTATAGCATCTCTAGCCATAATATCATCTCTAGCCATAAGCTAGAGATGCTCAGTCAGGTCATTTTATTGTGATCTATAATATACCCATACACTAGTGTAAACAAATATAAAATTGTAACGCTACACCTTTTCGTCTCAATATTTAACTTTTATTTCGAATTTTGCAATAAATACAAGACCATTTCAATTCTTATTCCTCTAAAGTTGGCATTTATTAGAAATTTGATAATGCATTTCTCATTGCTCTAAAATAGTTTCATGTAATATATAGCAACTCTTTCACAAGCAAGACCTGAGTTTGACATACCTGATAGAATATTCTTGGTAAAATACGTAGGTAGAAGGAAAATGATGATAACTAGCACGTTCTTCTTTTTCTTCAATATTTTACGAGCTATGATAATATTATACATATAGACCAATTTTGTCATTTGCTCCTCTCAAATAAGAATTGTCCGATTTTTGTCTATTGGGAAAGGGTTAAAACATCAATTGAAACAATATTGAAATAGTTGCTAGAACATTTAAAAGTGGTTTTATCTTAAAATATATTTTTTGAGAAACAAACACTTTTCGAGTTCACCAACTAATCCTCATCCTACATCCATTGTCTCTCTGAATACCACGTGACTGTTTGCACATGCGCACACATCGATTATAATCATAACGCAGCGCCGACATTCTCGACACACATAGAAAACACTGCATATCACAATCGTCTTGAGCTTGTTTTAGTTCGTACCGCTTACGTATCGCCTTACGTTGACAATCATAATCGATACTACTTCCGTCCGTGATGATACATCCGGTTGCGCATGCGTTCCCGTCGTAATGTTGGGCATAAAGTTCAACACATCGGACACACTCCATTAAGCACGGCTTTGTTTCTTTGCTGAAGACCGCTTCCTCGTATATCGGAATGATGGACAGACTGTACTGGACCATTACGAATAGAATACATATGGGTAGTGCCGTCTTCATTTCTGGAAAGAAAAAATATATCGATGCATTTCAACAAAAACCTCGTAACTGCAGCTTGTTCAGAATGCAGTTACGAGGTTTACGATAAGAAGCAACACATATTATAATATGTGACCCATCACGCTAAAAGGAACCGTATCGGATGTTCGAAAAGTATCGATCCGACTCAGTCTGCGCATTTCGCGCAGACTGAGTAGGATCGAAACTTTTCACCCTAAGGTAATTAATTCAATCTTTAATGTTTTCTCTATCTTACAATAATTCAATTATCCAATAACGACAACTGGTTGATCCCTACTGGTTCTAGTCTCCTTCTTCGAACTTTGGTTTTATGGACTTCACATATGGTCCATTTTAGCATGGCTGGACACATATCTTAGTCGGAATCTGCAAAATGGTCCCTTACGTTATCATAATTTGAGGACAACATGGATCTGGATCAGCCTGTACATACACAGTCTAGCTGGAAAAATGCCCTTGTGATATTTACGACTGCCATGCTTCCTGATATGCCTGTGTGTAAGTGGATACTTCTAGAATACGGATGCTTTTTAGAATGATCTGAGATTTTAACCCATTACCAGACGGCAAGGTTTTGGACTGTTCTAATTTAAAAGGTTTTGCAGACGACAGTTTGAAGTTGGTGAAATTTAAAAAAAAAAAGATCCTTCCATTTTGGGTTAGAAAAAAAATGTGGAAATGAAGAGATTACTAGTCACAAGCAATTTCTTCGTTTTTCACAAGACTTTTCTTCTGAGTGAATCAAAAGGCGTCAATGTGCAGTGATGGGTTAATGTCATATATCATGTTATATTACAGTCTAAAACCCGTGGTTATTAATTACCGAATAAATCAACATCGACATCTGAAATTGGTAAAAACTCGAATTTGCTTCTTTTGGGATTAGTTTTTATTCCCGAGAAATGTCGCTTAGATATCCGCTTCTTAGAAGTACTGTTGAACTTTTATGAGACTGTGCATTTTTAAACACGTCGGGTAATATCAACAATTGCAGAAAATTGTCAATAATTTTAAAACTTGGCCAATTTGAATTCGATATGATGCAGAAAATGTGGATAAGTGGCAGTAATAATCTGGAAGTGGTAGATCTTTTATAAATCTTCTGTTAAAATAGTTATTGACCACCACCAAAAAATTGGTTTGTTGCCATTAAGTTGTCTTATATCATCTGAATTTGAAAGTTAATTCTTATAAAGCACATCTCTAACATCTTTCAATCTCCCCCGCTTCAAATCTTTCTTTTTTTCAAATCGGTCATACGTATAAACACAATTACCGGTATTGAAAAATTCGAAAATATTGTATCATGTAGTTTCGTCCGTACTTATATAAAATGGTATGTGAATCGTCACACATTTTTAGACACATTCTCATATTTAATTAAATTTTGCACTATAGGGAACGAAACGTTTCTTAATCAATTCCTAAACAAGCTGTCCGTCTTTCTGCCTTTCTTTCTTTCAATATTTTCTGTTACCACATAAAAACCTGAAACACTTCCTTATACTATACAAACATTTTACCCAAACGGCGAAAATTTGCACAGTTGCAAGTTTATGTCAATGCTATTCTTGAAAATAATAGCCATGAAAATATTGAGACAAATTGAAACGAGAGCCGTCATAGAATAAATGTTTGTCACAAAAATGCTATTATACATTAAGAACTCCTTTCCTATAGCAGGTTTTTTTTTTATACACCCAATGTTTATTAAATATGGTTTAGAACATCTCTTTTATCACTAAACTACAAAATTTATTAATTTCTGATTATTGGATGATGAGAAATTAGTATAGAGAGAAAACTAAATTCTATTCTCGTATATTAAGGCCCCTTTTCCGTGACACAATGTTACATTTAAAAACGAAGAAATGCGTCGCTAGGGAGTATCCTTGGGAGTTCACATGAGAAGTTTAATTGAATTTGGTCCAAAGGTTGCTGAGATTTGGCTGTGGACGGACTGACGGATGGACGGATGGAAGGAAGGACAGCGAGGTGACTAAATTAATGTTTTTTTCGGGGAGTATAAAAATATTGAGTTTATTTTTAGGCAAGGGAGATTATCCTGTTGGTATATTCGTTCAGTTTGGGTAACAAGTGAGGTTTCCAAGAAAAAAATCGAGAGGTTTGATCTCTGACCGAATAAAAAGATAATTAAATATTTCAAACAAAACGATAATTCGTGATATAGATCAAAATGAGTTTTGACCAAATCATGCTGATGCTTCTTTTTATGGAAGTTTTAAGTTCTGCGTTTCCATGATTCGCTTTAGCCAATTTTAAGCGAGTCATCGAGACAACATTTACCAGACAGATTTTTCAAGCAAAATACAATATTGTAGACATAATGCCAGTTAATGCATATTCTACCATGAAAATACAGACATCGTGTAGATGGGAACACTTAAAGAATAGCAACAAATACTTTCCAAAACAAGACTTGGTTTCGGTGTCCTTGACATGAGCGTTTTGGAAATTATTGAAACAAAAGAAGAAAATGCTGATGATCAGCATTTTCTTCTTTGCCTCAAGATTTTCTAATGCTATATATTGAACAGAAATCTTATCATTATCAGCATTTATGTCGTCTGCAGTAGCCTTTGAATTGAAATAGTTAAATCTTTTGTCGTATGGTAAAAGGTAAATGGTGCAACCGAAGGTCTCAGTAAAACGTTTCTATATATGCCAAAAATAGATTGGTCAAAGTTCTCTTCAGCCGATATAATGTTATGACAGAATGACCGACTTTGTCTGATTCACAAAGCAGAAAATATTAGAAAATCAGAAAGAATGTTGTATCTTATAATTGTCGTCTTTACTGTCATTTTGCCTAAACATTTGTACAGAGAAAATCCAGTCAAATAATTGTTACGGAAAATGTACATGTAAATGGTATACATATACTATACATGTTTTTCAAGATAAAACCACCCAGACATATTTTCGAAAGTAACGCTAATATGGAAGCACAGACATGTTACGTAAGGAAACACTTATACATAGTCTAACAGAAAATGTGTGCTTAGACGGATCATTTCGCATGTCTATATCAAAAAACTTTTCCCTAAACATCTTTATAGAGAAAATCAAATCCAATAATTACCTGAAAAATGACTTATAATTCGTTATACTTGTGTTTAAGAATCTCAGACCAATTCAATTCAAAAGTGTATGCAAAAACCGTTGGTATGATAGAGGGGAAGAATTGGTGCTTTTCCTAAAATCCTTACTGTTACAGCGAATTTTGATAGCATAATAATCCCTTCATCCTAATCTTTTTTTAGGGTTTACGAACTGAGAATGAAAATACCACTTTCTAGCCATACGAAATGCATCAAATTACACACACTACTAAATACACTTCACATAAGTTCATTCACCATGCCGCATTTCAAGATTATGCTTCAAGAAGAAAATTATTTACAAATATTATTTTACTCTATATTCATATTCAAGGGAGGTAATTTTGAACATTTTGGTCAAATATTTCCATAAGTATGCACTAATTCAAAATTTTAAACCATACAAAATGCTTATGTTTGTATTTGGAATGGAAATGTAACACAGTTTAGGAGTTACTGTCACTTTTCAAATTTTGCCTCTGGCTCTGCATTTTATTCTCAGTTCGTAAACCTTAAAGAATTTATTTTTAAAACGGTACCGAAATAATAAACTGCTTTGGAAATGTGGTGTGGCATTTTTCAATAAAACCCTCCAGACAGATATTTTTTCAAAGTGAAGTCAATATGATGTACTTCAAACAGTTACCTGGTTTAACCCATAACCAGACAGCATTTTATTTGACTGGTCCAAGATCAAAGAAATTTCAGACGAGAAAATTGATTCAGGAGAATTTTATTCTATCAATTTTTGGTCTTTTTTTTTCGGGGGGGGGGGGGGGGGGGGGTAGGAAACGTTGTTGAAAATGAGGAAATTGCTTGTCACAATGTTTTCCTCATCAGGGCGTCAAAGCGCGTCGATATGTGGAATGGATTAATGCATTTCTTATCCTAAACATGCAGACATATGTTGCAAATGTTCAGTCTGTACCGAAAACGTTGTTTCAGATAACAAAATGAAATGAATATTGACGATTGACAGACAAGGAAAATGCTCGAAATTGTCAATTTCTCTACTTTTCCTTCAGAATTTCTATGATGAAAATTGTTTTCTAAAAGCTTTCTTTATCTCGCTGCTTGTCAACGAAAAACTCGTAACTACAGCTTGTTTTAAGCTGCAGTTACGAGGTTTTCGTTGAAAAGCGACGAATTCTGTTCGTTGATGAACCTGAATATTACTTCGATTCAAGCAGTTATCCGAGAAATACGATGTCGGATCGACATAACGATTTGCAACTGTTGTTGCTAAAACACAATACATCTGATGGCATTCTATTTTTTCTAATTTATCAAATTAAGGTACGCAACCCATCATTAGCACTAAACAGCCATACTCTTAATTTGAAAAGCGCTAGTTATTCATAAACTGTGTTACATTTCCATTCCAAATACAAATATAAGCATTTTGAACGGTTTAGAACTTTGAATTAATGCATACGTCTGGAAATATTTGACAAAAATGTTCAAAATTACCTCCCTTGCATATGAATAAAGAGTAAAATAATATTTGTAGATTATTTTCTTCTTGAAGCATAATCTTGAAATCCGACAAGGTCAATCAACTTATGTGAAGTGTATTTACAAGTGTGTGTAATTTGATGCATTTCGTGTGGCTAGAAAGTAGTGTTTTTAATGATGGGTCATATACCTTAAAATGTAGTAAATATGTAACGTTACACTTAATTTATAGAGTCGAAATTTAATTTTCGGCCAATGCCAGGGAGAGGGGGGGGGGGGGGGTCCGGACCCCCGACCCCCCCCCCCCCCCCCGACCCCTGTAGATCAGCCCATGGATGCACTCGTATTCATTATGACAAAGGGTAAATTATGCCCGTAGCTGAGATATTTAATTGACTCCAAACGAAAATGATCTTTCGTAAGTTTATTTAAGGTTTACGAACTGAGAATGAAAACACCACTTTCTAGCCATACGAAATGCATCAAATGTCACACACATGTAAATACACTTCACACAAGTTGATTCACCAGGCCGGATTTTAAGATTATGCTACAAGAAGATAATAATTTACAAATATTGTTTTACTCTATTTTCATATGCAAGGGAGGTAATTTTGAACATTTTGGTCAAATATTTCCATAAGTATGCATTAATTCAAAATTCTAATCCATACAAAATGCATATATCTGTATTTGGAAGGAAAATGTAACACAGATTAGGAATTACTGGAACTTTTCAAATTTCATCTCTGGCTCTGCATTTCATTCTCAGTTCGTAAACCTTAACCCTTTCTCAAATATTGACGCCCCTAGCACAGGAGGCATGTGAAAACACTGACTCAAAAGAATAAAATGTCGGTGGTCATTTTCTCCTGTTGTCTCTATATTCTGTGCTTAATTGTAAAAAAAAATGAATCCTATCTTTTAAAATTGCAACTTACCCCAACATCTTGTCGTTTGAGAAAAAGTGAATCCCCTTCCCAAACAATGCCTGAATTTGACGTCCTCAGCTGTAAAAGGCATTGACGAAAGAAAAAAATGCTGATCATCAGCATTTTCTCCTTTTGTCACAATTTTTTCTTTGGTATATTTCATATATTTCTTTTTTTATCTTTTTTAACACTCATTTTCTTGTCTGCATAAGATGTCAAATTGAATCACTCAAAAATCTTGTCGTTTTGGGGAAAGTGTTGAGTTCCATAAATATTATCCCAAGAGTACCGATTGATATGATCGGATAGCATTACGTTATCATGGGTCGATATCTCATGTCTGTAAACAATGTCCAATAGCCAATTAACATGCATCAATCCTTGATTGACTCGTGTCCAGGGACGATTCTGAACTTTTCGAACTACCCTGTGCTCAAAAAGACGTCACCAATTTTGGGAGATGTTTCCTTTCTTGGGAGAGAGGATAGGTGGCGAAAATAGATAAACCCACCAAGTTAGATTCAATCCATCCGTTCAAAGAACCACGATAACATTGGATACCATATACAGCCAACTTATTATTAGAATTGTTATCTTGTAATTAAAATACCATCTATGACTATGTTTTATGTAAGACTACCACCAATAATTTAACTATGCTTTTTTATGATTATATAATTACATGTATATGGAAAATGAAGCTTTAAAAATATCAATCCATCCGTAGGTGCCAAACTCTTCCAGCAACTTTGGCAATGTCCGCGGCATAGGACATTGATGCGAACCGTCAATTCGCGTCGTCACAGAAAGCGGTAAAGTTGTAGAAGGCATCGTACGAAGTGTTTTGTATGTTATTATGGGTGGACAGCCTTGATTCCATGTATGCGTGTATGGGTTTTATATCGTCATTCTGTAGTCTCCATTTATAATGAGAAGAAAAACCCTTCTATAGTTGTATCTGATGATTTGGTGACACCAAATAAGGGACTTCCCGACACAATGTACGAGGGATGGTCGGAAAGTAGTTGGACTTTTCGTGCTGCTGTGTCTCCATTTGCAACTGTATAAACACATTATATTTTGGCGGAATCTACATCCATTTGCCAATAACGTGGTCAGTTTATTTTCAAAGATAGTTGTATATATACAATATTCTGTCCACTTATATGTGATAGGGGTTTACTGTATCATAGGCAATTTAGTTTAATAATTCCGAACTTGGGATAAAAACTCAGTCAAAGCAGCCATGAAAACGAGCTGGTTCCCCACCCATGAAAAGATTAAGATGTTGCCTTCGGCTGGTAGTCATGTTTGTTGCTTTTGTGGATTCACGAGGATTGGTAGTTAGTCATTTCATGTTAAATGGTAAAATCTGTCATTGCCAAGTACAATTCTGAAGTAACTCATAAAAAACAAAGAATAAATGCTGAAGTAAACGCGTCCCAGATTCTACTTCACGATTACGCATGCTCCCATACCACAGCATCTACAGTGGAGATTATCAACTATTACCCATGACAAAAGTTGTTTTACTCTTCTTATAGCACAGACCCTACCCCATATGACTTTTATTTGTGTCTAAAACTGATGAAAATGCTTGCTAGGAAGAAATTTGAGACCAGGGCGCCTTTGATACCGGTGGTAACACAGTACCTAATACATTGGGTCTACGTCATGGTTGATAGTGGGAAAAGTAAAGCTCCTACTAACATGGCAAAATGCATGGACACAGATGGACAATTTGTTTAAACAGTATAGAAAGAATTTTGTTAAAAAGTTAAATGGTTTTAGAGAACTAGTCAAAAGTCCAACAACTTTCCGACCGTCCCTCGTGCATTGTTCTTGAGCCAGATCTTCGCAAGTCAAGGGTTCTACCCCCACTTTGTTCCTTACAAAGGAACAAAGTGGAGGTAAAAACCTTGGCTTGCGACGATGGAGCCAGATTAACTAAGTAATGTGTCTCTTTGGGCCACGCATGTTCATACATCGTATAATATCATGTTCCTTTATAAATATTTGTAATTTGTAATCTACTTTTTAACGTGTCTTTCAAAGAAATAATTTGAAACCAACAAGAGGAAAAACAAAGCATTAAAATGAGAATTTCCTCTTTCTCTCATTTCAAGGATTTCGTTGTATCTATTAGTCGTTTGCAATTACTCTAAAACAGGACCGGATTGAATTGTGTTGTATATGGATAAATAAGTATAAACTTAATGCCTTTGTTCATAAGCATAAAGAAAAAAGAATTTTTAAAGTCTTGTGATATCCATTTAACGTAATATATATTCTTTTTGTACCAAATATCTAATTTACTTCAAAAAGCATATTATAGGGATACAATCCATAATAGATATTATATTTCCTGGAAAAAAGAAAGCAAGTAACGAGAAAAATCATTCCAAACTATCTTTCTCAAACAAAGCCTGGTTTGGCGTTTGCAATAAAGGGAGTTTGAAAAAAGATTAAGGGAAAATAAGAAAAGGCTGATAGTTCAGTATTTTAATAATATTATATATTTTCTTCATATATTTTCCATGATTCAATCTTAATAATCTCTTTCTTTCTTAGCATATATTTCAACTCTTGATCGTTTTGAAATGGCATTCTCGTGACCCAGATTACATGATAAACTACAATTGACTATTAGTTGGTGTCTAGAATTGTTTATGTTTGAGTTGGTAAAAGAATTGCAAGGATACGTTAATAGAAACATATTTCATCACAAATAACAGAAGTTTGTTCAGACGAAATCACACACCATAATAATCATAAATAATCTGTTAGTCTACCATCATCCATTATTATTTTGTATTCTTGTATTGAGTAGCTTTCACATTGTATTTTTTGGGGAAAGAGTTAAAATTGGGCCAGTATGTTAATGTTTACCTTTTGGAAAGGGTTAACTAAAACAAACGTGTTGAAGAGCAACAGTATCTACAACAATCCAAGAGAATTTTGTTTTTGCAATTTGTCAAATCTAGGTCAAGCCACCGAATTGAGATGTCTTAATTTACACAAAAAACACATCATTTGCTCTACAATAAATAATCGTGATCTTCAGCAACAGTGTGATGTTAACCCGTTATCAAACATTGACATTTTTTCACTCCACAAAAGATAACTGCTATGGAAAACATTTTTGGAAATGAAGAAATTGCTTGTGACAATCAATTTCTTCATTTCCTAAATTGTTTTCTATCCTAAATGACCATAAAAGTTTGAACATCATTCACTTGAAATTGTCATTCTGCAACATATTTAAATTTGGACAAGTCCAAAATTTTACCGTCTGATAATGGGTAAAAGAGTCATTCTACATGTTCTTCTGTCTTCATTCTCTTTGTTTTATAGAATTCTGAACTTGAACCCGACATACAAAACACACATTTATCGTTAGTTTGGAATCAAAACTACAGTTTGGCAAAGCTGGAGCTACAAGGTTTTGATTCCCTATTCGCATTATAAGCCTAAAAACTCAAACTGATACACGTACAAAATCAATTATTGAAAAGAATCTCATTTGCTTTGATAAAGTTTTGTTTTCAGCAATTTCTTTTTTAAATTCTTTGTCCACATCAATAATGAGATGTTAACCTTATGAAGACTTATAGACGTACGTTCTTGCTTGTATGGATTCTTGTTAGGGTACATTCATGAGTTCCAGCTGGAAAAAAAGCGTAAACTGGGCCCTTGGCAATCATTTCTTTCTGCGTGGAAAAAAGTTATATGACCTGACAAGAAACCCCTTTTAACGAACTCATTAAATTGCTATGTTTCTAGCTTAAGTCATGTCATTACGTATTCTATGTAATGGACAAAAATTTGAATTTTCTGCCTTTGAAAATAAATTTCCGTAAAGTATGTCAAGAAAATATGTTTCAAATCATTATAGCCGTAATGTGCATGTGTTATGGTGTCTATGAAATATAATAATAATACCCAAGCATTCTGAAGAATTATGGTAGTCTGTGATTTTAACCCAATCCAACACAGTGACACTTTTTGTTGTCCACCAAGAAAAATACATGGAAAACATTGTGGAAAAAGAAATATGCTTGCTACAAGCTATTTCTTCATTTTCGAAAATGCTTTCTAACACAAAAAGGAACTGCTTTTAAAACTTCATCAACATGAATTTGTCGTCCGCACCACCTTTCGAATTGGAACATTCCAAAACTGTGCCGTCTGGTAATGGATTAACCCTTTCCCAAACAACAAGATTTTGGGTGATCCACTTATAAAGCCGCTGCAGACGTCAAAATGTATGTTGATAAGGACAGAATTTGTGTAAAACATAGCACAGAAAATATTGAGACAAAAGGAGAAACTGCTGGTTATCAGCAGTTTCTTCTTTTGGTTCAATGTATTCCAAAGCCATATTTATTAGGGATGTCAAAACCAGGTCTTGTTTGGGATGGGGTTAATGCCATATTTTGATGATTTTGTGCCACTGATGCAGCACATGTGATCAACCTAGCCTGCCCAACGAATGAGTCAAATGATTCGAGCGTAGATCGAGTTCTTCAGAACTAACATAGGCGTAGGAAGGTTTACACTATTTAATTTGGGGGGGGGGGGGCAATTGTTTAAGTGAATGGATCACGACCGAGCATATCATTGCTAGGGGGGTCAGTGGAGATGCACCCCCCAAGAAAATTTTGAATTCTAAGAAGCCATTTCCTGCATTTAGAGCACTTTCAGACAGTATTTATACCTACACCTTTCTTGACGGAAAATAATTTTTATGGGTGAATTATTGGGTGGGGGGGGGGCAAAGGATATGCTGGCCCCCTCCTTGTAAATAATGGGGGGGGGAGGGGGCTTGTCCCCTCTTCCTACGCCAGTGATTAAGGCCTATTGTTAAGGCTATCATTGAAAATTGAGAAAATGTTACATTTATGTTTGATGTTGCTGTTATTGATTGTTGTTACTTTGTAATGAATGAATTAAAAGGATTGTAATGTTGGCCAGATCACAAAGGAAAATTGCAAGTAGTAATTTTCTTGCGACGGTAAACCCATTTCGTTGAATGAAATAAGCCTGGCTGAACTAAGTAAAGGAATGCTGACAAACTCGCATAGAGTGTCTTCAGTTTTGCAAGTCAAATTAAAGAATACAGGATCCAAATCAGAACAACATTTAGGATGTCACATAGACAAAGCACTTATGAGTATTATAATTTTGATACATAAAAAGATGCAGAAGATAGAAAGAGGAAAACACTTGTACATAATGAATACAAATCGTCGGTTCTGTTGCACAACCTCATAACTATAGCTTGATTTAAGCTGGAGTTACGAGGCTTTGCAATAACACCGACGAAATCTTAAACTTTTACCCACTCCCATACATCATTTGTATTCATCGTTTTGTCAAAGAAAACCTCGTAACTGCAGGATAGATTTGGTTGTCGTCCAGTCTAAAGTATGCGTGTCTTTACAATTATTCTTCATAACAACTGCAATGTTTTCACTTCTCTTGTTTGGAAAAACTTGTAAAATTGAAAGCAGTGGAGATGTTCCTGTTAACGTGTTTTACCCGATTTTCTATTATTACTCGTATCATTTGCACTATAAATAACTTTTTTCTACTTACAAGATTTATTTTGTCATTTCTAGCTCATTTCAAATCGTACCAGACAAGACTTCTGGTAGGCCTATCCGTTACTGTATGAAGTTTAATGTTCTTTTACTTTTTTGAGCAATAAAAGTGCAGTATACATGTATTTCAAAGTTTCGCCGCTATAACACGGGTGGTAATCAGAGAAACTAGCTCCAAAAAGAGGTAGTTGCATAGAGCGAAAATTTGTAGGTCACGAACACATTTTCTACAATTATTTCTTTTAAAGCGAGTTTTTGAGAAAACTGGCGATGCTGTAGTATGAAGAAATGGTCGAAGTTTGTTGTGCACGAGAATATACGGTATTAGTAAGCAGAGTTTGAATACAATCGTTGAAAAACATTTCAAAATCGAAAGTAAAAACTTCTGAATTTTCGATTTTGAAATGTTTTTCAACTATTGTAATCAAACTCTGCTTACTAACACCGTATATTCTCGTGCACAACAAACTTAGACCATTTCTTCATATTACAGCATCGCCGGATTTTTCAATAACTCGTTCTAAAAGAAATAATTGTAGAAAATGTGTTTGTGACCTACCTTTGTTTACAGATTTTCGCTCTATGCAACTACCTCGGTAAAGGCCGGATATCACGAGGAAACAAAATACCGTTGACTCTTTTTGGAGCTAGTTTCTCTGTTTACCACCCGTGTATAAATCGCATACGAGTAAACGAGACTGCCAACTAGTTTATGTAACGTCTATGCATAGCCACGCCCCCGTCTCTTTCTGCGTCCCAAAATAGAAATGGCTTAGAAAACATTGAGGCAAAGAAGGAAATGCTGATAATCAACATTTTCTTCTTTGGCCTTAACATATTTTAGACTTTATTGTGCAAATCCAATCTTTTATCAAGTCCATTTTGTCGTCTGGAGCAGCTTACACATTGTATAGCCCATTTCTTGACGTATGTGTCATCTGTTACACTATGATGTTTTGAGCGGGCGGATTGCCGTAATTTAGCCTCCTTAACCAGACGCACGGTCATCAATTACCGTAGTTATGAAATACCTCGAGATTTCCCAGTGACCCCAAATGTCTCCCATGTCTTTATTGATGTACCAATTACGTCATGGTGTCTACATTGCAGAGCTATGCCGCTGCTCTTCCACGAAAACCTCGTAAGCTGCAGTTACGAGGTTTTCGTTGGAAAGTACCGATGTACAGATATGAGGGGTGATGGCTTTTCAAAATGCAATATTTCATTTATTGCTCATCAAATCCATTTTTGACAGTACTCATTGGAATCGTCTTACCGAGATGATTTAAATGAGTACTCACAACATAATGGTTGGATATAAAATTAACAAATTAAGAATGTCTTTACCCCCTTTAATCAGTTGCTCTGACATTCTATAAGGAAAACGGTTCACTTATACCAGGGGTAGTAAGCATAGGACTGTTTTGAAAAAGGCTTAAAAGTTTCGTTTCAAAGTATATATCTACGAGCTGAATCCTATTCGTCTGACTTCACACTCTAAGTTAGTCCACCCCTAATTAGACTCGGGCGACGTCGGTATTATTCGGGCTAGGTCGTTAACATTCGGCGATCGAACGTTCCATTAAAAATCGGTGCCTCTGGTATAGCCACATCGCTAATTTGACTGCAAGCGTTTGCTGATAAATTAGTCCTACGATTACGTTATCGTGTGGGCTTGTTGACAAAAGTCAAGAAAATATGTGACCCGTCACGCTAAAAGGAACCTTATCGATTGTGTGAAAACTATCGACCTAGCCTGTCTGCGCAGTCCGCGCAGCAAGTCTGGGGCCGATACTTTCCACTCTAGTATAATTTTCTAAAACTAGAATGTTTAACCTGTTTAAGCATGTGTTCCTTTCCCAAATACGTCTTCTAGATGACCTCTGCTGAGCATGACCAGTTTGACGAAACTTGGATTTTTGGAATTCTGATAAGGTCCCTTTTAGCGTGTCGAGTCACATATATCAAAGCAAAGTTACTTGATTCCCAGACGTGCTAACACTCGTAATACAGCCTTAAGGTATTCTGTCCATCATTATCAACCAAACACTTAGTGAAATTTTGGGTGTCATCCGTGGCAAAGGAAATTGACGAAGGCATCGTCAATTTCCCTTGCGACGGATGATGCCCGGATATTCACGAGGGTATCCGGATTTCAAATTCTGGGTACCATCGTCAATTTCCGTTGATACGGATAATGCCCGAAGATGCACGAAGTGTTTTGCTATCTAATGATAGATATAATACCTTAAAAAGTATGACGTCATTCCATTAAATATAATTACTGTTTATCAAATAAAGATGTAATTTACGTGTTCCTCGGCTTACAAAATGTACCCTGCAGCACCTTTTTTCCTAGATTAGAAGTAATGAACTCCATCAAGGGAATAACGAAATATGGGAAAAATGCTTGGAAAGGACAACTAATTGGCATGCTTTATTACCTTTTAGAAGATAACAATTACAACAAGTACGCATAAAGAAAAAAATGTTATAACGTGAAAAATATCATTCATTCACATTTTTCATGTTTTGAAAGGTAATAACACTTCGATTTTAGTTTTTAAAGGAAATTTTTCGCCTTTTCCACAAAACGCCTCCCTCATTTGGTGAAGAGATTTAGTTAATGTAACTAAAGTCACTTTTAAAGCCCTTTCATGAAACGACTGCTTTGAAAACCGATGGGGAGACTAAAGGAGTTGCTAATGACAGGATATGTATGCATCATATCACAGAAAATATCGAGGCAAGAGGAAAAAATGCTGAACATCATCCGTTTATCCTTTTGCCTTTGCTTATTCACAAAGGCACATAACAGTCAGGTTTTATTGGGAAAGGTTTAAACGAAAATAAAAGCTTCGAAATCTTTGAAACATAATACGGATTTGGTAATCTGAACATGTAGTGACCAGTGCTACATATTCAGTGACTTGTTAGATCCATCATTGTTACAGAAAACATAGCGAACAATAAACGTCTTTTTATCAAGTCTTTCAAAGGTTAGTGCTTAGCTCTTTAGCACAATACTAAAGTATCTGACGACTACGTAAGTACGAGGGACGGTCGGAAAGTAGTTGGACTTTTCGTGCTGCTGTCTCTCCATTTGCAACTGTACAAGCACAACATAGGCGTAGGAAGAGGGGGGCCCCAATAATTTGGAAAAGGGGCATGCCCCCCCCCCCTATGGCCCCCCATAATACACCCATATTTCCATTTACCTGAACGTTTCCCCCCCCCCCCCCCCCCAATATTATAAACTTCCCATGTTACTGCACAATATATATTTGTGGAATCTACATCCATTTGCCAATAATGTGGTCAGTTGATATTCAAAGATAGTTGTGTATAATACAATATTCTGTCCACTTATATGTGATAGATGTATCATAGGTTATTTGTTAGAGGAACGACAATGGTAACCAATTCAAGAGAACATTTTAGTCATTTTAATCGCAAAGGAGATAAGTTTTTGAACTACATTATCACTGAAGATTAAATGTGGGTTCTTAATTCCGAACTTGGGATAAAAACTCAGTCAAATCAGTCATGAAAACGAGCTGGTTCCCCACCCCTGAAAAGATTAAGCTGTTACCTTCGGTTGGAAGTCATGTTTGTTGCTTTTGGGGATTCACGAAGATTGATTGTTACTCATTTCATGTCAAATTGTAATCAAAGTACTGACAGTACTGTTTGGAAGCAAATTTGTCAATAATGTAGGCCTGTCCAAAAGTAGAGTACCTTGATTAGGTACTTTGATTATCCATTTGAATACCTTGAATACTTTGATTCGTAGAGTACTTTGATTATGTACTTTGATTATCCAGAATACCTTGAATACTTTGATTTCATGCTGGAGTTGTATCTATTTTTAGCACAAATTCATGCGTATTAATCGTTTGTGTAAGCTTTGAATATATTTCATAGCTCAGTAAACTTGACTGACCCATTTACAAGGAAGGCCATTGGACTGATCTTTGAACCATAATGAAGTAAATTACTACGTTCTTCTCTTAGAGACATGATTGATTGAATGTTTCATTTTCAGTCACACAATTCAATATCTATACATAACTTCAGACTTACATATTGAATATTCGAACGACTGTTATCTCATTAATCTTTGCTTTTGATAGAATTATTTATAGTGAGTAGGACCGGAAGATGTTGTGTGGTATGCAAAGAATGGTAAAGTGCAGAGACATGTGGCTGCAAAGAGAAGCAAATTTTGCAAAATTTGCTTCCAAAAAAACTGTCATTGCCAAGTATAATTCTGAAGTAATTCAGAAAAGATCTAAAAATAAATGATGAAGTAAACGCGTCCCAGATTAGCAAAGAAAAATGTTCTCTACTTCACGATTACACACGCTCCCATTACACCGCATCTACAGTGGAGATTATCAACTTTTACACATGACTATAGTTGTTTTACCCTTCTTACAGCACAGACCTCGTTCACGTGACTTTTATTTGTGTCTAGAACTCAATGAAATACTTGTTGGGAAGAAATTTGAGACCAGGGCGCCTTCGATACCGGCTGTTACACTGTTCCTAATACAATGGGTCTACGTCATGGTTAATAGTGGGAATAATAAATCTCCCATGAAGATGGCGAAAATGTATAGACATAGATGGACAATTTTGCCAAACAGTGTAGGAAGAATTTTGTTAAAAAGTTGAATGGTTTTAGAGAACTAGTCAAAAGTCCAACTACTTTCCGACCGTCCCTCGTATCACTGACAGAAGTTACAAAATTGAAAATCAAACTCTTAACTCTTATGGTGTATATTTTGTTTAAATCGAAAACTAAGTATAATTAAAGGGACATAATATTACTCGAAAACTAAGTATAATTAAAGGGACATAACATTCCCATTTGAGTTTTTTAAAGTGGCATTTCATGGATATTTTTTTATAAATTTTATTTTTTATTTTTATATAAAAGAGCATATTTTCTTATGAAAATTCTGAAAGCTTCAAGTCAAATTATTGATCCGTTTACGAGAAATATGTATTTTTGTGCTTAAATTAAACAAATAGTTGTCCACAACTGTTCAGATTTACATAGAATTCGTCATTTCTGTCTCAACTTTAAAGGCGTATTTTTCGCTTATAAACAACAACTTCTAAAAACTGAAAGCATGTATACCCATTAGAATAACATAACTTTGCTTCAAAAATACGTTTAAAAAATATAATTGGAATGTTGTGTCCCTTTAAATTATGTCTTGATTGGTTATTGTTATGAGTTAAAATACATGTACTATCTTTTTTCTTCAAATGTTGCTGATAACCATAAAAAATGTCTTTGAAGTTGAGAAGAAAATGACATATTCCATATTACATCTGAACTGGTGTTTACATCAATTAGTTTAATTCATGGAAAAAAATATCTCGTAAACTCTCGTAATCTCTCCTTTGGCTTGAAATTTTCAGAATTTTCATAAGAAAATATGCTCTTTCAGATAAAAACAAAAGTAAAATTTGTGAAAAAAGATCTGTGAAATGACACTTTAAATCGGAAATTAAGTATAAATAAAGTAAAAAAAACTTCCCAAAAATTAGTGTTCGCCATTACCTGTAGGTTGATTGTCAAAAGTCCGGATATTCCAGTTCTAATACTGTACAATGTATGACAGTAGGGGATCCAATACCAATAGTTCAAGTGGAAGCTGCAATAATCCCTGACGACTTTTATACGTAACCTGCTGTCATGAATCACTGGTGGTCGGTCATACAACGCTCAATATAACTCTTTCTTGTATGAAACAGCGTAGAAAATATTGTTGCAAAAGGTGAAATGCATTTTCTTCTTTTGTATCAATTTTTTCTCAAGCCTTTTCTTATTGGAAAGTTACAAATATGTCTTGTTATGGGCAAGTACAGACGATTACGGGCGGCTTTTAAATATATGTACATAACACACAATTTATGAATCACTGATGGTCACAAAATGTTAGACAACATAACAGATGTTTGTAAATTAAATCATAGGAAATATTACGACAAAATTAGACATTGCTGGTTTTCAGCATTTTCTTCTTTTGCGTCGATGTTTTTCCAAATATTTTCTTCATGCCACGTTAAATTTTGAAGTGATCTCCGACGACTTTTATACGTGATCACTATCAATGAATTCAAAGCGTTTTTAACGAGGGACGTGAGAGCCAGCGCTTGTTTTAAAAAGTTTCAGTTAGATCTATCAAAAAAAAAAAAAAAAAAAAAAAAAAAAAAAACATGTGTTTTTAATTTAGCACTTCCCAAAACAACAAATTTTTAGGATGGCCCAATTTGAAAGCTGATACAGTAAACAACATATATGTTACTAAAGGCAAAATGTATGATCAATAGCTCAGAAAACGTTTAAACTAAAGGAGAAAATGCTGATTTCAGCAATTGAATGTTTTTTAATCATCATATTCTATGAGAGACGCCACAATGTCTTGTTTGGGAAAGGGTTAACGTTATTATAGAAAAAAGTGAAATGGACATCTATTTAACCCTTTTCCAAACAGGGCAACTTTAGGGTGGTCCAATTTGAAAGCTACTGCAGACGACAAAATGGGTGTTACTAAAGATAACATTTGTGAATAATATAACACAGAAAACATTGAGACAAAAGGAGAAAATGCTGACTATCAGCATTTTCTTCTCTTGTCTCAATATTTTCTCAAGCTACTAGGGGCGTCAAAACCAGGTCTTGTTTGGGAAAGGGTTAAGTTGGCGAATCTGGTACATCGAGGGTATGGGGTGCACCCCAGAAGCTCTTCACATGGTTAAAAAATCGCTTACAAAACTCGTAATTTTAGCTACTCTGTCCATAATCAAATACCAAACACTTAGTGCAACTTCGGCGTCACCAATAGCCACGGAGTTTGACGAAAAACGCCGTTGATAGAGGCGGAATCGCCCGCAGCTTTTGGTATACATGTAGATCTAATGATAGATGGAATTACGGTAATGCAAGAATCGCAAGATTTGCTTGCGACAACCTTCGATATATTTTCGAATTCGACTACTGTAGGGCACACATGAAAGTATTTTCCTTTTTCATACTAGACTTTAGAGTGACGAAAAAGTAACTGTTTCATAATGTCTCATTTCAACAAAACCCTCGTACCTGCAAGTTAAAACAAGCTGCAGGTACAATATTTTTGTTCAAAGCAGCGATAATGTGTCTGACAGAAGTGTTGTCTTCATAACGGTCAAAGCCAGTCAGATTGTTTTATTTATTTATTTTTTGTTGTTGTTTGGTTTCAGAGGGGGAGAGAAGGAAGACACACGGCACTGTTAGACAGTCAGGGGAACATCCCAAATGGTATCACTGTAGTTGTATTGCTAGGAAATAATTGGGGAACCAAGACAATACAGTAATTTAGCGAAAACCATCAATTTTGAACAACATTTTATTGGAGACGCGTGGAACGTAGAAAGACCATCTGTTGAAAACCAATAAACCGATAACCGAGATCGATATCTACAAATTTTATCACACATTTCTTATCTGGATATTGCTTATCTCAAAATATCATTTATATCGAACTTAGAATATGGTCATGTATTTATCTGTGGGAATCTATAAGTACAGCTCAGGATAAATGATGGAGAATCTAGTTTATATTACATTAACTATGGGGTGGCTCTTAAGCCATCCCCAAACGACAAAAGTTTAGACTAGTAAGAGTTCAAAGATGTTACAGACGACTAGATCAAGTAAATAGAATTTTACATCTTTTCGTCTTTTAGGTAGGAACTCATTGTGAGAAATGAGGAAAATGCTTGTCGCAAGCATTTTTTCATTTTCCACTACGTTTTCTAAAGCCATTTTCTATAGGGAGTCAAAAAGAGTCAATGTCTGGAGATGGGTTAACGCTTCAAGATTTTATATAAAAAAATAAATCAAAATTGGTCACTTATTGTTGATGTATAACAACACAGGGGTATTTTCTATTTTTGCCTCAATATTTCCAGAACATTGTGGACCTATATAATAAACGTGGAAAAGCAATATTATTGGTATCCATTTTCTAGTCTGCAGAAGCTTTCAAATTGGAGCTTTTGTGCATTATGCTTTTCTGCATGATTGTTTTAAGGTAAGGCCTGTGTAATGGGCTATGTGACCAATTATGGAACGAAATCTGTATTGTGCGAACAGATGATTTTAAAGGGAAGTAACTTTCATTGCTCTCAACATTTGAATTCTTGACATTTTTTTTTTGGGGGGGGGGGTTGCCTACTCTTCATAAAATTTAGTAATATTTTCACAAAAATTGTTATAATATTCCCCGGAAATCTGAGCACGCCTAATTATTTCCATTTTACGGGAACACGCGATATTGCATCCAAAGGTACTTTAAAAAGCGCGGAACTACTATCGGACATTACCGCAATGTACATTGTAAGTTTAAGTAAACAAATAAACATTAATGTTAAAAATGAGTAGATACCAATGCAATTGTGCTAATTAAGCATAAAAATATAACATGTTACTTGCTTTAGTGAGATATTTTACGTGTCATATGGCTTGAAATGTGTTAATTTGCTTTGTCCCAGTGCTACCCTCATTGGTATTGACCAGCAAAGATAACTACTTTTGAACGTAATTGAAACACTTTTTTAGGTTAGTTTGCTTGAAAATATGTATAATTACACTTTAAATATACCAGTTGCCCAAATGATATTATGTAAATGGTATAAAAATCGTCATATATCCTTGTCCCACAGATTTTTGTCTTTGGTGTTCCAGTGTCTAAAAGGTCAAAGAAATGCAATTTCGATTAAATGCAGACACAAATCATCTACCTCCCTTTGAAAAGCTACCGTAGGTCCATACATTAAAATTAAAAGAGGAAGAATTTATTTTATGTCTTGTAAATAAATCGAAAAAGAAGGCGATTAATTTGTACAGTACTTTTTTTCTTTGTCTTTGGGGTGACGCACTTTATTATACTTTGCAATGCACATCTTTATTAGATATTTGTCCATTATATCTGACTTTGAGTACAGTAAATGCTTTCAACGGTAGATTTAACAAATACCCTATTTTAAACGTATATTTTTGCAAATTAGTGTGAAATTGTCCTTGGTGTTCCAGTCCTTGGTGTTCCTGTCTAAGCACTGGAACGCCAAAGACAAAAATGAAATGGTGCTGGGGTATGTCATATTGCATGGATCAGATAGATATTATGAAACTAAGGTAACATACCAAATTTCAGCTTTGTTCGTGTGATACTTTTAGAGAAAATGCTAAATTTAGGTTTCGCTCGATGTTTAAAGTGCAGTTGCATGTCAAGGGTTGAAAATTACTTTGGGGAATGTCTGAATGAATGGAGCAGATAGATATCATTGAAGAAACGTTACATACCAAATGTGAGCTTTCTTTGGACAGGCTGACAGACGGTAACTGCTTAGAACAATGTTGCCCTTAATGTTTTATATTTGTGCATTAAAATCCCAAATGTTGCCCTTAATGTTTTACATTTGTGCATTAAAATCCCAAATTATTACTCTCTCTTTGCATTCCTATATCTTTCGACGCATGCTGTGTTACTAAAGTCATGTCATAGAGGAGGTTAGCTTTTACTATCAACTGGAGGTTAAGCTTGGATTTTTCATTGGCATTTTAATTAGGCAAGAGTTCTTATGTACGTTACAGGAAGCGGAATCAAATGGGACAAATATTAGCTGCCAGTTTCCATCAAAATCAATGCAAAATAAACATGTTAAAGCAAAAAAAAAAAAAATAGATGATTTTCTTTAGGGTTATGTTGATGTCTTTGGTGTTCCGCTAATGTCTTTGGTGTTCCGGTAATGTTAAATTCATTTTCTAAGAAAACTGATCAAGCAAATGCATCAAAAGTGCCACTTATATAAAGCAAATTGGACATATTAGTTTTGACGATTAGAACTTTTCTAGACATTTGGACTCAAATAAGAAATTTTGAGACTAAAATGTTTGATGTTTTCCAATTTTATTATCCAGAGATACTTTAATGTAAATGATTATGTAATTATGCATCCGAAATGATTTTTTTCCTATTATTTATAAGCCATTGACCTTTTTAGATGTAATTTGGTGAAAAAATATGAAATATCTTTTAATTGATATTATTTTCATACCTTTATAATTATAACTGGAACACCAAAGACCGGAACACACTGTTAATAAGCGATTTAGAAGCTACACACCCACAATTTAGGGTGGAAAATGATTTGAAACATGCTATTAGGAATATAGCAACAAATTAAGAATACAAACACTAAAATATTTGACGATATTTTTTTCATGATTTGCTGGTCTGAAAAACCTGCGAATTTTGAAATTGACTCACTTAAGTTAGAATAAAACTATAATACAGGGAGTGCATTACGCAGGCCTTACCTTAATAGTAAAATTATTCATGTTCAAAATAACAATGAGAGATAGGAAAACTGAAATACAGTATAATGAATCATTTTTGTCGTTTCTGCCTGATGATTTTTATCAATAACTAACCTGACGCATTAGAGAATTTCGTGATAGTTCTATAAAATGCATGTGAATTAAATGTCAAATTTGTTTGAAATAATGATAAAAACGCTTTGAAGTTGAAATAGTGTTTCACTGGTGATACTGAATGACAATTGTACAAACATGTAACAAAACAACGTAGAAATTTTGAGTATCGTGGCTTTTCAAAAAAATAAACAACCAAACAAACAACCTCGTCACTACAGCTTAAAACAAGTTGTAGTGGCCTGATAACACGTACAATTCCACGCCCACATCACGACCGAAGCACGTTCAAAAATGGTTAGTCGGACAGCATACTTTTGGACTCGATGCAGACGTGATGTGGACGTGAATTGTATGTGACCAGGCCGTTATTAACCCTTTCCCAAACAGCAAAAGTTTTGGGTGATCCACTTCAAAAATTGCCAGAAATGACAAAACTGAAGTTATTATAGACATAATTTGTGTAAAATATAGCATAGAAAATATTGAGACAAAAGGAGAAACTGCTGGTTATCAGCAGTTTCTTCTTTTGTTTCAATGTTTTCCCAAGTATTTTCTATCAGGGACGTCAAAACCAGGTCTTGTTTGGGAAAGGGTTAAAGAAAAGCGATGATGTTTTAAAACTAGTTTTTTATCTGTCATGTGATATTTTTGTCTTTTCTGTGTGTGGTAATTCAAGAAACAACTTACATAATACATGCACACATGTAATTGATAACAATTGAGAATTGCAATTTTTAATGAAAATCTATCTTTCTCAATTATAAAAAAACCCAGCTGATATAAATTGTTAACGGTAGACATGACAACGTCCTTGCTTTTCAACAAAAACCTCGTAACTACAGGTCAATACAAGCTGCAGTTAGGTGGTATTTGTTGAAAAGCATCGTCATGCTGCATTTCGTGACTTTTCTATTCCATACACGTGTTTCATAAATGTCAGCTTTCTTTGAAATAATGATCTGGACCACTTTGATTAAGCATCATTTCACAATCTTACATGAAGTGGCTTTTTTCTTCAAAATAAAGAGGGAAAAAACTAAGAGAAACATTTTGTTTGAAACGTTTTTAAAAGACGTAGAGAACAATGTACAAATAAAACACATCTAATGGATAGATATTGAAGAAAGTTTTTTCTTAAGTGCAACGTGTCATGATCAGTCTAATCTAGATCCATGCTGACCTCCTTTATAGCATGTAGCTACTGTAGGATATCACCATCGATCCTGACCAGTCTGTATTCGGAAACAAGCTGATCTGAATCTATGATTCCGACCAAGTATTAGAGCAGTGTGATGTTGTTTTAACGTATGAACGTACCTTGACTCGTTCCTATTCTAAAAGTTTAATTGGATTGAGAAAGGTAAACCTTAAAGGGGGACGAGCTAGGCTGTCGAAAATGCAAATAGCACAATAATTACAAACCAGAAATAACGTGTGAAATTACCAACCTGAAGGGGTAGATCATTTATGTCCATTGTTAGCATTCCACGAGCTTTATTAAGTATTAAAATCCAAGTCAATAAATAACATGCTGGTCGTCCTTGTTTTTGTTTTGTAACGGCTACATATGCCCAACCTTCAAAAATCAATTACGTCAGAGATACGTCATCTGTGCTCAGCGAGATTTAACACACCGTACAACCGGCTGCGTAGAAAGTCAGCGAAGACAGATTCGGCATCTGATGTCATGTCATGGTAGGTCAAATGAATTTACTTTTATAAATAAACGAAAGGATCTTTGGTATTCTATAGTTGATAAATACGCGTATAAATGTTCAGTGCTTGTACAAAATAAACCTTTTCACGTATTCCTCGCAAATAAGGTCACAGTCATCAACACAGCCGGTTGTAAGGTGTGTTGGTACCGCGGAGGTGTGTCTCGTTGACCTTGACCTTGTCTTGTTTTGAAGTAAAAATAGATTATGTAAACACGCTTGTAAAGGATTGATCTATAGCAATACACAAAGGAAAGATGTTTTTTTCGCGGAGATTGAGGTTTTTATGCATTGCTAATTGTTTTTCCATGCACAAATATGAGTTCCCGAGCAGTTCGGAAGCATAAAAACATAGAATGAGCCCCTTTAAGCAAATAATTACATTTTTAAAGGACACAATTCGACTAAACTCTTTCTGAAGCTGCTGTCACACATAGTCGGGTGACGAACCGTTTTTCTTTTTTTATAAACGTAGAGGATTTTGCCAAGGTATTCAGGAGTAAATTGCATATTCGACGGGTTGCTATGGCAAGATAATGTTTTTGAATACAGATTTCAGAAGAGCAGGCACGGATTAGTGCGGGCCAATACGGGTCGACACCGGCAGGACTAAATACATTGATAGGCAACTGCGGGTCAATACGGAGCAGCGCGATTAAGTGCGCAGGTCGATACGGGACATTACAGAATGACACGTCCGTAGATCTACACGGAAAGTGAAATCAACGTGGTGGCAAAGTTATAAAAGTAGCAGTCAACGTAGTTGGCTTTCGATACGGGTCCACACAGAATTAAAATCGTATCGACCCGTTTGAACCCGTATTGACCCGTTTTGTAACATGTATTAATATCGTATGAATTTCGAGGATATGATACGGCTTCGTGATCGTTTTGGTCTTATTTAAAATGAATAATATTATCACCTATACGTAATGGCCCATTTCTCGCTGTATTGACCTGTACGGACCCCTTCCAGAAAGAAACGAAAACCGATATTACCATTTTCGTTTGCCGTATGGTCTTTTTGTAGCTGATTTCTCACACAAAATACATTTGTATCATTTTGTTGATCAAGATTAGAACGCAGGTCGGTATTTCTCCGACAAATCTATTTGTCAAGTAGCCACATAAAAGTTCCGCACTCATCCAATCTATTTCATTCAGTCGGTGGTTTGTAGCTCTTGCATAACTTTACAATTGCTGACACTGCGTTGATATGCAGTTGACATGCCGTTCACATGACGATGTGCTGTGGTCGACATCTGGCCAATCAAGGAAACGTCACTTAGCTAGAAACTGCGTCAATGTGTCGGCAATTCCGCATTTTTGTCGTTGGTAAATTTTGAATTATACCGCTTGTTAAGCATTTACATAAAATTATGCATTGGTAGAAGTAGCAGCTATATTTTTTTATCCGTGAGTAAGCAGGTGGTATGCATGCCAACGGACGAGACCCGGCCGCGTACATGTAGTATATGGAATTAGACTCTATGAGATGTCAACGATTTCTCTCCTATAATCTGTGACATGGGAAACGAGTCAGACACTTCGACGATATGTAAAACGCCGAGCAAACATCGACGCTTTACCGACATCTTCAAACGTAAGAATGCCGCTGATTGATCGATTGATTGGAACTAGAAAGGCAGACGTCTTATCGATGGTACAAATACTGCTTTCGTTGACGAATGCGTCGATCAATCGACGATGCGCGTCAAATTTATCGCCGAAATGTTCCCCGATGTCACCAAACCTAGTTGATCATACAGAAATCGCTGTTCATGTAGGACGATGCCTCGATAAATCGACGATGGTTCTTGCCAATACTACAAAAACCAATTGATATCGTATCGCTGGTGCATTGGAGCGTTTGTGAGACCAAAGTCTCAAACGCGTTCGCCAACACGGTTTTTATTATTTCTATGCAGTTCATGTGCATTGTACCATTACACATGGGGTCATTATTACTTACAAGAATGAGATACGGTATACGATAGTGTTACGAGTAGGTACGGGTTAAATAGGTCGATTTGAAATGAACTGGGTTGCCGCACACGGAATTAAAATCCTTAGCGAATTTTTGAACATGATAAAAACATGTTCGCTATCGTATCGTTCTAACAAGCCTACAAGGAATCTTATCGGGTGGTTATACGGGTTAAAAGGTGATAATGTTTCAATTCCTCGTGGAATCGCATCGAAAACCGGCTATGTGTGACTGTGGCTTAAGTAGGCCTACTGTAGATGCCGATTTTATTTTGACAAGGTCGCGATGGAAGAGCGCCCTATCCATCTAGTAGTTATATGATTTTAACATGTTGGATTTCAATTAGTAGTCACGCATTCGTATCGTCCGTCATTGTTCAAAGAAAATATTGTTTTAACACGAAAAAATATTATCTGATATTTCAAAACAAACATTTTTGTTGCCTTAAGTAGGCTACAGGGCTTCTATTGGAAGTTTTACAAAAATGTTAACTCGTTGCAATCATTTAAGGGGTGATATATCAAACTCTGGTCCTAGAACTGTTATAGTGCTCCAAAATCAACTGCTTTACTCTCGTCGGTGAAGTCAGTTAGTTAAGGGTCCTCAGAATAAATGCCAAAACGGTGCCACAACATACGAAGTTGTCGCACGTATTTTTTGAAAAACGTTAATATTGTACGGTTAACTCTTTCCCAAATAAGACCTGGTTTTAATGTTTCTATTAGAAAAGACTTGGAAAACATTGAGACAAGATTTCAGCATTTTCTCCTTTTGTCTCAATATTTTGAGCTATATCAAACAGAAGAAATATCTCTATAACATTCATTTTGCCGTCTGTAATAGCTTTCGAATTGTACTGTCCTGAAATTTTGTGATTTAGGAAAAGGTTAACATGGTACCCCGCCCTGGTAAAATTTCAATTAGTTGTCACGAGAAAGTGTCACTTTTCACAGTACTCTCTTTCACAGAGGCTCTTTCATATCGCCTCTGTTATGACAGCGTAAGAATATGAAAATAGTCCCATTTTAATTAGGAAGAATATGAAAATAGTTAGTGGGGCGCATAACTCAAATAATCGTCCAGGTTGTATATGCACTGAACAGATGTTCTAAACCGCCACTTTTCAGAACAGGTTTTTTGGTATAAATGAAAAAAGAAAAGCTCGTTTGAAACAATATTTTGCACATTAGATTTTGGGATCACTAGCTATCGATTTAACGCGATAAAGTCGAAATTAAAACAACAACGTTTTATGTGTAGAGTTTTTGATATAAAACCAGTTTTTGCACGTGGTGCACGATGTGATGAGTTAAATTGCCAACATCTACGAAGGCATTTGTTCATATTGATCCGACATGCCGATTTTGCAAAGAAAAATCAAATCAATGGGCCAGATGTCACTAAGTGATATGGGTGGCACTGTGGGGCTTATCGAAAGCGACGTCGATATGAATAAGGCATGCACCCTTTTAAGTGGTATGTGCATGTTTCAAAGGTTGATCATGATACTGCAAAATGCATTGACTGTTTTCCGATTGCTTTCTGTTTTGCAAATTTTATGGACCTCAAACCGTGTCAATGTGCACCAAAGAGCATGGCCCTTAGAGTCCACCATACTAAACATTACTACTTCACATGTACATTTTCTGAGAGATGACTTGTCTCTTGCACACATTTAGCATGTCAGTAATGGATGTTTGACGCGTGTGTGCTAATAGAGAGGATTTAAAGCTATTGTAACGAGCTGGCGGTCGACGAACAGGTCACTGGTTTGAAATCGGTCTCAGCGATAAGAGAGATTTCGCTTTCGGCTCTTGTCAGGATGCCTTTTCTCTCAATGTTTCAAAGTAAAGGGGTGGGGTTGGACTCCAAGAAAATTAAATTAAAACCGGCAATTGAAAAAAGGAAACAAGTCAGAAATTCAATAAAACAGTGTTATAATTTCACCCTGACGTTTGCAGGGCTCCAATAGAATTTTACAGAGTCAAATAAATAAAATTACAATCAACAAAAGTTAACAATTTCCGATGAGTGAAAATAAATATAAATACCGTTAAATAAAGTCCTAATCCGTTCAGCAAGATTCTAAGTTAATAAAAGAATTAAAATCAAATACCTTTAAATGTCAGATGTATGCTTAGTTTTGCCTAAAATGTACCCAGAAAGTCACAAAGTTAAATAATAAATCATAGCGATCAAGATCAGAATCTGAACAAAAATACAATGCTTTGTTGACAAAAGAAAAATTAAATCTATCCAGAAAACTTTCCTAAGAATCTTAAAATTAATTAAACCTATGAGTCTGTTATAATTTTGCCAAAAATAACCAAAGAAAATAAAATAAGTCTAACTAAAAAAAACGAAAGAAAATGACGTAAGTTTTGATACCCAAAAAAATCTAAGATGGAGTCAGAACCTAAGCGTTCCGCAAAAGCTTTTATAGTCACGCGGTGCTAGCAAGTGCTAACATGCGAGAATTTGCTAGACCAACGTCTCTAGCAAATGCTAGCATGCGAGATCTTGCGAGCAAGCTGCGCACGCAACTGCTATCATGCGAGAATCTGCTAGCACAAAGTCTAGCAAATGCAAGCATGCGAGATTCTGCTAGAAAAATATGGCGAAAAGCTCTGGTGGTTCGCTTCGGCAAGCGATTACTACAATAAAATGCATTTAAATCACCATTAAACAATAATAATATGCAAGACAAATGAATAATCTTTTGAATGATAACAATTTTATGACAATTCGTTAAGGTTTGAAAGAAATAGCGGGGCCAAACTTCGAGTGAAAGCAGCGATACGAGTACAACCCGGTAGTTTACACTGTAAAAGGCTGTGTTACTAAAAATAACTCAGCGATAACGCGAGACTTTACTACACCGAGAAATAAATAGACTGTCCAGTACACACGGCATAGCGCATACATGTATAATTTATCTGCATACACCTCAGTCGAGTAAAGAAAGTCAATCGAATCACTAGGTTTACAGGACTGTCGAGACGCAGACTTTTCTATGTCGAGCATAGAAGCGTAAGTGAAAACTACGATAAATACCCAGATCGCTACATCACCCCCTTCCGAGAGTGTTTAGTTCCATCAAACACTCAAGAAATCAATGATAAAGAAAGCTTTGAAAAACTTGAAACAAGTAATGCATGAAAAACTGGTAGAAAACCACAAAATTTAAGACTTTAAATTTGCTGCACTACCTTAATCATAAATTGGCTCTCACCACCTTAAAGTAGATTAGCAAAAACACACAGGATACCCAAGTGTTTCCATCAATCTAAGTTAAGATAAAACATTGACTAGGTATTGATCAATACAAATGTGATAAAACAAGATGACCAGTTATGATTTACAACATGAATTGATTAAAACATTTTGAATAAGGAAAAAATGCAGAACAGAAAGCTTTGTAAAACATTATATTGTTCTAAATTATGTAAAACAAGTTTTGTTACTCATGGGCAAACAGTAGAATACCATTTGCTCACAGGTATCAAGACTTGCAAAGACTCATGTTAGCACAGCAGCCTGAGCTGGAACAACATTTTGCATGATGAATAGGTACAAGAAAAGTAGAGCATTGTAGACTAGAAATGGTGCTTAGTAATGCAATATTTGACCAGTCTCTTAATCAAACATTTTTAACAAACCACCCCCCAAAATTTACATTAGACCTCTCACCCACATCACTAGTACCCCTCACAATCACTCTAACATTCTTTCTCGCAAAAAATGACAAAAAATCTCAATCTCACACCTTATTCACACCTTTCGAACCTCTCTCTCTACAATTCAGAACTCTCTCACCAGCGTCTGTTCTCTTTGTCTTCCAGTGGTCTCTTCCTCTGTCTGTCCTTTTCGTTCCTGTCTTGGTCGCGTCTGCTCGTCGTAGTGTCATCGTTGTGTCGTTGGCGGTCTTCTCTGGAGCGGCTGCGCCTGTTGTTTCTGGATCGGTCGTCATCTGTACGCTGTCGGTTGTCGTCAGACCTGTTGCGACTGTCGTCGGTACGTTGACGATCATCTCTGGAGCGGCTGCGCCTACCGTTGTTTCGGGACCGGTCATCACCTGTGTGCGCACTGTTGTCGTCAGACCTCTTGCGACTGTTGTCGGTACGTTGACGATCATCTCTGGAGCGGCTGCGGTCGTCAGCTCTGGGACGGTCATCGTTAGTCCTGTTGTTGTTGTCGCGGGCTCTTTCTCGATCAAGATGAGTACGGAGGTCATTGTGCTGGGGACGTTCGTGTTCATGTCGTGGGTGATCATCTCGGGAGCGCGGTTGGTCCCTGCTCCGTCTTGACTCCAATAGAGTGGTCGTCAGGTCTCTGATCGCCCGTGTCTGCCCCTCGATGGCCTCCCTGATCCCCTCTAAAACCGAGTTGTTGGTCGCCATCACCTCGCGCAGCATACCTCTCAGCTCGCTCCCCTCTGCTCTTATCGCCGCAGCAATAGCACCTGTCTCACTAGCAGAAGACCCTGAGGAGCTCGATGAAGCGGGTGACACTGATCGGGGTCTCTTCCTTGGTGGTTCCATCCCTGTTCTCTTCTCTATACTCTTCTCCTCCCCTTGCCCGAGGATCTGGGGTAGGATGTTCTCGTCGGGGATGCCCTGTACCCATTCCTCCACCGACTTTGAGCTTGTGCTTGCGGCTTCCACCAGCATCTTGGTCCGCTCTGTGATCTGTTTGGCCAGCTGCACCACCGATGGCTGGCCCTCTGTTGCTTCAACCTCCTTCTGTTGGCCGCAGCTTCCCTTTGTCTGTCCCGAGTGAACGGAAGAACTGTCATCAGCATGGGCAGCCAACCAACTCTCCGGAAACACCTTATCTACCGCCTCCATCAGCATGTCTTTCGGAGGCTTCATCGTTTTCATCCAGTAGGTCCTCGACTCTTCCTGGCTCAGGATACGGTAATCACCTTCACCAATTATGTGTGGATGAGGGTTTCTGACTAGACATCTGTCATTCTCTAGTTGGGGACAGTCAGCAGCCATCAGCCGGTGCTTCCTGTACAGCTGAACGTGGGCTTTCAGGTCCGCCTCCTCCATACACCGAAACATGCATAAATTGCAGTAGAAGGGGACTTCGTCCAGGCTCAGATGGACCTTCAGTATGTGGTCTTCGATTCTATTTCGCACGTCCACTGTCTCCTTCCCTGTCCTTTGGTGGCACCTCAGACATTGGTAGGCCCTGCCCTTCCTCCTCGCCTTCTCTTCCATAGTTAGTGTGTTAGTGTTAGTCGCCATAATAACTTCTACAACGATAGAATAAAATGTTAAATGGATTATCTCTCATGGACGAATTAATCTCGCCCAAGAAATCTCAGCATCTGCTTGTCCATTTTCTAGGCACTTTCTCCACCTAAAAAAAAACAATGCGATTATTATAGGGTGAGAAAACTACACCCTGTCTTACCCCTATTAATGTTATCTCTTTTCTGTTGGATGGCTGGTGCTTTGTCAGTTCTCCCTCTGCCTCCTTGCCTTTTGAGTAGCTATACTACTACCTGTAACGCTATAGTCACTCCGGTGACTCCGCTGCAGTCTTTGCTGATCTCTGACCGGTCGACATCTCCGACAGCTTTTTACCTAAACAGCTGGTGCACCCGTCCTTGTGTTCTCAATCGTCACCTCTCCCTTGACCCCTCGGTCACTTTGGTAACTTACCTCAACACCTATGGGATTACCACCCTGTTTTTCTCCAAGCTGCCAGCATTGCCATCTCCCTCATCAGTCAGCACCTAAAGAACTGCAAGCTTACCTTACTTAAATTGTGCTGAGGCCATATTTAGCTCTTTATGCTTCTAAGCCCTCCTCTTTCCTTCAGGCACCTAACACCAGACCAATCCGTGTTTCTCTACTAAAATCATAGTCTAAGACCTTCTTTGGAATGCAACAGTAGATTTTAATATACATTCTACAAAAATTACAAAAACTAAAACAACTGTCAAATTGGTTTTCAAACTAGAAAGTTCCATCCAGCTAACAAGATTCTTGTTTGTTCCTGTTGGGTAATTTGTCTCTCGCTTTCTTGATCCAATTTGGTATTTCACGTCCTTCGAATGGTTTCAGCTTGTCGTGATGCACCACCTTGTCTGATCCGGATCTGTCGAGCTGAACTAGGAAGTTGATGTCGTTGAGTCGCTTCTTCAGCAGGAATGGGCCATCGTACGACCTTTCAAGCTTCTGTGCTATTCCGACTTTCCTTGACTCATGCAGCAACCAGACCACATCGCCCTCGCTGTAATTTTTGTGTGCTAGTTTAACATCGTGAACTTCCTTTCGATGTTTGGATTTGCAACCCAGATGCTTTCTGGCGATGTCGTGGGCACTTTGCATTCGGTTTCTCAGTTTGTCGACATAGTCCCCGTAGCTACAAACTTCGGTTTCGCTAGTTGTCTGACTTCCGAAGACTAACTCGGCTGGTAATCTGATTTCGCGACCCAACGTCATGAGGTTCGGAGTTAGTGTCGTCGACTCATTCGGCGTCGCCCTGTACGCGCCTGCCAGGCAGCCAAGGTATAGGTCCCAATCTCTCTGCTCTCCCACTAGATATGATTTTATCATGCCTAGTAACGTCCTATTGAAACGCTCGCACTGGCCATTGCACTTTGGATTTCGTGCCGTTGTCCTTGTCTTCCGGATTTCCAGCATCTTCGTTAGCTGTCTGAATACTTCACTCTCAAAAGCCCTGCCTTGGTCGCTGTGAATTCCTAATGGACACCCCCAGCGTGCTATGAAATTGTTCAAAATTTGTCTGGCACATTCCTCGGCTGTCTGATCTCTTACCGGTAGGATCTCCACGTACTTCGTAAACAAATCTGTGAGTACCAATACGTATCGGTGTCCTCTTTCAGTCAACGGTAATGGGCCCAGGTAGTCGATGGCAATGACATCCCATGGTGCTCCTACTTTGATTGTGCCTAATGGTGCTTTGGGTGCCTTGGACGGTTTCTTGTTGGCAGCACAGACTTCGCATTTCTTTATGTACACTGTGATGTCTTCCTTCATCGCATACCAGTAAAATCTTTGCATGGCTTTTTCCTTAGTCTTCTTTATCCCAAGGTGACCGGATAGTATGTTGTCATGCATCTGGCGCAGTACTTTTCCCTTTAATGTCCTGGGTACAATGTACTGTTGGAAAGTTCCGCTGTCGTTCTGTTTTGAAAAGGTCTTGAATAGTAGCCCATCTTGTACGAATAGCGAATCCCATATCAGCCAGTAATGTCGCCCTGCCGGACTCCAAGTTTGCACGGTTTGTCCATTTGGACGTTCGCCACACATCTTTGCGCTGTAGATTGGCCCTATGTCTGGATCCGACTCTTGCTCCTGGCGTAGATTTTCCAACGAGGTTCCTCCTTCCCAGCGCCAGCCTGTGTCAGCATGCCGTTGCTTCCTCTCTTCTCTTGACGTGCTGGGGCTTGAACTCAGAACTGCATCCGTTGCTCTAACTTTTTCGGACTTTCGCGCTTGTTCTTTGTCATTTTTCTGTATGGTAAGCTCTCTTGAAAGTTGACTGAAGACCTTCGCATATTTCTCCTGCATCCCCATTTCATCAGCTCGCTTTCTGCACTTCTTGCATGGACCGCACTTGAAAGGCTCACTCATATCAGTTTCTGGGCAACTGCAGTCTTGCGGGTTCTCACATCTTGACAGCGCATCGCAGTGGCCTTGCTTCTTGCCGGGACGGTACTGAATAGCAAAAGAATAATAAGACATTATCTCAATCCAGCGTGCTACCTTACCCCTGGGTTCTTTTAGGCTAAACAGCCATACCAGTGCCTGGTGGTCTGTTCTAACTAGAAACTTCCTCCCTAGCAGGTATTGCCTGAAATATTCAACAAAATAACGAACTGCAAGGAGTTCTTTCTCTGTCACGCAGTAGTTTCGCTCAGCCTTGTTCATTGCTCTGCTGGCGAAGGCAATCACTCGCTCTCTACCGTCTTGAACCTGCAACAAAACACCACCAATCGCACAGTCTGAAGCGTCGACATCGAGTATAAACTCGCCTGCATCGTTCAGTGGATATCCCATCACCATTGGACTCACAAGGGCGTCTTTCAGCTGTTCGAAAGCTCCCTGACATGCATCGGTCCATTTGAACTGTCTTCCCTTCTTAGTCAGCTCAACCATAGGTCTGGCGATGTGAGCAAAGTCCTTCACGAAACGGCGAAAATAAGAACACATGGCTACAAACTGCTTAATCTGTCTAGGGGTCCTCGGTACAGGCCATTCTACTATCTTGGAAATGTTGGTTGGATTTGGTTTGACTCCGTCTGCCGACACTACATGCCCTAGAAACGTAACTTCGGTCTGCATCATGGAGCATTTCTCTGGCTTGAGCTTTAAGCCAGCCTGCCTCAACCGCTCGAACACTTGCTCTACCCGGATTATGTGGTCCTCTAGGTTGGTAGCAAAAACGATTATGTCGTCGATATAGATGATGCAGGTTTCCCATTGAAGTCCTTTCAACGCAAGCTCCATGGTCCTTTGGAAAGTACTGGCCGAATTATTAAGTCCAAACGGAAGTCGTGTCATCTCGAACTGGCCGTATTTACAACAAAAGGCAGTTTTTGGTATGTCTTCTTCTTTAACCGGTATCTGGAAATACCCACTAGTCAGGTCGAAAGTGCTGAACAGTGTCGAGCCGGAAACTGCATCAAGGCAGTCCTGGATTCTTGGCAGAGGGAATGCATCTGGCGTAACAAGGCTGTTGAGTTTTCTGTAATCGATGCATGGACGGATGCTGCCTGACTTCTTTTTCACGAGAACAATTGGTGATGCCCAAGGTGATGTGCTTTCTCTGGCGACTTTCTGCTCCAGAAGTTTTTCTACAGCTTTTCTCTCTTCCCCAGCATATGCGATTGGGACACGTCTCGGCGGTTGTTTAATTGGTTGCGCATCCTTTGTATCAATTGAGTGCTCTGTGAGGTGAGTACAGCCCAGATCCCATTCGTCCCTCGAGAACACATCTTGATATTTAATGAGCAATGCTGCAATCGTATCTCTTTCTTTTTCATCTAAATTCTCTACCGCCGATTCGAATAGATCCTGTAAATGGTCTGGGACCACTACTGGTTGCCCTTGCTTTGTTTCTTTGTCTCTTTGCTTTGGTGGGTCTGTCTTGTCTTTTAGCTCTATTCTGCGTACGCTGACGTTATCTCCTTGGCTTTCTTCATTCTCTTTGCAGACCAAGGTGACGGGTTGCTCTGCCAATGGTTCCGCCACTCCGACTACCGCATTCTGTCTCAACCGCACCGACTCCGAGAACGGGTTCATTACTCGTACTTTGTTGGTTACATGCGACTTGTTGTCGATTAGTGACGCAGCCATTTGCAGTGGATATGCTTGTCTAAACTCATCTGTTGGTTCTATGATAAACTCTGTAAGTCCGAATATATCGTCTTCCTCATGTCTTTCGACGAAGACGTCTATAAGAGCTTCACTTTGAGGTGGAATAATGGAATCGCTTGCTATGGTGACTTGTCGGGTCTTGTCTGTTCCTCCTGTTCCCATGCAGGGTATATCTTGATCCCTCAACCTGATGATGCCTTTGCTCATCAAGATGTCTGCTGGGCCGCCGGAGTCGTTCTGCAGAACATCCATACCAAGCAAACAGTCATCTTCTATTTCAGCCACCACTATTTCCTTTTTCATCTGAACTGGACCTAGCTTTATGTCGAAGTAGCCTCGCCCGACCTCTTTGATAGGTGCACCGTCTGCGCTGACTAGGTTTCGAGAAGGTGTCAATCTTGGTCTGGTGTGGTGGTCTAACCTGTTGTAGACACGACTAGACATTACGGACTTGGTTGCTCCTGTGTCGGCGGTGAATAGGATAGGTCTATCTTCAACAACTCCCTTTATGTATAGACTGTTTCTCCCTGGTTTTCTTCTTCTTACAACGTCATTGTTATCTGTTAGTTCTTGTTGGTCTCTTAAGTTGACCTGGGCTTCCCCCGGACCAAACGGTTCAGCCCCTAGAAGTTTAAATGCTCCTTTGTCTTCCATGCCAATCCATCGCTGCTCTTGCTTTGTCCTTGGCCACCATGTTGGTCTTTGGAGTCTGGTCTGTTTCTACTAGGGCAGTCCTTAATGAAGTGGCCCTTTTGGTTGCAGGCAAAGCAGGTCATTTCTGCTCTGCGCTTTCTCTCTGGTTCTCTCTGGTCTGTCAATTTCTCTAGCTTGGCTAAGATTTGGAGCATCACAGCTTGTAAGCCTGACTCTCCACTGGGTGGAGCATTGAATCTGGTCCTACTTTCCTCAACAGTCGACTGTCTGTCCTGTTTCGGTTTTCCTTTTAGAGCTCTTATCTCGTCATCTTCGAGACTTGCATCCAGATCTTGCTCTTCTTCCATCTCGTAATTTTCTTCATCAGAAACTTTTCGTGTGAATCTTTTCATTTTCTTCTCCCCAAAAGGATCTCGGTCTCTGCCCTGCCTTGTCTGTATGAAACGCACCACATGGTAGACGGCCTCATCTATATTCTGTGGATCTTTATGGTACTCCACTTCAAATCTGGCTTCGCTGTCCCTCAGACCATCTAAAAACCGCCGCACAAGATCCTCTTGTCGAACAACATCGCTGCGATTACCGTACGCTTTGGCGTAAAGTCGCTTGAGGTCCGCTGCAAACTCTTCCGCAGTTTCTCCGTTTCTTTGATCTCGCCGGCTGAACTTCGCTGCGAATGACCGCTGTGTCTCTACGACTCTGAATTGGCTGTTGAGTTCGCTGACCAGTCGCTGGTAGTCGTGCAGAGCCTGTCTGGGTAGCTGTGTGAAGACAAACTCTCCAGCGGTGCCCTGTAGTTTCGGTAAAAGCTGATCTACCATCTCATCTTCACTCCATTGGTATCTCTCTGCCAGTACTTCAAATCTGTTTACCCAGACAGACCAATCCTCCTTTCCTGTGAATGGCGGGAATTTTATATCATGAGGCATTGACTGTCTTCTCCGGGTGTTGTCGACTGGTTGCGCTCGAAAGTTACTGTATGGCGAGTGCCTTTGCGTGTCTAGGGTTCCCGCTAGATTTCGTCCTTCATGCAGTCTAGTGCGGCTTTCAATAAATTCTTGGTGGCTGTTTCTTGATCGCAGGTTGTTGTAATCCCTGAAATCTTGATTCATCCAGAGTAATCTTCCGTTTGCATCTCTCACTTCCCTCTCTGAGTGGGGATGGCGGCCGTGGCTGTTACCCCAAAAATCTGGTTCCGTGCTTTGTATCATGTTGCTGTAACCGTTTCTGTTTCGTTCTGCTGCAGGCAGATGATTACTGCTGTCCTCAACAAAAGTTCTGTTTTGTAGTCGGCTGTCGAAACCCAATGTGCTTGTTCTTTCTTCATGCGGTTGTCTGTCGAAGTGCTGATTTTCCCCAATCGGACGATTCAAGTTGCTGTTTCTGTCATATCTTGGATACATGTGGTGTCTGTCATGTGAGTTAGTGCTGGCAAGCCCTGGTTGTTCTCCGATCTCTGATCTATGAGGCTGTAAACGACTGTCATCCCTTGCCGAATATCCACGCACCGCTGTCGTTTCGATGTCAACACCACTATCTGACGAGAACTTGCCGCGTGCAATCTGATCTTGATCGTCGAAGCCTTCGCGAGCACCGACATCTCCTGAGGCGAGCTGGTACTCCCTGCGACTTGTCGTGGTTTTCGCTGTAGCTGTTGTAGGTAGTTGACCTGTTGCTGCACCATTTTCGCTCTGCTCGTGCTGTCTGTCTTGGGATTCACACTCTGACTCTCTGTCTGTAGCGTCCTCTGTGTAATCCGCTGTGTTCTTTTTTCTTCCCATTCTGTTAGGTTCGTATTGCTGGATCCAAAATGTTGAAGTCTTTGGATCCCACTTCTCTGACACCAGAAAATCTATGTAACGAGCTGGCGGTCGACGAACAGGTCACTGGTTTGAAATCGGTCTCAGCGATAAGAGAGATTTCGCTTTCGGCTCTTGTCAGGATGCCTTTTCTCTCAATGTTTCAAAGTAAAGGGGTGGGGTTGGACTCCAAGAAAATTAAATTAAAACCGGCAATTGAAAAAAGGAAACAAGTCAGAAATTCAATAAAACAGTGTTATAATTTCACCCTGACGTTTGCAGGGCTCCAATAGAATTTTACAGAGTCAAATAAATAAAATTACAATCAACAAAAGTTAACAATTTCCGATGAGTGAAAATAAATATAAATACCGTTAAATAAAGTCCTAATCCGTTCAGCAAGATTCTAAGTTAATAAAAGAATTAAAATCAAATACCTTTAAATGTCAGATGTATGCTTAGTTTTGCCTAAAATGTACCCAGAAAGTCACAAAGTTAAATAATAAATCATAGCGATCAAGATCAGAATCTGAACAAAAATACAATGCTTTGTTGACAAAAGAAAAATTAAATCTATCCAGAAAACTTTCCTAAGAATCTTAAAATTAATTAAACCTATGAGTCTGTTATAATTTTGCCAAAAATAACCAAAGAAAATAAAATAAGTCTAACTAAAAAAAACGAAAGAAAATGACGTAAGTTTTGATACCCAAAAAAATCTAAGATGGAGTCAGAACCTAAGCGTTCCGCAAAAGCTTTTATAGTCACGCGGTGCTAGCAAGTGCTAACATGCGAGAATTTGCTAGACCAACGTCTCTAGCAAATGCTAGCATGCGAGATCTTGCGAGCAAGCTGCGCACGCAACTGCTATCATGCGAGAATCTGCTAGCACAAAGTCTAGCAAATGCAAGCATGCGAGATTCTGCTAGAAAAATATGGCGAAAAGCTCTGGTGGTTCGCTTCGGCAAGCGATTACTACAATAAAATGCATTTAAATCACCATTAAACAATAATAATATGCAAGACAAATGAATAATCTTTTGAATGATAACAATTTTATGACAATTCGTTAAGGTTTGAAAGAAATAGCGGGGCCAAACTTCGAGTGAAAGCAGCGATACGAGTACAACCCGGTAGTTTACACTGTAAAAGGCTGTGTTACTAAAAATAACTCAGCGATAACGCGAGACTTTACTACACCGAGAAATAAATAGACTGTCCAGTACACACGGCATAGCGCATACATGTATAATTTATCTGCATACACCTCAGTCGAGTAAAGAAAGTCAATCGAATCACTAGGTTTACAGGACTGTCGAGACGCAGACTTTTCTATGTCGAGCATAGAAGCGTAAGTGAAAACTACGATAAATACCCAGATCGCTACACTATGTTTACAAACTGCATTTTAGTGTTCTTTTGGCATGTATTATATTCCATAGGATACGATAAAGCATTCTTAAGTGAACATATGCCGACATTGTTGTTATATGCATCGGTTATTTTTCTATTGCTTCTTTATAACGAGTTATATGGCCCAAAAAACATGTCAAAATGCACCACAGATCATGACCCGTACAGTCTACCATACAAATTATCATTTTTCCACATGTACATTTCTTGACGAAAGACATTACTTATGAATCAGTTATGCATATCAATAATGGATCCTTGACGTCTGTATGCTACTCAGGAGGACACAAAGTTATGTTTACAAACTGGATTTTTTGTTCTTTTTAATAGAACGTATTGTATTCCGTAGAATACAATCAAAGCTATCAAAACAGAAGACTGGTCGACATTTTCGTTAATTGTCAACAAATATTACCCAAATTTAATGCACAGATGAATTCAAATCGGAGAAATGCTCTAAAGTAATCACAAGACGTTACACAAAGTTTTGGCAAAAATAACAGAAAACCGGAAGTGGTGCAGATTTACATAGGCTACTAAGACGTCTAGAATGATACCTTAGAACTTCCCAGGTAGCTGCAACTGAGTGAGGGCCCGTTGTCAAGCAGGGTTATTGACGTAGAGTGATGTCATATCCCGTGCTTTCAGTTTACCTTGTTGATGTGAAAATGTAGACGTGACAGTGACCCTTTTCAATCTACAATTACGTCGTGTTATTGTCAAAGGGCCTCAATGAAATTTTTGCATCTTCTGAGGAAATGTTTAATATTTTTTTATTTGAAAATTTCAATCTCCTATCCAAAATATTAATGGAGTTATACGAAGTTACATGCCGTGGCGGTTTAGAAGATCTGTTCAGTGTACAAGCATGAAATTTGGCAGAAATATTGTTTTAAGTGTACATTTTCAGAAAAAAGTTCTAGCCATCGGAAAATCAATATGGCGACCATTTTCTGAGATGGCCGCCATCTGAACATTACGGAGCTTCAATATGTAATGATATGTCACATTCAAACAAACAGAAACTTTAATTTTTCATTTCAAAACCTTAGACGGATAAATTTAAGGTGGAGAAAGACAATATTGGTGTGTGAGATGGCAACAAAACTCACATGACTGCCATACAATGTTAGATATTTCGTTTTTATCATCCGAAAATGCTAAATATTCCGATGAGAAACTTTAATTCATCTGTTTTTTTTTTTGACTGATTAGTTATTTACTGGCTAATTTCATCAACGAATTATAAAATTTGACTAACTAAATAATAGATGGCAGCCGTCGAAATCCAGTTAATAACAATTTTAGAACTTTTAATTGATTGTAATTTTAGATCTCTAATGTAGAGTATATCAGTTTTTGTCAGAATATTTCTTTAGATCTACAGCACTTACCATAACAAGTAGACTAACTCTAACCCCAGATGGGGCCGTCAACAACGAGAGATGGTATGTAGAAAACAAGTTAGGTATAGTGTTTGTGGACCCGAGATGGCAACCATTCAAACATCCAATATATATGGTGTATTCGTTTATGTTGGTCAGAACAGTTATTTAAATCCACATTCTGTACCGTTACAAGTAGACTACCTCTCCACCCAGATGGGGCCCCTCCACAACGAGAGATGGTATGTAGAATACAAGTTAGGCATAGTGCTTGTGGATCCGAGATGGCAACCATTTAAACATCATACATATCTGGTGTATTCCTTTTTGTTGGTCAGAGCAGTTATCTAAATCCACATACTATACCGTCACAAGTTGACTACCTCTTACCCCAGATGGGGCACCTCAACAACGAGAGACGGTATGTAGAAAACAGATTAGGTGTAGTGTTTGTGGACCCAAGATGGCAACAATGTAAAAACATTTTAACTGGTGTATTCGTTTTAGGTCAGAATAGAAGATTTATAAATCCACAGCCTGTACAGTTACAAGTAGACTACCCCTCACCCAGGGAGGGTCCCCTCAACAACAAGAGATGATATGTAGAATACATGTCAGGTATAGGGTTGATAATCTGGTTGCCTAGATATACGAGTACACTGTCCCCCAAATATGGCCAGCTTGGTATGCAGCCCGTTTGACATGCTCCTTTAATGCGTAATGAGAAGGGAGCTATAAGATCGTAAGCCCTTTGCTTTTTGGCACAAAGGTGGACTCTTGCTTTATCGACAGATGTCGTTTCACTAGATCTATCATACATCAACACAACAAATTGTTCTAAAACCGCATGTCAGATTCATCAATTGATAATGTTACTTGACTGAGTCTTTGGAAAGTATCAAACACATCTTTAAATACATTCCATGTTTCCCACGCTTTCTTCTTTCCCTTGCCATTGAAACCCGATACCACATCGCAGCCAGTGAAAGCATGGAAAAGGGAATTCCTTTTGATAATTGTTGACCCAAGGCAGAAGCTAGTTCATGAGTTGGAATCCACATAGGGTATTCTCCTTTACCAAATCTAATCCATAATATATTGTTGGAAATGAAGAAATTGCTTCCGACAAGTAATTTATTCATTTCTTACAATGCTTTCTACCAACGAGATTTTTTTGAAAAAAAAGAGAGTAAAATTTCATTCAATTGAAATTGTCGTCTGTATCATCTTTCAATTTGGACATTTCTAAAACTTTGTCGCCTGGTAGTGGGTTGTACAGTCTTGTCCCTTTATAAGGATGCATGTGTACATGTAATATCAAGCCGATTCCAGATTACTTAGTCTGTAATGTTGGGGTTTATCAATCAAGGGATCGCAGGTTCAAACCACGGCTCAGCCAATATCCTTCCGGATATCCTCCAAATCAATCAATCAATTAATCAATCAATCAATATATCTACATCTTGAAATACTTTAACACAAAAGCTTTTACCAAAAATAACAGTGAAATGTTTAAATTCATAAATGTGTTTTAATAATCAACAACATAACACAACAGTTGAATGCGTTAACCTTTTCCTAAACGGCAAAGTTTGTGACTACTTTAAAATAATAGTTGCTGCAGAACACATTATTATGTGTACGTGTATGGTATTTTTTGTAAATTATGCAAATTATAGTTCAGAAAGGTCAGAAAATAATGATTAAAACGAAGAATAAGTTTGTGAATACGGAATGGAGAATACGACAAGTGTAAATATACTTTCAATCATTTTCAGAGGACCACAATAACAATAATTTTTGTGCTTGAAGTACATGTATATTTGGTTTACCATTATGAATTGATAGCCCGTCGATGTTGTTATCAAATCTCGTAACCACGGCTTGAATCAAGCCGTGGTTACGAGATTTTATAACAACATTATTCTATTGTTTGTCCAAAATTACGTCACAGTTACCTGGAATAAATCATTCCCTATTTGCATGGCGTGTCATCATTTTATAGTGCACGAATATTTTACAACAATTTAATAATAATTTAACAATATAATTTGGAAACAGCGTGAAAACAATTTAATAAATTTAACTAGTCAAATTTTCTGTTATATCTTCGCCAATATCTATTCCGTGATGCACGACGCCATCTTTAATCCATGCCCACGTCATCCTCTCGGTCGTGAAGGATTTGGCTACGTTACCACTACGATCTATCACGATCACGCCTCCGTAACCGTGCACACGCTTGGCCATGTGTGATAGCCCTTCATCCGCGGCTCGTTGGACATCTAGACCTGAAAAATGTTAGGATATTCCTTACTAGGACAAAAAAGATACGCAACCCTAATTTTTCACAAAATTTTCGACTAAATATGTTTTTATGGCAATTGAGTACATTTTTAATATACCTGCATCCATATGCATTCAGAAGTCATACATTCATCACGTGATACAAAATAAATTGTTAAAAAACTTTGTGACAAGCAATTTCTTCATTTCCAATAATGTTTTGTCCTAGAAAGAGCAAGAAATGTATTTCACTTGGAATTGTCTTCTGCGACGTCTTATAATTTGAACCAGTCTAAAATTAAGCTGTCTCTTAACGGGTTTAAGAACGGTGTTGATCTTGAATAGATTGTGTAGTTATGGGGAGTAAGGGAAGTCAAACTGTAAAAATGCGACTGGGTGAACAGGACTTATTTCCCTTCGTATCGTTTGAGCATTTACTACTTAGAAACGTTCTCTAACAATAGGCCTACAAATGTAGTTAGTATCCCCAATATCAATGTTAGCTTACAAACAAAACCAATGTAGCACCGGTATGAATTTATAAATAATCATTAATTGAAACTGTTATGTTGTGATTATAGTCTGTTGAGCATGAAAACTTGTTGGATAAAACTGATATTAATCAAGAAGACAATCTTTTTGAGATTGTTCAGTTTGAATCCCTTGGAATAGCCCTTTGTTATATCCAATACACCATTTTGATTTATACTTTTAGTAATTAGAAAGTAATAAACGAAAAAGGTTGCAAATCTCGGGCTAGAATGGAGAGGCTTATTTGGTGGAAAATAAAGAGAAAACAATGATTATCGCCATTTCATATGATTAATCTCTGAGTGTATTTAAAGCAAGCATGATATGATATTGGGAATCGAACAAAAAAGTACAACCAGCCTGATTTATAGATTCAGATAAATGATCTGACAGAGCATCTCTAGCTATCACCTAGAGATGCTCTGTCAGGTCATATATCGAGACCTATATACCTTGTTTTATAAGCGTTGTAATCCGATGTGCTAATACAACTTTTGATATAGACTCTCCATGCCCTGTACATGATACCCCACCCACTTCATTGTCTGCATAACCACCAGACCCTGAAATAAACGCAAACAGAAGGTTAACTGACACATACTATGACAGTCACTATGACACATTCAGAAACGTATCAGCCGAGATCTCGAAAGGGTATGTTCACTGGTGGTGAACTAAAACAATTTTCGCTACAACAAGGTATAGATATTTTGCGTTTAAATGTGAGTTTATAGATTTGTTTTCTAATGACAATGTACCTGTTCTAAAAACAGACCGGGCTTACCGTTTTGTATTGTCAAACTGTCGGTGTTGTAATAAAATCTCGTAACTACGGCTTTGATAAAGCCACAATTACGATATTTTAAAACAGCACCGACGGAATACATTGTTCGCGAAAAACGTCCCTCGCTTTGGCCGAGTTCCCCACCAGTGCTCTTGTGACCCATTGAGTAAGAGCATAGCCACGGTGAATAGCCCACACTTTTTGGGAAACATTTCCAAATCGTCCGCTTCGATGTACGTTTTCTTTTAGATCTTTTCAGCTACGGATTTAGATAAAGTACACCGTACGCAAGTTTGCGAGGACTATTCCCGATTCTAATTTTTTCGCTTGAATGATTGGATAAACCATTGGTTTCGGTGCAAAGTGAGTTAGAATCGGCAATGGCCCTCTCAGAGGCGCGTTCGGCACACTTGATCTCGTAAAAATCCGTACTGTGTAAGCTGAGAAATAAACAAAACATACCCTAAAGCGGGCGATTTTACGGTGCGTACGTTTCCCAAAAGACACGTGGGTTAGCTACCGCGCTTTCGACAACAAAGAAAGACAAAGTAGTTATAAATAGAAAATTCAGACCTACCAACAATAGGGCTGTCTCCTACTCGTCCAGGTTTTTTACACGATATACCCCCTGTTGATGTTCCAAACGCTATGTTACCATGGCAATCTAACGCTACAGCTCCAACTGTGTCGTGTTCTGATCCAAGTCTATACAGAAAATAAACAAAATGTATGTTATTTGTTTGATGTTACATTTGTCTGTCGAAAAAAAATAAAGTACGACTTCCATCATTGGTAACGCAAAGTAAACTGCATTTATTAATCCAATACGAAAATAGTAAGTGTTTTCTTAAAGTTTAAGGAAGGAATAATTTTAAGATTTAAGGTATATGACCCATCATTAAAAACACCACTTTCTAGCCATGGGACATGCATCAAATTACACACACTTGTAAATACACTTCAAATAAGTTGATTCATCGTGCCGGTTTTCAAGATTATGCTTCAAGAAGAAAATAATTTACAAATATCATTTTACTCTATATTCATATGCAAGGGAGGTAATTTATAACATTTTTGTCAAATATTTCCATACATATGCATTAATTCACAATTCTAAACCGTTCAAAATGCTTATGTTTGCATTTGGAATGGAAATATAACACAGTTTAGGATTTACTGGCACTTTTCTAATTTCGCCTCTGGCTCTTAGGTGCTAATGATGGGTTGTATACGTTAAGATCCTTTATGGGTTGTTTCCAACAGACTTTCGAATCACGAAGATAAGCAATTCTTTAGACAAATTTGATACTGTTAGAACATCTGAAGAAAATGTTACGGCAGATTTTAACCATATGAATTTGTCTTATTACGATCCGTGCCGATCTCTTAAAGGGGGCCAGCTAGGCTGTCGAAAATGCAAATGGCACAATAATTACAAACCAGACATAACGTATGAAATTACCAACCTGAAGGGGTAGATCACTTTCGTCCATTTTTTATGGCGCGCGAATAGGGTCTAAAGTCAATATAGCGCTAGACCGATAATTAAAATAGGGGTAGACCGGTAAAAATAGCGGTCTACCCTTATATTTTTACCGGTCTACCGATAAAAATATCAGTCTACCCTTAAAATAAGGGTAGACCCCTATTTCAAATAACGGTCTAGCGACAAATTACCGGTAGACCGATAGTTATTTTTACCCTTCTGCTCGAAATCTCAATACCCAATCAAATGGCTCGTTACATCCTCAACCCACCGGGAATATCAACGACCGTATAATACAAGCTCTGTGATTGGCTATCGAAAAAATAGGGGTCTACCGATAAAAATAGTGGTCTACCGGTAATTTTATCGCTAGACCGTTATTTTGAATAGCGGTTTACCATTATTTTATGGGTAGACCGATATTTTTATCGGTAGACCGGTAAAAATATAAGGGTAGACCGCTATTTTTAAGGGTCTACCCCTATTTTAATTATCGGTCTAGCGCTATATTGACTTTAGACCCTATTCGCGCGCCATAATTTTTAGCATTCATCAAGCTTTAATATCAAGTATTAAAATCCAAGTCAATTACAATAGTCCCAGCCGAAAATTACAGTGACGTAGGCTGATGTTTACTGCTGCAAAACCAATCAATTCGTCTGATTTGCACCGTTACAAATACGAACAGAGTTGATTGGTTGTCAAGTAGTAAACATTAGCCTACGTCACTGTCATTTTTGGCCGGTACTATTGTAGTAACGTGCAGCCAGTTTTTATTGATCTTGTTTTCAAAAATCAATTACGTCAGAGGTACGTCATCTGTTCTCAGCAAGATTCAACACACCGTACAACCGACTGCGTCGAAAGTTTGCGAAACAGATTCGGCATCTGATGTCATGTGCATAGTAGGTCAAATGAATTAACTTTTATAAATTAACGAAAGGATCTTTGGTATTCTACAGTTGATAAATACACGTATAAATGTTCACTGGTTGTACAAAATAAACATTTCCACGTATCCCTCGCAAATAAGGTCACAGTCATTGACACAGCCGGTTGTACGGTGTGTTAATAACGCGGAAGTGTGTCTCCTTGACCTTGACCTTGTCTCGTTTTGAAGTAAAAATAGAATGTGTAAACACGTTTGTAAAGTATTGATCTAAAGCAAAGTAAAGGTGGTTATTCGCCGTGTTTGAGGTTTTTATGCATTGCTTATTGTTTTTCCATGCACAAATATGTGTTCCCGAACAGTTCGGAAGCATAAAAACCTAGAATGGACCCTTTAAAATGCATTATAACCAAAGAAAAGGTTATGACAGATGATATTGATTCATGTTGGTCACAAGTACCGAGTTTTCTACATTTACGGATACTACAAAGATATACTGACCGTGCTCTAAATAGAGTGCCGATCGTATTCCCATACTCCTTACACGTGGCTAGTTCTCGTCGTGCCTTCTCCGACACCAGTGTGTCTGTAGGTACTTGGTCTATACCCACTTCCTGCGCGAACTGGTTAGCTCCTCTACCCACCAACAAACAGTGCTCAGTCTGAAACATTCAATACATGAGCTTTCAGATAGGACATGCCTTATTTGACTCTCGTTGTATATTTGTCTCGCTTTAATATCATTTTTGTTTTATAACTTTGAGAAGTAACTTGGACGTATACGAGTGCAAAATGTATTTCTCTGCTTTTCAACGAAAACCTCGTAACTGCAGCTTCATTTCAGCTGCAGTTACGAGGTCTTTGTTGAGAAGCGACGACCTCTATTCCCTTTTCTGCTGCGCCAGTGTAACTACCAAATATTTCAACCAGTGAGAAGGCTTCTTAGCACGAACCTTGAAACATTTTAAAAGCCGTTTCCAAACATTGCCTATGGTTTACTTTGCTATAATAGGTGTATTTAGATTTTGGATTTTTTCTGTATATATGCTATATAGTTAACTTCCAAAAATGTATTTTGATACGTGCTGTATTTCATACATACCCTGTCCCATCTATATTTGTATACATTTTGTCGCACGCAGAAGCTTTCGAATTGTAACAATCTTATTGCCATTTTGCTGTTTGACAAAATGCAAACCCATTACGTCACATTGACTCTTTTTGACTCCCAAAAGATAAAGGCTGTGACAAGCATTTTCTTCATTTCCCACGATGTTTTAAAAGACTAAAAGATATTAAAATTCCTTAACTTGAAAATACCATCTGCAACATCTTTGAGTTTGGACCAGTCCACAATTTGTCGTTTGGTTATGAGTTAAATGCGTACAAACCTTTTCCATGACGGCCCTGGCTAGCTTGATGGGATTTTTGATATTCTGTACACAGGCGACCGCCCCAGTGTTGAGTGTCCGTCCGTCCATAATGACTGAGTCCATCTCTACTTCACCGTTCAGGTTCAAAACGGACCCACAACCTAGGGGAGAAAAACATAAAATCAGGGACCTGGAAAATTGGTTCTTAGCATTTGACTATTTCAAAATATAAATACCTTAACCCATTACCACACAGTGACTCTTTTTGACTCCCCAAAAGATTAAGACTCTGAAAAATATTGTGAAAATTAAGAAATTGCTTGTGACAAGCAATTTCTTCATTTCCAACAATGTTTTCTACACAAAATAACCAAAATATGTAGAATTCCCTGCATTTTAAATTGTCGCCTGCGACATCTTTGAATTTGGAGCAGTCTAAAATTTGGCCGTCTGGTAATGGGTTAATGTAAGGTCTTATGGCCTTTGAGACCAATATTGATCTAGAACAGACTGCGTTTAAATACATGTCGTCGTTGTAAATGCAAAACCTCGTATCTCGTTTTTGGAAAAATTTTAAAGGGGAGGGAAAAATGTATAATAACTTTTCCCAAACTGAAATGGTTTACTTGAAATTTGGACATATTGTTCATAAATAATGTATCTTTGATACTGATTGGTAAAAATATCTCAAAATCTGCGAGAATCGTCTAAACTGGACACAGAAGTTTGTACTTTGAAAATCGCAAGAATCGACATACGAGGTTTTGCATTTACACCGACGATGTGTAGAATATTCATTTGTCAATGTGCCACAAATGTGTAGTCATCTTTTTAAAAAAAAATCATAAGTCAATATTCCAGGCTCAAAATATTCAATGTTATACCTCAAAATCTAGATTGTATATACAATTGTTTTTCGACGAATCCGACATTTAGGTACCACGATGGGTAATCCACGTGACTTTTGGGAATCGTTCACACTGAAAATCGTCCGCTTCAAGGATGTCTTGTTTAATTTCTCAGCTTACACTCTACGGATTTTGACGAGATAAAGAGCAATGTACGCGCCTTTGAAAGGGTCATCCCCAAGTCTAACTCACTCTACAACGAATCCCATGGTTTCTTCAAACATTCAAAATCAATCATTTCGCTTGAATATTTGAAGAAACCATGAAATTCGGAGACGAATGAGTTTGACTTGGGAATGGCCCTCTAAAATCCGCGTACGGTGCTCATTTTCTCGTCAAAATCCGTAGAATATAAGCTGAGAAAATAAATAATAAATACCTGAAGCTGACGGCGTGAGCGCATGCATTCTGTTGTACATGACAAATTCAGTTTTTCAAAAGGTGCAAATTCGAATACATGCAACCAAATGTTTATGTTATAACATGAAAAGAATCGAGAGAACGTTTCTTTCTTTTCTTACATTATGTTTTCTTTTATTATTATTGACATCAAATTTACTGTTTGTTTATCAAAGCATGTGAGTAGTAAAGGAGGGGAGCCTGGCGCCTCGAAAAACAGGCGCTAGTTTGCCCTACCGAGACGGTCCGGTAGGGCAAACTAGCGCCTGTTTTTCGAGGCGCCAGGCTCCCCTCCGAGTTATGGATAATGGTAGAGAACAAGATTGTAGATTGAATTTTAGACTTTGGGGGTTGTGTAAGCACATATGTAGGGTTTGGACTTAGACTTTTTTGACGAATCAAGGTTGAAAAGGCGCTAGTCAGGCCTCCCAGACGGGTTCGGTAGGGCAGACTAGCGCCTTTTTCATGGCTTTGGACTTAGTCGTTTTTTACCAGGGTTTTGGACTTAGTCGTTTTTGATGAATCAAGGTTGAAAAGGCGCTAGTCTCCCCTCCCAGGCGGGTTCGGTAGGGCAGACTAGCGCCTTTTTCATGGTTTTGGACTTAGTCGTTTTTGGGTTGAATTTAACAACGAGAGCTATTCTCACTCGTGAATTCTACGGAGAATTCGAACCGAGGTTGAAACTGACCCGTTGTTATAATTGAGGGAATCATTTTTTTGAATAGCGTAACTCTCATGATGTGGCCAATCATCATGAAAGTTTCGCTTATTCGCAATAGGGGAAGAAATAATGGACAAAGAGGATTTATTTTTTTCTGTTATTTTATTGAACTAGAACTATGAACAAGGAACTTTGAACAAGTAACACAATTTACAACAACATTAGAAGAGATAATTAAAGTTTTGCATAAACCACGATGATACTAAACGATCATTTTTGTGAAGGTTATTTGTGGTAAATGTTTTCTGGAGTAATTTCTGTAGATCGTATCCTTTTGAAACAGCATCCAATGCGAATACACAATAGTGACCACACACTTGACTGAGCACACTTTGTAACATCTGATTGTTGAAAGTCCATGATAGTGAATTATTCCGAATGAAACTGATTATTTCCATTTCCAGAGGTGGTAATCCATACGAATCGAAGTATAACGTTTCACCATTTCTGGTGAATATCACTGCTACCCAATGTTCTCCCGACTTATGGGATTTCTCGGTGTTGATGATATATGCATTAACATGTCGTGGTTTTTGTTTTGGTAACTTATCTTTTGCGCAAACATTTGCATGAAGGTTTTTTATCCACATGCCATTGTCTAGGATATATTGTAATTCGTTTGCGTACATCTTTACTTCCACGACTGTTTCACCTTTTCACACCACTGATTTATCCACGAACTAGTGAATCCATGGAGAATGTTCCTTTTTATACTTTGCCATAATCTGTAGGCCTCTACTGATTCCTGTTCGTTGAGTTTCATTTCTGTCAGCATTGGGTACCATACTTCCATTACTTTGTATGGATTGAGATTCAACATCGCTCGTTCAATAAACAAGTCTGTATGTTCTGCTCTGTCCATGTATAGACAGATAGGGTGTTCAATTTGACTAGGATGATCTATTTGACATCCGTTACAACTGTTATGTACTTCTTCGATGATAAGGTTCTGCAGTTCATTTACCATACAAGTCTGAAAACTCTTGTGAATGTCATATGTGCGATCTGACGGTTCACATGATGAGGAATATTTCACTTTTTCAGCGTCTTCTCTCAATTTAATTGCATACTCGTGACCAAGCATGTTTAGTAATCTGTGATGACTTCTCTGAGTCCGTTGATTTCTATCTGATTATCGAATTCTGCAAACACAACCACGTTGATGACTGTTGTGAGGTTGTCTTTGAACTGAAGTTCAATTCTTAAACCACCCGTTTTTATAGGGTGGAGTTGACCTTCTTCACTACCTTGATCTGGTGTAAGATCAAACCCCCACAGAGTGAATCCATCTCCGTATTCATCTTTCGTTATGTCGAATGATTTATCTGCACCGATAGATTTCGTGGCATTAAACAGAGATAGATATGATCTCAACGTAAGACCGTTGGTGAAATCAGGCTCAAACGGTTTGTTGTGGATTCTATGACCGTTGTACGACACATCAATTTTAGAGACATTGAAATGTCTGAAGTCGAATGGGTTTGATGTGTAATTTCCGTTGAAAGCCGTATTTGTTACCATTCCAATGAAAATACGTTTTGGTAACTGTCCTTGGAATAGATGGTCTTCAACTTTGGACCGTGTCCCATCAGTGATGGAAAATGTTTTGACTTCTACTCTTCGGATTGGAATTTTCATGTTTTGTTGAGCAATCAACTGATTCAAGTTGTTTGCAACCACTGGTGATAGTTCTACATTCCGAACGTGGAAACTGACTGTTTCAAAGTGAATCTTTGCTTTATCTGCACCAGTGTGGGCAGCTAGACAGAAAGTGGTCGGGGCTTTGTTTAATCTCAATCGAATTTCAACTCCATTTGGTAGATATTTTTCTTGGAGAAAAAGATCAAGATGTAATCGTCCAAACAGTTCGACAGTTTTGCTTTCACTGATGATAGCGTTTCTTGCTTTGAAACCTTCATTAGCTGTTGAATCCAAATTATGATCGGACATATGACCTGATGTATCCTTTATCCACATTTCTCCTGCTTTCAAATGAGTTGTCTTACTACCAGAACTGTATGACAGAAGGTTTTCAATGTATGCTCTGTATGGGTATATGTCTGAACCATTTGTTATCAGTTTGTTGTTCAGATACAGATCAATACTGCTGAACATACTGTGGAGGAAATTGTTGACTGGACCAATGTCTTCGTCGTCAGCTAGGTTATTTCCATTCTCTTTCGTGACTTTGAATTTCACGTACAGAAAGGATTGTGATAGATCTGTCCACAACTCTGTTTGTGGTGGGATATTGAATTCGATTGGTGATTCATTTGCAATTGAAGCAATTGGGAAATGTTCAACCCATTGGGATTCCTGCATACTTGTCATTGTTGGTGGTACAGAAAGTACATCTAATTCTGATTTACTGCATTCACAAGATCCACTTTGCATCATGTTTGAATTATTTTTTAAATATTTTTGGAGAAAAAATATTTTTAGATGAAAGAAATATTGTTTTATTTTCTGGAACTTTTTTCTGAAATGTTAATCAAATATATCTAATGGTCTTGCAGATTTATGATGGATTCGGTGTTTCTTGCTTACGATCTTTCCACGACGAGAGCGTGAATGAGACTGATGCTGTCTGTTGGATTTTTTTCCATTTATATTTGATGTGAATTCTTCACGCAAGTTCTTTAAAGATTGTTTTCCACGTGAAAGAAGAACCTTTTTTGGATTCTTACGATGTAATAGAATATCTTTAGCTATCCCAAGACCTTGTTTAATCCCTTCTTTTTTCAAGGCATTGATTCCTGTTTTAACCATGGGTTTAATCAAAGGTGTAACTGATCTTATTGCTGATTTGAATAAAGATCCCAACCCATATCCATACTGATGTCTTACTCCTCTATAAACTGGAATCATTTTTATTTTTGCTTACGCTTACGGAAATGCAACTTTACAATTGTCTTGCCAATGACGAACTGAACAGGGTGACCTGAATCACCTGTTATATTAATGTGGATACTATCGAAATCCGATTTCGAAACAGGGAAATAGTGAGGAATGGTTATATCGTGGTTAATATGTTGACTTCCATTTTCATTTTCAACTGAGTTGGATGTTTTAAATGGAACAACGCGAAGTAGCGGTGCTAATGTATCCCCAACGATGGAATATTCAACTATGTCTGAATAAACAAACAAGTGATTATATCCTGCATCGATGTTTGGGGTATATTTGAAGAATTCGAAAACGCTACAGTCTTTGAAAAACGTTTTCTTTGTAAGAAGTGGGTCTCCACCTAGTTTCAGAAACAAGGATTTATTGAACTTTACCCCTGTTTTTATTACATTTGTGAAGACGAACTTTGGTCTTCTGGTTGAAGTCGAATATCCAACTTCAATCAAAGCATTTGTTTTCAGAAGTATTTTTCCAATTTCACTGTCAATACTTTCATTGACAACTTCTAACACATGAGATGGAGAAATGTATGATCCAGCTGGAAACTTTATTCGAATTCCCCATCTTGTTGGTCTGCCATTCGAGTCATGGTTTAGTTCATTGATTTCTAACGGGTTTTCTTTTCTTTTATTTTCTATTGTAATATCCTTTTGTAAAGCAATATCAGATGTGATGATGTCGAAATAAGATTCATTCTCACTGATATTAAGAAACTGAGTTGGTGTTACCAATTGTGCTAGAGCTACTTCCCATGTTTCTTTATCAATATGAACAGTTTTTGGAAGTTGTACTTTGAAACAACATTGTGTGTTATTACGATGATAATTCAAAGAACTATCGCTTGGCAATGTGATGTAAAAGGAATTCATTTTTTTCCGTCAATGAAATCAAATGTTGGTTGACTGCTTTGTTTCGAGAATTTAAGTCCTGGTGAAGGTAATATATAACCCAAAGAACTGCTCAGAAGGATTAACCACAGCTCACGATCTTGGCTTTGAAGACTCAGATGAATTATTGAGGTTGCAATTATTGCATAAATGATTATGATCTGTGAAATATAAGTGAACTGGTTCTTAGCCACACGATTCCCAAAACATGTAAATGGTTGAGTATTACTAATATTATTACTAATACTATCACCACCGGATTCAATGTTGGAATGAGGATGCATTGTTGATGTGCAATGTTTTATATTATTTTAAACAAGATGTTTAAACAAGATATCCAAACAAGATGTTTAAACAAGATGTTTAAACAAGGTATGATTCAGGAATCCAACTTTGGAATTTCTTTGGATATCCTTTCCAATTAACTTTAATTTCCTTAATGACTTTTTTACCCTCACGCCTTGTTCGTTTGTCGAGAACTGAATCTATTTCATATATTTCACTATCTTTTATAAGTTGTAATTCCTTTTCATAGAATGTTCCAAGGATGGGTTCACCATCTAAGTCTTTTAATTTATAAGTGATTGGAGATGTTGCTGAATTCACATGTGTAATTTCAAACAATTCTTGTGTCCAGTTTGGTAAATAACCTTTTTCGAAAGTATGTTTCGTTTTATTGATTCGGACACGATCTCCTTTTCTTAGTTTTGGAACAACTTTTGTCTTAACTTTCACCACTTTCTTGTATGATGGATACAAGTTTTCTGAAATTTCTGCTTCATTTGCTGGGACAACATTCGATGGTTTTTCTTGAATACTTCGGTGGAAAGTGTTATTGTAATTATTAACTAATTTCTGAATAATATTGGTGTATCGTCTTGTTTTCTGATGTGTGAAATATTTCCACATTCTGTTTTTCAATGTTCTTTGAAACCTTTCAACAATACTTGCTTTTGTTTCTGGATTTTCAGTTGTGAAGAAATGAATATTTTTCTTTTTCAGGAAATTCTGAAAATCTTTATTTCGGAATTCACTTCCCTTATCTGTTTGCAATGACAAAGGTGTTCGCTGCTTCAGAATGGTTTGAAATGCCGTAATCAATGTTTTCCCCATCTTATTCTTGATAGGTATTACCCATGCATACTTGGAGAATACATCAATAACACAGAGCAAATACTTGAAGTTGTTATTGAATTTTGCAAATGATTGCATGTCAGCCAAATCAGCTTGCCACTGATGATCTATGCCTCCAGCGATTGTTTTTCTTCTTTTGAATTTACGCCGTATCGGTTTATGTAGTGTATACGTGGATTCTCCTTGCAACCATTCCCTAACATCTCTATATTTGACATTTTTCAAAACAGATTTCGCAGAGTGATACAAGTGATATATGCTTGAATAGGAACCTTGGCTGGATGGATCATAATATAGTTTTCGTAAAACAGAATCAAGTTTTTTGTCCAATTTCTTCTTTGAACCTTTCTCAACAGATTTCTTAACAGATTTCTTAGCAGATTTCTTAGCAGATTTCCTAACTGTTTTCTTTAATATGGTTCCCATGTCTGAAGACTTGGAGATGATATTTCTTTATTTATAGGTTTTCTAAGTTCGTCAGTATAGAACCGTTTCAATTTCTCTTTTTCTTTTGGATTCGTATACGGCGACATTTTCCGTAGTTGGGATAGAGATGGTGTACCCTTTGGAATTTTTCGTGTACGTTTCGGAGTTGATATTTGAGGTGTAGTGAAACTTATTTCACTTTCGCTAGAATCATCTTCATGTTTTTGCATCCATTGCCATCTTGCTAAGTTTCCAATGACTTCTTGTGGAACATGACTTTCATGTAAAGCTTTAGAGAATGTTTGCCAACCCCTTGGTTCTACTCCTTTTCTTTTACGCAACGAATCATTGATTAGATCTATTATATTAGAACCTGGAATGGTTTTGCCTTTATATGTTACCACCCCCTGATTATCCCATGCTATGTTTTCATTGTCTTTAAGAATATTCAAAAGGAGCTTTGCTTTTCTTTGCATTGTTGTAGGAACGCTTTCGAGAATACGTTCATGTAACACAGGTGCAACCCCTTTATTCACTGTTTCATTTAAGAATTCATTTACAGATGGAGGAATGTTCTTTGGATTCTTAACTTTATCAAACGATGATTGCAATTTGAATAAAGTTTCTCCATATTTCTGAGCTTTGTCTGTTTCTGAGATATCATATCTATCTAAGGTCTTTTTCATATCTGTATGAAGATGTGCAACATTTGCCACTTGAGGATCTTGTGGAAGATGTGGTTTCCTACTTTTTTCTTCTTTCCATTGCTTCATATCTTCCAATACTTGATATGGAACAACAACCATTTTTCTGACTGACATTATTTTAATAATACCCCGAAATCTACAAAGCCTTTAATGCTCCTCCGATACCACCTATGACAGCTTTTCCTAATAACGGGATTAATGCAGGTCCTAACAAAGGAAGAAACCCTCCTCTCTGATTCAGAATACGTTTCTTTTTCTTAACAGAAACTGACTTAGATGCAATATTACGAAGATGTTGTCGGTTTGGATACAACTTCTTCTTCTGAGCTTCTGTCAAATGAACATTGCCTTTTAAAACATTGTGACAACATTCCGAAATGCATTTAACTACCGGTGGAGATAAATTTCTAATTATCTTTTTCCTTAATTTTGGTGATGATTTCAACATAGCTAGGACCATATGTCCGTGTTTCCTTATCAAAGGGGATTTCTTCTTCTTTGCTTTTGCCATGTTATCAGGTCTTATGTTGAACTGCAAATGAATTAATCGAATGATTCCCATTTTATTTATCTTTTCTCCCCTTCTTCCTCTTCTTCTGCGGCGTTGCGTGAGCACAATAGTAATACTAGTAATATACTCACAGAAGAAGGGAAGAGATGCAAATTTCAATATACTTTCCGAAATTCTTTTCAAGAAAAAACATAAAATAAAAAAAAACTTTTTTTTATTTTTTAAAAAAAAATATTTTTGAAAAAAATATTTTTTTTTTTTTTTTTTTTTTTTTTCAAAAATATTTTTTTCAAAAATATTTTTTTTTAAAAAATAAAAAAAAGTTTTTTTTATTTTATGTTTTTTCTTGAAAAGAATTTCGGAAAGTATATTGAAATTTGCATCTCTTCCCTTCTTCTGTGAGTATATTACTAGTATTACTATTGTGCTCACGCAACGCCGCAGAAGAAGAGGAAGAAGGGGAGAAAAGATAAAGTATAAAGCGCGGACCTTGGCGAAAACACCATTTTCTTGGAATGTTACTATTTATAGTAACATTCCAAGAATGAATGGTGTTCTATAAATAGTAACATTCCACGAAACCCAACTTTACATGACGTCATTTAATCGATATGACGTAATTTATAAGGAATAAAAGCCCGCGAGCGTTATTTATATGTTACACATTCTTTACACACCGTTTTACACACCGTTTTACTTAATCAGCATATGACTCAATTATTAGAAAACTGTGAACGTAATGTATTGAGTGCAAGTCTAGCAGGAGATGATAATGAACTCGTATCCATACTTAAAAGTGGTGAAAATGGTGCAACAAGGGGTGTTTTTTTGCTCGATTCCTTGTTTGCCTTCTTATCCCGTCTTAATGGACTGTTTGGATGCAGGCCATCGTAGTATGAAAACAGATCATCGATCAGCATTTGTCTTTCCTTTACACCTTTTTGATAGAGTCTTTTCGAGTTTGGAGATAATGAGAGTGAAGATATAGGTTGGAAATTTATCTGTCTTTTTCCAGGAGGCAGAAAAGATTTGTACTTTTTCTGAAAGTCGAAAAGACGTTTTCTCAGAATATCTTTCCTAGAGTTCGGTATGCGTTGTGCTACATACTGTGGGCTACGCTGTGGGGTACGTTGTGGTGCATATTGAGGGATAATAAAGTCATCAAGACTTTTACTGAGACTTCTGTTTAGACTCCTATTGAGGCTTTTGTCCGAACTTCTGTTCAGACTTCTGATTGGAGACAAGTTCAGACTGGTGTTCAGACTTCTATTCAGACTTGTGTTTGGAGTTGAGTTATGAGGAGAGTTATGAACAGAGTTATGAGCAGAGTTATGAGCAGAGTGCACTGATCTTGGGGATCTTGACCTACGCATTGTAATGAATTCCTCATTGATAACAATAGGGGTACTTTTCTTTGAACTTTTCTTCTTGGCAGATTTCTTTAAACCTTTGTTTTTTGAGCCTTTGTTCTTTGGACCTTTGTTCTTTGAACCTTTGTTCTTTGAGCGTTTGATTGGAGACCCCTTTTTTTGCTTTTTCTGTGAACGTTTGCTTTCCGCGCCGAACTTTCTTACAGTTTTATTACCATCCCAACGTAATAAACTTCTGATAATAACCCCTCCAAGGAATCCACCACCACCGGGTTTCAGAATGATTTTTCGTTTTGTTTGTTCATCGATATTCGGATCTGCTAATTTCACAACATCTTCTTTATGTTTGTTCATATAGCTAACGGTTTGTTTTGGAAGTTTAATCTTATCTTCAATGATATTGCGAGCTGCTAAGGAAAACCATTTCAAGATTTCCTTTAATCCTGCATTCAGTAATGCCTCTCTTTCATATTTGTTGGTTTGATTACTTAAATTCTGCAAAGCATGAAGCACCGAGGATGATGTCCGTGGTAAAGCCATGTTTACTCAATGAGATTCGACGAAGAAATGAATGTTTTTTCATCTGAACAATATTTATATTTTGTATTACAAATATTTATACAGGTGAATATACAATTGGACCTTGATCTGCATTTTCTGTATACCACCGATGAAAAATATCAGTCCTTAATCTGAATTCACGTTTGGTTCGTGAATGGAAATCAATGACCAAGTATCCATGATCCATTTAAGTTGCATCGTTGTATGCAGGAATCAAATGTGGGGCTTGCATTTGACTTGCCAGTGTTTTTATTTGATTCTTATCACGTTCATTACGAAAAAGAATCATGTATCGTGAATTCAAACTGATGGTTCTACTGGACTTTGACTGTGAAAACATATTCTGTGTGATATAAATCACACTTGCATTACGATGATGACCCTTTCTTGTAAACCATAACTTTATTTTCTCTTCATCTTTTTCACCCAACATATCATCGAAAACGACCAAATGTGGAATTGATACATCGCTCACTATTTCATTTTCATCTTCGGGAATTCCATCAATAAATTTGATAAAATCAAATTTCTCTTTCATGATACTGTACGTGTTTTGCCATTCTTTATAACACCAAACAACTTTCTTTGGTGGAATATCAAACAGATCTTCGTTATAATCTAGAAGTTTATGAACGAACTCTGTTTTTCCTGATCCACTTGGACCTGATATGTAGAAATTGCTTGGATGGCGAAATAAGAGTGAAAAAACGTCTGCATCCATTTTTATTCGTGTTTTTTCTGTTGACGATATTGTCTCTTCAAAGGACAAAAATGAAATGACACAAAGTTCTTTTTCAACCTTTATTTAACATTTCCATTAACAAAGTTTCATTAACAATGTTTCATGAACAATATTTCATTAACATATTTACAAACATTTTATTTACAATTATGTTTTTTTGAAACATTTATTTACAGAAACATATTTTCTTTTCAGTTATGTTTATATCCATTGCAATAGATCTGACGAGATTCCCACAATCTTTTCATGTCCTTTTCTGTTCCATATACTAAAGCCCACAATTTGAAATTTCCATATTCAATAGGATACACTTCCCTCATTCTTCTGACTGATTCGTGATATAATAGATCAGTTACAGGAAAAACAACACATGAAGACACAGTTGACTTAACAACTTTTTCCGATACATCTCTATCGAACGTGATTAGCCCCTCGACTGTATCAACATCTTCGTGAGTTGCAGGAGATGTTGAATAAATGATATGTATACCTTTACACTTTCTATGAGCTACATGAAAGTTGAACTGATTAGCCTTCTTATAGAGATTTGTTATGAAACTGCCATATGTTTTACCATGTATCATCTTGGTACGAAATGCCCACTGATATGTGTCTCTGTCACGAAATGTGAATATTCTATGTATTCGACACTCAAATGATTGTTTTTTGAAACCGTCATATCCCGAACTTTCAAGCATGTCCAAAATGAAAGCATACATTTGAAATAACTCTGTAGAAGGTTGTCCGTTCTTAAACCCTTTTGACATTTTATTCAACCAAATGTTCAAAGCTGTGTATTTTAACATCATCTGCATTGTCTTACTTAATGTATGTTCACCAACGAATATACGATATATTTTCTCTCGTATCTCAATCGGGAGTGGAAGCTGATATGGTATCATCTTGAAGTTAATAGATGCAATGATAGATACGATAAATGTTAACATTATCACTTCAAGTTCTTCCACAGAATTCTTTCACAATGATATTTCACAATGATATTTTTACAGAATTCTATCACAATGTTCACAAAGTTCTTTCACAATGCTTTTCCATGTTGTTCGTCCATAGAAATATTCCATCAGAAACACTGTTATCATTAATATCATTATTTTCTATTATGTACACTGTTCAGCTTGATCTTAGATACTGATGTTCATTGTTCACTTTTTTCTTATTTATATACCTTTTGACTTCTATGTCCAAATGGCACCGTATCTGTACCATTGACAATAACCCTCTTTGTATAAACAGATCTGAATGTTTTCGTTTGAGGCTCACTTGTCACTGTTCTATCCTTATGTCTTTTTATTCTACAGTCATAGGTGATCTTGATTTCTGTAGAAGGGTCTTGCATGCATTTGGTGAATGTGTCAAAGTTGACCAACTGACATGTTTTGTAGTCCAAAGTGACCCCTTTTACTTTACATTTGCTTGATATTTTCCCTTTCTCTGATTTCAACTGATATGCATAGTTCTTTGGCCCTAAACCTCTGAACTTTACAATTTTCGAGGTTGGTTCTTCATCAGTCCATTTCCCAAGTCTACTGTTAATGATGGGAGGGTTCCAAAGCTTTGGATCATGGATATACATACAACTGTCTGTGTCAAAGTAAAGACATCTTTCATCAAGCTTCTCAAGAACACTGTATAACTCCAACCTTGCATAGGCTGTTACATAAGACCCAACTATAACGTTAGCTGTAGCATGAGTTTGAATATGATCAAGCATGTTTTCGTAATTGACCAGAATGAAAGGACACTCTTCACTGAATATTTCCACATGTTTCACTTTGATTGATGGATTGTTGATCAATTCAAAGTACTTGGAGGGGGATGCAATGTATTCTGTTTGTGTCTGCACTTCTCTTTGAGCTAGTTTTCCCCAGAGACAATTCAACACGATCTTGGCAAAGGATCTTCTCCCTTTGTTTTTCTTAATCATGGTTGGATCAAGTTTGATACCTTCTTCTCTCTCATAATCCTGAACAAATTGCTCTCTATCGGATTGAGTACTACACCATGTAGGATAACCACTTGCTTCCTGTTTAATTTTCAGGAAGTTGTCAACATATCCCTTGAAGAAATCGTCAGAGAGTGAATCGAAATGCCATATCTCAAAGACATGAAGCACACGATAACCTTTATCCATTGCTTTGAAAAGTTCAAATGTAACCCATGTCCCAATGAGAGCTCTTTCATTTTCATTGTGAGTGCACGTTTCTGAACTGTTCTCTGCACATGTTCTACAAAGAGGGAATATCATTTTGTGGTTGCAATGTACAGGTAGAACGGGGTGGAGGAGATCATCTGGGGGAAGAACTTTACATTTGACCAATCCTTCATACTGTCTTATGTTCTGAATGTCAATGCTTTCACTTGTCAGGACTTTAGGGTGACCAACAGGATAGGATTTGTATTTGCATACGTATGGGTACAAAGAACAGATATCAATGTACTTGATTTCTGTGTCGCTCGATTCATCTATCTCATGTGAGAGTTTAACTGCATTACAACGACCTCCATACAGCCCTTCCCTGGGATCAATAGGGTCAGAGTATGGGAACAAATCACGAATAATTCGAGCATACTCCTTGTTTGTCTTAACCTTTGCATCGAATTCGTGCTCCCAAATGAACACAACTTTATAACCTCTCTGTCTCAAATACTCTAATCTTTTCATTGTTCCTTTATACAAGCTGTCCATAGATGATCCGTTGATCGGACTTTTTTCTGAACGGTTCGGGTAGCAAACAGGACACCCATGATATAGATCACCTAAGAACTCATACACAGTGTTTGACGGGGTATGGAATCCGTCTACACTGTAACCTCCAATTTCATATTCACCCCCATTTCTAGCATGCTGAATATGAATCTGTTTCTCATTTGCTATGCTCTGAATCCAACGAATTGCTTTCATGGAGAACCGACGTTTGGACGAATCCTTGCTTGATATGATTGCAATTTGATTCTTTGGTAAATAATTTCTTCTCCAAACCTTGTTACAAGCATCAGCTATAGTGATAGCTTCGAGAAAAGGATCAATACCACCATGTTCAAGAAAGACCTGCCTGAAATGACCACAACCCCGTCTGAGAATATCAACATCTGAACGACAGTAGGACTCCATTTCCTTTTGAAAGTTGAAATTTTCCTTCTTTTCAATTTTGTCATTGTACCATTCCATGAACTCTTGTCTTATATCAGGTTTCATTGAATCAACCATGTAATATGAGCTGTCAAGATAAGGACCATTGTATTCCCAAAACTGATCAGTGTTTGCAAGATGTGGGAAAAATCCCTTTTTCATCTCTTCAAGTCCAAATGTGTCAGGAAAACTCCCCAATCTAAAGCTCATGAAGTTATAGGAGTCTATCAATCTAACTCCATTCATGTGAAGTGATATTATACTATTCCCATTCATGATAAGTTCTGGAGGTTTATTTCCTATTCTTATGATTTCATTCAGTATGAACTGCCCATCATATCCTTTGAAATTATGTGCAATAGCTGTCATCCCCTTGTGTTTCTTAGTAAAGAGCCATGTGCAGAAGTCATTGAGTGTGTTTTCACCTTGAAATATCACTTCTCGACCTTCGTGAAATTCACTACAGGTTGAACAGCGATATTCAAGTGGTTTGCATATGCATTCATTACAAGCTCTCTGTGCAATACAGTAATTCGGAATATGAACACCAGTATCTTGCTTACATTCAAAATCGTAGAAAATGAACAATGGTTTCTTCTCTTCCGATTTCTCACTTTCCTTTGTCTCATCCTTGTCATTTTTCAACATCTTACTTTCATAAGGTTGAATATGACAACGATGATCGAAAGATGTTATCTTCTTGCAGATATGACACTTCTTTTTTCCAGCACAGACATGGTTCTTACGTCTCACGTTGTACATTTCATTGCATTGACTGCAGCGCCTAACCAATTCACAAATAGTTTTCTCTTGTTTGGCATGAACTAATTTGTGATTTGCGAAACAGTCGTCCCCGTAGAAACTTCTGTTACAATCTGAACAATAGATTTCTCCGAATTCTTTGATACATGGTGGTTTACAAAAACAAGCTGAACATATGTGCTTACAAATATGATTCTCACGATTCTGATATGCAACATCACAGAATTCACAGTAATAACTACAACTTAGGAATCCTGTGATACTCTTAATACTGTCAAAATGTCCTTGATGGTAGTACAGATGTATAACTTTACTGTCAGAGTTCACAACTGGATGTTGAAATGTCATTTCTACCGATGAGTGTTGCTGGTGAACTTTGATCACATAGTTCCTTGAATACAAATGTGTCTGGATGATTTTGTATTCATCTACTCCACATGGTTGGTTCGGTGAGATACCGACTTCCTCCAATAACCGTTTAGCTTCTCGTTCTTGCAGAGATTTCCTCGAATCGCTTATTTGCTTCCATCGTCTTTTCCATTCGTCTGTGTCTTCCTTTTCAGCATAGCACATTGATACCACGATAGATCGGGCAAAACACATGCTATCCTCTGAATTCTTGATTTCAACGACAGATTGTTTCTTTTTTGCAAAGACCTTGGTATCAAGTTCGGATGACCAAAGTTTCTTATATCCGGATCCATATGGTGGTTGTGTGTGTGTGATGATGAATCTCATTTCTCCATCGTCTACTTTGAATTCACTGTTGGATTGCATCACTTTCTGTATCTCATCCAATATAACTTCTCCGTTCAGATTAATCACATCGATGAACGGGATATGTATCCCCATATCCAGAGATGGATGAGTGATTGTCAATCTGATCTTATCTGTAGGTTCAGCTTTCAACGTTTCATTGACTTGTTTCGTAATATCATCAAACAATGAAACAAGTTCTTGCGGTGGTAAATCATCGAATTTCTTGAAAATCACATTCATCACATGTGATACCGTTCTGAAGATTCTCGATTTCTTGTTTGTCAAAGAGACAAGTTCATACCTTTGTCTCATAGCTGCTTTCTTCTCATTTTCATCAAGTGATTCTTCATTCGATGGATCTCCATCAAATGTTTCTCCAGAATTCGATTCTTCATTTTCTGAATCACTTTCAATGATAGGTCTCACTGGTTTCTTTTTGTAGCCAACATCATCTTCTGAATCACTGCTTTCATCAACAAGTTTGATTCTTTTCCACTTTCTTTTGTTAGTATCATCGTCTGGTTTCTTTCGTTTAGGCATTGTTGTTCTTTCGCTTTCCAATGAGAAACTGATATTGAACTGGCAAAAGACAGGGGTTTATATATCATCATCAAGCTCGATCTGGGGAAATCTGTATAAATAGGAGCTGATTCCGCTATACTTCATCATTCAGTTGTAAAACTTGAAAGAAAGAAGTCATGAATAGTAAAAACGCATGCAACAATTCTGAAGTTACTTCAGCTTCTGTGAACAGAAGACAAATGCAGGTGTTTGTGAACCCACATACACACGAATACGAGATAACAAACATTCCGTATTGTTACAAGATCAGCCATATTGGTAAATATGTTGGGACATTCATATCGGAACAGATGGATAAGGATGAATACCACATTACAAAACGGAGAGTGTTCGACACACTCACAATAGACGAGATGTATGGTAATGACGAATACGGGGTGGCAAAGAAGAGAGTAGGATTCTGCTTCATTTGTCATAAAGCCGATTACTGGGCAATGAAATGTCCAGAGAAAGATAGACAACCGTCACATTTCATCTTTGTCTTCGTGAACCCAACAACTCATGACATTCGGATTTCAAATACAATTGAACGTTCAGAAGACACTGTCGGATTGCAATATGTTGGGGCAATAACATCGCACTGTAATGATTACAGTAGGTACAGTTTGAAAACACGACGTGGAATGGGAAGTTTCTATTATGATGAAAGCAATGACAAGGTTCCATCAGTCATTGGAAATCCGCAACGTTCAGTCGAGACACAAACTCTCGATTCACCAACTGACAAGATAGCAACACTGGAGACACAAACTCTCCAGGAACGAATAAAGCAGTGGTTGGAAAAACAATCTTCAAAAGAAACTGTCACTTACAATACTGAATCAGTGCAGAAATCCTCGTTGGAAGAAACTGTCGCTGACAATATTGAAGAATCAAATATTGAATCAGTGCAAAGTTCATCGGAGAAAAAAGTTGAGGAAGGAAATAACCAGGAGAAGGATTGCTTCTTCTGTGAAACCAATGATCATGGCAAAAACATTTGTCCAAAAATTGTGAAACCAAAGAGAATCTCCAGAAAGAGGAAAACAAGAAACATTTCGTCGGTTCCAACCAAGAAACAAAAACTTGAATCATAGGACTGTGAAAGTAAAACAAAGCGCAGTGATGAACATTTCACGTGTTAAATGAAATATTTCAAATATTTAATTTTCTAATGTACATATGTTCAATGTTTGTATTGTTTCCATGCTATGTTTGACTTGTTTTCATTAAAGATTAATAAATTCCAGACTTGTTTCTCTCTATAGGAATGACATTTCGGGGTATCTTGATGGTCCTGAAAAGGACCGTTTTCTCTTATAATCCGTTTCTAACTTCATTGAAACGAAGTTAGATTCGGATATAAGCTGGAAATCATTTGCTTCCACTGTTCATCCTCAGTCGGTGGTGTAAAAAACCGGAGATCAGGGTACAGGCAGCCATTTGAAGATGTCTGGTATGTCAGCGAAGGATAATACTCATCCATTCGTCTTTTCCATCGACTATTTTCTGTCGGTGGAGTAAATGTAGCTAAGTTGGGGTACAACTCCCCCATCTTCACTTCAGACTTTCCACGTCGGAACTCAAAGCCTCTTCTAAGGCAAAACTCGTTTAATGCCTTCTCCCGAGCTTGCTTCTCATTGATGAACTCATCCTGTTTCCCGATATCAGTATCACTCTTCAAAGTCTGTTTCTTTCGAAAAAGACGCCTCAACAACTTCGAAATGAATTTCATTTTTTCAGTGTGAAAAAAGAATCACTTCGATGTTTTTATACCCCCACTGAAAGTGTTTTCGCGCTGGTCCGCACTCATATAGAATTAAAGAAGGATTCCTTAAATAATTGGGGAAAGTGTCTTCGCGCTGGTCCGCGCTCATATAGAATTAAAGAAGGACTCCTTAAATAATTGGGACAAGTGTCTTCGCGCTGGTCCGCGCTCATATAGAATTAAAGAAGGATTCCTTTAATATTCGGGGTATAAAAACGCGTTGTCATATTCGCTCGCTCATTAGATATTCAACATGAATCCCGAAAACTACGTCAGATCGTTTACGGTTATTTATATGACAAATCCTCCTCCGAGCCAACAACAAATAAACTGGGTAAAGGAGAAGTATAAGAAAAGAGAAGGCTGTGGGATGACAGAAGAGATGAGGCTAGACTGGCTCATAAATGAGTGGCTCGCTCCGATCGGGAAGCCACTTAAGGAAAGAATCCATCCAAATATCCCAGGGATTTACAGAGAGGAAGAGTACTGGGAATGAACACCATCTTCAAACCAAGGAAAAACGGTCCTTTTAAGGACCACCAATTCACTAGAAAGTAAACCTTTTTTCGTAAATTGTCAAAAAACACAGACAAAAGCGAGTCATTTCTCCACTTTTCCTTTATTATTATTCTTACCCTTGGTTCTTTCAACAAACAAAATATAGGATTATCTAGAAAATATGTTATTTCATCGTTTCGTAAAGAATATCATAACATTTCCTGAATATATTGTGAGATATTACGAATAAAACGAGTTAGAGAAAACACAACTGAGTGGTGAAATTGGCCATTTCCAGAAATCAATATTAGATGCTTCCGTTCAGGTCCGCGCGATCCCTTTAAAATATTGAAAAGTTTCTGAATCCAATCATTTCGCAGAAAGATTCCAATCTTAGCGGATCATGGATTTCGATTTAAAAGATCTCCTTCAAACGAATGAAGACTTGTTATCATCGGCAATGAATTCAACACTTGGACCACAGGTCTACACGAATGTTCAGCAGGATAATCAAACACCGATGAATCAGACCTATCACCCGCAAAATGTTCAACTGACGAATAACACTGACACAGTTTCACAGAGCATTTTGAATGAATTGAGAACGATGAATATTCGCCAAGAAGCAGCTATGAAGAGGATGATGTTAGAACTTCACTCGTTTAATCAACATTTCACAACAGTGAAAACGTCGGATGAGAAAGCTTCAAAACAGACGATTCCAGTGACATTTAAACCATCAACACTGAAGGTACCCATAGAATTCACCTTTGACCAGAAAAACATTGAACAGGTTGTTGAAAGTGTTATTTCTGCGATGAAAAGGAAACATGACATTTCTACACCATCCACGAAACGATCGACATCTACAACGGATAATCATCACCAGACAAAAAAACAATGCATAGAAAGACAACGTCACACTTCGTCAGGTCTAGGTGGTTACGGTAAAAACATGGAGAACTACCAGATTCCAAGCCTCAAGAAAAAGAAAGAAAAAGAATTGAGAAAATGAGAACATCCCTAATGTAACATCCATAACAACGGTCCTTTTCAGGACCACAAAATATCAAGAAAGATTATTTCCACAGAGTAGAAAAATTGTCAAAATTTCACCTTCTTGTGAAAAATATGTAACATGACACCTGATTGGTCCGTCACCTAACCAATGAAAAGTAACCCTTCCTAACCAATGAAAAGCAAGCCATCCCGAAAGTAGGTCAATCCTACCCGAAAAGTATAAAAGAGCTGTGCAGAATCCAGAAATCATTATTCCAGAATTCATTATTCCAGAACTTATCACTCTACAAGATGTCAGAGATTCAGAGAGAACTTGTGGACATAGCTACACAGCTATTGATCATCGGTCAACGATTGGGACGTGTTCATGATATGATAAGAGAAGCAGAAAATAATGTCACTCCAGATGTTATATATCTTGGGACGGAAAGACGACGGGTGATAAGATTCAATGGTGAATCACTCACCATACAGAGAAGAACAAGGCGCCCATGTCCGATATGTCGTGCTCGATTTGGTTGCAGCCATGTCTAGGTATTAACACCTAGAACCAAACGGTCCTTTTCAGGACCACCAAATAACTAGAAAGAGTATTTCCTTTTCGAAATTTGCCCAAATGTCACACCCCTGCTAAAAAACGACTAAGTCCAAAACCCTGGTAAAAAACGACTAAGTCCAAAGCCGTGAAAAAGGCGCTAGTCTGCCCCTACCGAACCCGTCTGGGAGGGCAGGGTAGCGCCTTTTCAACCTTGATTCGTCAAAAACGACTAAGTCCAGACCCTGCATATGTGCTCACAGAAACTTAAATCTAATATTCATACATCATCTCTTCCCCTCTTCCGTGAGCACATATCTAGTATTACTTAGGCGCACACGTAACCCAAAAGTCTAAAATTCAATCTACAATCTTGTTCTCTACCATTATCCATAACTCGGAGGGGAGCCTGGCGCCTCGAAAAAGGCGCTAGTTTGCCCTACCGGACCGTCTCGGTAGGGCAAACTAGCGCCTGTTTTTCGAGGCGCCAGGCTCCCCTCCTTTACTACTCATGTGATTAATTTACCCCATTACCACATAGTGACGCCTTTTGACGCCCGAAAAGATATAGGCTTTGGAAAACATCGTGGAAAATGAAGACATTGCTTGTGACAAGGAATGTCTTCATTTCCAACATAGTTTTCAACCAAGATGTATCAAACAATGATAAATGGGGTAAACTGTTGTCTACATCGTCTTTGAATGTGGACAGGTACACTACTTGCCGTCTGGTAATGGGTTAAATCTACCTACCAGCATCAAAAGTCGGGTCGTCCTCCAGCACACATATCGCAGCCTGAACCGCGTCTACTGCAGAACCTCCATCTTGTAGCACGTGATATCCTGCACGTGCGGCCTTTTTGATCCCATCACGTGACCCCTGAATCAAGTCCTCGGGCACGGTCCACGCTCCCCCGTGCACGATTATAACTGGTACAGACATTAGGATGGTCTGCTTTCACAGACTTACACACTTTAGAATATAAGCGGTTTTCTGAAAAGAAAATAAGTGGGAAAATGGTGTTTCGTCGCTTTGCAACATAAAACCCCGAAACTCCAGTTTACTTTAAAATGCAGTTACGAGGTTTCTGCTGAAAAACAGCGAATTGGATATCAGTATGTTGCAAAAATTGTAAATACCAGTCGGTAAAAAAGTTATTTGTAAAGCATGTTATAGGCCTGTCCCACCTAACCGAATCTTTACACCGAATGCGTACCGAACTTAATTCGATGTATTCGTTAAAGGTTCGTTCCACAAACGGTTTGTGTACGGTATGTTTACGGTGCCATTCGGTGCTTTTCGTCGACATTACGCGGTGTTCGCAGACGCCTAAAAAAGATTTTGAGCATGCACAAAATTTTTCAACGAATGCAGCGAATCAAAATTTCGGAATGAGTTCGGTAATCGTTCGCAGAGGGATCGGTAGGCTTGCGTCTGTCATTCGTTACTTTCGTTTGGGTGTCGGTAATAATTCGCAGACGAATTACTGTTCGGTATGTTCGTTGTGATCTCACCGAAGGACTAGCGTTTGCACTCTGATGAAGGTGCGTTTATTTACCGATCTGACCGAAAAGGTAAACGAGCCGCTAACGAAACACACCGATCCTGACGATGTCATTCCGAATATGACGCTATATTCGTTACTCAAACGGTAGGGGTTCGTTGATGTTTGGGAGCGAATTGGGGTATATTTCGGAGAAACATCGTTGGCTGTTCGACACATTCGCTACAAGTTCGTTACGTGTTCGCTGTATGGTCGGTACACAATCGTTGAAAACCAAAGTTCACCGAATAAAATGACAACGAACACTGCGAATTTCGCACTTGCCATTCGGTACGAATTCGCTACGAATGTTCGGTTAGGTGGGACAGGCCTATTAGGTTCAAATTCATTTATTCGTCATAACTTTTATATCAGCGTTCTTTAAAAGATATGTGTCACATCCAGCAATTTCCTGAGTTATCTTTTAAGTAATTTACTTCAAACTAAATTCTCTGCAATTGTTGTTGTTGTTCTTGTTGTTGTTGTTGTTGTTGTTGTTGTTGTTGTTGTTGCGGCGTAACGTGATTCTATGTCAGAGATCATAAAATAAACAAATACCTGTACAAGAATTGTGTCCACTTTAAGTCCAAAAATATTGTATAGTAGCTTGGTTATTATACGTATGCGTAAACATGAAGCAAACTATACAGTATTTCGTCTGACCTTCACTCAAAGTTACCGCCACATCGATTTATTTCACTTTCCCTGCTTGACGTCGACCTATAAATAGATCACAGCAAATCCCCCTGCATCAGCATGGGATGGTAATCGATACCAATTCTAACCTCTGCTCAATTTTGTATTAATATTTGCAATAAGCAGACGGACGAATAAATAATAACAACTGGTTAGAATTTTCATATTGATTAGTCTACATGTACATTTACATGCTTGACCTTCACTCTGATTAATTATTGTTTTATTTCGCATCTACAAATAGACAGGGGAATTGCTCTGTGATGTCAGGATAGTCTGCTATTTCATCATTGATTTCAGCAGTTCCTTCCTGCTCGCCTAACGTTCAAGACATTTTACCAGAGAAAACCTGATATTGACGTCTCTATTGGTGAATCTTTGGAAAATATCAAGACAAAACAAACAAAAAGCACTGCAAATTTTCCACATTATCTCACAATCTCTCTGGACATTGTAGATATCTTATCTTTAATATACATTTTATTATCTTTTAATTAATTTCCTAGTCTAAAATGCCTCGCCATGGAAGGGTTTAATTAATCGATTGGTGACCGAGTCCTAGAATCATGTACGAAAAGGTTTATTTCCACAGTAAGATTTTTTTCTGTTTTTTTTTCTGATATTTAAATGTATGAGAAGTAAAAAAAAAGGTCTTTCTTGTGTTCAATATGTTTTATTCTGCCGAAATGAGAATTAATTTCGGACAATTATGTGATGATTTTAATATTTTCAGTACAACATTATTTTAAAAGTAGCTAAAAATTGCTCTTTTTTCCTTTTTGGGTATTGACAAAGTGCATGGTCATACCTACAAAAACAAGAAAGTAAAAATATATCAAACCAAGCGTTTTTCTTAGTTATAAAATCTGATTTACTGTATTTGTAGTTCTGTCCGAAATTGTTCCACCACTTTTATTCCTTTTCTGAAACAGCCTGAATCTGGATAAAGTTCCCTTACAGCATTTGAGACATGTTTTTTTTCCAGATCAAACTGTAGGCCTTCCTTAATACAGTTAGCATCCATGATACTCTATTACAGTTGCTACATGCCATGATGGAGATACTATTTGAGAACAGTATGGATCCTGATCATGATCATATGCGCAGGCTGATCTGGATCCAGATTTTTCTCAAATCGTCGTTGAAAATGCAAAACCTCGTATCTCGTTTTTGGAAAATTTCAAAGGGGAGTGAAAACAAGTGTAATAACTTTCCCCAAAGTGAAATGTATTACTTGAAATTTGGACATATTGTTCACAAATGATTTGTCATCAATACTGATCAAATATCTCAAAACCTGCAAGAAGAGTTTGTAACTGGGCACACAAGTTTGTACTTTGAAAATCGCAAGTATCGACATACGAGGTTTTGCATTTACACCGACGAAATGCCTTAAATGGCCTTTTCCCAGATTCAGGTTGTATTATATTTTCAATAAAAAGTACAGCCAGCCCTTGACAAGCTTACTGTCATTTGTAAGACACCACAAAGTGTTACTTCTTTCAAGCCATAGTGACATCAGTACTTATATATGGCTGCGCAACTTGGACTCTCCCAAAAATTCTAGAAAAACGAATTGATGGGAATTTCACAAAAATGCTGAGAGCCGCTCTTAATATATCCTGAACTGAACATCCAACAAAAGATGAGGCTTATGGAAATCTACCACCTATCTCACAAATAATAAGAGAAAGAGGAATGCGTTTTGCTGGCCACTCCTGAAGATGTAAACAAGAGCTAATTAGTGACATACTATTATAGACACCCCAGCATGGATACTGCAGTGGAGGGAGGCCGGTGAAGATGCCGGCTGCACAGTTAAACATCTGCCAACATTAATGAGCCACAGAGAAGCATGGAGAGGAGTGGTTGTGAGATTCCGTGCAAGCAAGCACGCGAGATGTTGATGATAAAAAGTATGCACACATTTCTTTGCGTGTACAGATTCTATTGGATGTTAAAAGGTGCATTTTCTGGTGGTTTGTTTACGGAAAATGCTTCATTAAGTGACTAAGTAAAATTTACGCCAAATGACAGATTAACAAATCTAATATCAAGTACCTAATTTGCATCAATACCATCCTAATAGCAAGGTCGACACAGTATCTTATATAATATTTTTTCACTTTGACAAAAGTACAGACAATTGAAGTAGTACTTACTGCATTATTTGATATACTACATATCCGTCGCGTGACAACAAATTGAGACTTTCTGAGAATGTTTGAACCAATTCCAATAGTGTAAACAAATAGACAAACTAATTGTGGTAATAATACGATATGTCTTTACCACTGACTTGCTAGAAGAAATGTTTATCTGTAGAAGTAATGGCTCATTATTGAAGAACATTTATTTCGACACATCGCCTCTCATGGAAAGTTCATTCTATGTTTTCAATAAAAGCAAAAAAGAGAGTCGCACAAAACCTTAGATTAAAAAAATAAATGTTCAGTATCTAAGCACCGAGTAAACCATCATCAAAAAAAACGTGATTTTGACATCTTTATTAGAAAAGAGTTTGGAAAACATCGAGGCAATTTTTCTCCATTTGCATAAATATTTCCTGTTGTATACACTTTCTAGGTTATCAACACCAAATTTTATCGTCTGCAGCTGCTTTTCAAATGGAACACTCTCAATTTTTGTTGTTTGGGAATGGATTAGATTCTCCAAGCAAAACTTGAATGATAATCACTGTCTTGTGTGAAAAGTATCGACTGCGCAGACAGACTTGGATCGAAACTTCACTCTAAGGTAATTTTCTTGAATTATATTGTTTTTCGTGTCTCATTTTATATTTTTTCCGAATGCGATACCTGGTTGACGCCTGTTAGATTAGATACGTTTCTCGTAAAGTCGTAATTATGTTTTACGGACTTCCAACAAGGTACCTTTGTCGTGGTTGGCCACATATTTGTTCTCTAGTCTCCCTAGGGAGACAGTCCAGAACGGATGTGCTTCCGGGTCTGAATCCTTGATATGAGTTCCGGAAGAAAATACTATCATTCTTTTGTCATGACGTGTCTGTATGCAGAAATCAAGAAAACGCTTGAAATGCATTTTTGCTGAATGGTATAGCACTAATGCAGATTATGGATGTATTCGCGTTCTTCTGGTGGGTCTACATGTTATCTGGCCGCCACCTTTGTAGACCGGTATATGGTAAAATAACATCTTGAGATGTTTGAAATTGGAGGATAAATTGTGTAAATTGTAAAATTTACCTAAATTTGAGAAGGATCATGACCCCTTTTTGGTTTAGAGTTAAAGGCACAATGATTCTCATTATCAATTCTTTGGTCATATAGTCCAACGAAAAGTTTCAGTTAACCCTTTCCCAAACAAGACCTGGTTTTGACGTCCCTAATAGAAAAGGCTTGGGAAAAGATTGAAACAAAAGAAGAAACTGCTGATAACCAGCAGTTTCTCCTTTTGTCTCAATATTTTCTGTGTCATATTATACACAAATTCTATCTTCAATAACATCCATTTTGTCTTTTGTAGCAGTTTTTGAAGTGGGTCACCCTAAAATTTTGACGTTTGGGAAAGGGTTAAACTGCGCTGAGCCAAAGTTGACATTTTTTCTCGTTCCATATTCTCTTTTCAAAATTAGTCAAAATGATACAGGAATACCACCAATAGCGATACTCATGATCAAAGTCGTCCTTACAGGACACTATAAAACATAAAACAGCATATTTCACCGCACCGTGTCTTTCAACAAAAAAACCCGTAACTGCAGCTTAAAACAAGCTGCAGTTACGAGGCTTTCTTGAAAAAACAACGACATGTCACCGTGCCTTTCAAGTATTTCCGCCATCAACAACTTGTATCCGTCATGAGTCCCACTTGATTGGTTGTATAAGAATGACACACGACCATCTTGAATGCTATACAATCACTTGCTGGGTGACTAGAATGCCCTAACTATAGCTTGTTCAAGCTGTTGTGAGGACATTTTAGTCGTCCATCAACTTATAAGTGTTACACATAATATCAAAATATATAAAGACTAGAGCGAATTAATTGAAATGATCATTACACACTTGATTGAACTCAACAGATAGTGTGCGTTGGATTTACCAGGAACAATACGGAGAATAAAATTGTGTTAATCAGAGCTAGGCTTTAAACGTTTTGTGGTAGGCATCTATAAAAAAACTTATGAATGTGTAAGACAGTTTCGATAAAAACGACAACAATATCAACAGTGGCGTTTTATTCTTTTAGCATTTTACTAAATAACTTTTGTATTAGATTATTCTAGGAAATAATAACAACACGACATCGTCGTCAGTGAAAACAACATAACCAAAACTATTCTGTACAGTTGTGAAAATTGTAAAACTGACATACAAGTTGTGTACATTTGAGCAAACCATTGTGGCTCTCGGCAAAAACTAGTAATAAAATTGTAAAATCCGGTGCAGTCCTTTTTAATTTATTTACTATATTTCAGTTTGATAGTAAAACTTTAGTTCTCTATCATGGCGTGTGGAATGATAAGCATACAGCTATGGATGGCGATATTTTTCGTTTGTGTGGGTTTTGTGTTGCACGTGATCAGTTTTTCCGCGCCATATTGGAATCGTGTTGGAGATCAACATTGGGGATTATGGCAGATTTGTGACAGTCAGGGTTGTGAAATTATAGCACAACATCATCAACTTTCTAGTAAGTATCTTACATGTATAATTGAGCCGGAATCTGGAAAAAATCATTTAAGGTTTACGAACTGAGAATGAAAACACCACTTTCTAGCCATACGAAATGCATCAAATTTCACACACATGTAAATACACTTCACACAAGTTGATTCACCAGGCCAGATTTCAAGATTATGCTACAAGAAGATAATAATTCACAAATATTGTTTTACTCTATTTTCATATGCAAGGGAGGTAATTTTGAACATTTTGGTCAAATATTTCCATAAGTATGCATTAATTCAAAATTCTAATCCATACAAAATGCTTATATTTGTATTTGGAAGGGAAATGTAACACAGATTAGGAATTACTGGCACTTTTCAAATTTCATCTCTGGCTCTGCATTTCATTCTCAGTTCGTAAACCTTAATCCCTTCCCAAAACGGCAAGAATTTATGTAGGTACAATGTGAAAATCTGCAGCAGACGAAAATATTGACCAAGAAAAGAATATAGACAAGGAAATAGTGGGACAAAAGGAGAAATTACTGGTTATTAGGCTTAATGTGTTAGCTGTTAAGTAATAAGTTATTGCTCGTTGTGTAGAAGTCACAGGATTGGCATTATACCTCGACATTTCCGTTCGATTGAACCGAATGCGTGCAGTTTAGATAAAGGTAGAAAACCCGTAATGAGATTCGAACTATGTATGTCGGAATTATTCGGGTGCAGTCGAAAACATTCGGCGGTGGAACTTTCCACCGCCGAATGTTTACGACTGCGCTCGAATAAGTTCGGATACGTAATTGCGCCGCTCGGAAAAAAGCCGATGTTTTAAGATTTTCAAAATGGCCACAATACGGGTATTCTACCTTAAAATGGTATTCACACGTTTGTGTTGGTCAGCAAGTACGTTTACAATTGCAATATGGTAGGAAAGGGTAGGAAATGCTCAAAACGAGCGATTGTTCTCTTTACTACTGTATTTTAATGGATATATAATTTTGAAGGAAAAGAAGACCTTACTTGATTACAGCGTTTTCTTTTTGTCCTGCAAGTTTTTGTATATTATTCAAAAGAGCCAAAACGTAATAGTGATATATTTTTACATTAGTGTATGAAATCCCATATAATGGTTCATTTACACTTTTACTTTTCTCCTGTTCACGGGCGTCCTTATCTTGTGAACGGACACCACATTATCGCTTTTCTCTATGAACATTTTGAGAATGGAGAAAAACAGCAATATTCATATAATAATACACTTATTTTATTTTTTGCCTTCAGATTCGATGCAGGTAGGGCGAGGATGCCAAGTTCTGGGACTCGTCGCCTACATCACTGTTGCAATTCTCTTGTCTATTCACGTTATTAGTAAACACAGGAGAAACGGGATACCCTCGTCACATGACTTCAGATTGCTTACGTCATCAGTGTTCATCGCCTTTCTTGCTCGTAAGTGTAAAACGTATCAAAAGGTCTTGTACAATTCAATTAATCAATGATTCATTCCAAATATCAAAAAGTAAGACTTTCCCAATTGAAAAAGCTCTTGAATGCAAAAAATGGATATTGAAGAAAAAAACATCCGTATTAAAGAAATCACAGAAAGGTAGGCCTATTTATATGTATTAAGGTCTACCCCTATTGAGATTCGCGCGACGTCGGAATCATTCGGGCGCAATCGTAAATATTCGGCGGTGGAACTTTCCACCCCCGAATATTTACGACCGCGTCCGAATAAGTTCGGGTACGATACGACGACACCATCCGAAAAAAAAAAATCCGATGTTCATGATTCTCAAAAAAAGGCCATATTACGGGTATTCTAGCTTAATTTATTGATCTTGTCGTATTATCTACTTGCTCTTCGATCACGGTCACTTATTTAGTCACTCATTCGATCACGGTCGCACTCACTTCATTTATTGATTAATCTATTCACGTCTCTCATTTCAGTACTGTCTATCCTGTTCGGTTCGATCCTGTGGTCGACGGGTTCCAACACGACATTATTCTGGTGTTACTATATTTGTTACTTCAGCGGTCTCTCGGCGGCGGCGCTAGGGGGCGTGCTTATCTACATCCGACGGCAAGAGTTTATGGCTACCATAGAAAAACAACAGTCAGTCGTGTAAAACTGCTTCAAACGCTATTATTTACGTCTTCCATTCGGAAATGACAATTTGCCAGAAATAGCACTGATGTATTTCTAAGACGTCTGGAGAATAGTTTGTAAAACAAATGATGGACTTCTCGCTTTGTGTGGTAGGCAGATGAAAACTGAGTATTGCAAGTGATAGGAAGGACACAGCAAAGACACGGGCACAAATGCTAACGACGCAGTGCACTATGCGTACATTACATGTTTTAAGATGTATTCATGACCTGTCAAACCAAACATTGACTTCATTAAGATACCGAAATGAAAATGAAAGGCTTAACCCTTTCCCAAACAAGACCTTGTTTTGACGTCCCTAGTAGGAATGGTTTGGGAAAAAATTGAGACAAAAGAAGAAAATGCTGATAATCAGCATTTTCTCCTTTTGCCTCAATATTTTCTGTACCAAATTGTACACAAATTTTACCTTCATCAACTTCTATTTTGACATCTGCAGCAGCTTTAAATAGGACCAGCCTAAAATTTTGTCGTTTGGGAAAGGGTTAAAGTTCTCATCGTTTGAGTTCTGGGGTTTTACATGTTCAAAGCGTTCATCCGGAAGGGATACCAATCCACTCGAATGTCCATGTATCGCTAGACCGATTCCTGAACAATACCATGTTTTGAAGTCCCTATTGAAAACAGTAGAAAACTTAAAAACAAAACAAAAATATGTTGATTGTCAGATTCTTTTCCTTTTCACTTAACCCTTTCACTGCCAAATATTTATTTCGGATGTGTTTCGAAATTTCCAAGAATCGATACCCTGTACACAAAAACATGCATAACTTTTGACTCATCTGATGGATTCCTTTCAAATTTTCAGCACATACAAACAAATTAAGCACCTATATGTGACCAAAATTTAAAGGTTATTTATGAAATGACAATATTTTTTTCTTTTTTATGTTGTGGGTACTCATATATTTCGTCCCCATAAATTTGTCGACTAAAGTCGCTTATAGCAGGGACCCCCCCCCTGTAGTCGACAAAAGTCGCCTATGGCAGTGAAAGTTAAAACTCATTTTTAGCTTGACTTTTGGAAATAAATGAGAGCTTATACTGTCACCCGGGCGTCGGCGTTAGCGTCGGCGTCGGCGTTGGCGTTGGCGTCGGCGTCGGCGTTGCAACAAAGGTTAAAGTTTTTTCAAACATCAACAACTTCCATACTATCAAAGGGATTCAACCCAAACTTGGAATACTTATTCAACATCACACCCTCTACCTTACTACCAGGGGCCATGACCCTGGCTCCACTATATTTGGAGTTATGCCCCCTTTATACTAAGCACTTAGAAAGTCGAGCACGCTGTCTTCGGACAGCTCTTGTTCATTTAAGTGTTTACTGGCATTTCAATGGTTGTTTGCTACCACTTTGAATTTTTTAAAATAGTCTGAAGTTTTGTTGTTTGCGAAAGGGTAAACCGGGAAATAACATCCGATAATAGGTAGTGTTATTTTACATAAATGTAGTAAGGAAAACAAATGAAAAATAATAAAATTCAACAGCCATTTTAAAATTTTGATAGAAAATGATAAGATATCTCCTAAATGTTTTCTATCATTGCACACATTCGTTGATGACTGGCAGCGTTGGCAGGTCTTTGGTCAGTTGAACGTATGGGTATACCAGGGTGATGTCGCTACTAGATTTCACTATTTGCAATATTCAGTCGATTGTATCAATGTATCATTAGACAGACGAAATTGTGCAACAAAGGAGACGTAAATGAGACATAACATAACATAACATAACATAAGTTTATTTGAGTATACAGGCCACCGGCCCAAAATACAATTTACAACATATATATACAACATTCAATATAGAGTGATTTACAAAAAGCTTGAAGATATACAATAGCAGAATATGCAATTGAAATAATAATTTAGATGGATATTTTAGTTTATAACATATCGTGGGTTAGTGCAAAATTGCCACAAGTGCATATATAGCGTATATATGCACTTACAGCAGTTCTGCACAGACCCATTAATAAATCTTAGGATAATTCTTGTAATAATTCTTTTCGGAGTTGAAATGCTTTAAAGAGATATTTTGCAATATTGATAATTGAACTTTTGTTATTACATTCTAATATCAAATAGAATTTTTCATGGTTTCTGACATTTAACCAGTTTTCTTCAAAATACATTTCTCTTAAATACTCATAGTTTTTACATTCAAAAAAGAAATGGAATTCGTCTTCGATTACGTATATGTTTTGATTTTCGCAAAGTCTACAAAATCTCTGTTCTCTATCAATTGATAAATGTCTTCCCTTCTCGATCATCAAATCATGGGATGAGCATCTAAAATTTGATAATGTTTTCTTAACCCTTTCCCAAACAGCAAAATTTTAGGGCGATCCACTTCAAAAGCTGCCAAAAATGACAAAATGGGAGGTATTAAAGATAGAATTTGTGTAAAATATGGCATAGAAAATATTGAGACAAAAGGAGAAACTGCTGGTTATCAGCAGTTTCTTCTTTTGTTTCAATGTTTTCCCAAGCCTTTTCTATTAGGGACGTCAAAACCAGGTCTTGTTTGGGAAAGGGTTAAGTAAGTAATTCAAGTCAGTATTTATATAGAGTTCAGGAGTAAGTAGAGATTTAAAATGCCGATAGTGAATAGCTTTTGGGGATTCACTAATAGAAGAATACCATTTCTGGGAATAACAATCCTTAATACGTTGAGTGAAAAGTTTGAGAAAATTTTGATCGTTTCCAACATCCTGTGTTATCCAAACATATCCGAAACCATAGGTAAAGAGTAGGTGCTTTATGTTACTAGCCCAAGTTTTCCTTCCAGATTCATCTAACTGATAAAGCATATAATAACATTGTTTGGGATAACGTGTATTGTTCATTCGAATCAAATGTATCCAATACTTAATACAGAATGGGATATAACTAATACATAGAGGCAACCTTCCACATTCTCCTAATGCTAAGAAATCACTTGTTGTATTGGAAAGATAGCATATTCTTTTGCAAAACTTGATTTGAACTTTTTCTATCTGACTAACATACTGGTACCCCCAAATTTGAGATCCATAGCATAAAATCGGCTTAACTGTAGCATCAAATATTTTGAACAGATCCTTACTATCAATTAATCCAAACTCTTTACGTAATTTTAGAATATAATTCATAGCTTTAGTGGCTTGAAATGAAAGCATTTGGTGTGTTTTTGACCAAGAAAGTGAACTTGTTAACCATACACCGAGATATTTATAACAAGAAACAACTTCAATTTCTTCATTTTTATAGGTCCATTTTTCGGTTCGTTTAAGAGGTCCACCATTTCGGAATACAATTATTTTTGATTTATCACGATTAACTTGTAAACCCACGCCATCGCTAAACTGTTCTATTAAATTTATTCGTTTTTGTAACTGTATAATGGTTTCGGCAAAGCTTGAGACGTCGTCTGCAAAAAGTAAAGCGTTCAATTCATTGATGTCGTTTGATACAAAAATTCCGTGTTCACATTTATCATTTACATACTGAATTAAATCATTCACAAACAAATTAAAAATCTGGGGCGAGCCAATACAGCCCTGTCGCGTACCTACTGAACAATCAAGAAACGGAGTTAATTTGTCATCAATTTTAACACAAGATTTCAAATTAGAATACATTGACTGTAAAACGCATAAGAATTTTCCATTAATACCTTTTCTTTGTAAAGCATTCCATAATTTATCGTGACGTATAGTATCAAAAGCTTTAGTAAAGTCGATAAATATACAATAAAATTTACCGCGTTTCTTTGAAAGATATTTTTGAACAAGAGACATAAGTGTAAAAATATTATCAAATGTTGAATAATTCTCTCGAAAACCTGCTTGCGATTCTTCTATAACACCATAAGTTTCGCACCATTTTGTCAATCTGCTGTTTAATATAGAAACAAAACTTTTACAAATAGAATCTATCAGAGATATGCCGCGATAATTATTGGGATCGGTTTTACAACCTTTCTTATGGATGGGCATAATAATACTTTTACCCCATTCTGGTGGGAAACTATAGTTGTCAAATATCTCATTAAAAAGTTTAACCAAGAAGGGTAAAATTGTAGTTAATGTATGAATATAATATTCTGCAGGTAAACCATCCGGTCCTGGAGATTTGTTAAGTTTTAAACTTTTTATACTTTTAATTATTTCACCCTCCGTTATAGGCAAGTTTAATTCTCTACAATCATTTAAAACAGTATATTTTTCTAAAAAAGCAGAATTTGGGGTTTCTTTTGAATCATTAATGTTCAATAATGAGCGAAAATGTTGATAAAGATCAGACGGTGATATAGGGATTGGACATTGTTTTATACCACCAGCTGATTTTAAGATAGACCAAAACGTTTTTGGGTTTTTACGGCTATTGATAAGCTCGGTTCTTTTAATTCTTGCATAATCCAATTTCTTGCGCTTACACAGCTTTTTAAACGAGTTTCTATAATCTAGATACATTCGAAGATCAATATCACAACGAGAAAGTCTGAATCTACGTAATGCAACATCTTTGAGGTGTTTTGCGTGTTCACAGTCATTGTCCCAAAAATTATAAGAATTTGCTGGGACCGCATTAAATTTCTTAGCTTTGCATTGGGAAGTTTCTGCAGCAGTCTGATATAAGCTTATGAAATCATGTAGATGATTTAAAACATAATTTTCATTAAAATCGAATTTGCGTGAAAAATTTTGATATAATGCGGCAAAAGTATTGTTGAATAATTGTGACTTATGGGGTATCCATTTAAACCTTTGCCATGTGGTCATAGGAGTTGTATCCTTTGACTGGTATTCAATCATTTTTACAAAAGGAAATCTGAAAGAACAGCTTATTGGATAATGATCAGATTTGTCATCCTTTAAAACACAAAAATCAACAATATAATCAAACGATTCGGACGAGGCAATCATATAATCAACAGTACTTTTACCTTGATTAGCTATACACGTATATTCACCCAACTGGTCACTAGGAAATCGCCCATTTACGATATGTACACTATAAATACAGCAAAGCTCTAACAAAGAAAGACCAAAACGATTATACTCAGTATCCTGTGACATTCTAGGTAAACTAAAATGGTCAGTTGGATACTCAATAGTATCGTTGAATACATGCGACAGATCGTCATGTGGAATAAAATCATCGAAATCTTTGGTTCGTGCATTCATATCACCAGCTAGAAAAATGGATGCATTAGGATATTTGTCGCTGATCTCCTCTAACTTATTAGATAATAGATCTATTCCAGATTCGCCATCTAACTTATATATAGGAGAAAATTCGGGTGAAACATACATGAAAACAAGTATTATATCTTTCAAAAGGCCAACTGCATTATTAGAACTTAAATTCAAATTAATAACTACACAATCTGCAAATGTATGAAATATACGCTTAATAGAAAAGCTTTTTAAAACATGTGTTTTTATAAATACAGATACGCCTCCCGATGCACGTATAGCGTTTTTATGTTTCGGTCTTTTACAGTCAAAATTAGTAAATCCAGGCAAGAAAAGTGAGAAATCGTCATTTTCATTGCCCCATGTCTCACAGAAACTTATAATATCAAAATCATTGCAAAATGTTTGAAAATCTTTGTCGTTATCATATTTGTTAAGTCCCTCAATGTTCCAGCTACAAAACTTTAGTTCACGGCAAGACCTAGAGTCAAAGTTTGTATTAGAGCTTTGGCCACATCCCTACTCAGCCGGAGCGGCAGAACGCTGCTGTAGGTCCTCGTAGTCATACGTTTTTCCATCTATAACAAGCTTATCATATCTAAAATGCGCTTTTTTGCCAGTCTCTATCGCTTGTTTTAGATAAGGAAATAATAGAGTCCGTTGTTTACGAACTCGCTCAGGGAAATCTTCACTGACGCGGATTACCTCCCTTTGGTCCCAATTTGTATCCGAGTTGTCTCGCTTGGCCTTACACATTTCCTTATATTTCTGTAATACAAGGTCCCTCTACTTATAAAAACTAAATTTCACTATTATAGGCCGTGGTTGAAATTTACCGTGTAGCCTATGGGCCCTTTCTACGCTCACACTGTTACCATCAATACCAAGCTCCTGTTGAATATAGCCCCTGAGAAAAGTCTATATACCATTATATTCTCAACAACTCGATACGTTCTAGAACTCTAAGTTTTCAAAAAAATACACAAAAGACAAAAAGACATTCAATGGATAAACATAAGTGTTGTGTCTGTGATTAACAGATAAATCACCGAATGATAGGACGGGAGGCCGTTGATAGCTAACACCTTAACACTACAATACCGATGAATGGACCAGAACCCACGTGAGATTGAACCAGCAGTACTGGTATACAGTGGTCTTTATTGAGGAAAAAATGGGGATTAGTGCAAAATAGTCTACTTTATTTAAAAAAAAAGCAAAACAGCTGTGAACAAAATATTGGTTTTTTTTATTTCTTTATTTTTTAATGATGTCAAGAGAAAAAAGTAGTATTTTTTACTTCAAAATGTTTCTAAATTGTATATTGAAGACACATCAACACCAGAGAGTGTTGGGAAAGTACTAAAAAGTAATTAATAGAACAAAATACCAACAATTACCCTCTGCGTTTTGATATAAGTACAACCTTTCCAAAGCAAGTTCTGTTTTTGAGGTCAGTAATTTGAAGCGATTAGGAAACAGCATTTTCTCCTTTTGTCTCAATCCTTTCAGTGCTATATCATATGATTTGTATATAAATACAATTTTAATAAATATCAATTTTGTCGTCTGCTGCAGCTATAGAATTTGGCCACCACAAAGTTGTGTTGAGTGGAAAAGTTTAAGCACAGTAAAAAGAGTCCAAATGAGAATTGAACATAAATATATTGTGAATATGAAAATCATTATCTATCGCTAATGTTGGTGTAACAAAATTAGAAACAACAAATTGCCTATTTAATAAAGTTGGAGTCGACATATCCTAGTGTGTTTGAATGAGGACGCTCTGTCAATGTTGTTGTACTATTTTTATCACTAAGTCGCTCATTAGTCTCCCCAACATCTGTTATCTGCTCAGTTATCTCACCAGAGCTTTTGTTTTCGTTGTTTTCTAAAATGACAGCACGGTTACCGAAAAGTTCAGCTGCGTCTGTTTGAGTTATATATCCATCTAGCCGAGTGTTGTCTACCACTTCACTAGGTGTTTCAGAACTAACACCTCTTTTATCGATAATCTCTCGTTTACCTCGGCTCTCTACATGTATATCGCCAGTATGATTACCAAACTTTTCAGTTGATTTTGAATGACTAATAGAAGCATTTAATTGAGTGTTGCTTACTCGATCCCCTACAGTTTCAGAAGAATCACCCGACTCGACTATATTCTGAAATTCTTTTATGTGTTTAGCTTCACTCGAAGTGTTGGTATTATCGAAAGGTATTACGGTGCATATTTGATCTACATAACAAATTTCATGAGTATTAATTGGCCTTTGTTGGCTATTTCTCAAGCATTCCTTGGCGTCTTTGCTTTTGTTTGACAAACTGCTTTTCTCTCTTTCTTCAGAAGAAGAATTGATAACGAGGAGATTTAAAGCGGTAGCCGGATCTATATAACCTCCCATTAAAGTCTTTTCATCCATTATCAAGTCTGTTTGCGGTTCAACCTTATCACCTATATGGTTAATATCTTTCATTGAGAAAGCAGTTTTTTCTTTAACCCCAAAAGCGTTTGTGTCCATATGTTGATTTGCTACTGAATTTTCTTTGTAACTGCCATGCAAATCAATTTGATGCATCGGTCCTGAATCCCCTAAAACGATTTGAGTTTGGGTTATTCTTTCAGTCAGCCTGATACTATTACCGACAGTACTTGTCGGATCAACGTATGTTCCAAGATCAGTTTCTTGGTTTCTAGCTTTACAGGACATTTGTGTAAAATGCTCACTGTCACTATCTTCATCTGTACTGTATTGGTCTACTCTATTTGCGCTTTTCAAATTAACCTTATCTCTCATGTCTGTCTTTTCCACTTGACACTCATTTAGTATTCTTTTAGCATTGTTAATTTTTTCAGGCTTTATGATAGATGTAGCAAACACATAATTATCTGCCGACTCAGCGCTGTCATCCTTGTTACTTGCAGACGAAAGTGTCGACTTATCCTGCTTATCAGAATTACATTCATTGTCTGTTGATAGCTGTGTAACCGGATTTAACGTTACATACCCAGTAGGTTGAGTCACTGTGGTTATACTGTCCCTTGTTGACTTGTCTGTCGCCGAGACCGAACTAACGGCGGACTTATTATCCGCCAGTTTATCAGTACTATGTGTTCTGTTGTTACTAGAAGTTCTGGAAACTTCTATCCTTTTGTCTAGATTTTCTGTGTGATTATTTTCCGTCTGACTAACCACGTAATACACAGATGTGGAGTTATTTTCGTCGGCAACTTGCGAAAAAATTCGGTCATTTTCTAATTTTTCAGAACCCACCCGGCTAGTCTGAAAAAAGAGATTTCAATATTCCATATTCCAGATTAGGAAACCAAATATGCTTTTGATCTGAACCCTTTCCCAAACAGCAAAAATCTGCACTGTTCCAATTTGAATGAAAGCTGCTACAGATGACAAAAAGGTATAATCTGTGTATTGAAGCTATATAGCTCTGAAAATATTGAGGCAAAAGGAAAAATGCTGGTTATCAGCATTTTCTTCTTTTGGCTCAATGTTTTCCGAAAGCATTTTCTACTTGGGACGTCACAACTAGATACTGTTTGGTAAATGGCTAAAGAGACCATTGCTAGATAACTGAGGCCTCGGAATAACGCGTAGGTTGTCCGGACAGGAACACTTGCGTAATGTGCAGAATAATTGAAAATATTCCATCTATCAGTAGATACCAAACACTTCGTACAACTCAGGTGCCATCCATTGCAACGGAGATTGCCGAGTAAATCCGGATTTCTAAAATCAAGATATCCTCGTCCATGTCCGTTGTAACAAAAACGGCGAAGGAGGGGCGGAACTGCACGAAGTGTTTGATATCCTATGGTGCTCGAAATACATTGAAGGGGCCCATGCTAGAATTTTATGCTTCTGAATTATTCGGGAACTCATATTTGTATCTGGAAAAACAGTTTGCATTGCATAAAAACCTCAATCACGGCGAATAACCATCTGTCCTTTGCTATAGATCAATCCTTTACAGGCATGTTTATAGATTCCATTTTTACTTCAAAACGAGACAAGGTCATGGTCAACGAGACACTCCTCTGCGGTATTAACACACCGTACAATCGGCTGCGTCGAAGACAGACGAAAGTCAGCGATTGTTTGGAAATACTGCCTCAAATTTGGAAGATATGTCGTTGAATTATTAGAGTTTATTCGTGTACAAGTTCAACTGACACATATTGAGAGATGTGCGAAATATTTGAGTACGAAGTCAAATTTCGTAACCGTTTGTAGGAAACCTCCGGAATTATTAATGACTGTGACCTTATTTGCGAGGGATACGTGGAAAGGTTTATTTTGTAGAAGCAATGAACAATTATACGCGTATTTATCAACTATAGAATACCAAAGATTCTTTCGTTTATTTATAAAAGTAAATTAATTTGACCTACCATGCACCTGACACCAGAAGCCGAATCTGTCTTCGCTGACTCTCGACGCAGTCGGTTGTACAGTGTGTTGAATCTCGATGAGCACAGATGACGTACCTCTGACGTAATTGCTTTTTGAAGGTTGGGCATAATGTAACCGTTACAAAACAAAAACAAGGACAATAAAAACGGATCCGCACGTTATTCATTGACTTGGATTTTAACACATAATAGAGCTCGATGCCTGCTTTCACTGGTCATAAATGATCTACCCCTTCAGGTTGGTATTTTCGGACGTTATTTCTGGTTTGTATTTTTGTGCAATTTGCATTTTCGACAGCCTAGCAGGTTCTCCATTAGTGTCGAAAAAGAGGAATCACAACGCGGGTACCGAATCATTTATTACATATCGAGCACAAGCTTACCAATACCATTACTACAATTGAAAAAAAAAAAACATCGGGGAGTTAGGACAGATTCTGACTTCAATCAGATGACCAAAATTTACTTGATTCCATTTCTAGCAATAACACTGCAACAATTGATTGTATGTACATGTATGTACAGAATATGTACTACTAATTTAGTTAATACCGGTATTTTAATGTAAGTTGTAGTTTAATTTACCTCGGGTTCAGGAGCTATCGGATAACGCTGGTGATAATGCGGGAAAATATCATCATATTCCCAATCATTGTTACTATCTGGTTCTATCTGTAATTAAAGACAATGGCAATACATGTATTTTTTAAACCCAATTTGACAGAGACTTTTGCTTTCAAGAGCTTTAACCCATTTTGACACTGACTTTGACTGTAAGTGCCCTTTCAATAGCACCCCTAAAGAAATACTTTTTAAAGGGATAATAGCTGTGAAAAAGGAAGAAATACCACAAAAAAAATATTTTTTGTGTTATCGAGGTCTAATCATCTGATATTATGAAAGAAGTCTTTTCCGCCTGTAACAGAAATGTGTATTTGCGTATTTTCCCCCTTTTACAATGTATGTTAGTAGGTAATGTTTACAATTTCAAGTGCGAGTCGGAATTATCCGAGTTCTGAACGGTAAAATACGAAAATCAACGGAATTTATTTTCAAATCTTGTGCACGCATTGAAATGACGTCAGAGAATATAAACAGTAATATTGCAAAATGTGACCTGTCTCGGTAAAAGGGATCTTCTGGTAATTGTTAAAGTACCAGTCCTTGTCAATCTATGAAGACTGCAAAGACTACCCAGGATCGGAACTTTTTACTCTAAGTTAGTTTTCTGAATCAAGATTGTTCTTCCTATCTACCTATAATATATTAAATATCCGATTTCAAAATTCGAATGAGGTTGGTGTCCGATAGATGTTATCTCAAAATTCAGTTTTCAACTAACTTCATAGAAGCACGCCTTTAGCGTGACGGGACACGTTAATACGGATGAGCACTGACTCTTTCCCAGACATGACCTTGTTTGAATGCCCTTACTAAAAAGAGTTCAAAAAGCATTCGTGCAATCTGAGGAAACGCTGATAACCAACATTTCCCCCTATTGCCTAGATATTTCACCAGCAGTATTTTACTAAACCCTATGTTTATATACTCATTTTGTCGTCTACAAAACATTCAATATTCCAATTTATGAAAAGTTAAAATTATTGCCGCATGGGAAAGGGTTAAGTACAACAATTTACTACAATTTGAGGTTAACCCTTTCCCATACAAAACCTGATTCGGACGCCCCTATCTGCTAAAGCTGAGGAACCACCGTGACAAAAGAAAGGAATGCTTATTATTAGCAGTTTCTCCTTTTGCCTTTATATTGTCTAAGCTATTTCTTAAATATTTTACATTTTCAATGCCATTTATTTTGCAGTTTGGATCCGATTTCAATTGGAAATGGAAACAGTTATTTTTTGTCGTTTTGGGAAAGGGTTTAACATTATTCATAAAAAAGCACGCACTGGAATCCCGTGGAAATCGAAATGTTTCAAATTTGTGACCCGTCATGTTAAAAGGGACCGTATGGGAAGCGTGGAAAGTATCGACCTTGGTCAGTCTGATCTGACTGCGCAGACTGACTAGGATCGGAACTTTTGATTCAAAGGTTATTTTCTGAATCTAGAATGGTTTATACATCTTACCTTATTTACATTTTCCAGAAGCAAAAAATGATTGACATCTGTTGAGTCTGGTTCATTTCGCGAAATTTGATTTTATAGACTTCCCATTAGGCCCTTTTCTGCGTGACGGGCAACATTCATGAAATAACGGGAACTCATTTAAATTTGTGACGCACACTTTCCTGTGTATCACATGATCAACCGACTGTATACGGATGTTCACGGCTGTGACAAGTACCCGTTATGCTATATTTAGCCACGAATGTAAACATATTTTGAGCGCCGTGGAAATGTGAGAATACCAACATTTATACGCTTGTTGTGGGTAAACCGCGCATGGTTACTCGCTTGAAATACGGTCTCTCTGCATCTTTTTGTTCATATTTTAAAAAGGTAAACCTTGTTTTAGGCAAATAGACAGTTTTTTTCACAGCTATTATCCCTTTAAGTACTAGGTAAAAGGAATACAATGCTGAAACCACCATTTTCTGTCTGTTCTGATTTTCATATGTAATTTTCCATTCATTTAACATTCATTGGTGGTACCCATATGCTGATAACCAACATTTCCCTTTTATCCCTTTTCTGTACTAAAGTATACACAATATCTATAATTTCCTTTTCAACACATCATCGCTTTTCTTCAAACACCCAGTAACTGCAGCTTGTTTTAAAAGCTGCAGTTAGGTGGTTTTGGAGGAAAAGCAGCTGTATCGTCTGAATTTTTCAATTTGTATTATTGTTCAAACTTAAAATCTTATCGTTTTGAAAATAGTTTTTATAATGATTTGTAGATTATACATACATGATCTGACATTCTAACTGGTATGACAGGTCCAGGCCTTACTTCAATCGTTTCTATCTTCAAGTCAAACCTGTAGTGGTTTGTGTATTTCCTGAAATCAAAGTAACATGTAGTGACGCGTACATTCGAAAACGTCGTAGCTACAGGTTATTCAAGCCACGTTTTCGAAAGAAGCCGACAATTTGTTCTCTTTTTTAAGTAAATATCCATACAATGAAGTGATTTTAAAAAAAAATCTGAGGAGTGACATAGCTTTTACTCGGTTGACTGTCTTTTAAATCTTATCACTTTGCATCATTGGCTAACTTTCGTGCCTTTGGAGAAATAAATTGCCTCTTTCTTGAACATGGTTATGGTCTGTTCGTTTCAATTTTGGCCAGTCTAAAATTATGTCATCAAGACAAAGACAAGTTTATTGTTGCGCGTGGTATAAAAGATACATATTACTTGGTTGGGCGTGATGACTACGCTGCTAGTTTTGGATGTTCCTGTGTTTACTGGTTGATTTCTTGATACCGACGATATGTCATTTTCAGTCATTGTTCCACCATCTATTTCCCACATCCATTTTCCCATTTTATTTGATAAAGCGAGCTCCCAAATATGCAATTTTACAATTAAGTCAAAGGAGTCATGTGGATTGCACTTTACACAAGAACATGTAACGAATGATGCACTAACGTGTACTGAGAGTATTACAAATCATTTGATATTTATAAAAGTGGTAACGGCATTTGATTTGTACCATCGGCGAGCAAATAAATGAGCAATCAGGTTGTTATGAGTGTTTATAAAGGCCAAAAATACACCGACTATGTACATAATCTAGCACTAAATAAAAGATCAAATTCTTGAAAAGGAAGTTTAAATGTCATCTTAACATACCTGACGACTACTCTTAAACACACGATTAAGAGAATAATGGTCGGTACCAGGACACCAACGATAATCAAAGCTAGCTGACCGACACTTAATCCACCTGCCTCTATAAATACAAAAAAGGTGATCTGAGGCGTACAAATGGCTTTTTGGTAGAGTACAGTCTGGCCGCGGTCCACAGTACGGGCTTTTTATTACCCATTACCAGACGGCAACATTTTAGACTGATTTAAAATAGAAAATGTTACAGACAACAATTTCAAGTGATTGAAATTTTACAACTTGTTTTGGTGTTTTGCGTAAAAATATTGTAGGAATGAAGAAATTACTTGTCACAAGCAATTTCATCATTTTCCACAATGTTGTTCCAAGCCTTTTTTTTTTTTTTGGGGGGGGGGGTCAAAAAGAGTCAATTTTGTGGTAATGGGTTACATACTTACTTAATACTTAATATCTTATAAATCAGCACATTCCTTCTTTGAGTAAGATTAGGAAATCGTTACATAGATTTACTATTTATTTACACAAAATCATAATCGTGTAGTCTTTCGAGCTTAATGTAATTTTTAAAATAGCCTACTTCTAAAAATACGTATAATATGACAGCTTGATATTTTTTATTGTTTTCATTTCTTTAAAAAACATATAAGGTCCCTACGTTTATTTCTTCCGCCTTGTGGTACAGACACCGGTTCACTCCAATTCCCGTGTACTCCAAATCTCGTAACAGCTCTCATCGTGATCACGTGACCAGCATAACTACTCTGATTGGTCAATTGGACAGAACTCGTGTTGGATGGCAGGCGCAACCTTTCTGAAACAAACAGTCCTGGGGTGCGTTCTTTAGGGCGAAATTTTTAAAGATTCCTTAAGATGTTTTAGATAAAGCGTTTTTAAAAACTAGATTCTGACCGAGGTGTTCCAAATTGCTCCATACTTCATACAAATGGCGTCATGATGATGTCATTTGTATGAAGAATGGAGCATTATCATGGTACATTGGAGCATTCGAAACAACTCGGTCAGTTCCCTCTTACTTTGTTTCTACAGAGTTGACCGAGGGTTCTGCACGAAGTATATCGTAATGACACTTTCCATATTGAGCGTCTTAAAACCTTGCTCTAAAATTCACTTGAAATATACTAACACATCTTAAGAAATCTCAAAATATCTCAAGGAATCTGGCTCTAAAGAACGCGCCTCTTCTAAGCCTAGTTTATTGACCATGCCCTTCGTTCAAAGGAATTCAATTCTATCTGTATCAACAACCATTTTGTCGTCAACGGCAGCATTCCAATTTTTTTATACTGACCAACTTAATAGACGGCAGGGTTTTGCATCTTTTTGGATAGAAAGTTTAGCCTACATATTTAGTATCAACTTTTGAACAAATTCTGGTATATACGACGCGATAGCTTAAGGGGCAATGCTCCAGTTTCCTAAATTTTTCCCAATAATAGAATTTATCTATGTTTTGTATGTTGAAATTACATGTTATTACCAATTGAAAAATAAAATAAAAATGGATGGTCAGCGACCTTGTTTGAATTTTATAGGCATTCGTATCACATATCCCTACAGCAAAAAAATGCATAATTTCTTGCACCTGTCCAAGGTCACTAAAATGATAATAAAATGCTGCATATTCATCGTTTAGTTCCGAAAACGGATTTAAAGTATCGTCTTACATTTAATAAGAACAGAAAACCCAAAATATATGCTATTATAAAGGCGTAAATGTATAAAACAGCATGCTCACGTGTTCGGTTAGATCAACAAAGCTGGAGTGTTTTATGTCAAAATTTGCATATTTTTGGAAATATTTCAAGTTCTACATAATAGAATTTGATAAAACTCCCTCATTGTATTAAGCAACATGTCCTGGTAATAATTCAAAAAGAAAATGTATAGGTTAGCGCACTTATTAGAGAATTACAGCAATTTTTATCAGCTACACATGAATAAAATGACGCAAAATAGTGGTAACTGCATACACACTTACGACTGTCTTGCTCTAAATAATCGATTTCCATCTTGAGGAAATCAGTTTCGCATAATATATACACTTTTACCGTCGAAAATGATAAATTGTAATGATGTGTTCTATTGTTGAAAATATGGTAGCGAAACATATTGGTACGAAACATTTAATTTACTACAGTAATGACCGCGTATTCCGAAAAACTGGAGCATTCCCCCTTAATACCCTTGACTGTATTTTTTCCATGGCTTTGTTTCCGGGCAACATTGTGGTTAGCGAAGTATTACAACTCCCTTTCCTTTTCACGAAATACACAGTTTCGTTTTGTATGTAAGAATAGTCATTACCTTCACAGTGTAGGGTGTCGTTACATATGCCTATCTCATACCACTTGATGAACGGCTGACCAGTAGAACATTTGATTCTGGTCCAATCGACAAGTAGGCCGCTAACGTTTGTGTTTGAAATCTTTCTAATCCGTACGTTTTCTGGGGCCTTTGGTACTGAAAATGGTGACAAAATGTTGTGATAATATGAAATCATAATTAACTTCCTTTATAATAACATATATTCTGGTGCTTTGCTATTGAAATTGCCTTAATTGCGTGTTAAAGTGACATTTTACAGATATTTTTTCATAAATTTTACTTTTATTTGTATCTGAAAGAGCACATTTTCTTATAAAAATTCTGAAAATTCGAACTAAACTATTGCACCGTTTACGAGAAATATATAATCAATTTTGTGCTAAAGTTAAACAAATCTATGTGGCTAGCAGTTCAGATTTATATGACATTTGTCATTTCTGTCTCAACTTTAAGGCGTATTTTCGCTTATACGTAAAAACTAAAAAACTGATGGTATTCATACATTTTACAATAACAATTCTTGGCATCAAGACATGCCAGAATAAATGAAATTGGAATGCTATGTCCCTTTAAGGAGAGCTACCCGATGTATTACTAGCCTCAGATGAGTACTCCAGTGCGTTAATTTAGATGTGAACATATACATGTATTTATAAAGCTTTCTAGATCAGGCAAAATCATGTCTGTATTTACTCGAGCGTTTTGCTCCAGTTTTTCAAAACACTCGGTCATTACTGTAGAAAATAAAATGTTTCGTACCATATATGTTTCGCTACCATATTTTCAATAATATTACAAGGTCATTACAATTTACCATTTTCGACGGTAAAAGCGTATTTATTATGCAAAACTGATTTACTCAAGATGGAAGTCGATTATTTAGAGCAAGACAGTTGTAAGTGTGTATGCAGTTACCACTGTTTTGTGTCATTTTATTCATGCGTAGCTGATAAAAATTACTGTGATTCACTAATAAGTGCGACCTATACATTTTCTTTTTGAATTATTACCATGGCATGTTGCTTAATACAATGAGGGAGTTTTATCAAATTCTATTATGTAGAACTTGAAATATTTCCAAGAATATGCAAATTTTGACATAAAACACTTCAGTTTCATTAATCTAACTGAACACGTGAGCATGGTGTTTTAAACATTTATGCGTTTATAATAGCACATAATTTGGGTTTTCTGTTCTTGTCAAATGTGAGACGTTATTTTAAATCCGTTATCGGGACTAGACGATGATTTATGCTTCATTTTTTCAGCATTTTAGTGACCTTGGACAAGTGCAAGAAATTGTGCATTTTTTCGCTGCAGGGGTATGTGGTACGAATGCCTATAAAATTCAAACAAGATCGTTGACCATCCATTTTTATTTTATTTTTCAATTGGTAATAACATGTCATTTCAACATACAAAATATAGTTGAATTCTATTATTGGGAAAAAAATTAGGAAACTGGAGCATTCCCCCTTAAATGAGCATGATCATAATAATGACTCAGTTGTATTATATTAATTTGCTCTATATAATGTGATGTATTGCATTTTTAGCGTATTTTTGAACGAGAAGTTAAAATGCTTTGATTATTACATTCTATAAATCTTTCATGTAGTTTATTACAAATCATGACGGAACAGTTGGGCATACCTTTGTCTTTAACGTAGATGCATGCTGACCAGTTGAAAGCAGTACTTCTATTGGTATTGCCAAACGAAACTGCATAGCAATACGGTTTATCACCAATTAATATTGTTGTTTTGTTCACAGTGTCATTGACTATTCTCCAATCTACAGGTCCAATAGATCCTGGCTATATGAATAAAAACATCATCGTACAAACGTTTCAGTATAATTATTTAGAAAATGTTATACTGATACCAAAATATCTCGCACGCAATTGAAGAACAAGATATGACTGCAAATATGTCAGATAAGACTTCGCCGTACAAGTCTTTCATGGACTGTGGTGGCAACATAAAAACAGTGTTCTGTTGAAAAAAGAACAATAATAAGGTTTAGGGAAAAGATACTAATCTAACGCGAGTCAATTCATTTATTTCAAAGCCGTGGCCAACACGGTGGGGATTGTGCATGATGGGATGGATAACGAATACGGACAAATTTGCCTCGCTTCAGGTAAGAAATTGAGCAATAATTTTCTTATTTCTGCGTCAACTTTCAAGCGGTTTGTTGCATGTACCCCGCATTACTGAGCTCCTTCCTCAGATATATGACTTGTTTGTAGAATCTTTGTACTTTGTCCAAAAATTGATCCCAACCGATCCGAAAAACGACAAAAATCCAGGTCATTTTTCTAGTCGGTTGGGATCGATTTTTGAGAAAAGTACAAGGAGTTTCCCGATAAGTAATACATCTGAGAAAAGGGCTCAGTAAGACGGAGTACATGCAACTGCATGAAAATTGACGCTAAAATAAGAAAGTTATTCCACAAATGCTTACCTGAAGCGTGGTTACTTTGGCCGTAGTCGTTACCATTTCGCTTCCTGGTAGGTTGGGACTATATTTTGGAAAAAGTACCACGAGTTATCTAATATGTCATACATACGATGAAAGAGCTCGGTAATGCGGGGTACATGCAACAAACCTTTTGAAAATTGACGCACGAATAAGGAAGTTATTGCAAAAAATCTTACCAGAATCGAGATTATTTTGTCCGTATACGTTATCCATCCCATCATGCACAATCCCCACCGTGGCCAATATAGCACTGAATTGCACCTCATACCAGTTCTTTTAAAGAAAACATATATGCATGTACATGTGATTGTATTTCACAAGGTGCCACTTCTTTTAAGCAGAAATAGACGAAAATCGTAACAAAACAATAAAAATGCGCGGTCTAGAAATAAAGCCCTTATGTTATTTTACATCAACATAGATCCTAACCAGTTGGTAAAATTTCGTACGGTTCTCAAATAGTTTCTTTACATCGAAGTCAAAAGCTTGGTTCTTGATAAGACTGTACTTATGCAGAGGCTGATCGCGTTATTTGCCAATTCCAAATGCTCGAACTAAAATCACGCAGGACATTTTCTAGATCTCGGCTTTATCAAAATAGAAAACAACGAATACCTTACATAGCTGTGCGTTCTCAACCGAACCGGATGGTAGTTTTTCAGCATAAAAGACAGTTGTTTGGTTGCCGTCTAATTGTCTATGGGGGCTCGGAGGACTCCATTCCAAGTATCTAACACTCCTATCCGATATCTCAGTATTTTCCATCTCGACAATAAGTTGTGGTGCATCTAGAACATATACGTGTAACACGTATCCATCGAATATATCGTCAGTTACGTTTGAAAACGTCTTAACTAGAGCTTGATTAATTTTGTTAGTAACGTTGAAATAATATCTACCATGCTTTAGAGAATCAGTAAATGGTTTAATTCTTTGGAGAAATGTTTATTCTACAGTTAGGTTTTGTTAATTTTTTGCTTATTTTAATTTATATTTAAAGTGGTATCCACTTTCTATTGGCATGTTTAAGTGTCAAGATGAATATGGAAATAAAATGGTTTATTTATAAATTTGTTCACTTTTAATCTCTCTTGATAAACATGTATAAATATAGACTCCTAGTAGACTGAAAACAGCAGAATGATATACCTAAAACTACCTACAATTTAACGGCGGACTGATCATCAAAGTAGATGGATGTACCGACTCGCCTACATCGTTCACTGCTCGAATGTTGACGATGTATGAGTGATTACACTGTAGTTCTATCTCTACACTACTCCGAGATTTGTTCACGTATACAACCCTTTCGCCTTCACTCATATTGTAAGATATGACTGTACCATTCATTTCTCCATTATAATACCACGGATCAATGGGCTTTTAAAAAGATGTAATCACAATACGTATAATATGTTATTGGCAATAATTAAATTTATAGGCAATAAGCCTTATCACAGGCAACAATCAGGTGACATTGTTATGATATGCTTTCCTAACTTATGTAAACAAAAACACTGGGTATAATAGATTCACTATTAAACGAGAATAATTACAGTTGTGTTGATAAAGCAATTCAACTGTAAAAATTCTCGTTTAATAGTGAATCTATTATATAGATAAAACGCGATATTGTGACAATTATCGGGCTCGCTTTATTTTTGTAAACAGATTGGATGGCTCGAAACGCAATCGACCGTAGAATAGGTAATTATTGTATAACCTTTATAAAGTTTCAATTCGTTGTTTGTTAGAAGTGGTAGAAATATCGACTGATTGTAGAGACAAGAAGCATTAAGCTGACGGCCCGAGTTCGAATCGTAAGTGTGCCGATATCTTTTTCCTATATATGCTTAACTTTTATTTTTATAAATCGTGCACCGGACACATGCTCATTTCGATTTTATTTTTGAAAACATTTTGAATATCAATCTATCTTTCGATACTTCCTACGACCTCGCGAGTATTTTTGGCAAACACTGCGCGTCTTGGTTATAAAAAGCATAAAATTAAAAGAAAGAAAGTGTTAAAAATAGAGAAAATGATAGATAAAAGCAACAAACTAGGATTGATCTCATGTTGATAAAATAGATAAAAGTAAAATTGGTTGAAATCTTGCAGTGCACTGCCTATGGTTTGTAGTGTTGCAGTCCTCCAACTGCTGACTCGAAGCTGTCAATGCTTGGAGAGACTAGAACATTCGCTGGGAGGGCATTCCTCTGGACAATCGACAATCATACATTTTTGTAATAGTCTTTGCCTGTGTGGATCTAGCGGAATGTCATTGAATGACTAAAAGTGATTTATGATGAAAAAATGTGCTTTTCAAAATGAAAGATGATAAATAATCGATCATTACTAAAAGAGATAAAGACAGAACAAAAAGAAATAAAACATTATTAAGCTAAAATAATGATGAAATATGATAATTAGTTAAAGTGGTGAGACAATACTGAACGCTGGCGCTATAAATGCATATTAAAACTATACATTCGAAAATAACCATTAAAAAATAAAGGTTTAACCATGGTTCGAACCACTGTCTGCATACTGTGACACTTGTCTCAGATTTGAAGGCCACTGTTGTAACCAATAGACCATCGCGGACTTGCAGATTAGACGAAGACAATATAAATGAATTCCTAAAAGCGTAGTGATAATGGATAATCAATCTGCGCCTCCTACAGTTAAATATTGGTTTTCCCCAAAAATGTTTGCAATAGAGCGTTGGAGTTATAAGTACACATTTTTCTCAAATTTTCAATCAAATACTTAACTTTCAGTATTGAGATATGTGCCATTCGATACGTCACACTCTTAGGTTTATTTTGATTTCAAGATCTTCCCCCAAATCCCTGTCAAAGCTTTTGTGCAAAGTGCAAACATTTTGTAAGAAAATATATCATGGCATTCAAAAATACTTTGCTCGGATCTTCTCAGCTTTCCCTGGGATTTGAGGGAAGATCTTAGTATCAAAATATACCAGGGAGTTCGGCGAATCGAATGGCACGTATCTCAATATTGAGTGATAAGTATTTGAATTAGAATTTGAGAAAAATGTGTACTTACCGAGTGTTTTTGTTTTCAAAAGTTAGGAAATAATATCACAACAAAGTCACATGATTGTCGTCTGTGCTTATTCCTAGGCAATAAATCGTTTGCCTCAAAAACGTAATGAATTAATCTTAGTTTTTTAGTACATTGACAAAAGTGCATTCACAGTTACAAATGACCATTTATGTAAGTGCAGTAGGCCTATACATGTACATTGTTCTGTTCAAAATGTTATGTAAAATTTATTAGGCCATCAGCCTAACTTCAGCCATCAGTTTTCCTCTTCATAAGAAAAGATAAACAATAAATAGTAATAGTCTAATAGAAGTGCTAACAGTAAAACTTGAGTTCTTACCTTCCAATAAATCCACACAAATCCTGTGTGGTTGGCAGTATCACATGATTCGGTGTGTTCCCACGTGTACAAACCAGATGTAACAGCAGGACTTATACCTGGAACTGGAAGACAGAGAAAGGGACACACATAAACGTTCATTTGACAAAACATTGTAACCATTACGTGTATTTACAAGAAGGAAAACACATGCCACTTGTGCGAATTAGGTTGGTGATATTTTCTATTTCAAAATATTGTTGCTTCTCAACAGAACAAACTTCGTAACTGCAGCTTGTTTTAAGCTGCTACTTCGAGAGTTTTGTTGAAAAGCAGCGATATGTTCTTTCTGAATAGTCAGATTATGATGACATCGGTCATTGTCGTGTTAAATTAGTTTGCTACCCCATAAATTAGAACTCTCGGTACAGTAGAAAAGACACATATTCAACAATATTAGTTTACCATGATGGAATGTATGCGAAGGCCATACAAATCTTTTTTAATCTAACACTTTTTGCGTTTTACGTGTGGTTTAAAACATTCGAAATAACTGATTTGAATATTTCTTTAATAGTTTGTATTAACGTGAATATCTAATTTCACATATATAGATCTATCCCCTAATAATCATTTATATATACTACTCAAAATTTGCTAAGGATCACTTTTTGAAACATCAATATTTCTTACACAATTTCAAATATTAATCTGCAAATTGGTTTCTTTTGTAGATTAATTATTTCTGAGTACTATTTTGTAGGTTTTCATGCTGAGATGCTTCGGATAAAATTGTCACGAGGCATGCAAAAGAGGTACCCATGAAAATGAGTGTTTTCATAGATAGTGTGAAATTTCAGATTTTTATCTGCAACACGAATTGTCCTCTATTTCTTTGAAAAAACTACATAAAGTCTACGAGTCACTATCCCTCTACCCTTTAAAATGTCATGTGAATGTTTTACTTGTGTTTTCTTGTGTCTGCAAGGCAGATTCCGGAACCTCATTAACCATCTTGTCCCAAGTACGCAAAATGTATTCTGCATTCGCACAGGTGATTAAAGCATTGCCATAAGGATCTTTCAACGCATAAATAAAATGATCCATGGCTAAATATCGAGCTAGAATACCGCACCCTGTAGTATCGGTCACATGAATGATGTCATTGGTGTATCATAACTTTTTAAACAACGTTTCTGTTTAATAAAAAGCGATCGATTCACTTACAAATTATGCTAAACCCCTTCTCAAGTATCTAAGCTCTCATTTCAGATACTACTCGTAGCCCAGAGTGTAGTTACCATGAGCATGTTGGTCAGTCTGTCTCCGTAGTTAGATACAGATAAACACTCAAAGTTACTCATTTCTGTTACAGCTATTATCAGCAATTTTCTTTACATGCGTCGGGTTTATAAGTCATCTCAGAAGCCTTAAATTGATTTTCATATGTCTTTTTTGCAATTCCAACACATGTAGGCTAATATAAGCTGTGGCCAGATTAACTGACTTTGTTAAGTTTTATCACATGGCCATACATTGGTTGCTGCCAATAAACAATGGGTCGAGGAGAGACACAAACCGTGTTTTTACCGTTCAGGGGGTTCATTCAGTAAATTTTCAGTCTAACTCCATCAATGCAATGCCCGCGGAAGAAGTTTTGGTGATAACTATGGTTTTCAAACAGGTTGTACATGAGCTTATCACCAGAGTAATGACTTTAATTTACCGATATACCATTTCTAAGACCCAGAACTCATTTGAGACATCAGATATTAACCAACAGTCAAAATCCAAACTCAACATTATGTAACACTGGACACTCATGAGCTCTAAGACGTGCTTAAAAGTGCATTTTTCTAGGTGACCATGTGAGTACTTAGCAATTGCTTAGGATGTTTTAAAGGGCATTTAAAAGCTACAGAAGACTATAGCATCGCTTAAAAATAGTGAAGAAGCACAAAAAATGGTAAATTTCGATTTTTTCTAAAAGCTGTAAGTTTTGGCCTATCTACGAAAATCTTCATCTTTAGGGGTACCCTTTTTCTATGCCACACAACTATCCGTATAAGAAATGAAGCAGAACATTCCTCGTTGAATCTTATTCAGAATTAATAACTCTAACATTTAAACCGTTTTGCCCATTGGTTAGGAGATTTGTTAAAAAATTATCAACATTTAAAAAAGTGATCCTTAGCAAATTTTGAGTAGTCGAACATTGTTGCAACATTGTTTCGTTACAGTTTTACCGTCTTTATTTGTGGTCACGATTGTCTCTGTTTCCCGGCTCCACCACGAGTTTTTCGGTCTGGGCCGGTAACTTGTAACAATAAGCCGGGTACTAGCTGAGCAGTTATAGGTTGTCCAAGGCCTGAGACCACATATTGTGACGTTCTGTGTGCTCTGTATTGTGAAATACTGGGTCTGAAATGCATAAACATTAGCCAGGATCTGAAAGGGCCCTTGCGGCATGTTAGACTACCGTGTTTCTAGATCAATCTTTGTCTAAGTTCAGTCTGACTTGGATCTATGTTGTTGTCTCATGGTTTCTACAAGTCACTAAGAAGCTATTGGAGAACAACATGGTTCATGATCAGACTGCGTGTTTACGCAGGCTGATCTTGAACCATGTTGGGCTCAAAAGTCTAAAGTGACCTTTTTTCCAGATTCAGCTCATATTTTATTATAACGTCGGTAGAAACGACGCATCTTCGCAAGCCAAGGGTGAAAGCTACGACGTAACGTCGTTTCTGTATGACTTAATTCAGCAAACGTAGGTGGGTTCAACATCGGCTGGCGAAGATAATAGAAAAAGTGACAACGGTGATTATGGTAATGATAATAATGATGGTAATCACTTTACTATATTTACTTCAATCTCATAGTAACAAACGTATGAAAACATAAACTAATTTTTGTCAACATTAAATTTTGTTTAGGGTTTCGGTCTTAGAGTACATTGTTATGTATGTTCTGTATTATGAAATATTTGGTCTGTAATGCACATGGTTATTTTATGATAATGATAATAGAATTTGGCCGGGTTTTGTAAAAAGAAAGTCACTTGTGGCATTTGAGAATAACTTGGATCAAAGGCAGCCTGTGCATGCGCACAGTCTGACCGAGATCCATTTTATTCTCCAATATCTTCAGATTGACCGATAGACAGCAGTATAGATCCTTATCAGACTGTACTTAAACATAAGCCGACAGCCTAATTTTGAAACACGGTAGTCTTAAAATCTATATAAAGAACAGTCCCTTCAGATACCTGTCTCAATGATGACGATGGGGATGATTATGATGATTAACACGATGAAGAACATTTTTTTTCTATGTTTGTTTTGACCTTTTAGAAACTATAGTATCGCAACATTCAACTTAACTCATCAACGTTGTTTTTGTTGCTGTCTTCTCATTTTTTATTTTCTCAAACTTTTGCTCTAAGAGCATCTTCCTGAAAATAATTATGCAAAAAAATCGATCTACGTGTTTACCTCAAGTGTATTTATACCACTCGAGCAGTTGACCATCAAGTTTTTTTCATACTGATCGTATTCGTTGAACCCCCAATACAGCAAGATACAGCTTGAGTTCAGTGAGGTACCATATAGGTTAGACAAGGGCGGTATTTGAGCTGAAAATAATGCATCTTGTTTATCATATAAATGCAAAATGGTAATAATGTCGATATGATCGCATTGAATAGTAAACCTGCAGACGTAATGGGCTGAAAAGCAACGATAGAAAGTGTTATGATGGATTCAAATTGGCTTGATGTTTTCTCCCCAAAAAGATGACAGACGAATGTCAATTATCAATGCTCACAAATATCATGTACTCGTTTAACCCTTTCCCAAACAAGACCTGGTTTTGACGTCCCTAATAGAAAAGGCTTGGGAAAACATTGAAACAAAAGAAGAAACTTCTGATAACCAGCAGTTTCTCCTTTTGTCTCAATATTTTCTGTTCCATATTTTACACAAATCCTATCTTCAATAATATCCATTTTGTCATGCGTGGCAATTTTTGAAGAGGATCGCCCCAAAATTTTGTCGTTTGGGAAAGGGTTAAAATTATTTTTGTACAGGCCCGTAGGAACAGGGGGCTAGGGAGGGCTAAGCCCCCAATTTTGGCCAAAAATGCCAAGTTTTCTTAATTTTACACTGAAAATTTTGGAAAAATCCAAATTAACCCCCCCCCCCAATATTCAGGACAACGGCTTTAGCCCCCCAATATGAAATTGCTTCCTACGGGCCTGTTGTAAAAACGTCAAAACAGATCTTCTTTGGGAAAGGGTTAAAGATAGTAGGTGAATTTCGAGACTTGCCTATCCATGCATCTGTAAAGTTGCGAGCAAATACCATGCACTCGTAATTTTGTAAGGTCACATTTATACCGACAGTTAAATGGTCTTCAAAGACGGTTCCAATATTGGATATATCTACACTCGTGCTAGTCGGGGGCAAAATGGGTATCTGGTTCCATGGTCCAGTATCTTGGCGCCTGTAATAGACCAGAAATCCAAATGAGAGAGAGTAATAGCTTTTAGAAATATAAAATTCCATTAATTGCTCTTGAAACCCAATGTCGTGGGAACTCATTGGAATCGTCTCATCGAGACGATTCAAATGAGTACCCACAACATAGGGTTTGATTTTGAAATGATAAATTAAGAATGCCTTATCCCCCTCAATTATCTGTTGCCCTAATAGACACGAGAATATTCAAGCGTTTGCTGCTATGTATAAGCCATTCCCGCATATTGAAACTTACATTAAGCTCTAAACCATTGATTGAATGTGGTATACTATCTTTTGCAACTGCTATGGTCATATCGCGGAAGCTGGAACACCCAGCCGTCTATTCCTCGTAATTCTGTCATCGGTACAACCACAACATCCTAAACGAGTTTGCATTTGCTCCCCACTTAGGTTTACGGTTATATGTATCTAACTATTGATGGGAGATAAATGTCAGCCAGGATGTCTGTTGCGACCAGGAATCCAACCCAGAACCTCATGAGTCCAATGCGCTACCAGCTGTGCTGTGGACGCGGTCAGCTGTAAATCAGTCAATCTACTAATACGTTAGGAAAAATTTGCATCAAACCTTTTTCAAACGACAAAATCTGGTTAAGTCGAAAGAGGAAAAAAGTATAGAATTGAAATTCATGAACATTATAGAAAAGGAAATGGAGAAAATGCTGATGGTAAGCATTGTCTTCCTTTCCTTTATCATTTTCTGGTCATCTTTACTTCAAAGGTCTAAGACTCGTGCTTGTTTTGGAAAGTTGTTAATCAAATAAGCTTCTTACCATATGAAGAGGGCTGATCGTATTTGAATATCATCTACTGTGTAATTCCATGTACATCTATCGTAGCCGAAAAATGTCTGTTTTTCAAAACAGTAGAAGTTCGTTACTGGCTCGTGTGATGCTGAAACAGATTCAAAAAGAAACAGAGTCTTTCAAATAGGTTTATATGGCATTTGAGATCAACATGGATCTAGATCAGCCTGCGTTTACACGCAGACTGATCTAGACTCATCTTGGTCTCTTATAGCTTTATCATGACAGCATGGATCTAGATCAGGCTGCACCTGGACACAGATTGATCTGGGACCAAGTTTGTCTAAAATGATTGAAGATTCCTAATCCAAGATTCCGGCTTGACCGTTATAGTGATACTACTTCGCGAAAGAAACAGAAAGAACCAGTATTATTTATTATCTTTTTCTACTCAGAAATGTCTAGAAAACAATTTCAATTAAGTATAAGATACTTGGTGCAATGTAAGTGTCTTAGAAGATTTTTCTAGTATGTTTGCAGCGCCTTTTAAAACATTCACATTCTTTGCTTGTTTGGAGTAAAACAGTTATACAAGTGCCTTATTCTTCACATTTCAAAAAGACTAACATTGAATACTCGTCATTCTCTCCAAATTAGTTCTATATCAAGATATTCCCTCAGTTCTGTGTTTTATACATATAAAACTCTTTTACCAAAACAAGATCTGGGATTGACTATCCTAAATATATAAACAAAAGCTTGAATCAAAAGAAAAAAAGTACTGATTATCAGGATTTCGCATTTCGCCTCAATCTTTTCTTTAGTATTTTCAAAAGAAATCGTACCTCTATCAACATCAAGTTTGCCGTCTGAAGAAGCTTATCTTTTCAATTCGGTAAAGTGTATTTCTGTCGTTTGGGTTAGATTTAAAATGAGACGAATAAGACGACACTTACCAGACACCGTAGCGCTGTCTACAAGTGTAAATATGGCGATAAACGGGATTATCTTTATGGTATCTGCAAAAACAAGTTCAGTATCACAAGCAAACTTGTGGTTGAAAATTATGGTAATTCGTACTGGATTCATATTCAAACAGTCATGGTCAGTTTTCGGAGCCCTCGAGTCAAATATCATTTGTCATTTAAATTGAAGAAAGGGGATCAATGTAGGTATGAACGTCATTTCTATCAATGTTTTTTTTATTAGCCATGTCATTTTTTGAGAAAATAAAGAGAATAAACAGTATTTCATAAAAATAGACATAAAACCTTTTCACGCTTTCCAAAAAATTATCTGATGCAAGTCTATAGCTTTTTTCGACAACGAAACAGATGCTATGGACAAAATATCTTTATTTAAAACCATTTAAAACGTAAGGCAAAAACAAACCATTGGTAAATTGCCCGACTATTTCATCCGACTTTCATTATTTTGAACGTCAAACCAGGATTTGTTTTGTAAAGGGTTAAAAAGAGAACCTGACCTGTAAGATGAACAAATCCCATATCAACATCGGTGAACAAACAATGTCTGACGGACGGACGGACGGATATAATATACGTGTAATTATCAGTCAAACTGATATTGGTAACGCGCCATGCAAATGTGGGACAACTTTAACCTTTCCTTAACAAGGCCTGATTTTGACGATCCCTGTAGAAAGGCTTGCGAAAACATTGTGACAAAAGATGTAAATGCTGATAGTCGGCATTGTCTCCATTTATCTCAAATTTTTGCGCTACATTACTCAAATCGTACCTTTACCATCACACATTTTGTAGTCCATGGCAACTTTCAAAAAGGAACCGTCTACAATTTGAAATTGAGGAGATGGTTAACTTCACTAACAATTGAAAAAAATTTCATGAATTTTAGGCTGGCTTTCCTTGAAAACTGTTGTGGATATTTTTGCGGGTGACTTATTAAATATTATGTATCCTATTGTTCCATAATACATAATGAGTGTAAAGTAGAAAGTGCAAAATAAATGAGTCAGGATCTGTAAAAAGGTCCTTTAATCCTTTTGATCCCAACATGATTCAAGATCAGCCTGTGTATACACGCAGTCTGATCATGAACCATATCGGTCTCCAATAGCTTCTTCGTGACCTGCAGCAACTGTGAGACAGCAGCATGTATCCCGGTCAGACAGACTTCAATTACACGGTGGATAATCACGTGATACTAAAATTTCAGAAAATCTTCAATAACTTTGCTATTACTGGACTAATTTAAATTCGGTTTGAAGTAGAGAATGTGGACTGGCGTCACGCATTAAATAGAGGTGGTTAAGTTTTGAAAAATCAACTGATAAAAAGTTATTGAAGATAAACCAAACTTTTGGTTTATCTTCAATAACTTTTTTATCAGTAGATTTTTCAAAAATTCAACACGTCCAGCTTATTCCTGCCATTTTCCAACCTTCTATGCTTCAAACCGAATTCAAATTGGCCAAGTATTAAAAAAGATATTGAAGGTTATCGGACATTCTGAGTCACGTGATTATACACCGTGAATTAGGCACAGGCTGCTCGTGAAAGACAGCTGTATCAAAATGCTATAAGGGACCTTCTTCTAGATCCTGGCTCAAATGCATTTTCTGTATGTTCTTTTATCATGTGACTGTGCAGTTGTATTTCATAATCTACCTGATAAATTCACTTATTGTTAATCCTTTCCCAAACGGCATAAATTTAAGTTGGTCCAACTCCAAAGCTACTACAGGCGACAAATTGGATGTTGAATAAAATACTATCTATGTACAATTTAGCTTAAAAATGTTGAGGCCAATGAAAATGTTGATCAACAACTTTTTTTTCTCAATATTTCCAAAGTCTTCTATCAGGAGCGTCAAAACCAATAATTCTTTGGGATAGTATAAACATAATGAATGGCTGTTTACTCCACCAAAAATTAACCAGGGACAACTTTATTTTTGCAAAGTCCGTTAGTTGAGCGTCTTAACAAAATATCGCCGAAATGGTGACATTACATTATGCAGATGTCCCGGATTAATATTGCTGGACTATATCAGTTCGTACTATCAAAATTTGTACGCGAAACGTTTCCCCATGAAAATGGTGAAGTCGTTAGTTGTCAATTTGAATTGATAAGTTTACCCTGCTCCAAATAAAGACCAGATTTGAAATGTTCCAAAATAAAACATCTTATCTTGGATAACCATCATTTTCCCCGTTTGTCTGAATATTTTCCGTGGCATTTTGTCATCAAAAATCTTTCTTACCAACATCAATTTTGTCATCTCCAGCAGCTTTCAATTTTGAAAGTGTATAATTATGCGGTATGGGAAAGAGTTGAACTGATAGCGTTTTACCCACAAGGCTCAAAGTTCGAAGGGAAAGGCAGGTAACAATCACTTCCTCTTTTTGCTTAAGGTAGTTCACCCCTAATAAGATTCACGAGACGTCGGTTTTCGTGTGGCGTCGTTAACATTCGTCACGTTTTTATCGGGCTACGCCGTTTATAATACTCGGCGGTGGACCGTTACGACGTCGCCCGAACAATTCCGACGTCGTGTGAATCTTATAAGGGATGGAATACCTTAATTGTGTTGTATCTTTTTCGTCTTGATTGAATACGGTATTTATGTCACTTCTTCAAAACCATTTAGTATCGATGAGCCTATATGATGACTCATCGTTAAATTGGTCAGACTTAGAAATAGTATCCTTATTTTTCAAAGTGATTGATTAATGCAGTGATCTCATAAAGCTGAATTCTAAATTGTTGCTACTTGTCAACGAAAACCTCGTAACTACAGCTTTAAAAAAGCTGAAGTTACGGAGTTTTGTTGAAAAGCGACGTTATAGGCTACCCCGTGCTTTTTAATGATTCTCGCTAAAATAGACCATGACCATTAATTGCACGGCCCTCAGGCCGGGAATATTAAGATGATTTTCAAGATGTCAGTGGGCTCGGAAATGAAAGGAAATGTTCCTTTCAATGCTCAATTTATTCATATTTCTCACAAACAATCATTACAAATTGATTTTTGTTTATCATTTGTTGAAAAGTAAGAAAGGGGTAACTGAAAAAAAGTCTTAAATCATATTTTTTTCAAAGATTTTTGGATTTTCACTGTGCGGTTTTGAAAGCCGATATTCCTTTACAACATGTGTTAAAGGTCAGGGGTTAAGCAAATTCCTCAGATAACTGTGAGGGACGTTCTAAATATCATTAAACATCAAACTCTATTACCACAGTTTTCAATTATCAGAGAATGTTCGTAGTGCACAGATTTTTTATTTTATTTTTGTGCTCCCCAAAAAAAACTCGGGGGAGCATATAGTCGCCACGCTGTCCGTCTGTCCTTCCGGCTGTCCGTCCGTCCGTCCACAGCCATATCTCAGCAACCCTTGGACCAAATTCAACGAAACTTCACATGTGAATTCCCAGGCATAATCCCTAGGGATTTTTTCTCCGTTTGTTGATTTGAGGCTGCGTCATGGAAAAAAGGGTCTTAATGTAAAAATTAGATTTTCTTCAATTCCTCTTCATCTAATGGGCAGAATGTAATGATATTTTGTACTTTTGTGATAAATGAGATGTTCTAGACCATATTCTATAAATAATGTGTGTACAAAAAATCTGTCATTTGAAAAGGGGGCTTAATGTATGATAATTTTTATTTTGTGACAAACACTTATTCGGGGAGCATAATCCGTCTATGACGGCTCTTGTTCTGTTATGTCGAAAGGGCTTATAAGAACAATGACCGTATTTTAGATACTACTTTTACTCTCTACTATAACAACAGTAATCCTTTATATATGAGTAATATGATATTTATTCTTTTACTTCATACATTACATTTCCTCTCCTTTTTAGAACAAAACCTCTTTTACTGTAATATTCCAATATACATGTTTTTGTTGAAAGCATCTTAAAAACATTGTTACATTTTTATCATGAAGGAAATGACTGGTCATGAATTTATCTACGCCATAGAATATTTCACTGTTGTCCATACATCGAGAATCTATATTTATCAAGATTATCAGTATTCTAGGCTAAAGTTACTAATTAACAACAGTTACTGTCTTCATAAAAAAGACAACGAACTGATGAACAAGAGCGTATTGCTAATTTCACTTAACATGCCACAACATTAGCTTTCTTTATCATAAATTACAGCCTTGTGCTTTTCCCGTAATGAAAAAGTATAATAGTATTTTCTATCATTCTTTTGATATCTGTGTACTATGATTCAAGTCTGTGATGTCACTACCTGCACACTACTTGCAAAATATAAACATATCTTTCGTAGAAGTAATACCATGCCAAATGAAACCAGTCATACAATCCATGTATTTCCACAAGAAAACTACTTATACACATGCACTGCTTTTGTATTGTACATGTATGTATAGCTTGTATTTGCATTTTGAAACTGTTAATTTTGATATGATAATGGAACTGTCTAACCCATCACCAAACTGCAAGATTCAAGAGTGGTCCAAATTGACAGATGTTGCAAACAAAAAAAAATGGTTTCCTTGGGTGAAAAAAATGGGGTAATGAATAAATTGCTTGTCACAAAAATGGTTTCCTTGAGTAGAAACATTGAGGAAAATGAAGAAAATGCTTGTCACAAGCTATTTCTTCATTTGCCGCAATGTTTTCCAAAGCTCTTTTCACTTGGGAAGTGAGAAAGAATCAATGTTTGGTAATGGGTTAACATAATGGAGATCTACCGTATAACTGGCAATATTTGAAGGTAATTTCTATATCAGTTTTTTGCAAATTCAATTGTTGTAATTCCTTACCCAAAACAATTCATGTTATTTTGAGTTTCAGTTTTTTGAAAATTCACTTGTTGTAATTCTTTACCCAAAAACAATTCTAAATATACGTTATTTTGAAAAAAGAAAACCTGATTGCGATTCCATCCGTCATTGATTTCTAAATGTCTTTCTAAATTTAATTTTGTTCCAGACAACACCTATTAAAGGTAAGAAAACTTACCTGTGAATTCATGAACAGCTTTTCAATCAAAGGCAGCATTTAGATGACCAATTAAAATCAATGTTCATAATGCAAATTATTAGCAACATTCCGCATTAAATATTTCACAACAGAACTTACCGGTCAAACATACAGTATGTTATGTTTCTAAGTATATGTTTTAGATATGTATGTTTTTTGTTTGTTAAGTCTGTAAATTGTGAATGCAAAGATGTTCAGTTTTTCAAGAGGAAAAAGCGAAAATGAACCAGTCCATTTCTAGATCTAAATACTATCTAGTAGTTATTGCAAATCTTCACTGTGTATCCATCTCATTTTCTTACTTTCTCAATTTTCAATGTTCTTATCAGAAAAACTTAAAAATGTTGTTAACTTTTCTATTTATATTAACTACTATCAAATTGGAGCAGTCTTAAATTTCACCTTGAAATGGACTACTAGACATTATTTTTAGAATAAATTACGCAATGAAACTAACAACCAGAACACTTGCACACTGTTTTAATATTGGTACCCTCTATTTTCATTGTAAAAACTTAAAATTCCGAGATTTTTTTTTCTGGAATGTGCGTTTTGAAACATTTCATGAATATGAACTGTTATGTAGTGTACTAACTTCACGCCAAATTTCATTAAATTCCGAGCGTGGGCAGACTCTATGTTATCTTTCCTATCCGTGAGACACCCCCTTTTACAAAAAGCTATAGTCTCTTCCTTGCTTATTTGGACAACTCAGCATACAATAATGAAATTCGTCTTGAAATGGAAAAATATTAGACTAAATACTTTTACTTCTAGATGTCTAAGTTTGAGATTTCCATTAGGTTGTTTTGCTGTGAACCTGTATGAAATAAAAATACACAAAATTATGTACAAAAAATATTGTATATCAACTGATGTTAGGGGTCAACCAAAATGTTCATAGTTTTTAAATAATTTAAGCAAATTCTGTTCTAAAATTTACTTTGTTCCAGTTTTTGTCAAGATAGGAAAATCATGTAAAAGTATATACTCATGATTATAGTGAACTATCAAGAAAAAATAAAACCGGTAACAGGTTGTTTTTTGGAATTTCCACCTGAATGGTGCACATTTCCAAGAATGGACAAAGTTAAGATTTTTGAAAAAATGACATTTTCTTATGTTTCGTTTACTTTTTTGGTTATTTTATATAACCTTAGGACAAATCGAACAGATTCCAGGCCCTTGCCCATCAAGACCAGGACACTGTTGAGGACAAGTGGAAGACTGTCAAAGACACACTGAAGACCACCTGTGAAGAAACTCTTGGTCATAACACCAGAAAGTATAAAGACTGGCTGTCTGACAATTCAAAAAGGCTGATTGAGGAGAAGAGAGCAATTAGACAAAGACTCCTTCAAGCAAAGACCAGAATGCAGAGACAGACCATTCAAGCAGAATACAAGGTCAAACAGAAAGAGGTAAAAAGAAGCTGTAGAATGGACAAGAATGAAAGAGTCAACCAACTGGCCACTGAAGCCCAACAAGCATCTGACAAAGGAGACATGAAGACCTTGCATAGAATTAGGAGGACACTATCTGGAAAGAGAGGAACTACAGACAAACCTATCAAGTCCAAGGATGGTAGAGTATTGACAAAGCCAGAAGAACAACTGGACAGATGGAGAGAACACTTCAGCGAACTCCTCAGTGGCATACCAGTTGATACTCCCCCAGATATACCAGAGGGTGAGGAGCTAAACATCAATACAGGACCTATCACCAAGGATGAGATCATGGACGCAGTGAAAAGGCTTAAGAATGGAAAGGCACCAGGCCTAGACGGGATCCCACCAGAAGCCCTGAAAGCAGATCGCCAAACTACAGCTGATCTTCTCATAGGCTTACTTCAAGACATCTGGGTAAAAGAAGAGGTTCCATCCGAATGGAGAACAGGTCTGATTGTCAAACTACCAAAGTCCGGAGATCTAGGAGACTGTCAGAACTGGAGAGGTATACAACTTTTATCCCTACCAAGCAAGGTCCTTACAAGAATTATCCTGAAACGTATGAAAACATCACTAGACAACATAATGAGGGATGAACAAGCTGGATTCCGCCAAGGTAGATCATGCACAGACCAAATTGCAGCGCTAAGGATTATTATTGAACAGTCACTGGAATGGCAGGCACCACTATACATCAACTTCATCGATTTTCGCAAAGCCTTTGATACCATAGACAGAGCCACTATTTGGAAAATCATGAAGCACTACGGCATTCCAGACAAAATCATCAACATTATCCGAAGCCTGTACCAAGACACAACCTGTCATGTGATCCACAACCAGGAACTATCCCCTCCCTTTAACGTTTCAACGGGTGTTCGCCAGGGCTGTTTGCTGTCTCCTTTGATCTTCTCCCTAGTAGTTGACTGGATCATGAAGACTGTGACCACAGAACCAAGGGGACTACAGTGGACACTCACAAGAAAGCTCGAAGATCTTGACTTTGCTGACGACATAGCCCTTCTGTCCCATACACACCAACACATCCAGGAGAAAACTGAATGTCTGGATGAAACAGCCAAGAAGACAGGACTCCACATCAACGTCAAAAAAACCAAGAACATGAGAATCAACAACAGAAATGAAGCTCAAGTTATGCTGAATGATCAGCCGATTGATGAAGTGGGGAGTTTCACATACCTTGGTAGTGTAGTGAGCAAGACAGGAGGCTCTGATCAAGACGTGAAGACCAGGATCGGGAAAGCAAGAGGTGCTTTTAGTTCCCTCCAAAACATCTGGAAGAGCACAGTAATCCGGCTAAACACGAAGATAAAGCTTTTTAACTCCAACGTGAAGCCTGTACTGTTGTACGGTTCTGAAACATGGAAGCACTCCAAGAGCATCGAGCACAAGCTACAAGTCTTCGTGAACAATTGCCTTCGCAGAATCCTGAAGATTAGGTGGCCAGAGAGGATATCTAATGAAGAGCTTTGGAGGAAGACAAAGCAAAAGCCCATCATGCAGACCATTAAAGACAGAAAATGGAGATGGATTGGGCACATTCTACGACGAGAGCCAACAAACATTACCCGACAAGCTCTGGATTGGAATCCTCAAGGAAAGAGAAAGCGAGGCAGGCCTGCACTGACCTGGAGACGAACCCTTGATGCTGAGCTTCGAAAGGTCAGACTGTCATGGAGCGAGGCGAAGAAAAAGGCTGAAGACAGATCCGACTGGAGAGCTGTAGTGAAGGCCCTATGCCCAACCATGGGCGAAGAGAAGTAAGTAAGTAAGTAAGTTAGGACAAATCAAGATGTAAGATATTTTTTCGGTCATTTCCTGTCATCTGTCTTTGTGTCTGTCTGATGACACTTTCTCAAAAATTCCTTTTCTCCCAATCTGATATGTAAATCTTTTTGAAACTTGATAAAAAGTATCCTTAGGTAAAGGGAGTACAACGCTGTGCATTAGAAGGTTTTTTGTAATAAACTTTTGTTGTTGTGGCAGCAAACTCTCTGTAGATATTTGTCCATTTCCCTCATTGCTTTCATTGTTAAATTACACAATTATCCATTGTATTTCAACACGCTGATTGAATTGACAAAATATTGCTTTACGGAACTTATGATAACAGTTTAATGTTTGTCTACAAATTCAATCTGTATAATTATTAAAATTGTCTATATATATGATTATTTTGCCATTAGACACATGTTTATCATTTCGTTTCGGATAAGCAGTTGCACTAAAATGGCAACACTATTTTCGAATGTAAAAGTTATTATACGTACTGAATTACGTGCAAGTCTTTGAAAGTAAACATTAGAAAACATCGACGGAAAGGCAGTTTCGTCGAAACAAGTCTTCTGTCCTGTCGATGTTTTATTTTACTCTTTGATTCTCCAGCCTTAATGGAATAATATTGACTAATCTGTATGTACATACATTTATACATTTTTCTATTCTGTCTGCCTTTCTGTTTCTATATGTTTCTCTCCTGTATGTTTATCTATTTTCAATTATTTGATATATTTGTAATCACTTGTTCATATATGATAATCTTCAGTATTGGAGGAAATAAAGATATAATAATAAAGTATTTCAACACTATTTTCCGACCAGGTAGGGCTGTATCATTAAAGGGACCCTTATTGCTAGGTTTTTATGCTTCCGAACTTTTCGGGAACTCATATTTGTGCATGGAAAAACAATTTGCAATGCATAAAAACATCAATCACGGCGAATAACCATCTTTCATTTGCTATAGATGAATCCTTTACAAGCGTGTATACACATTCTATTTTCACTTCAAAACGAGACTAGTTCAATGTCAACGAGACACACCTCCGCGGTATTAACACATCGTACAACTGCAGTGTCGATGACTGTGACCTTATTTGAGAGGGATACGTGGAAAGGTTTATTTTGTACAAGCACTGAACATTCATACGCGTATTTATCAACTATAGAATACCAAAGATCCTTTCGTTTATTTATAAAAGTAAATTCATTTGACCTACCATACACATGACATCAGATGCCGAATTTGTCTTCGCAAACTTTTGACGCAGCCGGTTGTACGGTGTGTTGAATCTCGCCGAGCACAGATGACGTACCTCTGACGTAATTGATTTTTGAAGGTTGGGTATATGTAGCCGTTACGAAACAAAAACAAGGACAATATGAACCAACCCGCACGTTATTAATTGATTTGGATTTTAATACTTAATGAAGCTTGATGAATGCTAACAATGGACATAAGTGATCTACCCCTTCAGGTTGGTAATTTTATACGTTATTTCTGGTTTGTAATTATTGTGCCATTTGTATTTCCGACAGCCTAGCTGGTCCCCCTTTAAAGGGGCTCATTCTATGTTTTTTATGCTTCCGAATTGTTCGGCAACTCATATTTGTGCATGGAAAAGCAATTAGCAATGTATAAAAACCTCAATCTCGGCGAAAAACATCTTTCCTTTGCAATAGATCAATCCTTTACAAGCGTGTTTACACATTCTATTTTTACTTCAAAACAAGACAAGGTCAAGGTCAATGAGACACACCTCCGCGGTATTAACACACCGTACAACCGGCTGTGTCGATGACTGTGACCTTATTTGCGAGGAATACGTGGAAAGGTTTATTTTGTACAAGCACTGAACATTTATACGCGTATTTATCAACTATAGAATACCAAAGATCCTGTCGTTTTTTTATAAAGGTAAATTCATTTGACCTACCATGCACATGACATCAGATGCCGAATCTGTCTTCACTGACTTTCTCCGCAGCCGGTTGTACGGTGTGTTAAATCTCGCTGAGCACAGATGACGTATCTCTGACGTAATTGATTTTTGAAGGTTGGGCATATGTAGCCGTTACAAAACAAAAACAAGGACGACCAGCATGTTATTAATTGACTTGGATTTAATACTTAATATAAAGCTCGTGGAGTGCTAACAATGGACATAAATGATCTACCCCTTCAGGTTGGTAATTTCATACGTTATTTCTGGTTTGTAATTATTGTGCCATTTGCATTTTCGACAGCCTAGCTCGTCCGCCTTTAAAGCAAAGTAAAATCCAACATCTCTTTTCTGTTTCTTTTAATTTCATGTATACCACTCTTCAAACAAGGTGTCAAACTGTCACAAGATACGCCCGTAACACTGCTTTATGTCGACAGGGGGAGCAGATTGGTCAGGTAGAGTTTTAGTTCTTGTGCACTGCACTCCCCCTTTGTGAGATCTATACACCCATGAAGTTTCATGATCCTAGCTATTATACTTTTAGAGGTATACTCCGGACAAGATTCAAGTATGAAAAACAACAAAGGGCAATACCTCAAAAAATAAGCCAGGTATAGTTATGGTTCATGTGCACTGCACTCCCCCTTGGTGAGATCTATACACCCATGAAGTTTCATGATCCTAGCTATTATACTTTAAGAGATATACTCCGGACAAGATTCAAGTATGAAAAACAACAAAGGGCAATAACTCAAAAAATAAGCCAGGTAGAGTTATGGTTCTTGTGCACTGCACTCCCCCTTTGTGAGATCTATACACCCATGAAGTTTCATGATCCTAGCTATTATACTTTTAGAGATATACTCCGGACAAGATTCAAGTTTGAAAAAAAACAAAGGGCAATAACTCAAAAATAAGCCAGGTAGAGTTATGGTTCTTGTGCACTGCACTCCGTAATGATGAGAAGAATATAACTGCCAAGTTTTAAGTCAATCGGACTTAAGGTGACAGAGTTATGCTCCGGACAAAGAAGTGGACGCCGCCGGACGCCCGGACGCCCGGACGCCCGGACGCCGGACATCACGGGTGATCCCATAATACGTCCCGTCTTCGACGGGCGTATAAAAAGAAGTGATATTGTTTCTGCATTCTCGATTGGTTAGTTTTCTTAGACTGTTATTCCTTAACTACATGTTTGACACTCTTGATGGCGCAGTGGATAGCTCTTCTCGTAGGTGGTGGAATGGGTGGCAGTGATGTAATTTCGAGTTTGTCACTGCCTCTCTTCTCGTAGGTGGTTAAATGAGTGGCAATGAGGTAATTTTGGGTTTCTCTTTGCCTATCACAAGAGTTGTTGTAGATGCAGATAGATAGATACATATGCGAAAAGTCATTGTTACAAGTTCATTTAGGCCATGCTTCATCTGATGCTGCCTCCTGCAGCAATTTTGTACTTGTAGGGTAGAAATAACAAAATGGAATTATCACAAACAACTTAATTTACTGTTCGACACATATTACAAGGTTTCGTCGTGTAGTGGTTATCACGCTCGCTTCACACGCGAGAGGTCTTGGGGTCGAGCCCCAGCAGAACCAATTTTAGTAAGAGACACCCTCATTCCAAACACGAGATGTTCTGATGAAAAAATGTTCATCTTATTCCATACAGTTACTGAAAAGTTAACATCGGATTTTAATCAGATTGGAGCCAGAGCAGTAGTAATTTTATTTAAGTCAGATCACACGCATCTTCGTGTCAAAAACACATCAAAAATATTGTAGATGGGGGTCAAAACCTCGTAACTGCAGCTTGAAAATTCTCCAAAAATGCATGGAATATAAAAGACACTCGTTTTCTCGACAAAAGATGAGTTCTGCTTAAACTCAAGTAAAAATCTGGTCCCACCCTTATCAATGGATATCAAAAGTCTAAAACCAAATGATTTTAATTTAGTCATTGAAGTATGGTAGAAAAGGGTAGAAACTGCTCGTTCGAGCAATTTCTTTCATTTTCCTACTTTATTTTCATTATGAACGTAGGCCTACTTGATGAGTAACAAAAGCAATAAAAAATAATCAATTTTAACCAAAGCTTGATGGGTCGAACTCCGAGTAAAGTCTTCATGTGTCATACTTGAGGAAACATTCTACCAATTTCTCCTTTTGCCTCAACATTTCTTGTGATATTTTTTACCGAAATTGTATCTTTACCAACATCAATTTCTCGTCTGAAACATCTTTTGAATTGGACCATCCTAAAATTTTGTTGGGAATAGTCAAAATGGTCTTAGTCATACATTGAAGCATACGTTTGAGTTGTCTAAACTGGGTGCAGTTATAATAGGAAAAACGGACGTCACTGAAAAAGTTTAGTGTAAAATATAGCATAAAAAATCTTGAGAGAAAATGAGACTTGTTTATACTGTTACTGATTTTTTCTTATTTGTACGTATGTTATAAAGTAACATTTCCTGAACAAAATATATACAAGAGGACCATGATGGTCCTGAATCGCTCACCTGAATCAAGATAAGATAAGCTGGTCTTGTTTGAATCAATTAGTATTTTTGGGTTCATCGTTGTGACTAGACAAACATTCTGACAAATCCTGATGAAGATTGGGCCAATATTATGGCCTCTAGCGTGCAAACAAAATTTTTGTCATTAATACCCTGTTTCCTGTGACATTCAAAATATCATTCCTATTTTCAATAGGGTTCGTCCTTGTGACTAGATAAACATTCTAATAAAGTTTGGTGACTATTGGGACATAATTGTGGCCTCTAAAGTGCTAACAAGGATTTTGTCATTTAGACTCCCATTTTCAAAAGGATTTATTCTTAAGACAAACATTCTTACCAAGTTTCAGGAAGATTGGGCGAAAATTGTGGCCTCAAGATTGCTAACAAGGATTTTGTCTATAAAGCTACTTTTCCTGTAATATAAATCGGAATGTTCCCATTTTCAATAGAGTTCATTCTTATGACAAGACAAACAGTCTGACAAAATTTCATGAAGATATTGCCAAACTTGTGGCCTCTAGAGTGCTAACGAAGTAATTGTTGACGACACACGACGAACGACGAACGACAGAGACGGACATTCAATGATCACAAAAGCTCACCTTTGAGCACGCTGTACTCAGGTGAGCTAAAAATCAGGATAAGTTTCCATGCTCGTTTTAGTGCTTAGTTATCTGCCCATGACTAGTAATGACCATTTTCGCAAAATCATCCTTATATACTGAACAAAAGTGAAAACGCTACACCTACTTTTCTTGTCATTTTTCTTCTAAATACAACAAGTAAGAATATCAAATGAAAGTGTTTCGCATTGTTCAATGACTTGGTTGTGTCAAGCACTAAACGTTTTGTGGATCTTGGTTACGGAGATGAAAAAACGGACGCTTTTAATGTAACAGGGGTCCATTTTTCACGTGTACAATTTAAACGGAAATTTTACATAATTTAAACCTTCAGAAATCGAAGCAGAAGAATGCCAAGCATGCCGAACTGTACGGAATGGTAGTCTGATAAGTTCCAGTCAGGAAATGTAAAGAAGCTTGCATAACATTATTTCACTGTTTAGAAAATGATGTTTGAAATGCAGAATTTTCATTATGTTCCAAAGCTTGAAAATTTTACAATGCAATCTCTATAGGAAATTGAAATCGCTATTGCATGGACATCTGGGAACATTGCTAGTCGAAGAAAGGGTTCAAAAATCCCCTGTAAGGCCTGAATGATGTTGCAAAAAAGACCAATCGAAAACAGTGATAAATTTGTGAATATGAAACATTTTAAATTCCCTTTTTGTTTATGTTAAAGGGAGGTAATTCCCAAAACTGACAGATTCGACCTTGATTTTAGAGCTTGCTAAAAGAGATAAGTGAGATTTTAAGTGTTTTTTTGGCAACCCAGATATGACCAATTCCGAAAAAATGATGATGCGTGTTCTGTGCGTGCGCATTTGCGGCATTAGATGAAATTAGCTCTAAACGCATTACGGGCTATAACTCTGACAATTAAGGAGACAAAGCAATGAAATTTCGACAAAATAATTGCTGAAAGCCTGGGAAATAACGTCAAAATATATTTCATGCTATTGGTTCGATACATTTCAAGAAATAAGAAATCTTGCAGTGTAGCGTTTTCACTTTTGTTCAGTATATTTTAAAGCCCGATAGCAAGTTATTCTGAATGGATAAATTCAAATGTTATATAAATCTAAAGACTTAGCATAGGCACAAAAGCGATAATATGATTGAAAGAAATATTTTAAAACCATATTCTGAAAGAAAAATATGGGAAAAGTTGAAAGATCACATTTTTTCAGTTAGCCAAAAGATAGCCAATGAATATTTTTTTGTTGTTTTTGGATATTTGGAAGATAATACCAAGAGCTATTTTACACAAAAATCAGCATATCTTTCCATGCAAATAAAAAGATGTTTGCCTTTATCTTACCCAACCCATCCTGTTTTACCCTAATTATGACAAACATATCTATATTTTCAAAAAATCTAACATTTTCTGACAGATGTTTACATTTGGAATAAACACAAAGTCACGTGGTCACTCTCCAAACTTACCTTAATTCAAAGCCTTCTTGTATGAGAAACGGATGAGCAAATCCTAGGGACACATGTGCCAACTGATTTGACTTGTATCCCAATGCGACTGTTCATTTTAAAGCCACCGCAATATTTTGGGTAATTGTTGACATTCTTCTCTCTTTTTTCGTTATTTATTTTTGATACCAAAATAAAGCAGTTTTCACCATAATCAATATTGGCACCATAGCATAAATTTTGAGACTATACAAATACCACAGTTAAATTTAATAACAAATTGTTAAAAAATAGGAATATAAATATAAATCATATCAATATCAAATCTTTGAACATATATTTAACAAACCACATAAACAGTTTTCTTGAAAAAATATACCATAGAGATATGCTTAACTAGAATCTATGCCTTTTTATCACACAGATAGGAAGCAAATTAAGTTTTGGCACGAAAGACTTATATGTACACAATTATTAAACAATGATGACTACTTCTTGTCAAATAAAGAGTTACTTTGAGCTCTTGTCATGTACAGGCATATAGGTAAATATAAGTCTATTCTAAAAGAATTTAAAAAGGGTCACATGAATTAAAGCCGATTCGCCAATTTCAACTAATGAATTTGCCGTGGTTTGACTAAGAGGCAAGTAAAATACACTTTTCTATACATTCACGTATAAACAGAAAATGGTCAGGGTGAAGTACAGCGGTTTCCATTCCTGTCGACACAAAAATAAAGCTTCCGAAATCGTATGAGTTGAGTATTCTTTCCAAAACAACACAATCTGGAATATTACATAGTCCATTTTAAAGCTATACATATATTTTTGGATTGCCGACTTGTTTAGTAACGACATATTTTGGAAATTCAGTTTTGATAGTATTTAGAGTTTCGATCACATCATCCTGTTTACTTTCCACTTTTGAAATGGCATTGGTTATCATATCTTCCATGAGTTTTGGCAAATCATCTAATCTCTTGGTGGTATCAACCTGAAGGCTAGTTTGTTTGGAAGTAGTCGCCAACAGCTCCTCCAGTATCGTGTTGTTTTCATATGGACGAAAATCTGATGTTCCACTCCGAAAACTTCTAATACTGTTTGACTGGTCGGATGCACGACTCTTTCTCTTCGTCTTTTCAAGAAGCTCGTTCTTTAGCTGTCCAGTTCTATCTGTAATGCGGAAATGAAAAATGGACACTTTTCTAAACACAAGTTAGATAAATGGATATGCATGTAGGTCCGATAGTAAAAGAGCATCTAAAGATCTGTTAAATGAATGAGTCGACATAACATGTTCATATGTGTCCGAACAAGCAAGAGGTGTGTTTCCTAAAGAATTATGCTGAAGACATATTTAAGCTGCACAATAACTTGCCCATAATACACTATGGGCGGAAACAAGGATGTACAATAGCTTCACGTCTGTTTGTGTTATCCTCCCTACTCCAATTGTTTCACTTATGTTGTCATTTTCAACGAAACTTCTAGTCAAGAGATGCTTGTTAGAAAAGAAATATTATTTATAGGCTTCTATCCATATAACACTTAAATTACCTTCGATAACAATTTGGTCTATACGTGTTGTCGCTTCTACAAATCTTTCCGGTGTATTTTCAGGTTTCTTCGCCCATTCAATAAGTATTTTGGCACAATTTGTCTCTCCAATTTTGTTTACATACTCAGCTTGCCTGCCTTCTATAAGATCTGGTTCCGGAGCGGATTGTTCCACGTTTAGGTGTTTGGCAAATTCTTTGAAGTTCAATGTTGATTCTAAAATTAAATATAGATATAGACATATATCTATTTTCGGATTTAAACAATACGTTTCTCATCTATACATAATTATCAAATGAAGAGTCAAAGACATAGATAAATAAACAAAAATAGAACAAATGAAAACAACAGAAAAGAGAACAGTCATCGATATGGAAATGTTATACAAAAAAATGTATGTGTTATCCAACACATAGGGGAGACCGGGGTTAAATGAGCCACGGGTTAAATGAACCACTCCAATTTTCTCTCGCATGATTTTCAATTTCACGTCTTCGGTGTAAGTATTCGAGGCGGGAATGTTTTGAGTACTCATCGGTGAAAATTTCGAGAGATTCTGTCTTGTTAAATGGATTTTATGCCCAAAATAGGAAATATCCACCTTAAAGTTGGTTTTCGCAATTCACGCATTCCGTCTTCGCACTACAATGCACAGCAAATCTCAGCAGTATTCTTTACATTTTACAGATATAAGATATCTTCAGAATGTAAAATTGAATTCCGTTATTGCTTTCGTAAGATGATTTCTTCACAAATGACAAGTATATGACCATGGTGTGTACCGGGGTAAGTTGAACCACTATGAAAATAAGTGCAGATAAAACGCTCGAAATAATTCTATGCCTATTAAATTGTCTGTTGTATGTCTAATCGAATTCTCTTGAAAACTGAAATAAATATTTATTCTTTGAATGAAATTTTATGATATTATTGCAGGTTACACCCATTTTCATTATTATGAATGAAATTTGGTGTTTATATCCCTTTTATCTGTGAATAATTATCGCTAACATGCCAATTGGCTCAACTTACCCCATGTACTGGTTCAACCTACCCCGTCAAAGGGGTTAAATGAACCATTTCACCAGCTTTGTTTAAAATGATTTTCTGTGGATTATGGATGTCGAAAACAACTGCCAAATGTTTAGAAACGTGCGAGAGATGTTGATCTTTGATATGGCATTGATCAGAGCACTCTGCGTAAAACTAAGAAAGCCCTATCTGAAATTTATCAAAAAGTGATGCCCCGGTCTCCCCTACAATGAGAGTATAACTAGATATTTAAATCGAAAACCTCATTTCTTCTGATACAAAGTTTGTAGAACAATAAAGTTGTCGTTATGCTTTTTTTGTCTTCCGGTTGTGCAAATACTTCATGTATAATTCATTGAACGAATCTTTTTTTTTTTTTTTATTTTGTTCATAAGCTTGCTGAATCGAGTCATATCAGAAATTAATCACATATTCTTTATATAACTAGTATCGTATAAAAACGCAGTAACACTCGATGGTGTTTGTGTAAAATTCAATTTGATTTCTGACTAGGTCTTCAAACCCAATTTTTTGTAGTTTAGAAATTCCTAATGGTTTTATTTTTCTCATTTCTTTAAACAAGCCTTACCGTATTTGTTGACCGTGCGTCTGACAGCCCGTTTACTTTTAGCAGACAGTTGTTTGAAGTCTGTGTTTAACCCTCTACGTTTACAGTCTTGTTTTATAGCCCGTATTCCCTCTGCCAGCACATGGGCATCAGTAAGGTCATCAGTCATATCGACAACAAGCTTCTCTAGTTTAGAAATCAGATCGTTAGATTCAGCGTTTGTTTTCTTCAAGTCAGACATCCAACCATTCACATCTTCTCTATACTCTTCTAACTTTTTCTATGGAAGAATAGATTTACTTTATTATCTTATGAAATGCAATTTATGATTCTAAACTAAGAAATGCAAGATTTCTAAACTATTCTATAAATGTGTGCACTTTAGAAAATTAAAAAGTACAATGCGCTATCATTTCTACTCGTATATAGATTCTAAGTATTGAATTTAAAATTTGTTTCATGCGATTTATAGGTCTTGATAAACTGTCTGGCAGAGCATCTCTATCTATAAGCTATTAGCATTTTTCGGGCACTATGTACCAGTATGTAATTTTTTTTATCATACTTCGTTTCTATCAGCAGTTTGCTGCAATTCGGCGATCTTTTTCACCGTGTCCTCTAACATTTCTGTCAATATATCGATGGTCTCCTCTGCCTGTTCTATAATGTACACATTGTTGCCATCTCCGTACTGTACTGGCCCATTGTGGATATTCGTTCTGGCCATAGACTGGTGTAACTTTGTGATAGCCGCTTGGTATGCCTGAAGAGAACCATTGCCCAATTAACTTAATTTTCAACAACATTTTTGTGTACGCCGCTTGATTATGTGTCATTCTTTGTGGAAAATTACATTTCTAAACTGTGAATTTAAACAAATCATAAATTTATATGCTAAGCTACAAAACATAGCCATCTTTGTATCAAAGCAAAGAGACTTTGCAGTTTGACAAAATTTTGTTTGACGCATGTGAGAATCTATCATACAAACCTACTTTGTTCAATTAATTCAGACTATTCACTTAAAACCGTATCATCAAATGTAACTACATGTATTAATCTGTGAAATTTTGTGTGGTCAGCGCAAACCTCATTTTCTGCCTCTAAACGATGAACTTTCTCTTCTAACTCGCTCACTTTTCCTTTCAACTCCTTTTTGTCCTTTCCTGTCAGAGACCTTGTGAACTTTGTAAGCCTGTTTAGTTGTCTCCCTTCCCGTGGCTGGGTTCCGACCTCGGGTCCTCCCACATTGTCAAGTAGCTCGTAATCCAGATAGGAGCCGGGTTCCAGTGTGGATGTTGGAGAGGTCTCAAAACTGGTTTCAAGGTCGTTTTTCCATGACTGAGGGGACACTGATGTAGGGCGGCGTCTGCCGTACATCCTTCAACCTGTAGTTATAATATATACATTAAAGTGACATTCCACATTTATTTCATTTTTTAAAAGTATGTCTTGATGCAAAGATTGATTATTCTAATGCGTAGAAATGCTATCAGTTTTTTGAAGTTGTTATTTGTAAGCGAGAAATACGCCTTTAAAGTTGAGACAGAAATAACAAATTCTATATAAATCTGAACTGTTGTCCACAACAATTCGTTTAATTTTGGCACAAAAAATATATTTCTCGCAAACGGTTCAATATTTTGGCTTGAAATTTTCAGAATTTTCATGAGAAAACATGCACTTTCAGATAGAATAAAAGTAAAACTTATGTAAAAATAATCGCGAAATGTCACTTTAAATTGAATTAGGTAAAATTCGGTTCGGTTCAAATAGGCCCTAAGTCATATTGTCATTTTAATATGAAACGGCCTGTTTATAATATTTACACAGAATAATCGCATTGCGACACAGGGTTCCAATAAAAAAAAAGCCTTCCTTTGCACGGCCACCAATCCCTCTCATTCATTGCAAAATGCTATGAGCGAAATCTCAGAAGAGGGACTTCCGGCTATGAAGAAACGGGACCCATTTTGAGTAAGTAAACACACGTTGTTACTTTAAATCGGTGATTTTGCTAGTTATGGGTTGAATTTCAAAAATCGCGGAATGCTATTCGATGGGGTAATGAATGATGTGTTATATTGCCAAAGCCCTTTGTTCTAGCTTACCGAGTAAACTTGCAATTACTTTCGAAGTGAGTGCACACACTTATGTTTACAAACCAAACGACACATAAACGACACATAAACGACTCCTACGGCGCTATCATATGCATTTTTCGAATGAGACATGTTCAGTTTACTATTTTATGGTCTCTTTTAGTATTCCGCGCGTACGATTTTGAAAATCTTTGTTTATTTATGAGAAAAACAAGTACGCAATGAAGAAGAGCAGTAAGCTATGAAGAAGCTAGAGTAGCTATGAATAAAAGGGACCAAGCTATGAAGAAGCGCGGACTTCAGAATTCTTTCTTGGCACTCACATGCACTGAATGGTTATGCGTTTAGGAAGAATTGAAGACAGAAATTCCAATACTTTTTACAAATGTCCATTTGAAAAATCAAATTCTAGACGATAGAACGATATTTATTGTTATGCAGCTTAAATATGTATTCAATGCCAACCGGTAACTTACAGGCGCGTAGGACTGGAAGGAAACATTTTAATGGGGGGGGGGGGGCTAAAGCTCCTATCCTGGCTATTGTCGGAATTTTGGAGGAACTGAATTGGATTTCCCCAAAAGTTTTCAGCGCAAAATAATGACAATTCAGCATTTTGGGCAGATCTTTTTAGGGATGGGGCTCTTAGCCCCTCCATGCCCTCACCTGTTACTACGGGCCTGACTTATATTCACGTGGAAATGCATTTTTTGAACAGAACAGAACAGTTTATTTGATACATGCGCGGATCTAGGGGTGGGGTCAAGGGGTCATGACACCCTCCCCTGGAATTGGCCGAAAATTGAATTTTGACTATATAACTTCTTATTAAAAGCCTTCACTTGGGTTTTGACCCCCCCCCCCCCACCCTGGCAAAGAATCCTGGATCCGCCATTGTGATAAATAAAGACTTGAACACTACTGTTTCACGTCTTAACACAATTACAATATGCACGAAGAATGGCAAACTCATGTACAAATATGTACATTTGGGCAAGTTTAAAAAAAATGTGACCGTTCACTTTTTACATGCCTCGGCTTTTGCAGAGAAGCATATTCAACCCAATCAAAGCTAAAAGGATGTGTTATTGTGTCTTTATACTGGGTACCAAGTTTGAGGAAAATCGCTTCACAAATAAAAAAGATATGCCATTAAAATATGTCAAAAATGTCAGGAGTGAAACGCTTTTTGTGTGACACTTAAGACTTTATCCAAGTTTCTAAGCCCTGGTTAATAAAATACAGTGACAGGATACTACAATAAGCACTTGTAATTACTTAAACAACATGTGCATAATCATCTAAAAATTACCTTTTCATCTTATCTTCACTGGTTTAGGATGCGGAGCCGGTTTTATACAATAACCCTCTGAATTTTATGTCAGGAGTGAAACACTTTTATTTTTCAAAATGTGTTCTCATTTTTGTCTATTCAGCCAGAAATCTACCACTCAAACTTTTTTAGGAAGCCATCAACCTTGTGGGCATTCTGCACTCTACTATTTACTGATTCGTGGGTTACAATTTATCATATTGTGCGATATATATGCTGTCAGGAGTGAAACGCTTTTTTGTTGTCATTTTGCAAGATTGCGCACACAATTTTAGCTAAAAACTTGGGAACATGAATTTAGAATATAATTTTGGCACTGCTTAACCATTTAGAATAGTTTTTAGCCACCCTGATTAAGAAATCTGGATGATATTGTGTAAAAATAGCTGTTATTCTTAACATTTAAATGTCACACTTTGGTCACATTTTTTTTAAACCTGCCCATTTGTGGAATTATGTCCTTTTTACCTTTCAAAAATGTTGTTTGATTTCTGAATTGTAAAACGGAAGATCCAGAATGGTACAAAAAAGATTTTAAAAAAGAAAAAAAAAGATTAGTGTATATTGATATATGTTAGATCTATGCGGAAGCATATATTAGACCAGTGAATCTAAAGCTTTTCAGACACGATATTTTTAAATAAAACATGTATGAGAAGGTATAGCGTTGCTCATCACGATTGAAACTGTCACAACCACGGCTTCGAGAAGCTGTAGATACGACAGCTTAAATCAAGCCGTAGTTGCGAGATTTTATAACAACATCTACGAAATATTATTTTGTTTGACCGAATTTACGTCACGATTAATTGGATAAAATCGTTCCCTATAAACGAACACATGACCATTGTTTGTATTAAATTCTATGTTGGGCGGAGCGATCTGTCAATTGGCGTTTGGTCAATTGGATAATCGATAAAACAACTATGATGACGTATAGGCCAAAGACCAAATTTGGTAATTATCACAAATTGCACGTGCATTTCATGGACCAAATCGACCTCTTTACATATGATGAAATATTCCATATGTTTTCAAACAAAACTGGAAACATAATCTCTTAAAAGTAAGTTATATCTATGTATAATCCATTTTTATTCACCTCACAGGGTGTGGCTAAGCGAAGAGGTTATTCGACGAGTTCACTTCTCGATATCTTGGTTGGTATAAGAGAAAAACGTGCGGCACGAGCATGAACACATTTCGAAATTGAAAGAACGTTCTATTGTAACATGAGTTGTTTTAAAACCTCGTAACTACAGCCTGATTCACGCTGTATAGATAGACAACGACCTGTGAATGATCAAAGATCAGTGAGTCTAAATTGACGAGGGAAGAGGGATTTCGGATTGTAAAAATATGTGACTCGAACCCGTCTCCCTGTAATATATCGACGAAGTACTATCTGGATATAACTACTGAACTCACACGGATTCACGTACAGCACGCAATACCTGTCATTGTTCGCTTTATTCAATGGAAAATAGGCACTCCTCCCTATTTACATGTATTGGAATATACCGTAACCTTTCGTCACGGCTCACGACTCGATGTCTATTTATAGTTATAATGTTTTGCAATAATACCGACGATGTACCGCTAAGCGAGAAGGCTGTTTCTCCTCAAGCTTAAATGTAATGAACCGTTTACTAGGCTCCGCCCTATCTCCCGAAAAAAATCAGAATATATATATTTCTAAGTGACGAGTGATGTAGATGGCAGAACAATGGTTAAAAAGGACAAAACGAATGCAATGGTCGTTTTTATCCCTTTTCATCATTGATTCGAATACATTGAATCTCGGCAATTGCTAATAAATATTTTGTTTTTCTTCTTGCTGTAGTGTATACCTCACGATAAATGACCTGACAGAGCAGCCCGTGCTAATCGAATGGGAAGCTCTGCCAGGTCAATTATCAGGAGGTACATCAGAGACAAAATGGTTATGAATGAATGGAAGAAAACATTGTTGGAAAAGGACAAAAAAGACAACTATATTTCCTCCTTTTGCTTCACTGTTTCGCGTAGTTCGGATTTATTTCGTGTTTTTGTTTTTGTTTTTTATAATACCTTCTAGCATTTTCAAATGTTTCATGATATGTTCCCCGTTTAAAAATTTCGACTTTTGGCTCTAAGGACGACTTCCGGAGGCTGTCGTGTGTGTGTGTGTGTGTGTGTGTTTGGGGGGGGGGGGGTCTTAGAGGAAATAACCTAATTCTGACCAACTTTCAGATTGATCGGACAAAAAATGTGGCCTCTAGAGCGCATACAAGAAAAAAATATCCGACGGACGCATGACGGACACAACGCAATGACAATAGCTCGACTGGCCGCTAAAACAATGTAAATTAGCCATGTTTTCATTCAAAATACATGCAATGTATCTTGCGTAGGCTTAAAATTATTAAAATGTTAGGGTTCTTATACGGTTTGCCAAGTTTTGCCTAAATAGTTTACAATGACATTGGTGTCCGCATGTGCAGGCGTATTTTATTTACATAATTTTATCATCATTCCAAATATAACCACATTGTATACTGAAAAGTCTTGAAGTAGGCTAATTTGGAAATTAGATTGATCTTACAATCCTAAATGTGTAATAGTATTAACAATAAATTCGTATCATTTTCCGAGCGAAAATTATAGGGAAAAGGCAAAATTAAGTCAAAACCCGACGCTTTGAATATCCGAGCTCTTATTCATAGCTTATTATATCTTCTTCATAGCTGATCTCTCTTCTTCATATCTGATCTCTCTTCTTCATAGCGTATTACTTTTTTGCCTTTTCTCTCTATCAGAAAATCAGTCTTTGGATTTTAATGGATATATATATAAGATAAAGCATTCAAAGCTTATGGGACCTGTATAGAAGGGAATTATAGTAGTATTTAAACCATAATTTTTCGATCAATTTTGACACATCTTCAAAACACAGCACTGTGATCGCATGACAAAGCAGTTTGAAGCAAACACGGTGAGACCATGCCGAGGAGACATACTCGAAAAGAAGTTTAAATACACTCACCATCGAATAGCATTCCCCGATTTTTGAGAATCAGCCAAAAACTGGCAAAATCACCGATTTAAAGTAACAACGTGTGTTTACATTCACAAAATGGGTCCCGTTTCTTCATAGCCGGAAGTCCCTCTTCTGAGATTTCGCTCATAGCATTTTGCAATGAATGAGAGGGATTGGTGGCCGTGCTTTGGACATCTTACACACGAATGAATTTATTTGGTTGCAGTAATAATCCAGTGCAAAGGCCTAACACAAAATATGTTAACTAAGTGAAAGGGCGTGTATGATTATGATAAAACTGTGACTATATACCGAAAATGCATCAGGCTAAGATAGATCCGGGGTGAAATAAGCAAATAATAAAATATTGATTCAATTTGGGCCAAACTTGGTTGAAATGTTTGACACTTTTCATAGGTTTGCTTTGAAGGACGGGGCTTATCAGACTTATAGAGATCACGAGATAATTTTTTTAAAATCTTATTCTCCTTAATCATTCAGCCAAATTACACCAAACTTTGCAAGAGTGTGCTATATGTGACTATTTTCAAAACATTGTCACAAGCAATTTCTTCATTTTCCGCTCTGTTTCCAAACTGTTTTCCAAAGCTGGCGTCAAAAGGCGTGCCTGTATGGGAATGGGATAAACTGGTGAAATAGGCCTACGTAAAATTATGTGCACATATTGGTCATCTATAAACGGAAATGGAATAAAGAGTCAGGGTATTTTATTTCTGTACACGGAAATTAATATTCATAAGTCAAGAAAAAAATCATACTCCTTGACAATCCAGTGAATTACGATTTATTAGAAATGCTTAACCAAAACAAGCCCTTGATAAGCATTTAAGAATATTCAAATTGAAAACAAGCATTGGAAAATATTGAATCAAAAGGACACAAATGCTGATGACTAGCATTTTTCTTCTATATTCTAAGAGTCAATTTTCCGTACTAAAAACGTATAAACGTGTGAAATTACTTTAGTATTATTAATATAGCATGTTTAATAGTACAGTAAAGTGAAAAGATAAATACAAAACGACCGAAAGAACTTGTGACGTCCCCATTAATTACTGATATTATTTTGTGAACATAAATGGGACTAATGTAAAAATGCTCCCAAATATTCTGGCCTTTCAAATAAATTAGATGTGCTACCTAGATTATGAAAAATGTGAATTTATTAAAGTTTGAAAGCTTTTGTAGCTAACACCAATAAAGCTCCACAAACCAACACTGTTTTTAACGAAAATGTTCTAAAATCATTTTCTGAGATGAAGTAGCCTAACCAAAACAACTGACTTAATATTATAAGGGACACTGGTCCACTACAGCTTCATATTACCAAGTAATTTTTCATCAGGCTAACACTGGATGAACAGGGCTATCTGGTCTTAATCGTAACTTTCTGTATTAAAATATTGTCCAAAATTAATCGCCACTTTTATTTCCATATACCGCGGCTTTAAGATACCTGACACGTCACGCTAAACGGAATCTTCTGTAAAGTCATTGATAGCAGACGTCAATCATGTGCGCTTTTGGAAATCGAACATATCCAGATTGGAAAAACAATCTATATAGATTCAGAAAGTAAATTAAAAAATAGAGAGAAAAGTGTCAGTTAACTGTTATGTTCGATATTTTCCCACTTCCAAGAGAGCCCCTTTTAGCCTAACGATTTAGCATGACGAGTCACATTATAAACGTATTACTATATATCTATATATAGACTATGTGCTCGCATATTTTTCCACTCGATTTCACATCCAAGTATTTGCCCCAAAACTAACCCTTTCTTATATACATCTAGATATATTCCGTATTCACACACTACTGCTACGATTTGAAATTTATCTTTTCACACAATGTTATCTCACCATTATTAGACAACCCTGTTATTTCTTGGAAATGAAACTGTACATAACCTTATCGCATCACATGCACTGAACAAATGTTGAAACATAGCCAATTCAATGAAAAAGGGGATGTAAGAAATCTCTATCTGATCTGTGGCCTGTTGATTGAATTAAGAATAAAATAAGCTGTAGTTTTTGTTGAAAAGTGACGATTTACTTATCAAAAATGACATTTTGTCTAGACTATGCTGACAGTGTTCATCTTATCACTGTGGGTACATAATCCGTAACATCCCCTTTTTACAGAATGTTTCTTCTTTTCATCCATTTATTATTTCAAGATAAAGGCCTAATCGATTAGGCCTTTATCTTGAAATAATAAATGGATGAAAAGAAGAAACATTTTTTCATCCCTCAATATATTTACCTTATCAAGTAATCGTTTAGAGCTTAAAAACTGAATAATATCATCGTTTTCAGCCCACAGGGAATCGAATCATACCTTCCTAGGCCTATTCAGAGGGATTTCTGACCAAAAACAGAACCTAAAACTGAAATAGGAGTTATTTCAGTTTTAGGTTCTGCTTTTGGTCAGAAATCCCTCTGAATAGGCCTAGGAAGGTATGATTCGATTCCCTGTGTTTCAGCCTAGATCTGTCTAATTATTGTCATTTTAGAAAGGGTTTAAAAAAGCTAGGTACGCGTATATGGTATACGACATAGGTCTAAAATTTGAAATATGCCAGTTATTGAGTGAGTCAAATCCTTTGTGGCTTCAAATCAGAAATAGTATACCATGACGTAAATATACGGGATTTTTAATCCTATTAGGAAATTCATAATTCAAATTATTTTATTTCACCCTTCACCTCACCTACCAAACACGAGGAAAAGTCTACTCAACATGCGTCAGAAGCGTCATGATTTACGCAAGCGAGACATGGCCCCTTTCCAAGCCCAACCTACAACGCCTGCAACGAAATGACCGTGCGATGATTAGACGGATCTGCAATGTACGTCCACAAGATATCTCCAACACCAGGTCAAAGGATCGGAGCTACGTAAACAGCTTGGTCTTGATGACTTAGAACCCATCTTAAGAGAGCGAAGGCTCAGATGGTATGGACATGTGGAGAGATCCGACGGGGCTATTAAAACGGCACACGACATGCAGGTCACAGGAACTCGCAGGCGAGGAAGGCCCAAGATGACTTGGAAACAATTGACAGAGAGGGATCGCAGAGAATGGAATCTATCCACCATTGACCCACACAATAAGAAGGACTGGAGACAGGGAGTAAGAACAGCCATGCGTGCAGCTAGCCAGCTACCTGGAAGGGAGCCCACTGATGTGGATAGTGCTTCTACACCTGCACGTTAAATATGAAACCCGGGATGTCTTTACCAATTAAGCTCTGTTTTTTATGTTTCTGATTGAAAATAAAGGTTAGGAAAGTTATGGAGACAAAAGAAGGAGATGCTCATGACTAGCAGTTTTTCCTTTTGCCTCACCATTTTCTTTGTCTTATCGTACACAAATCGTCGGTGTTAATGCAAAACCTCGAACCTCATTTTGGGGAGCTTTAAAGGATAAATAAAACCCAAATAACAACTTTTCCGAAACTGAAAGGTTTGACTTGAAATTCAGACATGGTGTTCACATTAGAATGTGACATTAATATTGATAAGCAAAATTATCCACCAAACCTGCATGAATTGTCTAAACTGGACATAGGGGCCTACAATGTTGTACTTTGAAAATCGCAAAATGCGACATACGAGGTTTTGCATTTACACCGACGAAATCCTATCTTTTATCAGCAACCATTTTGTTGTTTGACAAATGGCTAATACCCAATCAATGCGAAACCCGCGCAATCGCAATCCCTCTTAGCGACTTTAATTTCAATTCAAACTTTTTTGTTAAGGGGCTAGATAATTCAGGGACTAACAGAACATTGGGAAAGCCAGATTTTGCATCTCTGTGTGATGCGTTGCATTATCTAGACCATAAAGAGAGGGATCTTAGCGTTGGTACTAATTTTTTACTGTCTATAAAGGTCCAGTTTCCATAAATGTTGATATGGATAAAAAGTGCTGTTAGGTAAAGTCAGAAACAAACTTGATTTAGAAGGACCAAACGAACTTTATTCGTATTTTCCTTGGACAGAGATGATCAACCCATACAGGTTAACCAAACCATGTAATATTTCTTAACCCTTTCCAAAACGACAAAGTTATAGGGTTGTCCTATTTAAAAGCTGCTGTAGATGACAAAATTGATTTTAAAAGGGAAGGTATTTGTGTACATTAGGCCTATAACATAGAAAATATTGAGACAAAAGGAGAAACTGCTGGTTATCAGCAGTTTCTTCTTTTGTTTCAATGTTTTCCTAAGTCTTTACTATTACGGACGTCAAAACCAGGTCTTGTTTGGGAAAGGGTTAACAATATTGTGTACCAGATAGTGTGTTTGACAACCTAGCACGGGTCCCTTTAAAGGGTCCCTTGCTAGATATTTTAGGTATCAAATTAAGATGGGGCTATCGCAGTCAGAGTTTGTGTAATTATCTTGTGTATTATCTAGGGAATAAATAGGGGACTTTTTTCGGTGTTATCAAGCTTTTCACTTTATGTAGTTGATCACTGTCCTAAATATGTTATTAGATATGAAAAATTCGGACAGGTAAAGCTGAGTACAGATTTGATATAGACGAACAAAATTTGGTTAAAGTTTTCCTTAGAAACAAATTCTTAGAAACAAAATATGCCAATCTATTTGATTATGTCGTGAATCTCTATTTCTATATCTTCAAAAGTTTGACAAGCTAACATGTGCCCCGTTGTTTTTTTTTTTTTTTTTTTTTTTTTTTTTTTTTTTTTTTTTTTTCATTATTTATTTATTTATTTATTTATCTATTTATTTATTTATCTATTCATTTATTTACCAACGAAGCAACAAACAGTTATAAAAATCCTATTGTATTGTAAATTGTGAAATGTAAAATGTCGTAACTACAGCTAATTCCATCTATACCTGATACATTTTTGAAGATAGCCAGCGAAAATTGTTTGAGATGACAATCAATGGCGCTGATGATGATAATTCATATACATAATAAAAAAAGTTTTGCAACAAAATGTAAATATCTTTAGTAACCAAAATAGTTTTGTTTTAACATAAAATCAACCGTTTACACAATAGATTATAGCTAGAGAACACAAACAGATGAATTTTATACCACAATCGCGTGCGTCTCGCACTCCAGGTGCGCATTTCCGGTTTTCATGTCTACCATGGTATTCATGTGTATGGAGCATAGTTCTAGAAAACATTTAGGTGTGAACATAATCATCTTTGCCCAGCATAAAAAAGGCCACTAAAAAAAATTTTCTGCAACGCTGTGGGACTACTCCATGGACTTACGTTAGAAGGACGTTATATCGCTAATGTGTTTCTACGTGGCAGAACCGGCGAATAAGATGCCTTTTTGAATTTTGCGCATCTCAAAGCATAAGTAACAATTTGAGGATGCTATGTGAGCCAATTTGTGTGGTTTGAGATAGTCCCGGTCAAGGATGTCGTAGAAAAAGGCCACGAGAAGATGACCGTCATAATTTCGTTACGTCACGGCAAAGATGTTCCTTATCAACACCAAAACTTACGAGTGGCTTCCACAAGAATTTCAATATAGAGTATCCACAGTTGCAATCCGTGATCGTCTCCACAGATGAACGGTTACTAGACGTTGACCATACGTTGTAATTTCCCTGACGCTACACCATGAACGCACCAGACTTGACTGGTATAGAGTTCTGAATGCTTTAAGCCAAATTAAGCGTATACAACACTGATGGACACCCTTTATCATCCATTTCTTTCTGATTTGTCACCCATAGAGCACATACGGTGCATTTAAGGAAGACGTGCGCGTGATCGTACTGACGCGAATGACGTTCAATCTCTTGATAAAGTAGTGAATGTTGATACTGTGTACAAACAATTTAAGTGGATTAGAAAACTTTTCACGGTTGTTCTTGCTTGAAAATGGCCGCACAGTCGATACCGAATTCTATTGTAACTTTTTATTTTGACCCCTCACCCACGCCAAGACAATGTTTCTAACACAATATTTAACGTTACCACAAAGCGACCTTTGAATGTTCTGCGTAAATGCATATGCTAAAATATATATAACGGTTGTGAAATAAATATCACAGAAAATACATTTTTTTTTTCAATTAACAAAGTCAGTGTTGCTAAACTTTTTTTACATGGTATACTTATAACGTCGCTTTTCAACAAAAACTTCGTAACTGCAGCTTAAAATAAGCTTTGGTACTATTGAATGGTGTGTACAAATGCGGATCCCGGCATGTTTCGCGCGGAAGGGGGGGGGGGGGATATTAGTCAAACATACATTTTCTGATAAGGCGGGAAGGGGACCAAGAAATATACAGTCGACACTCGTTGTGTCGAAGTCAGAGGGGCCGTCAAAATACCTCGATATATCCGGAGTTCGACTAATCCGATTTTGATTATTTTAGATAAAAAAACGATGTTTAACAATTTGTGATGGGCATCATATGTGTCCATGATTGAAATATAGTAGGAAAAGGAAAGAAATTGCTCGAAACGAGCAATTTCTATCCTTTTCCTACTAAATTTCAATGGCTGTATTTGTTTCGGAGTTCATTTTGACATCCATATGTTGAGGATGGGAAATGACTTTCACTTCGACTCATCCGATGTCGAGATAACCAGTGTCGACTGTACATAATGTTATACAGAGGCGAATCAGAAATAACATATTTCTCTCTTCCGTCAGTTATCTCGGATCAAGGTTTTACTTGGAAAGTCAAAAATATAGTATACGGTAAAGTGTACACATAATTTATTGTGTCATGCTAAATTCTTATAAACTAAGTTCATTTATTTGTAGGAGTATGATGTTGGCTTTTTACTTTAACCTGTAAAACCGTCGCAAGAAACATCACCTGTGTGGACAATAGTTGTTTGTACGTAGCTTAGTCATAAATGACGATATTTTGTTGTAAAAATTACATTCAGTTGCCTTTCTTTTCTGTAGTTAAAGCAAAAATACCCCAAAACGGTAATTTGTTGAAAATAATGATTTTATTAAAAAGATAAAATAAGATAAAGATCACAAGAAAACAATGTTCTTACCGGGCGAATTCCCTGGATTTCCACGAATAGTTAAAATTAGTAACAGTCGAACCATATTCTAGTCCCTCCAAATTTCAGCGTCCACGTAAGCAAAAAAGGGCGCGCACGTGAGTGCAAATAGGCCCACTTTTGTGGAAAATACGCAAAATACAGATGGGCATCATCTCCTATTAAAATGCAAAACTAGGTTAAGATGAATTGCGATTATTAAATCCTCTCACTCACAAAAGTGTAAATATAACATAGTATAGTCAGTATATGTATATTGGTTTGTAACCCACTTTATAATAATAAGTATGACAAATATTTACACCTGTTAAGATTTTGACATTTTTATGGTGAGGAGACGACACAAAAGTGTTAGTTAAGTTTGTCCACTCCTAATGAGATTCACGCGAAGTCGAAATTTTACGTGAGAGGGCGTTGATATTCCTTATTACATAAAATGTGTGTTTTCAGGCAGTTATCAGCATTGAGTAACGAGAAGAAACCGGGCTGATATCGTGAAAACCGGTCGTTAATCGGGAGACTCTCGTGCGATATCGGACCGGTTTTGCACCCAAATATTCTCGTTTAGACCCTTCAAAAAAAATAATTGTCTCTTTTCCCGCAAAATTCTCAACGTCTTACGTTACATAAGCGACCTTCGCCTTTGGCGCTAAATTATGACGTATCGTCGTTTTACCAACGTCACGCATAACGCAATTTCGGAAGATTTATCAGAAAAAACAACAATGACGGACATTTTACATCTCACCTCGGTTCATTTTTGGGATAATCTGCACTTTACCGGTCGGTGTCCGCCAATTTGGATTCCTGTTGCTAAGTGGGCGGAGCCAATTTTTTTTACGATTTCTGATGGTCGCCATTTTGAATTTTTCCTACGGCGTTTCCGTTAGAAATAAATCGCTGGTATAAGCTTTTGGTGTTACATTTCAATGCATTTTCTTCAAAAAATATTCCGGTTACAATTCTAAAGTATCAGCGATTTTAATTGAATAGATAACAAAAGCAAAAAAAAACCTTACAGAAAGTGGGGATGTGGCTGCAGCAGCCCCCATTAAGCGAGAAGTAAACTTAACCATTCGTCAGTCATTAGTTTCATTGAATAAATAACAAAAGAAAACAACTTACTGAATGCGGGGGTGTGGGGCGGCAGCCTCCTATGTCAAGCAGTGAATTTCAACTGATCGTAGTCATTATTTCCTACATTTTGAAAGCGAAAATATGCTTCAGTTTACAAAGCAAAGACTTGAAACGTTGACGGCGTTTGAATCGACCAATGAAAATCAAGGATTTACGTTCCACCCACTTTTTCCAAGCAACATCTTCCGCTACAGTTAATGCCAAAAGCAATGGATAATTTAAGCGAATTTTCGAGAATGAAAATATATGATCTGTTCATTTCTGACCTTATTTTTGTTATTCTTTGCTTAGTTTTCGTTTTTGCCCCCTGCTCATGCGCCCTTTCTTATAGTTTCAAGTTTCTTTATTGTATGAGACAAAATTGTCCATAATACATGCATAAACAAATTACATTTATCCAAATTAACTAATGTGTTCCGGTGATGATGGCATAGACGAAGAAAAGATTTGATATGATGATGCTTTTCAATGAAAACCTCGTAACTGCAGTTTGTATTAAGCTACAGTTACGAGGTTTTTGCTGAAAAACGACAATAAATAATGTAATTAGCAGGTATATAAAGTACCTGTGATTCAAAAGTTTGGAGAAAAGCGGGAATATTTCAATTTCTTTTCCCTTCTTTTAGATTTACCTTGTTATTTTGATTTGTTATCGTTTATTTGTTCCATGCGCAATACCGCTTGCTTCGTTCGGAAAAGCTGCAACTACGTTTGAAACCAGCCATAGTTACGGTATCCTCGAACGCAACTCACGATTTAAAAAGAGAAACTGAATTTTTGTTTTATAACGAGAGTTGGAGCACAGCATCGTACACATGGTTTTGTTAAACTATGTGTACGATGTTCTGTTCACTCTTTCAAACTATTGTTCTAATTTAACTACTGTGAAACTATACATGTATTATACAATGTATATTAACATTATCGATTCACAATGTATAAAATGTACCAGAAATCGCTGTTGCTTCGACGAAACGAAAATCGAAGCGTTTCGGAGTTTCTGGATATATAGTCAAATGTATACACAATTATTTTTTACTATTTTAGCAAATATTTCAACAAAATTGCCTCTTTTGAAGAATCGAAACAGAATATTTAAGGTCACCCTTTGCCATTCTTTATAAAATCCAGACTGGTCAATTTACTATGTAATAGCTGTAAAAGATATTTTTCAATTGATGTTTGGCAAAGGGTTTTTACATATACGAGGGACGGTCGGAAAGTAGTTGGACTTTTCGTGCTGCTGTCTCTCCATTTCAAATGATAAAAAACTGTCATTACCAAGTACAATTCTGAAGTAATTGTCTCAAATGATACAAAACTGTCATTACCAAGTACAATTCTGAAGTAATTCAGAAAAAACACAGAATAAATGCTTAAGTAAACGCTTCTCAGATTAGCAAAGATGAAAGTTTTCTACTTCATGATTACGAACGCTCCCATATCACCGCATCTACAGTGGAGGTTATCAACCATTACTCATGACAATAGTTGTTTTACTCTTCTTATAGCCTTGACCTCGCCCCACGTGACTTTTATTTGTGTCTAGAACTGATGAAAACGCTTGCTAGGAAGAAATTTGAGACCAGGGCGCCTTTGATACCGGCTGTTACACTGTACCTAATACAGTGGGTCTACGTCATGGTTAACAGTGGAAATATATTGGTGGAATCTACATCCGTTTGCCAACAATGTGGTCATTTTATTTTCAAAGATAGTTGTAAATATACAATATTCTGTCCACTTATATGTGATTGGGGTTTTATGTACCATAGGTTATTTGTTAGAGGAACAACGAGGGTGACCAAAGCAAAAGAACATCCTAGTCATTTAAATCGCGAATAAGTTACGTTTTTGAACTACATTATCACTGAAAATTAAATAAGGGTTCATAATTCCGAACTTGAGATAAAAATCAGTCAAAGCAGTCGTGGAAACGAGCTGGTTCCCCGCCCCTGTTAAGATTAAGCTGTTTCCTTCGGTTAGTAGTCATGTTTTTTTGCTTTTGGGGATTCACGAGGATTAATAGTTACTCATTTCATGTCAAATGATAAAAAACTGTCATTACCAAGTACAATTCTGAAGTAATTCAGAAAAAACACAGAATAAATGCTTAAATAAACGCTTCTCAGATTAGCAAAGATGAAAGTTTTCTACTTCATGATTACGAACGCTCCCATATCACCGCATCTACAGTGGAGGTTATCAACCATTACTCATGACAATAGTTGTTTTACTCTTCTTATAGCCTTGACCTCGCCCCACGTGACTTTTATTTGTGTCTAGAACTGATGAAAACGCTTGCTAGGAAGAAATTTGAGACCAGGGCGCCTTTGATACCGGCTGTTACACTGTACCTAATACAGTGGGTCTACGTCATGGTTAACAGTGGAAATGTTAAAGCTCCTACGAAGATGGAAAAATGCATAGACATGGATGGACAATTTTCTTAAACAGTGTAGAAAGAATTTTGTTAAAAAGTTAAATGGTTTTAGAGAACTAGTCAAAAGTCCTACTACTTTCCGACCGTCCCTCGTATACTACTTAGTTACCATATTCCACGTGCCTTTTCGTTGAAAATGCACCGACCGGTAAAGTGCAGTAGTCCCTTTTTTGAACATATCAAGGGGTTTAGGGTAAGTAATCATTGAAATTTTATGCTTTTTATGCAATAATAGCGTCAATTCACGTATTTTTTCGGTCGTTAACATTCGCAGAGGCCCACAAAATACGTAAACGATCCTCGTGAACGTATTTCTGGGGCCTCTGCGAATGAAACGACCTCAAAAACGTGAATTAACCCTATATTGTGTATTCGAACCTTTTCGGACGACGTCGTAATTGTTCGGCGGTGGAACGTTCCACCGCCGAATTTTACGAAGTCGCCTGAATAACAACGATGTCGCATGAATCTCATTAAGGGTGGGCGGCTTACCGTCATACCTTATGAACTTCAATAATTTGATTGTGGTCCAACTTGGGGGGTCTACAGAGGGTTATTTTCACGACATTGGTCCATATTCTTTCCGATTTTTTCCTCTCAAAAATCGGTGGGTATTCGTGAGACTAAGGTTGATGATCACCTGCAGGCTCTGAAAGGATGTTGCGGTAACATTTGTTGTATATTTTGACAAATGGTTGATAGCAAAAATACACAAGCCTGTTTCTGTAATGAAATCTATTCCAAAAGTGATAGTGCTAGGGACGCTGTTTAAAATATAAATTTTAGGCATGCGCAGTAATATAGGTATCAGGTATACTTGTATAATACAGTATACTACATTTCCTTTCTTTTAAGAAAATTGATGTAATTATATGAATGTTCAATCAATTTCAAACATAGATCTGCCAATGATGAATATCAAATCAAAAGGTTTAAGGGTTAGTTCAGTCAACGTTATAATTGCTTATCAGGTGTAACGTGATGCTGTAAATGAAAGTTCACATACAAAGCGTTGTTTCATTCACGAATCCTGTCAGATATAATTATCTTTATTTAGTCCGGCTGGCCATTCTGCATTGTTATAACGCTGATTAGGTTTCACTATTCTACCAGACCGTGTGACATAGTCATTGGGTAATGAGTCTGGGAGTGTATTAGCACCCTATATTGTTAGTACTTGGGAGGACTCTGGATACCTACAACACACATTTTCATGAAATAATTATTCATAAATTTAGACTGGTATAACGACTTTTTCCTAAATCTTTTAGCTCAATAATTCACAGTAAAGGCTCCACTATCAGACATTATTCATTAAAAAAGAAACATTCTGGGGGAAAGAGATTCAGTTTTTGCACGTATGAAAATGAATGATTTGTAGTATGACATACCCATAACGCTATTAAAGGTTTACGAACTGAGAATGAAATGCAGAGCCAAAAGACGAAATTTGAAAAGTGCAAGTAATTCCTAAACTGTATTACATTTCCATTCCAAATACAAACATTAGCATTTTGCATGGTTTAGAATTTTGAATTAATGCATACTTATGGAAATATTTGACAAAGATGTTCAAAATTACCTCCCTTGCACATGAATATAGAGTATAATAATATTTGTAAATTATTTTCTTCTTGAAGCATTATCTTGAAATCCGGCACGGTGAATCAACTTATGTGAAATGTACTTACAAGTGTGTGTAATTTGATACATTTCGTATGGCTAAAAGTGGTGTTTTCATTCTCATTTCGTAAACCTTAAGATTGTTATTTTAAAACTAATGTATTTATAATCCATTTTTATTCACCTCACAGGGTGTGGCTAAGCGAAGAGGTTATTCGACGAGTTTACTTCTCGATATCTTGGTTGATATAAGAGAAAAACGTGCAGCACGAGCATGAATACATTTCGAAATTGAAAGAACGTTCTATTGTAAAATGAGTTGTTATAAAACCTCGTAACTACAGCCTGATTCGCGCTTTAGTTATAATGTTTTGCAATAATACCGACGATGTACCGCGAGAAGGCTGTTTCTCCTCAAGCTTAAATGTAATTAACCGTTTACTAGGCTCCGCCCTGTCTCCCGAAAAAAATCAGAAAATAAACGAATTAACAGTGCTTCTAAAAGTATTTAATTTATGTTAGAACAGCTAATGCAGCTATCCTTATGTTCCTCGTGAAAATTATTCCACAACCATTTTACTAATTCTTTTTCATTCATTCTCTATTCCTAGTCTTGAAGTGTCTTATCAGAGAAAACTGTGAAAGCGTAGAGAGAAAAAGAGTATACGTTTGCCTAAATGAGGATTTTCCTTTTGTTTTCCCCCACTAGAAACTGAATGATTAATTTTGATAATACTGTCATTTATTGGAAAAGGTATTATTTTCACAATATGAAGTTTTTAATAAGCTGAAATGTTTCATATCTATATACATTTTGCTTTGTCAAGTAAATGCACCAAATATGTATCCAAAATTATAATAATTGTAAATGTGAAATGCAAATACTTTGAATAACTGTTGTTTTGTCTGATGAAAGTAAGTTTGGGACAGTTATAGAGGAGAAATAAGTAAAAAATACAAAGACACCAATGAATGGCCTTCACAATTCTATATGATGAAGGGTATATCAGTTGTGCTTTTTACCTCCATTATCAAGGGTAAGTTATCAGTGGTGTATAAAGCAAAATGAAACTGTTCTATAGAGTATGACCTATTTGGGTGAGTTTGCACAACTTTCCCAGGTCTTCATATTTTTCCAAATTGAATTCGAACCAAGTCATCTAAAGATAGAAACTTAAGTGGTTTAGAGGTTTTGTCATAATTTTGTTTTTGTACCAATTTTGACTTATTCATTGTAGTTTGTTATTGCCAACTAATTTCGGATTCAAAGTTTCGCTTGTAATTGGTAAAATTGATTTTGTTCTTCTATTGTACAGAAGTTGTGCTGGCGAGTACCCACAATCTAGTGGTGTATTTCTATACTCTAGAAAGCTAACGTACGGACTTTGACTAGTGTCTTTTGCTTTTCTCATCAACTTTTTCGCGATACCAACTGCTTTTTTTGCCATAAAATTACCTTGTGGGTGCAACGGCGATGGAGTTTTGTGTTTGAAATTCCATTCTCTCGCGAAACCTGCGAATTCAGAGCTTGAAAACTGAGGTCCATAATCGCTAACAAGAATATCGCATATCCCGTTACGTGATAAATGTATATTAAGTTAATGTATGACTGTCGCCTCGCCGCACGCGTGTCATGTAAAAGGTCAACCTCGAAAAATCGGCTGTAATAATCTGTTGTGAGGAGATAATACTTTCCATCAAAATGAAATACGTCAGTACAAGTAATATAGGCGCCACTTTCGTTGTAAACAAAGATGACGCTATAGCCGCCATATTGTTACATTATATGGCAACTCATTTGCATATAAGGACTTTTCTATTTTTAGACTAGCAGCCATTTTGATTGACCTACTTTTTTGTTAAAAATAGATATGAGATGATTTCTATTTTTAGACGGTCATGACCTACTTTTGAAAAAATAGCATTTAGAAAAAAATATGCTGTAAGGCTATCAACATGCTTACAACAAAGTAAGAATTCTTTCGATGACCTACTTTTGAAAAAATGTAGCCATTTAGAAAAGCATATACGGTAAAAAACTATAAGATTACACGATTACAAAAACGTAAAAAGTCTACCTGTTATCCATTCAACGTCCTTTCACTAACATGAAATTTTACCCAAATGATCTAAACAAATATATAAAGTACATGTTATCCCTTCAAAGTCCTAACTAGAATTGGTTAAACAAGAACGTGCGCATGCGTCGATTCATGTTCGGACATGTTCGGACACTGAGTACAAAACTCGCATAAGACACAGATGCAGTCATAGCATTCTTGACAAACGACGCACTCGAGAATTGACAGTTGACCCAGTACAGTTGGGTCAGTTTAAAAGAATGTTACCAAAGCGTGACATTTAAATGTTAAAAATAACAGCTATTTTTACATAATATAATCCGAATTTCTTCATTAAGAAGGCTAAAAACTATTCTTAATGGTTAAGCAGTGCCCAAATTATATTTTAAATTTATGTTCACTATTTTTAGCTGATATGGCAGCTACATGTATAACGTCATCTTTGTTTACAACCAAAGTGGCGCCTATACTACTGGGAGGCATACCAATTTTTGGTATGGTCGATCCGTAAATTCTGTCACTATCATTGGTTCTCGTGCGCCCGAATCTCGATGCGTAAGACTTGTTGGGCATTGCACAACAAAGTATGTAACTTGTTTCTGCATTCCAGGCCAAAATCTTTAGCGCGTTGAACAGTTTTTGTCACAGATGGCATGTATGTAGGGTGAGGTGGGGCAAAACGCCCCCAAATTGTTTTTGGTCATTATCTTTAAAACGAATGGCGATATAGATGTGTTCTTTGCAGTGTTACAAAGCTTTAAGTCATCTGAACATTATGACTTGTGATTTTGGCTTTGCGTATTGAAATGAGCTTTTTATAGGCAAAAATAATATTTTTTTCAAAAGGGGCGTTTTGCCCCACACCTTAAAACGATGTCATATTTTTGCATTTGAAGTAACATGCGTTGTAGTCGCGGCGGTGCTGCTAAAAGTGTATTTTTCATGATAGCAGCAATCGGCTTATGATCACAATGGCAAATGACCTGTCTACCATATGTGAATTGGTGAAAGCGTTTTAAGGCCAAACAGAATCCCTAAAAGCTCTTTCTCCATTTGAGCGTAAAGGTTCTCGCTTTTTGTATGACTCTTTGACGCAAACGCAATCGGTTTACCATCTTGAGTCAAGCAACAACCTAGTCCACTCTTGCCCGCGTCTGTCTCAAGGGTGAGAGTTATGCTAGGGTCGTAGTAACCTAATAAATACCGGCGCGTTTGTTATCACGTCCTTAATTTGTTGGAATGCTTGGGTTTGCAAATCATCCCAGTAAAATTCCATTTCCATTTTTAAAAGGCTCCGAAGGGGGGCTGTCAATTCCGATAAATTGGGCGTAAACTTTTACATACAGTTTACCATCCCAAGGAATGTCTCCAAGTTAGCTCGGCTGTCCGGGACCTCGAGCTTTGTAATGGCCTCGACCTTGCGTGGATCAGGCTTTAGCCCTTTGTCGGTGATCACGTGACCGAAAAATGGTACGTGACGCCAATGATACATTTGTCTGGGTTAAATTTAATACCCTTTTCCCTGGTGCGTTTTAATGGGTATTGCAAATTTTCGGGGGGTCAAAGCCCAAATGATGGCATTTAATAAGAAGTTATATAGTCAAAATTGAATTTTCGGTCAATTCCAGGGGGGGGGGGGGGGGTCATGACCCCCTGACCCTACTCTCTTAAGAACAGAGCACATTATCTCTACATTCCATTTCGATAGAATGAGCTCTGTTCTCGCGGGGTCATTTCACGTCTAATCTCGGGGCCTAGGCGGGATTTCAGTATCCAATCGTTGGCTATACACAACAAAACAATTTAAAAAGCTGATACAAACTTTCATTGGCTGACGCTTCAAATTACCGGCTTCAGCCAAAAATAGAAGCGACGTAATGTATACGTAATCAAAAAAGATCAAACTGAATGATTTTGACAATATCACAATATTATTCCTCAGGGAATACAATAAAAGAATAAATGAATGATTTTGATTCAATAATTCAAATAGTACCGGCTTCAGCCAAAAATAGAAGCGACGTAATGTATACGTAATGATCATGCAAGATAAAACTGAATGATTTTGATTCGATAATTCAAATGATGTGCTATAATTAGATTATGACGACCAAATAGGCTGTTGGCGTACCGAAAACTGCAGAGGTCATATTTGATGGTTTAATCAATAGACCTCGGCTTTGGAGAGTACCCTGACCACAACCCTAGATCCGCCCATGCAGGATATCGTCTACGATAGCCTGTATGCCTGCGTAGACCCTCGAAAATTTCGTTAACTTTGTGGAGGTGCCGAGCCCGGATAGCTCAGTCGGTTACGTCGGAGTCTGTCAATCCAGGGGTATTGAGTTCGAACCCCGGCTCAGCCAGTATCCATTCTGACATTTGACAAAAGTCATGTGTGTCTCACCAATGGGTGTGAATCATCTATATGAGAGAGCAGCTGGAGGCTTGGTTTGGATATTGTGGTTGTACTGGTGCGAGAAATACCAGGAACCGACGGTTAGGTGCTCCAGCCGCCGCGATATGACCATAGAAGTTGAAAACGGCGTAAAAAACAATAAAATAAATAAACTTTGCGGAGGAATATGTCACCACTTGATTTTATCTCAAATGGCAATCTGAAGTAACGGTACCTACCAAATGGGTTGAGAATGTTGACAGCATTGTCGATTCTCTATTGAGCCTATTGCTCCAGTATGCATGAGTTTTATCCTAGATACTAAAGCATGATGCGCCAGCCAGCTCGGCCGTGGCATCATCATATGTAGGCATTGGCTGGTGTGGTCTGCGAATAGCTTCGTTTAGCGCTTTGGGGTCTAAGCAAATTCTTAGTTTCCCAGTTTTCGGCTTTTCGACAACAACTATTGCGTTGACCCAGTCAGTGGGTTCATCGACCTTGACTATGATACCGTCTTTTTTAATTTGCTCAAGTTCGGACTTGAGGCGCGTTTTCAGAGTTTCCGGTACCCTACGTGGAGGACAGACTACCGGGGTAGCATCGTCTTTTAAGTGCAATCGAGCATTGCCTGGAACTACACCTACTCCTTTGAACAAATCGCCATATTCGCCCATGACTGATTGCTTGCAAAGGCTCATACCTTGCGCTTTTGAAGATTCGTCATGATAGGTAAGCTTGAGGAGTCATAGGTCTTCAGATGACTTCAAACCTCAGATAGCTGGAGCATGACTATCAACAACATAGAATGAAGTTTGAATTGTTTTCTTGTTGTGTCTACATGACATTGAGATCTTGCCTAAAACCTTTACAGTATCGCCCGAATATGATGTAAGTTTGCAATGGGGAGCTAGTAGCGGGGTTTGAACATGCAACTTTTCGAAGATCTTACGGGATATAATATTGACCTCACTGCCAGTATCAATCTTTAACTGGACATTTGCTTTCTTTCGATAGTGTAAGTAAAATATTCCTAAAACCAATAATCCTCATCACAACCACTGGCACCTGACTGAGAGTCAATGGCATTGGCTGTGTTTATGTCACGTACAACTTTAGACCTACACATTGATTGTAAATGATTCATTTTATGGCATTTTCGACACTTGTCCGTATGCTGGACACAGTTTTTTGTCCTTCGCGTGAACGTCTCCACACGTGTTTTTTGCTCGTCTTCTTCTTGCCTCGACCCGACTGTCGTTGTTTTTAGGCTCGCACCGCGTCTACACTGGCTTGGCTCGTACTATGCTCATCGTCGCCATTTATTGTCGGCAGTACTCATAGTTCTGGGCAATTTGTATAGCTTTATCCAAAGTTAATGTTCCGCCCACGTTCATTTACTTTTTTCCAAATTTGCGAACTGTTAGTTCAAATCACAATTCTGCCCCTGATCATTTCGTCCTCCATGACTCCATATGAGCTGTCTCTGACCCGGAGCCGTAACCTGGTGACGAATTGGTCGATAGAATCAGTGCTATGTGTCTCCAAATTGAATTTGAATCGTGTGACAATGGGGCTCAGGTTTGGTTGTACGTGAGTTTTGAATTTGTCATAGTACGTGTCCAGCTTCTTGGCCTCTTCTGCTCCCAACGACTAAGGTTGACAAACGTCCCTGCCTTTGTCACCGACCCAGATTAACAGATAGGCCACTTTTTCTTCCTCTTCTTTAGACTTAAGTGGTCCCTTGAATATCAGTTCGATATGCCGGAGGAATTTTCCCATGCCTCGGGAAGGTTCGAACTGTTCCAGTCCATTGATGGTGGCGTTATTCCCGACATATCCATTTTCACTTTGTTTTACGGAATGTCCACGGAATGTTCAAAACAAATTAGTTTTCTTCTGATACCATGTTGTATATTATGACTTATGGTTGATAACAAAAATACACAAGTGTGTTTCTATAATGAAATCTATTCCAAACGTGATAGTGCTCATGCGCGGATCCAGAGGGGGGTGTCAAGGGGTAATGACCCCCCCCCCCTGGAATTTGGCGAAAAAGTGGGTTATCAAAAAGATTACTGGTTATGTCCCATATAAGCTGCGTCATTCGTCCCAGTGTGCCACGACAAACCTTTGTTAGGCCTAAATTTAGTCCTTCATGGTATTACATGGATCCAAAGGGGGGTGGGGGTCTGACCCCCCCCTGGAAATTGGAAAAAGGAAGACCTCCCCCCTGAGAAAAATACCTGGATCCGCGCTTGATGCTAGGGTATACATTTTAGACATGTGCAGTAATATATACTGAACCTCAGTAATAACGCACCACTTTTTCTTGTCTTATATTTTTTCAACGAAATCATTCATTATGTTGACACAGTATTATTCGGTATCCGCCGGACACTAGGTATGCACATAACACACTCTTAAGCACAAAACCCTTTCATCCATGACGCTAGCCGTCCAAACTTGGTAAACAGGTTTTCTGCACGTGCTGTAGTAATGACCTCGTGCACAAACCAGATTATCGGTTTATAGTGTACATGTAGTCGGTGAAACAAAGAAAACACCCAAACATTTCATCGGTCGGAAATTTTTGATTTTTTAAACAATGCCAAGATTTTCCACTGACGAACGTAATCGTGCTACTGGGATGTTACAGGCAGTGATGACGTCACGTGCTATTGTAAACACGATGTGATTTCATCACAAGACTATTGGTCGGCTTAGAGAACGTTTCCAACAAACTGTTGCACTGATGGACTGCCCGGGAAGGGGTGCACCAAAGGTCCCAACTGCAGCTCAAACAGGTACACAGGTTAAAGCGCAAAGTGATACAGGGATAGCGGAGAGTCTTACCAACTGCCAGAATCCCAAATGTGATCAGTTCCATGCGTCTACGAAGCACAGACTGTATTGCTCTGCAAAGTGGTTTCACGCAATACTGATTTTGTGACTTTCACTTTAGAGGGTAGTCATGTTTGCGCGTTCGTCACGCTTGATTGCTTTTAGGCAGCGAAACAATTTTCTGACCAGAAACGAACAAAGCTGACAGCGGTTCGGGTTGTGGTTTTACAGTTTGAAAAAGTAACATGATAAAAAAGTTACAGTGAAAAATGTAAGTGGTGCGTTATTTCTGAGGTTCAGTATAGGTAACATGTATACATGTACCTATAATATAAAACAGTATTTGCGAGACAAAATACCAGGAATACGTGGTTATGTGCTCCAGCCTACACCATATGACTGAAAGTTCTACTTTCACTGTTAAAACCAGCTGTAAACACAGTTCAACTCAATTTTCCTCATATATAAATGTAGAACTAGATCGCATTGGAGGTGTTAATTTCTTCATACACGTATATGTGTGATAACATTTCAAAGTCACCTGATCACAAACGATCGGGATCAATTTGATTAGTTCTGCACTCATCATATCTTTTATAAACTATTTCTCAAACGCCAAACAAAAATCTGTTATAATTTGAAAGCTGATTCAGGCAACAAAGCGAATGTTCATAAATGTATTCAATAAAGTGGTACAGAAAATATTCAGACAAAGAGGAAACGCTGATCATCAACAGGGTTTTTCCTCTTGCCTCAGTGTTTTCCAAATAGTTTTCTATTAATGGAACCAAATCAGGTCGTGTTTGGGAGACTGTTAAAGGAATGAGAAATTCTTATTAGGTATGTAGAATAGTCAGTGGATGGTTTAACAAGATGGACATGATGGCCCTGTATCGCTCTGCTGGCTTTTAGACTTTACACTTTTAAACCACATAATTTTTCAATGCATACAATAGAGGTCTATCCAAAGAAGATTCATGCTACGCCAAAATGAATTCTGATCAGTGGTTATGGAGGAGAAATGTTTTTTCCCAAAGAATCAACAAGGGACGTAAAACCAGGTCTTATTTGGGAAAGGGTTAAGCACAAAATAGACTCATCCGATGTCGACAAAAACGAGTGTCAACTATATATACTAGAACAAAAAAGATACGCAACCCCGATTTTTCATAATATTTTTGACAAAATATGTTTTTATTGAGTACATTTTTAACATACCTGCATCCATACGCATAAATACAGTGCCATTTTCTTCAGATGTCGTAAATTGATCACGAGATACATAGTAAATGGTTAAAAACTGATTATCCCCTGTCGTGTTTTCTAAATGACTACTATCAAAACGAATTTTCATCAAACACAAGCTTGAACATAGAGCAAGAAGATGCTAAAGAGTTCACACACTTCTCACAACCCTGCGCATAGCACGGCTACGCCAAAACCAGCGCCAAGCTGCAGTACGGATGTTGGTAGGTGGAAAAAGTCAAAATTTTGTCGTAAGACATTGATGGGGCAACAAATCGACACATTTTCGACTGTATACATTGTTGGCTCTAAATGGAACCACATCCGATCGAGCACGAAGCGGACATGCAAGCGATATGACGTCAAGGCAGGACCGTATCACAACGTTAACCCCACCTACGGGATAGGTTTAAGGCTGCAACGGATACCTCTAATAAATCGCATGGGCTTCACAGCATTCGAATATCGGACCAAACTGATCGAAACAGATTAAAGGTGTAAATTGGACGTTTTCTTATTAATGGAATTTACTACAAATAAGATTTTGTGTACTTCACAAGATGAAATGTTATTGCTTTAAATGTACTTTATTTTGTTTAAATCTGATTTGATGTCTTTGTGTAAAAAGGAAATGAAATGGAAGTTGCGTTTCTTTTTTTGTTTCAGTATATTTTTGCAAGAATTTGATAAACCCAAATTTCAACTTTATTTAGTTTCAACATTGCGTATGATAAAAATGTAATACAATATCAATTTTCAAAATGAATAGGATTGGTATGGAAGCAAAAGTGCCCGAACTTTGCTTAAAGTGACATTTCACAATTACTTTTACATAAATTTTACTTTTATTCTATCTGAAAGAGCATCTTTTCTTATGGAAATTCTCAAAATATTGAACCGTTTACGAGAAATATATATTTTTGTGCTAAAACTAGACAAATTGTTGTGGACAACAGTTCAGATTTATATAGAATTTGTCATTTCTGTCTCAACTTTAAATGCGCATTTTACGCATATAAATAACAACTTCAAAAAACTGATAGCATTTCTACGCATTAGAATAAACAATCTTTGCATCAAGACATACTTTAAAAAATGAAATAAATGTGAAATGTTACTTTAAAACGATCGTAGTGCAGTTGGTAGCGCATCTGCCTCTTGCTCGAAAGGTCACGGATTCGATACCTAGTCGCGGCAAATGTCCTTTCTGACAAAAATGTCCCTCTCCAATGGTTTGGTATCGTTAACCTATGTGGGCGAGCAGCTAGAGGCTCGGTTATAGTGTTGTAGCAGTACTAGCATGAGAAACAACAGGTGTCTATGGTTAGGTGCTTCAGCCACCGCGATATGACCAAAGCAATTGAGAACGGCGTAAAATCCCAATAAATCAAACATGAACATGCATTACATACTGGAGACTAGTCATACAGTTAGTCGTACGGCAATGAAAAGTATTTTGGAAACTAGTCGTACAGTTATTGGCACTAGGGTGGTTTTTTTCAGGAGGCATTTTTTTTTCAAATTTTATATCCGAGCTCCCAGAGAATAGACCAGTTTCATAATATCAGGTCCCTAATGAATTATTCATGAGGAGGCAAAAGGAGCCCTACTATCATGCCTCCAATAGTAGTAAAAACACATAAATCAACACGCTGTTATCTCAAGACCGGGTGATGTGACAAAGCCCATTACCGTTTATAATTTTAGCTCCCTATATTGTTAGTACTTGGGAAGAGTTCAAGTACCTACAACATACATTTCAATGAAATATTCATTCTTGAAGTTAAGCTGGTATATTTAAATTTCTTTTATGTTAAGCTAAAAACAATACAGCAAAGGCTTAAACCCTGACCCAAAAAATACCTGGTTTTGATGTCTCTGGTAGTAAAAGGCTTGGGTAAACATTGAGGCAAAAGAAGAAAATAATGATAACAAGTATTTTCTTCTTTTGTCTCAATATTTCCTGTGCTATATTATACATAAATCCGGTCTGTATTGACTTCAAACTTGTTATGTGCAACAGCTTTCATTTTGAGTAGCCTTAAGTATTTTCGTTTTGAGAAAGGATTAAGATTAGACATGAGAACTACCGGTATATGCTTGAACATATGGATAATTTAAATAATATTCAATCAAATTATATGAGCCATGTTGTCATTTTACAAAGAATCATTTTGTAAAAGTATATTTAGTTTTAATTGATTATGAAAAAACTTTTATCTAAAATGTACAAAGCATTCTCGAACTGAATTTATTTGTTTCATGTTTGTACTGTAACTTTTGGAAAAGGTAAGAAATAATAAACATATTTAATTGGTTCTCAGATACACAAGTTGACCTCTTCACACATTAATTAATGCACTATCAAGAAAACATGATATCCTAAGAAAATCAAAATCTCAACGCCTTCATTCTGTTTTACTATGTTTGTTTTGTTGCTTATATTGCTAATTTTTGTTAGTGATTTTCTATTTTCCTGTATTTTATGTACCTTGAACAAAATAGTGATATATGTCCGGATAGCCTATATCGGACCACTCTTTAGGATTGTTTATCCAACATTGCCTGTCAGTGTTGTATGGGTCTTGTAATGTTTTACGAGAAGAAATTGTTAATGTATCCAAGTAAACTATAAGATCAGGTAATGTTAAATTAGCAGCATAAGCTGACATTAGTAACTGGGAAAGGTTGAAACCAGTTGCCATGTTTAAATTACAACAAATGGTTAATACTGATCAATTTAACTATACGCTTTACTTAGTTATGGCTTATCAGTGGAATGTTTTGCCTCCCGTGGGGGGAAATTATGCAAATGAAGTAAACACTGATCTAAAAATAGCAATTTTGAAATCCGTCTATTGGGTTTTCAAAATATTAGATTAAACGACTGTTCCATCAGTAAAACGCTATGTATTCTGTGTCGAAACATACCTTTCGGGAGAAAAATCTGTCACAAACACGGCCAAAATGGAATGAAACTCGGTGATTGCGAGTGCTAAATCCTGATTAAACAAAAGCGTCGTTTCAGGGTGTAACAAAGAACAAAAATGACAGGTATGTTCAGTTCGCCATTTATAATCGCAAACCGCCTGCAAAAGCGATGAATAAATTAAAAGTTACCTCCATACGAAAAAAATGACTGTTGAATTATTTGAGGTGAACTGGTGATATTTGTGCGTACAGTCGGTGGCACTTCCGGTTTGGCTCACTGTACGGTTATACACAGTGATTAAGGTAAGTTGGAGAGCGGCCATGTGACTTACTAAATTTGTGGTTATTCTGCGGCACCAAATGCCCATACTACAATTTTCATCATTTTTTTAAACGGAACATTCCCCTTTTTTGTGATGTTGAATGTCAAATGAAGTATTCTGTTGTTCTAAATGTAAACATATGCCAGGAAATTTTAGATTTCTTTAGGAATAGAGAGATTTTTGTCATAATAGGCTAAAATAGGGTGGGTGGGGTAACATAAAGTCAAATATCTTTTTTTATTTACATGGAATGGTGTACTGATTTTTTGTATAAAAATAGCTCTTGGTTTTATCTTCAAAATATCCAAAAACAAAAAATATTCATCGGGTAATTTTTTGGCGAATTGAAAAAAAAGTTGCAAACCTTTCTAAAAAAACCATGTTTTTTCAACTTTTTCCATATATTTTCCAGAAAATGGTTTTAAAATATTTCTTTCAATCATTTCATCACATTTGTGCATATGTTAAGTCTCTAAATTGATATAACATTTGGAATTATCCATTGAGAAAAACTTGCTATATGACTTGAAAACATAAGGGTAATTTTGCAAAAATGGTCATTAATAGTCAAGGACAGATAACTCCGACACGAAAACGAGTCAGGAAACTTACCCTGATTCTTTTATATTTTGTTCAGGAAATGTTACTTTACAACATATGTACAAATGAAAAACAAATCATTGGGCGGATAAAAAGTAACCCCTGAGTCCAAACTTACCTTAAAGGACATTATTACAGGCGTCTGTTTCTTCTTTTTCGTCATTTAATGAATCGTTTTAGTTAAAACAGTTTTCAAATAATGAATGAAAAAAGAAAATATTTAAGATTTTAATTTCCACATTAAAATTTGTGCGAAAAATTATCTTCCTTGTAAATTACTTCCCTTTGGTCATATATTCTACTCATATGTCCTGGTCACGTGACAAGTGACGTTCTTTTCGACAGATTTTCAAAATGGAAGTAGACTATGACACAGAATTTCAGCGATAAAAATCGACGATGAAATCGACAATAATGTAGTTGTTAAGCTATTATGTATGGGTTAATATAGTAATTTCATTTAAGTTTTGTACGAATGTTTTCTTTTTTTGATTATTTATCATTTGCAAACTGTAGAAAACTTTTTTCAGAATGTAATTTTAATAGGTTTATTTCCAATTTATAGATGATGTTGTGTGGAGTGTCCTTGTTTTGAGACGAATTAACAATTTAACATTTCGTTTCATAGTTTTTAATCCTAATTCTTTACTTCTAGTTTAATGGGTATCATTGCAAACATGAAAGGTGAAAGGAAGTATAGTTTTCTCTGAATATGCTTTTAAATCTCCGCAACTCCGTTGTCATAGTAAGTGACCTTCTAGTAGGTTTTAATTACTGTCGACTTTTTGCTAAAATCAAAGGGAAACAAATGCGGTTTCAAGGGGTAATTTTCGGGAGATTTTTTCGTCACTAAAAAATCGATACTTTGATTTTAGCGTTCAATGAAATAACGCTTTCCTCAACGGAATGACCAAGTACGCATTATTTTAAAACCAATTGTCGAGCGATTTATGAGATAGAATAGCAAATTCCTAAATTCTTTAATGCTTTCCTTTAAAGACAGCGAAATATTCCCTCCTGGAAATACCCCATTCAGAAATGACAGGGCCACAAAGGCTAGGCGTAGTGGAGGTGTCTTCCTCTCACACTGATCTATTCTGAGCAACCTCTGCTCAAGTCAGAATGCGAAATTGTCTGGGTTGAGCTTAAAAATGTAGGGACACATCCACTATACATTGCCGCCTTCTATAAACCCAAAGAGGATGACCAGAGGATGACCAAAATAGCTTGATTATGCTCAGAAATTCTCTCGAAAAGCCAAATGACATTAAAGGCAACATCCTGGTTGTTGGAGACTTCAACTTACCAAAGCTTACATGGGCTAATAACGAGCCAACTATTTGGTGTGACTGTACATGTAAGTCGGTCTACGAGAGCTTCGTCGAAACATTGGATGACTACAGTCTCACCCAGGTAGTGACAAAACCTACTAGAAAAGAATCCGTACTAGACCTCGCCCTTACATCTTATCCAACACTTGTGTCAAAGGTGACAGGTCTCAGTGACAATGAAATAGTCTTAGTGGTAATGACACCCAAACTAACCCAGGTTGAACAAAAGCCTAGAAAAATCCATCTCTACAATAGAGCAGACTGGTCAACCTTTAAAGCTAAAGTTAAAGAATACCAATCAGAATTTCTATCAAACAATAATGAGAAATCTGTCGAACTATTATGGTCTGATCTCACATACAAACTTGACCAAATAACGGACAGGTGCATTCCCACAAAATCAATATAGCATCTCTTCCTTGGTTATCTAAAGAAATTAAGAAACTCGTACATACATTCATTCATTCAAATCTTTATTTCCTCCATTACATGAAGATTCGCATACATACATATACAGGCATTACAAAAACATTACAAAAAAACAGTCCCCAAGCACAAAAAAGCAGATCTCGCATGAGCAGACATGTCACTCGCAGGAAAATCAAAGATAGTCATGAGGCGTATCTCTTATTTATCATGAGGCATATCCCTGATTTTTCACTGATGCCAAACTCGTATTCTAACCGATCTAGCAAAGTTCCATGGTCAATTTTGTCAAAAGCTGCTGATAGATCAAGCAGCACCAACACAGCAATTTCATTTTTATCTAAAGATTGTAGTATGTCATTTTGCACTTTGATCAATGCCGTTTCCGTTGAATGGAATTTCATATTTGGATATTGATGCTCTTCGGTGTCTTGCGAAGATCCAATGTAAGTGTTAAGTAACGATTTCAGATTTGTTTAGTTTTGAATTACGAATGTATTTAAAAAAATGTTTTGGCTGGTTTGTTGTTACTCTTTTTGATAAAAGCTCATGTAGTTTTAATTCATTGCCTTTATCAAAATGTATGGTTCTTGTTTTAAATGTCATGTACATGTACTTGTTTTAACTCTTAACATAGTATGTGATTTTTTTGTATTTTTTGTCTAACAGAAATTGTAAACGCTTTTGAACATTTTTTTTTTGAAAATGAAGCGCTTTTTTTTTAAAATGAAGCGCAAAATAAATGAGGTATATTATTATTATTATTATTATTATTATTATTATTATTATTATTATTATTATTATTATTATTATTATTATTATTATTATTATTATTATTATTATTATTATTTTTATTATTATTATTGTTATTATTATTATTATTATTATTATTATTATTATTATTATTATTATTATTATTATTATTATTATTATTATTATTATTATTATTATATCTCGAAAGCCTCCTGTGTGTAAACAGCCGAAATCCAGACCAGGTTGATAGTAAGAAACTGTTTCAATACTTAAAAACTCTAGAGCAGATCAACAGGGTATTACACCATTAAAACAGAATAACACTCTTTTCACAGAAGCTAAGGAAAATGCTGATATATTGAACAGTCAATTTCAATCTGCATTCTCACATGACACCCATTTCACTCAAATGACTCTCCCAAATGAAGGTCCAATATCTTATTGACAAAAAACATACCACCCAGTGACATATCTGAACACATGAGAAACCACACACCGATAGTGCCTGATATTAAGATATCAAAAGCTGGTATAGCAAAACTACTAAGAAACCTAAAGCCGAAAAAGGATGCAGGCCCTGAAAGAATAACACCTGCACAAAACATGATCCTGAAAGAGATGAGTGAGGAACTAGTCCCCTCATAAAGGTATTGTTTGAACGCTCACTTGAGCCAGGTACTATACCTGCCACCTGGACTTCGGCTAATGTCTCCCCCATATTCAAAAAGGGAGATAAATCTATTGCTGAGAATTATAGGCCCATCTCCCTTACATGCATCCTGTGTGAGGTGATGGAGCATATTATAAGTGCCTTGAATGTCGTCAAACACCTAGACAGAAACCAACTTATGTACGACCTGCAGTATGGATTCAGAGAAATGTGCTCATGTGAGACCCAACTAACTTCCCTAATCGATGACCTTGCACGAAAGATTAGTCAAGGAAAACAAACCGATCTCATACTACTCGACTTTTCCAAAGCATTTGACAAGGTAAACCACTCTAAACTGCTGCTCAAATTGCACTCATATGGTGTACGTAACAATACATTAGCCTGGATTAAAGCTTTTCTCGGCAACCATAACCAGAGAGTGGTAATTGATGGCGAAGAATCAGATTCGGTCCCAGTCACATCCGGGGTTCCCCAGGGATCTGTACCGGGTCCGATCTTATTCCTGGCCTACATCAATGATCCTCCCCAGGATGTTGTCTCGCAGGTGCTCCTCTTTGCTGATGACACTGTCATTTACCTGACAATAGAAACCCTACAGGACAATGACAGACTACAAAGCGACCTCGAAAAACTACAGGCACGGGAGACTAAATGCCTCCAAACGCAGTATATACTACATGGACAGGTCTTGGAGACATTCACCAGTGTCAGGTACTTGGGGGTAGACATTTCTAACAATTTAAGTTGGAATGTCCATATTAACAGACTATCAGCAAATACGAAGAGGACACTTGGTTTTGTAAAGCGAAACATCAAATGAAAGTCTACAAACGTTCGAGAAAGTCCCTTGTCAACCCGCAGCTCGAATACGCTTCTGTATCCTTATACCGAAGATAGCAGCCATAAATTGAAATGGTCCAAAGACGAGCTGCGCGATGGACCCTATGCTAATACTCGAACACAACAAGTGTCTCGTCACTGCTCTCCCAGTTGTCATGGCAGACCCTTGAGCACCGAAGATCTGTAGCACGGCTCTGTCTCTTCTTTGAGATTGTAAATGATCTTGTTTCTGTCCCCCTTCCTGATTATGTCCAACCTGTACGCAGGATATTTAGATTGTCACTCTATGGCATTCAGACAGATCCACACCGGCAAGGATTATTACAAATATTCAGTCTATCCTTTAGCCATCGTACAGCGGAATGCCCTCCCAGCAAATGTTGCATCTTCTCCCAGCCTTGAAAGTTTCAGCAGTAGGAGAACTGTAACACCGCAAATCGGGGTACGAACAAAAGCCCACTGGACATAAGCCCACTGGACAAAAGCCCACTCCTTATTATAACCATTGGAATAATGATGGAAAATGGCCATATTTCTTCGTAATTCATTACTTTCAATAACATTTATACTTTGTTGCTTACTTATATTCATTTTATTAATTTTATTCGTTTAATTATAGCATATTGATTCAAAATACAGTGCCAATTTTATTATAATTCATCGATTTTAATTATTTCTTTTGTGTTAATACATCAAGGTGTCTATTAATGTCAGAATATTTAATGTACATAAAAACAATCAAAACATTAATTATAAATAAAACAAACTTAGTTTACTAATACGTAGGGGAGACCGGGGCAAAGTGTTACACGGAGCAAAGTGGTACATTTGATTTTCAGCTCATTCATGTTTTCTGCCACGAGAATTCCACTAAGGTTTAAATTCCTTTCAATTTTCTACGTTATCTGATTTTTATGGCTAGCTTGTCTTTTTCGTTGGAATATGTTTGTTGCATGAGTTGTTTAAATACAATCTTTGAATTGGTTCCAGGCTATATTTGGGTCAGAGTAGTTTGCCTGTTTGAAGGAATGAGAGAAGTTGACCATATCTTCTTTCATTGCCTCCCAGTTTGCTTTCTTGTGGATCTTTATCAGTCGCCTGGATTGAAGAGGGCGACCCCTATTTAGTTTAAACTCATGGAAAATGATGTCATGATCTGACGTGGAAAGACTCGGTAGAGATTTAACTTGGTGGATTTGGGGCGGGTGACTTGTAAAGAAGAGGTCTAGTGTATTGGATAGCCTGGTTGGAGTTTTAACCATCTGCTCTAAGTTATGTTGGGACATGTTTTCCATAAAGTCATACCTTTTACCTTTTACCTTTGCGTTGAGATCATCTTTAGGCTGGCGCCTCTTCGATCCGTCTTACTCTGTTAATAACCTGAATGCCCGCTTCCGGTCCGTAGCACTCGGGATTAAATTTAATAGGAATATGCTTCCACGCTTTATTTAAAACACTCTTAAAACTATTTACATTTTTAGCACTGATCAGCTCCTCAGGCAGGTTGTTCCAAGGTGTGATGATACGCATAGTGAAAGAATTTTTATGCAAATTTGTTTTACACTGTGGTTTGTAAAGCTTATGTTTGTGACCTCTGGTATTTGGTCTATTACTTGATTTGTTAACGCAGAAAAGCTTTCCTTTGTTTACTTTATCGATATCGTTGATTATTTTGTAGGTTTGAATCATGTCTGCTCTTAATCTACGGTATTCTAATGAGGGAAGTCCTAATAATTTGAGTCTTTCTGGGTAGCTTTTATCTCTAACTTCAGGAACTAATTTTGTAGCGCGCCTTTGTATATTTTCAAGTTTTATTCTCTCATTTTTATACATAGTCAACCAGACGCAACTCCCATATTCTAAATGAGGTCTAACAAGGCTTTTGTACAAAATCAAAAACATTTCTTTATCGATGACTGTAAAACTTCTTCTGATTAGTCCAATCATTTGGTTTGCTTTTTTTATCTTTGTATCGATATGTTCGCGGAATAAGAGTTTGTTAACCACAGTGATGCCAAGATCGGTTTCTGTTGTGTCCTTTGAGATATTCTTATTTAGAAGAGTATAGGCTGAGTTAGTTTTATCCTTCTTACCAATGTGAATGTGCTTGCATTTATCTTGATTAAAATGTAGTTGCCACTTGTTCGACCACACCTCTAGTTTGTCAATATCCGATTGTAGCTTATCGTGGTCTGCAACACTTTTGATAGGAGAGTATATCTTCGTATCATCGGCAAACAGCTTGGTACTGCAACTCAGATTGTCTGGAAGATCGTTTATGAAAATAGTGAAGAGTATAGGTCCTAACACACTTCCCTGAGGAATTCCGCTGGTGACTTCTTTAAATGTTGAATTTACACCATTCAGTACAACCCTTTGCATCCTACCTGTCAGGAAATCCTCAATCCACCCTAAAACATTTCCAGTGATGCCATATCCTTCCATCTCTCTTTAATAGTCTTCTATGTGGTACTGTATCAAATGCCTTCTTGAAATCCAGATAAATGACATCTAACTCCTTGTTTTCATCTAACATTTTGGTCCAATCTTCCATTGTCTCAATAAGCTGGGTGGTACATGATTTACCTTTTCTAAAACCATGCTGATTTTCTGAAAAAAGGTTATTTTCTTCCATGTGTGTATGGTAGAATGACATATTTTTACAGTTTGCTTTAATATTTTCCGACTCCCAATCAATATCAGGGAGATTTTAGTCTCTAGCTAGCCAAGTAATGCTGTCTTTCGGGATTCTACTAAGGGAATACCAGAGTTCTTTCAATGAGTCAGCCTTGTCTCCCCTAGTGAGTGTGCTTTTGCCCAGTGGGCTCATGTCCAGTGGGCTTTTGTCCCAGTGGGCTTCTGTCCTACACTCCCGCAAACCATGCAGTAGGCCCTACACTGTGCATAGTTTTGTGATGCCGCATAAAACTAGTTAATTGGCAGCTAGGCAACAACAAAGCAAGTTTTTGATTGGTCTATTATTTTGGTTTACTTTTTAACCGGCTGAATGCGCGGAAATCGGCACAGTTTTGTCATTACTCTCAGTCGCGTCGGACGTCTTTATATTTTTTGATTTTTTCATAGCCCAGACGCGCAGTTCCTGCCCGCGACATCTTCGCTAGCCAAGGTTGAACTCACCTACGTTTGTATTCACCCTTGGCGGATTTAGTCCGATTTTCTTGAAATCGCGAAGCGCCGCCTATCGGTTGTTCTGCTGGTTGTTTACGTCCATTATTGATGACGTCATTAACGCGCGTTGTCTTTCGCGTCATACGTCATGCGGATTATATAAAAGTTAGCTGCTTTTTTGGTCGAATTGTCGAAAGTATAATAATTCGTCGATTAAAGTTGGGAAATTCCTGTCTATTGCAGTGAAAATATTAAGAAAAATCGCCCATCTTCGCGTTTTTGAGTAGAAAATGCAATGCTTTTTCCCGCCCGTTGTCATGATTTGGTTACATTCGAATATTCTCGGTTCTTATCGTTACTCAAGAACCCCTCGAATGTATTACAGTTGCCGGCATGAGAAGATCCTTCCCATATCTCTCCGCAAGCAAAACAACGGTAGTGCGGTCACAACAACGGAAGCAGACCAAACAACTATTTAAATCTACGCCAGAAAAATATTTGAAACAAACAGCGTTCAAAAGTCGATTGTATCCTCGTAAATGTCACAAAATTATACCAGATAAAATAATTGATGTGATTTACCGATCATTGATAGAATATTTCACTTGAATTATAACGTTAGCTAAAGGATTGAATTGTTTTGGTGACGTCATTTACGCGCGTCTACTTTCACGTTCAATATGGCGGTCACTGTATTACGCTCGAGATCATGTTGCAACCACGTTCGAACGCGGCAAAAGGTTGCAAACAGTCTCGAGGGTCGCGATTGGATTTGGTTACTCATAACAAATGTATCAGTCGACAATCTGATTGGTTCGAGCGATACCTCGCTGGAACCAATGAAAACGCTTTCCAGGAGGCCAAGAAAATCGGACTAAATCCGCCAAGGGTGAATACAGAAACGACGTTACGTCGTAGATGTCACCCTTGGCTTGCGAAGATGGCCCGCGAGGGCGTAGGTAAATTATGAGTAACCTGCCACCACCAACAACGACAACAACAACAACCTTGGGATGGTGTTGGTAGCAGTTTCGGAATAACGATCAGTTTCGGAATTCCAAATTGGTCAACGTCAATTTCGAGATTGATCGTGACCTAATATCGAAGGTAAACACAACAGCAACGGTGTCATAACTTTCGATTTAAATGTAAAACAAGTTATAAAATCGAATTTAATCATCGATATATGTTTACAAACAGACTTTGATGATATGTTAAATAGGATATTTTGATAGAAGGAAGCACTAAGTCTTCAATGGCAACAGTGTTGACATTGATTAGCAGCTGATTAGGACTGCTGAGCCGAGGACGGCTGTGGTGGGGCTGTGGTGCCTTCACCGGCTAAAAAATGGGGCGACAGGACTTTGTGCAAAGGCACAGTTTAAATAAAGGTAAATTTAATCTTGGTTTGTAAATATGCGGTTAATTTTGATCTATACATAAAGTAACATTGCATTTAAAAGAGAAAAATACTTCTGGATGTTTACACATGTTTTGGATGGAAAATTTAGCATAAATTTCCCAAACAACAAAATAAAATTGGTTGGACCAATTTGAAAGCTGCTGTAGATGACAAAATGGGTTTAACTAAAGATAATCTATCTATATATACTGCCTAACTCCCCTTTCGGGTATTATTTACTGGCAGATAATTTTGTGATTGATAAAATATTAAGGCAAAAGGCATGCCAGTAATACCCGAAAGGGGAGTTAGGCAGTATATATAGATAAAAGGAGAAAATGCTGATTATTAGTTGTTTCTTCTTTTGTTTCGATGTTTTACAAAGCCTACACTTTAAGAGGTGTCAAAACAAGGTATTGTGTGGCAAAGGGGTAAAACGCCATAGTCCTATCAAAGTATTTTTCCATACTACCTTGTTTATAGTTATGACAGTCACACCATACCGAAAGATTTGGGGCATATTGTTTTACTTGTGTCCGTCTGTCTGTTCGCTTTGTCCGAAAATTTAACATTAGCTATTTTTGGGGCATTCATGTTTCACAAACACATCCTATTTCTTCAGAAGTTATTTGAACATATTTATTTAACATCAATTTGGAAGTATTTAGTAAGTTTTTATTACTTAGTTTCATCCCTTTCGATTCTGCTTCCTGGAAACCACACAGTCGGGGCTAGAATTTCCGTATTAAGTCAGTTGACTCGCAATTGTTTGCAAGTGGCTTTATGAATTACTAGCAAAAAGATAAATACACTAGCAAAAAACTATGGTGCGCAACAAGGGTCTGATTAACAATTCCGAGGCCCATTTGCACCATAATCTAGATTCAGAGGATGGTATCTGATAGGAACTATCAGCCATCGCTTATCGGGGTTCAAACTCTGAACCTCTTGGTTGCAAGGCCGATGTTTGACCACAGACACCTTTTTATTTAGATAACAAATAATCAAGGAGTCCCTCAATTTCTTGTCAAAGCTGTCAGAAAACATTTGTGAAAAGTGATGAATTTGCTTTTCATTATTTCAGCAAATACATAAAGTTTGAGATTTACTCATAATCCAATGCAAGTAATCAACAGTGGTGTCTGTAGTCACAAGGTATAGTGTCAGCCTTACCACTAAGTGGTTCCTAGTTTGATCCCCTGTAGCGGAGGTAGTTCTTGGACTTTTCATGGGCCCAGGCATTAGGTGCAAGTAGGGCCTACTGGTACAGTGTCAAGGAAGCAGTATTGCAAGGATTAATCTAAGTTGTAAGAACTTGTTTCCCAATCAATGTAAAATAAGAACAGTCAAACAAAAAACTGTTAATAGAAAGATTTTTTATTTACTTCCTTATTAATTCTTCTTCTTGCAAGTAAGACATGGGCGGATCTAGAGGGGGGGTCGGGGGTCCAGACCCCCCTGGCATTGGCCGAAAATTAAATTTTGACTATATAAATTTAGTGTAATGTTACATATGAATTTATTACATTTTAAGCCTTAATTTGTGCTTGGAGGCCCCCCACCCTGGAAAAAATCTTAGGCTTGGACCCCCACCCCCCTGGAAAAAATTCTGGATCTGCCCTTCTAAGAGTCAGGTCTTCAAAAGGGATTTGTTCTTCGTTTAATTACTGCACCCAGTAATGTTAAAAGAAACAACAATGCCCACGGAAGTCTCTATTTTAAATCTTAAAACTATGTTAAAATGATGTACAGTCTATGAACTTGGTTTATTCTATAGGAGCACCACTGGAGAGCTGGATGCCTGACAGTGCCTGAACTCGCACATATGTAGTGTTGGTCAGAAATCCCTGATTGTCCTTGGGAAGTATGAGTCTCTGTAGATTGGATGGTTGGTTCCTTCTTGGAAGAAGCAGTGCTGGCCTCAATTGCTACTGTCACTAGCTTTGAGGTAGGCATTCTGGTTGATTGATGAACAAAATACCCAACTTTGATGGCAGGGTCCGCCATTGTGTTTGGATGTCAGATGGGTATAATAGTATGCCCATTTGTAAGCTTAACCCATTAACAAACAACAAAATATTAGGGTCATCCAAATTAAAAGAAGTTGCAGACAACATTTTCAAAGTCAAAAAACTAGTCTGTGTTAGAATGGGTTAAATGAATAAATCACCCAAAAACCTGCAATAGAGAATAAAACAAGGAAAGTGGTTAGAACTTAAAAAATGGCATCTACTTATGCCTACTGTGTTTACAAGGCTGTATCTCCTTATAAAATAACTTGCCTAATCTATACACATTTTTAGCTTCTTTGCTGACATACATAATACACAAAGTAAAAACTTGACTGACCTACTGACTGACTGACTGATTGACTAGCTGTCTGACAGACTGAGTGACTAGCTAACTGACCAACTTACTTACTGACTGACTGACTGACAGATTGGCTGACCTGATGACTGCTGAATGACCTAATGACAGACTGACTGACCCACTGACTGACAAAATGACCTACTGACTGACTGGCTAATCTACTGACTGACTGACTGATCTCATGACCCTTTAACTGGCTGACCTACTGACTGACTGACTGGCTGACCTAATGACTGCTGAATGACCTAATGACAGACTGACTGACCCACTGACTGACAGAATGACCTACTGACTGACTGACCTGACAGATTGGCTGACTTAATGATTGACTGCCTTACTGACTGACCCATTGACTGACTGGCTGACTTACTGACTGACTGACTGATCTTTGGACCTGCTAATTGGCTGACCTACTGACTGACTGACTGGCTGAGCTACTGACTGACTGGGTGACTAGCGGTCTGACAGACTGAGTGACTAGCTGACTGACCGACATACAGACTGACAGACAGACTGACTGACTGACTGACTGACTGACTCACTTACTGTGACTGACTCACTGACTGACTCACTGACTGTGACTGACTCACTGACTGACTCACCGACTGTTACTGACTCACTGACTGACTCACTGACTGACTGGCTGACCTACTGACTGACTGAGTGACTAGCTGTCTGACTGACGGACCGACCGACCGACTGACCGACCTACTGACTCTGACTCACTGACTGATTGACTCACTGATTGGCTTACTCACTGACTGTGACTGACTCACCGACTGGCTGGCCTATTGACTGACTGAGTGACTAGCTGTCTGACAGACTGAGTGACTAGCTGACTAGCTGACTAAGTAGCTGACTAAGTAGCTGACTAGCCGACTGACTAGCTGACTGACTATCTGACTGACTAGCTGACTGACTGACTGACCGACCGACCAACCAACTGACTGACCGACTGACCCACCCACGGACCCACCCACCGACAGACTGACTGACTCAGTGACTGACTGACTCAGTGACTGACTGACTGGCTCAGTGAATGACAGGCTGAGCAACTGACTGACCTACTGAGTGACTGGCTGACTGACAGATTTGCTGACCTAATGATAGACTGACTGACCCACTGAATGACAAATTGACTTACTGACAGACTGGTTGATCTACTGACTGACTGATCTCTTGACCTGCTAACTGGTTGACCTACTGACTGACTGACTGGCTGACCTACTGACTGACTGAGTGACTAGCTGTCTGACAGACTGAGTGACTAGCTGTCTGACTGACTGAGTGACTATCTGACTGACCGAAATACTGACTGACTGACAGATTGGCTGACCTAATGACTGCTGGACGGACAGACTGACAGACAGACTGACTGACTGACTGACTGACTCACTTACTGTGACTGACTCACTGACTGACTCACTGACTGTGACTGACTCACTGACTGACTCACCGACTGTTACTGACTCACTGACTGACTCACTGACTGACTGGCTGACCTACTGACTGACTGAGTGACTAGCTGTCTGACTGACGGACAGACGGACCGACCGACCGACTGACCGACCTACTGACTCTGACTCACTGACTGATTGACTCACTGATTGGCTGACTCACTGACTGTGACTGACTCACTGACTGGCTGACCTATTGACTGACTGAGTGACTAGCTGTCTGACATACTGACTGACTGAGTGAGTAGATGTCTGACAGACTGAGTGACTAGCTGTCTGACAGACTGAGTGACTGACGGACCGACCGACGGTAAGACCGACTGACTGACCGACCTACTGACTCTGACTCACTGACAGATTGACTCACTGATTGGCTGACTCACTGACTGGCTGACCTACTGACTGACTGAGTGACTAGCTGTCTGACAGACTGAGTGACTAGCTGACTAACTAGCTGACTGACTAGCTGACTGGCTTGCTGACTGACTAGCTGACTGACTGACTGACCTAATGCCTGCTGAATGACCTAATGACGGACTGACTGACCCACTGACTGACAGAATGACCTACTGACTGACTGGCTGACCTACTGGCAGACTGACTGACTGACTGACTGACTGATCGATCGACCAAATGACTGACCTACTGACAGACCTACTGACAGACTGACCTACTGACTGAATGACTGACAGACTCACTGACTGACTCACTGACTGACTTACTGACTGTGACTGACTGACTCACTGACTGACTTACTGACTGTGACTGACTGACTCACTGACTGTGACTGACTGACTGATTCACTGACTGACTCACTGACTGACTCACAGACTGGCTGACATAGTGACTGACTGAGTGAGTAGATGTCTGACAGACTGAGTGACTAGCTGTCTGACAGACTGAGTGACTGACGGACCAACCGACGGTAAGACCGACTGACTGACCGACCTACTGATTCACTGACTGACTCACTGATTGGCTGACTCACTGACTGTGACTGACTCACTGACTGGCTGACCTACTGACTGACTGAGTGACTAGCTGTCTGACAGACTGAGTGACTAGCTGACTAACTAGCTGACTGACTAGCTGACTGACTGACTGACCAACCCACCGACCCACCGACCGACAGACTGACTGACTGACTCAGTGACTGACTGACTCAGTGACTGACTGACTGGCTCAGTGAATGACAGGCTGACCAACTGACTGACCTACTGAGTGACTGGCTGACTGACAGATTTGCTGACCTAATGACAGACTGACTGACCCACTGGCTGACAAAATGACCTACTGACTGACTGGCTGATCTACTGACTGACTGACTGATCTCTTGACCTGCTAACTGGTTGACCTACTGACTGACTGAGTGACTAGCTGTCTGACAGACTGAGTGACTAGCTGTCTTACAGTCTGAGTGACTAGCTGACTGACTGACAGATTGGCTGACCTAATGACTGCTGAATGATTTAATGACGGACTGACTGACCCACTGACTGACAGAATGACCTACTGACTTACTGGCTGACCTACTGGCAGATTGACTGACCGATCGACCAAACGACTGACCTACTGACAGACCTACTGACAGACTGACCTACTGACTGAGTGACAGACAGACTGACCTACTGACTGAATGACTGACCAACTGACTGACCTACTGACTGACCTTCTGACTGACTGACGGTGACCTAAAGACTGACTGACCGACTAATTGGTTGGTCGAGTGACCAACTGACTGACCAACTGACTGACTGACCGACTTATTGGCATGATAACATGACATTCCAAATGTACTTCATTGTATTTGTTTTCATCAGAATTTCATTATGCTCATTGTGGTGTTATATTTTTCAGATGATTCCAGAATCCTACATTTTCAAGACATTATAAAGCAGAGCGATCAGCATGTTACCCCTCGGCATCTGCAAAAAGAGGTTTCCCTACATGACGATAACAACAGTGAACAAGTTGTGCAGCAAAGCAGGGTGAAAGCCACACTTCGTTCTGATCATGTCCATATGGACACAAATACTCAATACAGTCTAGTACATATTCTGACAATTATCCTCTAGTGCCAAATTATGTGTTGGACAATGAATTTGATGGTAAATTATTCAAGGAATTTTGATAGGACCACAAATGTTTCTTTTCGTAGATCCATTTTATTATCTGCATCCAGTCTCAAAGTGTTTACCATTCTCATGCTGTCTGTGCCATATTCCTGTTGTAACTGAAGATTTTGCTGTCAGTGTAGACTAAGATCAGCCTGCACATACATGCAGTCTGATCTTAGCCTACATTGCCTGCTATCTACTCAATTATGGTTGCAAAATCTTGAGATATACTACATGTACTAACCCTTTCCCAAATCATAGAAAATTACAGTAGTCCCATTTGAGACCAGCTGCAGACAACAATATTGTATGGGGAAAGTAACCATTTGTTATGCTCCCCGAATGGAGAGCATATAGTCGCCGCTTCGTCTGTCCGTCCGTCCACCCGTCATTCCGTCCGTCTGTCGGTCCATCCGTCCGTCCGTCCGTCCGTCCGAAGCGATTTCTCCATAACCCTTGGGCCAAATCAAATAAAACTTACCATGTGAACTCCCTATGACAAAATGCCGATGTACTTTTCCCGGTTTTATGATTTGAGGCCTCGTCATGGGAAAAGGGGACTTAAGGTTAAATACAGTTTTTCTCTAATTTCTCCTAGTCTAATGGTCAGAATTTGATGAAATTTCATATTTGAGTAGCAAATCAGATGCCCTTGACAATATACTATTTAAAATTTGCGTATACAAAATATGTCATGGAAAAAGGGGGCTTAACATTTGTTAGCTTTATATTAGCTCTGCATGGCATATATTTATTGTGACAATGCCTTATTCGGGGAGCATTGTCCGTCTCTGACGGCTCTTGTTTATATTAAAGCACTGAAAACATTGAGGCAAAGGGAGAAATTGCTGATTATCAGCATTTTCTTCATTTGCCTCAATGTTTTCCCAAAAGTCCATTTAGAAAGGAATTGCAGATAACAAAATGATGTCTACCAAAAGAGGAAATATGTATGTTACACTTAAAAAATATTCAGGGAAAAGGCAAAAAATGCTGACTATCAGCAATTTCTGCTTTTGTCAGAATGTTTTCCAAAATCATTTTAATTATGTATGTCAAAACAGGGTTTTTTTTTACCTTCCTGCATTACAAGGCTTTAAAAAACACAAAATTAATAGAAATTGGGAAAATTCTGATTGCCATGAGAAATACAATATGACAATTATAATGACTGCATTGTTTCTATATTGATGAAGTATTTTGCTGCTATTTTACAGTCTATTAAATGTGCATAACTGTGTCTTAACTTGTAAAAAACTTATAAAAACTGTAAAACAAATATATGTCTTACTTGTTGGGTTGAATATTTTAATACCTTGCTGATTATCCATCCCCTGCCCAAACGAATAAATTTTTGATGTCCCTAATTAAGGTAGTCCATCCTTAATGAGATTGCGCAATGTTGGAATGCATTGTGCTCTGTCTTAAACATTCATAATTTATCTGATCTTTATGGACACAATGTATGAGTTAGAATAAATTGATACTCTCCTCACCAAATATTTATGACATCACCCAAAAAACTCCAACATTGACTGAAGCTCATTAAGGGTGAACTATGTTAACATAAAAAAATCTTGGAAAAAAACATTGAGAAAAAGGACAATTTTGAAGATCAAAATGTGCTGAAATTGGAACAGACTAAATTTCTGACATTTTGGAAAGGGCTATCCAGTCATTACTTCAACCAAACAATACCCGGATTGCTGACATGAAAGGACATACACAGCAAGACCATCTGACTTGCTGTTTTTGGCTGGTACATTTATGCATAGAATAATGAGCAGTACATGGATGAAGATTATTTGAATGCAGCTTTTATCGTCATTAAATTTTAGCGAGCCGGGACTTTATGTCGAGGAGCTAATGTCAACAGCCCTAGTGTCAGTTTCCTTGTCACCGCTTCACTTTGAAAACTTTAGCCAGACATGCATTCTTTACAGCAAGATTTCTTAAGATGTTTTTTACTAGATCTAATAAAGCTTTTTTAGCTCACCTTAGCACGAAGTGCTGAGGGTGAGCTATTGTGATCGCTCACCGTCCGTCGTCCGTCTGTCTGTCCACAATTACTAAAAAGTCTTCTCCTCCCAAACTATAAGGCCTAGAGTCTTGAAATTTTGTATGTAGCATCGTCTCAAGACCCTTTACCAAAAAAATTCACATTATTGTGATACAAGGAAAATTGGCCATATGTTGTGGGTATCAAATTTCATATAGAGACAAAGAAGGAAATCTTGTACAACCTTCTCCTCCTGAACCGTTTGGCTTAGAGCTTTGAAATTTTTTGTGTAGAATCATCTCTAGGCCCTCTATTCAAATACTTCACATTATTGTGATACAAGGAAAATTGACCCTATGTTGTGGATATCGAATTTCATAAGGAAACAAAGAAGGAAATCTTGTACAATCTTCTTCTCCTGAACCGTTTGGCCTAGAGCTTTGAAATTTTGTGTGTAGAATCATCTCAAGGCCCTCTACCAAAATACCTCAAATTATTGTGATAAAAGGAAAATTGACCCTATGTTGTGGGTATCGAATTTCATATAGAGACAAAGAAGGAAATCTTGTACAATCATTTTCTCCTGAACCATTTGGCCTTGAGCTTTGAAATTTTTTTGTGTAGAATCATCGCAAGGCCCTCTATCAAAATACTTCACATTATTGTGATACAAGGAAAATTGACCCTATGTTGTGGGTATCGAATTTCATATAGAAACAAAGAAGGAAATCTTGTACAATCTTTTTCTCCTTAACCGTTTGGCCTAGAGCTTTCAAATTTTGTGCGTAGAATCATCTCAAGGCCCTCTACCAAATTACCTCAAATTATTGTGATTCGAGAAAAATTGACCCTATGTTGTGGGTATCAAATTTCATATAGTGACAAAGAAGGAAATCTTGTACAATCTTCTTCTCCTGAACCGTTTGGCCTAGAGCTTTGAAATTTTGTGTATAGAATCATCTCAAGGCCCTCTACCAAAAATACTTCAAATTATTGTGATAAAAGGAAAATTGACCCTACGTTGTGGGTATCGAATTTCATATAGTGACAAAGAAGGAAATCTTGTACAATCTTCTTCTCCTAAACCGTTTGGCCTAGAGCTTTGAAATTTTGTGTATAGAATCATCTCAAGGCCCTCTACCAAAAATACTTCAAATTATTGTGATACAAGGAAAATTGACCCTATGTTGTGGGTATCGAATTTCATATAAAGACAAAGAAGGAAATCATGTACAATCTTTTTCTCCTAAACTGTTTGGTGTATAAGGCTTTTGAAATTTTGTATGTAGAATTGTCTCATAATGATACAATCTTCTCCAATTCTGTTTATCAGAGATCCTTAAGGTAAATTTTGTACTTCCCATGGTAGTATAACTCTCTAATACCAGCATTGTTTAAATTGTTTCCTTTATTGAACGTTGTTCAGAAGTTGTGTATGTGATATGAGACAAAATTATCATCTTGATGATCTCTAAGGTGAGCGATATAGGGCCATCTTGGCCCTATATTGTTTGAGACTGAGATTGTAAGCAAAGTGTTCCAAATGCTCCATTCTATATACAAATGATGTCATCTTGACGTCAATTGTACAAAGTATGTAGCATTCTGGAAAATGCGGTTTATAATTTATGGAGCATTCCGAATGCTTCATACTTTATACAAATGATGTCATCTTGACGTCAATTGTACAAAGTATGGACCATTCGGAAAACGACCATTTATTAATTACGGAGCATTCGGAACAATTCGGATAATTATCTCTTATATTGTTTCTACAGAATTGACCAAGGGGTTTTGCAAGATGTATTATATTATAGAGGTCCTTTAAAGAAATCTCAAAAATCTTGCTCTAAAGAATGCACCTCTGGTCTATATCTCATAGGCCTAGGAAGAGGGGGCCTGCCCCCCCCATAATTCAGAAAAGGGGCCTGCCCCCCTATGGCCCCCCATAATACACCCATATTTCCATTTACTTTAACATTTTCCACCCCCACCCCCAATATTATAAACCTTCCTACGCCACTGTATCTAAGGCACTATTGTACAGATACAGCATTGGTACTTCACAAATGGATCCTTCCTGGGGGACCTTTCATTTGGGACCATGACCTTTGACCAAATGACCTTGGAGTTTGACCTGGCCTATATCTCATAGGCCTACACTATTATTGATAGAGCCTTGATATTTCACACATGGATACAGGTCTCCAGCCAAGACCAAGTTAGGCATTATTGATCTAGATCTATCTGATTTCGATAGATTCTATTGATAGACTAAACATTTAGAATTCATTAGATCAATAATTCTAGACAAGGTTTGGCGGTCGATTTCTTTTTTAATAGATCTTATCTAGATCTACTTCTTTTTATTAGGCTGCAGTGGCGGATCCATAGAGGGTTCGACGTTCGTTTGGTTCAAATGAACCCCTGTCTAGGACCTGATTATTTCATAGTCATATAATTATTCTGTCAAAATGGATTAATAGACCTAGGCCTAGATTCTAGATCTACTTGAAAACGAAACCCCTCCCTATTTGTAGCCTATCTATGTTCGACCCCCCCCCCCCCCCCCCCCCCCCCCTTCAGAAAAATCCTGAAAGCGCCACAGGACTGAGTTTTAACTTTTTGTTTGCAAATTATTCCTATTAGAACTCGTTTCGACGAAGATAAAGTCAAATCAAATCAATCAAATTATTTTTGAGTTGTATTTGAACTAGGTAAATAGCGAAGGAAAATCTCGAGATTGATCGCGCAACTTCGGAATTCCAAATTGGACAGCGATCAATTTAGAGATTGATCGTATTCCAAAACGGCTCGCAACAATGGCAAACTTATTATCAAACGCATTCAGAAGCGTTAGATTGAAAGGTTTGGACATTTATAGGACTTTTGGATTATTTATGCTTCACGCTATAGTTTTGTATGTGTCTAATTGTAACAATTATCAAGTTAAACCCAATTGACATTGGTGTCTTCAGTGGTGTAGTAGTCGGATGGAGTAAAAGTAGGGTGGTCACACTTTTTTCTAAAAGTATTCCAGTCCCTACAAAATATTTACCAACTTACAGAGAATATTGAGAGAAACATAAAACTGGTTGAATTGTCAAAATCGGACATTGCGTTATGGAATAATGCTTATTCAGATTTTTACAAAGGGGAGATTATTCTGCCGAATTACGTTATTGTTTATTTTTCAAAGAACTTCAACAAATTATATATCATTTTCAAGGTCTGAATGAGAGGAACTCAAAACTGCTTACGTTTTTAAAATCGGACATTTAATAAAATAGTTACACCCCTTTGAAGTTTTACAAAGGATGAAATTATTCTATCAAACATTCTAGTTCTTCAATTTCTACCCAACAACAGTTATATAAATATTTGTTACATTATTTCAACCCTTCCTCGAACAAGACATGATTTTCACGATCATATATGAACAGGTTTTGGAACACATAGAGACAAAAGAAGAACATGCCGATAACCAACATTTTCTCCCTTTGTGTAAATATTTTCTGCACTTCGTTGTTCCGTGTCATTGCTTCCGATAAAAACAATATTTTACGACATAGCAAATAGGAATTCAAAACAAAAAGAAATGATTCAAACTTTCAAGTGATCGATTATTAACATTATATCTCTGGTTCGTGAAGAAATAGGCTTTCAAAACATTGACCCAAAAGAGCACCATACATTTGAACATGTCCATTTTACAACCTTTAAATTCAATCTATTTTTTGGCTGCCTCACCCTTGTCCGAACAAGACCTGGTTAGACCTTGTTTTGACGTCCTGAACGGATTTTATTGAAGGTGAAAAGATTGAGGCGAAAGAATCTTATTTTCTTTTACACCCATTTTGTCGCCTGCCACAGTTTCGAGTTGGATGACCATAAAGTTTTACTGTTTGGGAAAGGGTTAAATGGATGTTTAGGAAGCCCATGAGAAACGCCGATTTTGTAAATCCCTTTGGACTGAGCACTAAGTGCTCAAGATGAGCTATTGTGGTCACTCACCGTCCGTCCGTCCGTCTGTTCGCCCATAATTCCTTGAAACACCTCCTACTCCTTAACCAATGGGTCGATTTTGACAAAACTTTACAGGAATCTTCCTTGGATGACCATATTCAAAGAATGTTCGTGATTTTTTGATTCGTCAAAAAATATGGGCGTGGCAGGGCAAGGCTTATCGAACTTTGAGAAATCATGATTTCATTCTTAACAAATCAACCATTCGGCCAATTTCAACCAAACTTTGCAAGAATATTCTTTGAGTCACTGTCGTCAACATTTATGAATAAATTTAGGATGAATGGAGTTTAGACAGAAATTATCGATCAATCACGGGGAATTGAAAAGCACTTCCCATTGTTAAAGCCTTTGCGCTTGAATGCGCTAAGCTAAAAGCACAAGATGTTTTATTATTTGAATAGATAGGATGTTGAAGAACATATATAGGCTTTTCTAGGCTTTTCTGCCGCCTAGCTCTTGCCATTTGAAGCCGAGTAAAATGACCTATTTTGAATACCTATTCATCGACTCATAATTCATCGGTTCATCGTATCAACATACACGGATGAATAGATCTATTTTCCCTCTTTAATTTGATATAAGATTTATAAAAATCCGTTAAGAAATGGCAGTGCCAAAGCAATTTTATCACACATACCCACGCGTCCTTCTAATGTAACAACCGAGTTCAAACAAAGAAACGCAGAGTTGACCCACTTTTTCAAATAGAGATTTAACACGAAAAGAACGTGTATAAGGTAAAAGTATTTTATCATAATAAAATAGAACTATTTAGCTTTAAGTTTTTACACACTTTTTGGCAATTTAATGTGTTATTTAGTCTGAAAATGCCGTTTGTAAATTACTCGTTTTTACATAGAATCAGATAGAGGCAGTATTTTTAACACGAGACTGTGACCACACTAGTAAAAGTCGGATTATCTGCGATATCGTAACCACAAAAAGTCATAAACATTACAATGGAGTAGCGATATCAAAGGAAAATTAATTTTGTACAATCAATCAGACTATCTGGTTTGGTTGCTATCTGTGAGGTCTACGAAGACTTTTACTGTTTATTTCATCGAAATTAATTGAGAAATAAGGAAGTTATTGAAGTTTGAAGTTTGCTGCTTACCTCCCCTATTCTGTCACTTGATTTCATGTTTCAAGTTTATGCGCACAAATGCGCTAATAGATACTCAAATGCGCTCATATCCACACTAAAGCAGGCTATTGGAACTCTTAATTCCACTTGTCAAAACAGGATAGAAGTTAAAAATGATAGGTAGATTCAACATTTTGTCATGAAAGTGAACAAGGGTGGTTGTCTCCCCTGATTCCATCCTTTGATATTGCTAAATGGAGAATCTGTCAAAAAGTATCGTCCGCTATCTTCGTCATGATCCAGGGGCTCCTCTTGATCACAACGCCTTTGTTCCAGTCGACCTTATACTTAGTCTATTCCACATACACCTGCAAGATTTGTACACAGCAGTCAACCAGCCATCAGACAAACAACGCCTGTATTTCTCCAACTGCGGCCAGTATATTCGGGCAGGAGCCGGTCACTCCATACCAATTCATCTGGAGTGCATTGGTATCCAGATTGACGATCCATCCACCGTCTGCTGCCACGGCACGTCACTCACAGCGTACATTCAGATCAAAGAAGAAGGCCTGAAGACCATGGGGCGAAGCTACATCCACTTCCCTACACCAAAACAGCGAATCAGACGAGGGTCCAGAGTTATCATCACCCTGAACGTGCAGAGGTATCTGCGTGATGGAATGAAGCTCTTCTGTCTGGCAGACGGGAACATCGCTGCAGAAGGAAACACAGGGATAATATACTGAACAAAAGTGAAAACGCTACACTGCAAGATTTCTTATTTCTGGAAAAGTATCGAACTAATAGCATGAAATATATTTTGATGTTATTTCCCAGACTTTCAGCAATCGTTTTGTCGAAATTTCATTGCCTTGTCTCCTTTAATGTCGGAGTTACAGCCCTTAATGCGTTTAGAGCTAATTTCATGGAATATCGCATATGCGCATGCGCAGAAAACGCTTTATAATTCTTTCGGAAAGGGTCATATCTGGGTTGCCGAAAAAACACTTGAAATCTCACTTATCTGTTGTAGCAAGCTCTAAAATCAAGGTCTAATTTGTCAATTTTGCGAATTACCTCCCTTTGGCATGAACAAATAGGGAATTTAAAATGTTTGGTATTCACAATTTTTTCACGGTTTTCGATTAGTTTTTTTTGCAACATCATGCAGTCCTTACAGGGGATTTTTGAACCCTTTCTTCAACTAGGATTGTTCCCAGATGTCCATGCAATTGACCCGGTCGGCACAATTCTTTCAGCCAATCAAAAACGTCGTCAGCGGACCTGCACTCATTCGGTGGAGGTGAAAGCTTCGGTCTTTTTCGTTGAAGCATAACCAACTTTCAGCATTAATATCTCGACGACTACGCCTGATTATTAAAAATGCGTTGGTAGTTAGAAAGTTTAAATCACATTCTTTAAAGAAAGAGTTTTGTTTATGAATTTTAACGATGGATTTTTGAAATAATCTGCCTCAAAGTTGGTATCCCGTAACGATAAAGACCGAGGTTGTACCCTTGATGAAAAAATGAAAGTGAGGCTATGACGTCATCCCGACTGATTCTATAGTGATTTCAATTTCCTATGGAGATTACATAGTAAAACTTTCAAGCTTTGGAACATAATGAAAAAATCTGCTTTTCAAACATTATTTTCTAAGCTCTGAAACAATGCTGTGCAAGCTTCTTTACATTTTCTGACTTGTTACTTGTCAGACTACCATTCAGTATAGTTCAGCATGGTTTGCATTCTTCTGCTTTGCTTTCTGAAGGTTTAAATTGTGTAAAATTTCCGTTCAAATTGTACACCTGAAAAACGGACCCCTGTCACATTAAAATGATCCGTTTTTCATCAACGTAATGAAGATCCACTAAACGTTTAATGCTTGGCATAACCAAGTTAATGAACAATGCGAAACACTTTCATTTGATTTTTTTACTTGTTGTATTAGAAGAAATATGGCAAGCAAAGTAGGTGTAGCGTTTTCACTTTTGTTCAGTATATTATTAAGCCCTGTTTCTTCAAATGCGTTACCATCAAAAACAGCCCTTTTTAGAGCTTTGTTTCAATAGCCCTTTTTAGGGCTTTTTTTTCAAACGGCCCTTATAAGGGCCACAACTTTCAATGAAAGTGTTCCTTATTCGAAATATTGTCAATCAATCAATCAATATTTTGATCATTCAATCAAGCAATGTTATGATCAATCAATCAATCAATATTTTGATCATTCAATCAATCAATGTTATGATCAATCGATCAATCAATATTTTGATAAATCAATAATTGTTTTGAACGTTTGTTCAGGCAGCAGCCGTTTGAATCCATTTTGGAAAATTTCGAATTGTACAGGTCATCCAGTTTATTACGCCTTCTAGTCTATTTGTATGACACATATAATTACCTCCCTCTCCCCCACATGGCTTTCCGTTGTATTCATCTGAAATCTGAAAATAAACAAAAGAAAACATTATAAAGTACAAATCCAATGGTCATATTTATCTTGTGTAATAAGATAATAACATATAATTCCATTATATACATGAAATTCTACTTTTTGGTCTGTGTGGCGAAGGTAGAAGTGATGTGGCGTTATCGGCGCTCAACTCCAAAATTTACCATAATATCTAAAACCAAATACAAATAAACTTAAAATGTCAAATACTATTCGATATTTGACATTTTAAGCCTTAAAATTTCCAAAAATAAACTTCCATACCATATAATTCTATATGGCGTCTATATTTTCATATGGTCCCATATGGCGAATTTTCCCATGTAGCGTATTTTAGTATGACCCAACTTGAAGATGGGTATTTGTTTGTGGCTACGAGTCCACCCTCTAAGTCCCTCTTACTTCTTTAGAGCAAGACAAAACGTCGAAAACACAGTTTCTTACATGAATTTTTAGCTCGACTTTTCGAAGAAAATGACAGCTTATACTGTCACCCGGGCGTTGGCGTTGGCGTTGCAACAAAGGTTAAAGATTTTTCAAACATCAATAACTTCCATACTATCAAAGGGATTCAACCCAAACTTGGAATACTTATTCACCATCACACCCTCTACCTTACTATCAGGGCCCATGACCCTGGGACCACTCCATTTGGAGTTATGCCCCCTTTATACTAAGCAACTTAGAAAGTCGAGCGCGCTGTCTTTGGACAGCTCTTGTTGAATATAAGCATATTGTGGTGTCCATAGTCAAGGGGTAGAGCGTCGGCCTTTTGACTAAGAGGTTTATAAATCGTAAAACCACGCCTAGCAAAACAAACTGTACATAAGTTAAGTTGACTGTTACTAAAGAAGTTACTTAAGAAGATATTTACAAGGCCATTAACAAAATCTATGGTCTTGTTGTTCCTACAAGACAAAGTTAATACGAAGAAAAGAAAGGAAGAAAGAAGGTTCCGAGTTCGATCCCCGGTAGCGGGGTTGTTCAAGGCTTCTCATTTGCCCATACATACGGCATGAGTACTGGTGGATTTCCAGGAAGCTCAATCGAGAGGGATCAAAATTAGTTGAAGAAACTTGCTTCCCAATCAATGTAAAATAAATGTGTTCAAAGGAACGTCTAAAGAATATCTAATCAAAAGTAAATCCTATAAAAACATGTCACAAATTCGGGTAGAAAGTATCAATAAGAATTGTTTCTAATTTTTTCTTCCAACAGAAAATTCATGTCTCAGCAGGGTTCAACACTAAGGCACGTCTGACAGACATTCACTGCCTGTTGCTTGGTCCGGGTTAGCAAGAGCTGCATGAAACCATCCCGACTGGTCATGCTAACTTCAAATCGTAAATTCATTTTCCCTGTAATTAAAACGGAGGATACACGTAGGCTACTCGTCTGTTTTGTACAAAATTCACACTCGCTAGTAACATTCATTTCTCAAAGTGCGTTTGAATTGAGTTTCAGGGTTCCCAAAAAACCCCAAATGGGGGTTTTGCACCCCCAAAATTGAATCTTGCACCCCCAATTTTTGCCGGCAGCCTTCTATGTCTCATATAGAGGGGGTGCAAGTATGTCTTAAAAAGACTGTTTTCACCCCCAGATTTAAAAGTCAGTGGGAACCCTGAGTTTATTATGTCCAAAAATCCCAAAAGTGAAACAGTAAACTGCGTTACTCATATGCGATGATTTCAGCGAGATCAAAGGAAACGCCGCAATCATTTGATGACATAGTCATTCCAGTCTCAATATAATCACGTGATTTTTTCCCAATCCAAATAAGGTTTCGTTTTACTATGATTTGTTTATAAAAATTAGCAAGCATGGGAAAAGGGGATGAAGCAATGAAAAACAAAGGGCTATCTACCAAGTAAATACACTGACGTAAGATGGTTTTAACACAGATGCATCGTCTCTTTCTGTCAGGCCGCCTCCCGATTGTGAACTCAAAGGAATTCGGTCACAGTGTTTGTATGGCCAAGTGCAAATAAGCATTCAAAATTTATGTTCCAGCAAACAGAAAATTATTTTGAAAACATGTGTACAAGTATCATCAAAATAGGTTACTTTTCTGAAATAAGGATGCATTTCTTAATTTTGCTGAAAATTTCAGACAAATCGGTCAAGTCGTTCAAAAGATATAAAAGATTGAATATCGCAAAAAGGCCGAAAAAACAGCTTTTTTGTGTGACATTGATCAAAAATGCATTTTTGTTTTTTAAATATGTTTTTCATTAAAGGATAACTAGGATGTTGGTCTTTAAATTTCTCATCTAGAGCCAGTTTCTGAAGAGAAAACAAACACAATTTGTCAAAGATTAAGAAATTCTTTGTTTTTGCGAAATTTTTAAAAAATGCCAAAAATGGGCCAAAAATCCAAAATCTGGGTATTTCACTGTGGGTGGATGCCACAACCACAAAGAAAGTGGTTCATGAGATATTATAACACACATGTATGGTGGAAAGGATGTACTTTCTGATTTACATCACTTTTTTCTTTTTGATTTCATGTCAAAATTTTGATAGTCTTTTTCTTTTAACAAAATTTTGTCCCAACAGTAACAGTTGCCACCCTGCCTTTGTTTTTTAATAGCTATTATCATTATACAGATAATTTCTGGCCTCATTTACAACCCCAGGTTTTCCCAAATGGTTGTCAAACACTTTCCATTTTAATACTTTGTTGTATCTACATATTTACAGCAAGCACATCAAAGAGAAACAATGTCCCAACAGTAACGGAAAATGTCCCAACAGTAACGGTTACCTTCCTGATAAGCTGCTCTTGTCTAATAGAGTATATAAGATGTTTATTAGCTGTCCTGTGAAACTTCAAGACATCCATGTTAAGTTGATACTAGCTTTACAAGTTAAATATCAAATGAGCCAAACGTTTCAGGGGTTCAAAGTCAGGCCTTAATAGAATGGCTTCTGAAAGTCTTTTGTCCAAACTATAAATTGATTTTTTTAAATGACAGTATGCATTAAACTTATTAGATTTAATCAGTAAGACTCTGAGAACAAAAAACAAGTGACTAAGAATGACTGCATAAACCTTACTGTAATAAATGCATGCCTAAATTGATTAAATGGCTGCCGTTACTGTTGGGACAGATTTCTAGACAATTTAATTCAAGGAGCTACTCGGTGAAAAAATGGTATCATTAACTTTCAAGAGGACTTGGCAAGCCAAGAAACCTTTCTCAAGCTACAAAGTGCATTCAAAGACTCAAATTGTATGAACATTACTGAAAAAATTAAACACTGATATAACCCTATTAGACCTACAGAATGCTGGATGGCAAGCAAATCTACAATTTATGATGCACATGTATTCTTGATCTCATTAACAATATATATCTCATATACATGTAGCAATTGATATAATCTAAATTTGATAGATAAGATAGGAACTTCTTCCACTTTTTATTGTGTAGACCTCAACTAAATGTAGATTTGCCCAAGTCAAAAGTGATACTTTTTATTAAGTTATTTAACCACTGAAACTTTGTATCTTTGGAAACCAAACATAGCATTTAAAAAGGGGTTGAAATAAAATGCCATGCATGTATCCTAAGCAGGTGTGATCCTAAGAAAGAATACAATATACTTGTACATGTTTGAAGGTGAGTTATAAAGCTTATACGATCATATATTATAATTTGATATACATATAAGATACAAAATATCCATTATATAGACAAAAATTAGTTTGCACATTTATTTTAAATTTTACTCTCTGGAGTTGTCAAAAATGGCAAAAAGTCATGAGATAATCATTTAAACAATTTTGTTTTACCTTAATATACATTCTGATTCACTTAGCCACTAATGACTATATAATAATACATAATACACAATTTATCAGCCCTGCAAGAGTTTAATCAGATACTGTCTTACAGAATATACAGATAATACACCAAGAACAAAAAAAATCATAGGTGAAGTTTAATTTGAACTAATGTATATGCATATATTTATTCATTCATAAGTTGGTATAATCAATCAATTTACGTGTAGTGGTTTGTTTTAACATTTTCAGTTTGATTTTACTTTACAAGTATATACTGAAATGCTGCAGTAACTTTCAAGTCATGAATAATTGGTTAACCAGTGCAGTCCGTTATTTTCTTGTCATTGTGAGAACAAATGTTGTCTGGCATTAGCAGATCTGTTAGAATGAATAGCACAATTTAATAAATAGTATACGATGATTTTGACCTCTCCTATTGAAAACAGGGTTAATGCAGTGAATTGGAAGATGTATTTAGTTATCACCATTGATTTATATTTGGCTGGGAGAAAACCGTTACTGTTGGGACATACTTTAGCTTGAAGTTAAACTGTGGAAAATTGCCTGGAATCCAGTATATTTTCTTTAAATGAAACTATGCCCTTCTTTACCTGTTTCAATGTGTTTCTTAATACAATTAACCATTTTTAAGGTAGCTACACCATCAGAGAGTTGACTATTTGGCTTTGAGCACTCACATGATGATGAAATACATGTAAACCAGAATTTTTTATCTTCCTGTGAAATCAATGCTAGTTATCCTATCTAAACACCAAGATGATGAATCCCATTGATTAGTAGCCTTTTAAAAATGTTATAAGGCTCTAAATACATGGAAGCTAATGGTGTCCCAACAGTAACGGCAACTCCGTTCATTTTTAAATTGCATATTACAATGTAACAACATGAAATATTGAAGTAATTCTTGTTTTTTATTATTGAGTTATGATGTCTTTTTATTTTGAAATTGTTTTATTTGACATATTATGCTTTATCTTCACTGAATAAAAATAAATACAGGTATGTTTTCACAACTCATTACTTTTCAAAGCATTTATTTTAATATTTTTCTCAAAAAATCAAATGAAATGGACAAAAAATGGGTAAAAAGTTTGTATATGGCATAGGCTTACTATGAAACAAAATATATTTGACAGTCCTCTGAGAAAAAGTACTTTTTTGTTCCTTAAAAAACAATAAAAAAGGAAAAATATGCCCCAAATATTATAAATAAAGCCCAAATAATTTTTATGCCCCCTTTCGAAGAAAATGGGGGTATATTGTTTTGCAAGTGTCGGTCGGTCTGTCGGTTGGTCGGTCCGTATGTCGGTCGGTCTGTCCGTAGACCAAACCTTGTCCGGAGCATAACTCAAAAAGTATTAAAGGTAGAATCATGAAACTTCATAGGTGGATAGATCTCATTATGGAGAGGTGCAGTGCACAAGAACCGTAACTCTGCCGATCAAATTTTTTGAGTTATTGCCCTTTGTTGATTTTATAACTTGATTCTTGTCCGGAGCATAACTCAAAAAGTATGTAAGGTACAATCATGAAACTTTACAGGTGAACAGATCTCATTATGGAGAGGTGCAGTGCACAAGAACCGTAACTCTGCTGATCAAATTTTTTGAGTTATTGCCCTTTGTTGATTTCCAAACTTGATTTTTGTCCGGAGCAAAACTCAAAAACTATGTTAGGTAGAATCATGAAACTTTACAGGTGAACAGATCTCATTATGGAGAGGTGCAGTGCACAAGAACCGTAACTCTGCCGATCAAATTTTTTGAGTTATTGCCCTTTGTTGATTTTCAAACTTGATTATTGTCCGGAGCATAACTCAAAAAGTATGTAAGGCAGAATCATGAAACTTAATAGGTAGATAGATCTCATTATGGAGAGGTGCAGTGCACAAGAACCGTAACTCTGCTGATCAAATTTTCTGAGTTATTGCCCTTTGTTGAGTTTATAACTTCATTCTTGTCCAGAGCACAACTCAAAAAATATGTAAGGTAGAATCATGAAACTTTACTGGTGAATAGATTTTATTATGGAGAGGTGCAGTGTACAAGAACCGTAACTCTGCCAATCAAATTCTTGGAGTTATTGCCCTTTGTTGATTTTTACACTTAATTCTTAACCTTGCCTATATCTCATGTCCTTTTACACATACAGCCTTGATATCTCACACATAGATACCTCCTATCAACATCGTTCAGATTTAACCATGACCTTGGACCTTGTGACCTTGACCTTGGAGTTTAACCAATTTTGAAAAAATTAAACCCGGCAAATATCTCATGACCTTTTACAAATACAGCCTTGATACTTCACACATGGACACATCTTACCAAGACCTTTCATAATTGACCATGACCTTGGACTCTGTGACTTTGACCTGGGAGTTTGACCTACTTTTGAAAAACTTTAACCTGACCGATATATCATGTCCTTTTACACATACAGCCTTGATATTTGACACATGGAAACCTCCGACCAAGACCTATCACATACGACTATGACCTTGGACCATGTGGCCTTGACCTTGGAGTTTGACCTACTTTTAAATAAATTAAACTGGGCCTATATCTTATGTGCTATTACACATACAGCCTTGGTATTTCACACATGGACACATCTTACCAAGACCTTTCACATTTGACCATGACCTTGGACCCTGTGACCTTGACCTTGGACTTTGACCTACTTTAAGAAAACTTTAATCTAGCCGATATATCATGTCCTTTTACACATACAGCCTTGGTATTTCACACATGGACACCTACGACCAAGACCTTTCACATTTGACCATGACCTTGGACCTTGTGACCTTGACCTTGGTGTTTAACCTACTTTAATAATACATTAATCTGGCCTATATTTCATGTCATTTTACATTTACAGCCTTGATATTTCACACATTGTCACTTCCAACCAAGATATTCCACTTTTGACCATGACCTTGGACCTTGACCTTGGAGTTTGACCTACTTTAAAAAAAACTTAAACTAGGCCTATATCTCATGTCCTGTTACCTATACAGTCTCAATATTTTACACATGGACACCCCCTACCAAGACCTTTCTCATTTGACCATGACCTTGGCCTGTATGTCATTGACCTTTGATTTTTACATACTTTTAGAAATCTTTAACATAGCCTTTAGATATGTCCTATTACACCTACAGCCTTGATATTTCACACATAGACACCTCCTACCAAGACCCTTCACATTTGACCATGACTTTGAATATTGCAACCTTGACCTTGGAGTTTGACCTACTTTTAAAAAGACTGAAACCAGGCATATATATCATGTCCTTTTATACCTACAGCCTTGATATTTCACACATGGACACCTCCAACCAAGACCTTTCACATTTGACCATGACCTTGACATTTGGCCTACTTGTAAAACTTTAACCTGGCCTATGTTTCATTTTACTTTTAAATATACAGCTTTGATATTTCACACATAGACACCTCCTACCAAGACCTTTCATATGTGACCATGACCTTGGACCTTGTTAACTTGACCTTGGACTTTGACCTACATCAAATGTAGGCCCTTGAGGGGGCATATATGTTTTACAAACATCTCTTGTTACATCTGACTTAATTTCCTCGAAAACATAACTTTTTTGCAAAGTTGAACATATATGCTACCATAAAAAACAACTGAAACATACAAAAACAAAAGTTCATTTTTTGACATTTTGTCACACCTTATTTGCACTTGGCCGTATAATTAAACATATTACTGGACCTTTTAGACGTAGCTAATGACGGATATTCTATCTTTCATATTAAACAATAAGTAAGCATTGACAGTCATGTTAATCGGCAATTGATTTACGGTTAAAAAATGGAGTCAAGTCTTTGAGCCACATTCGATTTTTGAGCCACTATGGCTCGTGATTTGGCCATCGCCAGGGCGAGCCCTGTGACTGTCAATCATTTCTACTGAAGAAACAAAATAAGAAAGCTTTTTTGTATGCATTTTGATATTTACAGAAACTACCGTAGATTCGGAGAAAACCTGATATTTTGAGATCGTACCTCAATATGTATCATCGGCGAAGAATGTCGGAATATACCGATAAACCCATAAAACCATGCACCACTGAAATTATGACCATAACGTTATGAACGTTTACATTGACAACTTAAATGAGAAAATATCACTTCAAATTTGGATTCACTTCAAAGTCTGGAAAATATGATGAAAAGGGTGACCAAAAAGATAAACAAAGGGGAGGAGGGCCAAAACAAAGGAGAAATGTGAAAAAGAGATACGAAAATGCCGGTTTCTCCAGAAATAGAAACTTGGTCAGGGCTAGTGCACATCTAGTCTGGGCTAGTAGCATCTGGCAGCAGCAAACCCGACGGTCTTGTAGCCAAAAAAGTTAATGTTTAACCCTGCTCAGTAGAATAAAATGGGTGGGTACTCCACTTTAAAATTAAATTGAACTTTATTTGAAAGTGATTTCATCACAAAACTAAGCTGGATTGACAGAAAAATGGTTAACCTGTTGTTAGGTAACATTCTTACTACATTCCATTACTTTAATCTAAAGTTTGACTATGCAAAACTTGCTGGAATGAATCATTCCAGCACCTGCTCCATTGCAACGAATAGGAAGGAATTGTAACCAAAAACCAGAACAAAATTCTTAAAGGTTTTGGTTACATTATTGCAACTAAAATCAGATGGGTATTAGATTTAACCTTTGCATCAAAATGATTTCACATTGATTATAATATAGTCAATTGCGGAAACCTCATGGTACTTTAAGGGGGAATGCTCCAGTTTTTCGGAACACTCGGTCATTACTGTAGTAAATTAAATGTTTCGTACCAATATGTTTCGCTACCATATTTTCAATAATATAACACATCATTACAATTTACCATTTTCGACGATAAAAGTGTATTTACTATGCGAAACAGATTTCCTCAAGATGGAAATCGATTGTTTAGAGCAAAACAGTCGTAAGTGTGTATGCAGTTACCACTGTTTTGCATCATTTTATTGATGTGTAGCTGATAAAAATTGCTGTAATTCACTAATAAGTGTGCTGACCTATACATTTTCTTTTTGAATTATTACCAGGACATGTTGCTTAATACAATTAGGGAGTTTTATCGAATTCGTATATGTAGAACTTGAAATATTTCCAAAAATATGCAAATTTTGACATAAAACACTTCAGCTTCGTTGATCTAACCGAACACGTGAGCATGCTGTTTTATACATTTACGCGTTTATAATAGCACATATTTTGGGTTTTCTGTTCTAATTAAATGTAAGACGTTACTTTAAATCCGTTTTTGGGACTAAACGATGATAATACAGCATTTTATTAGCATTTTAGTGACCTTGGACAGGTGCAAGAAATTGTGCATTTTTTCGCTGTAGGGGTATGTGGTACGAATGCCTATAAAATTCAAACAAGATCGCTGACCCTCCATTTTTATGCTCCCCGAAGGGAGAGCATATAGTCGCCGCTTTGTCTGTCCGTCCTGTCCGTCCGTCATTCCGTCCGTCCGTCCGTCCGAAGCGATTTCTCCATAACCCATGGGCCAAATCAAATCAAACTTACCATGTGAACTTCCTATAACATAATGTCGATGTACTTTTCCCGGTTTTTGGATTTGAGGCCTCGTCATGGGAAAAGGGGACTTAAGGTCAAATACAGTTTTTCTCTAATAACTCCTAGTCTAATGGTCAGAATTTGATGAAATTTCATATTTGAGTAGCAAATCAGATGCCCTTGACAGTAAACTATTCAAAATTTGCGTATAAAAAATATGTCATGGAAAAAGGGGGCTTAACATTTGTTAGCTTTATATTAGCTCTGCATGGCATATATTTATTGTGACAATGCCTTGTTCGGGGAGCATTGTCCGTCTCTGACGGCTCTTGTTATTTTATTTTTCAATTGGTAATAACATGTAATTTCAACAAACAAAATATAAACAAATTCTATTATTGGGAAAAAAATAAGGAAACTGGAGCATTCCCCCTTAAACCTCGCGGTAATCACAAAATTTAGTGCTAGGCGAAACTTAGTTGCAATAATGTAACCAAAACCTTTTTGAATTTTGATCTGGGTTTCACCAACCAATACCCATCATCAAGTTTGTGGCTACGATATCGCAGCTTAGGCGAAAGTTGGCAAGCAATGAGAATTCTCTTCGCAAGCGTTGATGAACTAGATCTCCATCTTTACAGCTGACACCAACTTGATAAAATTACTGAAATATTTAGTAAAACGCATTTTCTTTCCTGATACAAAGAAAACTGGCATCTTCCGAAATTTGTGAATGACCTAAGATGAAATGGCCTGTTAAATTATGCCCATAACATACTTTTGTTCCTGAATTTTGTGGCTGCGGCCTTAGCACAGTTGGTAGCGCATCTGCCTCTCATGATACGAGAGGTCCCGGGTTCGATACATGGCCGCGGCAAATACCCTTTCTGACAAAATTGTCACCCACCAATGGGTTTGAAATCGTTAACCTAAGTGGGCGAGCGGTTGGAGGCTCGGTAAGGGTGTTGTGGTAGTACTGGTTTGAGAAACAACAGGAATCCTTGGTTAGGTGCTCCAGCCGCCGCGATATGACCCTGACTGTTGAAAATGGCGTAAAAGTTTAAAACCCCAATAAACTCAATACCTGAATTTTGTAAATAATGTCTGCATTTTGGCATTTTTGTGCCTCTGTCAAATCTTTATTTCAAAATGGCAGATGACGCGTTTCTGATGATGTCACAGCTCTTCCAAATAAGGGAGTGAATTAAGGAGGTTCTTACAGAAGTTCTGAATGACTGTTTATGGAAGACCAGAGTTACTGTTTATAGAAGACCAGAGTTAATAATAGATCTCAAAACCGACTTTTATATTTCTTATCCTTTATATATCATTTATTTATGAAACATGTAAACAGTTACTTTCTTAAAACAGAGCACATTAACTCTTCATTCTATTACGATAAAATGATACTCTGTTCCCACGGGATAATTCACGTCTTATCTGGGGGACTTGCAGGATTTCGGTATCCAATCGTTGGATGTGAAAAGCACAACATTTGAAAAATCTGATACAAATTTTCATTGGCTGACGCTTCTAACTACTGGCTTCAGCCAAAAAAGAAGCGACGTAATGTATTCGTAATCATACAAGATAAAACTGAATGATTTTGATTCGATAATTAAAATATTACCGGATGTAGCCAAAAATAGAAGCAACGTAATGTACACATAATGATCATTCAAGATAAATCTGAATGATTTTGATTCGATAATTCAAATGATGTGCTATAATTAGATTATGACGACCAAATAGACTGTTGATGTATCAAAAATGGCAGAGGTCATATTTGATAGTTTAATCAATAGACCTCAGCTTTGGAGAGTAGTGAACAGTATGTCTATTTTGATTTTAACCCTTTCTCAAACGACAAAATTTTAGGGTGATCCTCTTCAAATATTGCCTTAAATGACAAAACGGATGTTCTTAAAGATAGGATTTGTGTAAAATATGGAACAGAAAATATTGAGACAAAAGGAGAAACTGCTGGTTATCAGCAGTTTCTTCTTTTGTTTCAATGTTTTCCAAAGCCTTCTCTATTAAGGACGTCAAAACCAGGTCTTGTTTTGGAAAGGGTTAAATCAGTAATAGGCCCCAGAACTTAGTCTTTTTTCATATTGTAATGTGGTGTGATCCTGGAACACAGATGTAGCAGATGTTTTGGATAATTGCTGGAACACAAATAACATTTTAAACCTTTGTCTTTTGCACTTTCGTTTGATATCGGAATAAAGTTAGAATGAATTCTATTCTACCGGTAATCTATTTCTGACAAAAATAGCCTTGCTGATATTCTTTGGAACACATTGCAGGGCCTTAACTGAATACTGCGAGGTTTCCAAAATACACATTTTTAGTAACAAGGTCAACATGCCTTAACCCATTACCACACAGTGACTCCTTTTGACTCCTCATAAAATAATGGCTTTGGAAAACATCGTGGAAAATGACGAAATTGCTTGTGACAAGCAATTTCTTCATTTTCCACAATGTTTTCCAACCAAAAATCGAAATATTTTATAAATTTTCATCAACACTAAATTGTCGTCTGCAACAACTTTCGCATTGGACTACCCCAAAATTTTGCCGTGTGGTAATGGGTTAAGTCACATGGCACAGAAATCCATATCATGTGGTACACGAAAAAAAAATCTCTGTGTACATAAACTTCAAGAGATGTTGAACATCAAGAGATGTTGATGCAACCATAGAGTAATAGAAATATATTAAAAGTATGGAGTTGTTCTGGAAAAATTTCATTCTTAGATTTGAGTACCACAGAGTGCGAGACCAATCCTACATTCTATTTCTTGAGTTAAAATTTACCTTTATAACAATCTGCTTTAGTCTTCGGGCAATGTGATCTTGATACATCCTACTCCTTGAGAGTTTCTTCTTCGAAGAGTTAATACTACCAGGTTCACAGGCGGCAATCACGTGACTTTGTTATGATATATTTTCCTCACTTATGTAAACAAAAACACTCGGTAAGAACACATTTTCTCAAATTATAAATCAAATACTTAACTCTCTGAATTGAGACGTACCATTCGATGCGTCGTAATCTCCGATTTATTATGATACCAAGATCATCCCTGAAATCCATGTCAAAGCTGAGAACATTTGTGCAAAGTGCAAACATTTCTTAAGAAAATATATCACGGCATTTAAAGATATTTTGCACGAATGTTCTCAGCTTTGACAGGGATTTGAGGGAAGATCTTGGTACCAAAATAGACCAGAGAATATGATGTATCGAATGGCAAGTATCTCAATATTGTGTGTTAAGTATTTGATTTATAATTTGAGAAAATGTGTTCTTACCGAGTGTTTTTGTTTACATAAGTGAGGAAAATATATCATAACAAAGTCACGTGATTGCCACCTGTGAGGTTGCATGGACTGTATCAAGCCTTTATTATGCAGACACAAATTGGGGGAACAGGAAATGAAATTCATATGTATCTATAGGAAACTGGTATAATTTTGTGTGACCAAATGAGTCAATGAAGATTTTGTGTTTGAGTTTTTAAGTCAATTAATTATGATTATAGTGTTGTTGTTGTAGGTTTATTAGCTCTTTCCCAAACAAGACCTGGTTTTGACATTCCCGATAGAATAGCCTTTGGAAAATATTGAGGCAAAAGAAGAAAATGCTGATGATCAGCATTTTCTCCTTTTGCCTCATTGATTTCCTGTCCAAATTGTACGCGATTTCTGATTTAAATAAAAATCCATTACATTGCCTGCAGCTGCCTTCAAATTGGATGAACCACCTAGAATTTTGTTGTTGGGGAAAGGGTTAAAACAGGCCTTTGCTACTTCAATCAGCCAGTATTTTTATCTATATCTGTTGTACTTTCAGGGAGTCTCATCTCAGCAGTGCAGATAAGCACCAACAATGTGAACAACCTGATGTTAATGAGAGCCTCCTCATTCTTCAGCAAGTGTAAGTTGTATTGATCTAAATCAGACCTTAACCCTTTCCCAAAAGACAACATTTTTAGGGTGATCCACTTCAAAATTGCCACAAATGACAAAATGGAAGTTATTAAAGATAGAGTTTGTGTAAAAATATGGCATAGAAAATATTGAGACAAAAGGAGAAACTGCTGGTTATCAGCAGTTTCTTCTTTTGTTTCAATGTTTTCCCAAGCCTTCTCTATTAGGGACGTCAAAACCAGGTCTTGTTTGGGAAAGGGTTAAGATAAGAGGGGTAAAGACATTCTAAATTTGTTACTAGTAACTTCAAATCCAAGCCCTACAATGTGGGTACTCGTTTTAATAATTTTACCAAAAAGATTTCAATAAGTACCCACAACATAGGGTTTGACCGCTGATAAATGATACATGTATTGCATTTTGAAAAGCCATTACCCCCTCTTATCTGTTCCTCTGTTTTATAGATATGAGCCGGGATCTGTGTCCCATATAGCATTTGGGACAGCAAGGGCGGATCCAGGATTTTTTCCAGGGGGGTCCAAGCCCAAGATTTTTTTCCTTGGGGTGGGGGTGGGGTGTGTGTGGCTTAATTGTAATAAATATGTAACATTACACTAAATTTATATAGTCAAAATTCAATTTTCGGCCAATGCTATGCCCCCCATACCCCCCCCCTTTAGATCTGCCCATGGACAGCCATATTTCACAATTAGCCTGTGTCTAAGTGCAGTATCGCCGGTATCCATGCTACTGTCTTACAGTGGCTACAGCTCTCAAAGAAGCTATTGAAGACCGACATGGTCCCTGGTCAGAATGTGTGTATATGCAGGCTGATCTGGAACTATGTTGGGCTCAAAACCTTTAAAAGACCCTTTTCCAGATCCCGGCCTATATTATCTTTCTCCTTGCAAAGTGTACTCCTCCACCTCATCTGATGATCATTGTGACATCATCATCACATCCCTTTTTCAACAAAAACCTTGTAACTGCAGCTTGTTTTTAGCTGCAGTTACGAGGTTTTCGTTGAAAAGCAGCAATTAGTTGTTCTGTAGTCTCAAAGCTACAGATAAGAGAGACTGACTAAATTTTAACCCATTACCCCTTTCCCAAACAAGACCTGGTTTTGACGCCCCTGGAAGAAATTGTTTGGGAAAACATTGAGACAAAAGAAGAAACTGCTGATAACCAGCAGTTTCTCCTTTTGCCCCAATATTTTCTTAGCTATATTGTACGCAAATCCAACCTTGATCAGCTTTCATTTTGTCGTCTTCAGCAGCTTTTGAAATGAAGCACCCTCAAATTTTGCCGTTTGGGAAAGGGTTACCAGACACCAACATTTATGACTGTCCCACATTCACTGATGTTGCAGACACAATACCAAGTGAATAAAGTTTGAATATTTAGGTCTTTCTTGGTAGAAAACATTTTGGTAAATAAAGAAATTGCTTGTTACATGTATCAAGCAATTTCTTCATTTTCCACTATGATTTTCAATGTCTTTATTTTGTAGGATGTCAAAAAGTGTCAATGCATGGTAATGGTCATTTGCCATCTTCAATTAAATCCTATAATGTTCAACTTTTTTGTTCGTACTTATCAAAGTTTTTGGTACTAAAGACACCTAAAGACAATTCAAATGATTACCCCCAACCAGTGTTTGGGGAATTTTTATGCCCCCCGTAATGAATGATTGGGGGCATATTGTTTTACTCATGTCTGTCTGTCTATCTGAAAACTTAACTTTGGCCATTTCAGGGGCATTCATGTTTCACAAACATGTCATTTTGTGGCAAAAGAAGAAAATGATGATAATCAGCATTTTCTCCTTTTGCCTCAATATTTTCTGAGCTATATTGTACACAAACCCAGTCATAATCTACATCAATTTTGTCATCTGTGAAGACTTTTGAACTGGAGCAATTTTTGTTGTTTTGGTAAGGGTTAAATACAGTAATCAGTATTTTCTGTTTTGTAAATTACTTTTATTTTATTCACAATATATTTCAGCCACTGTTGATAATGTTTGGGACAGTATGACGTCAGTCAGTAATGTCGGCAAAAAGAGAGGGCGTGCTAGTCGTGGTCGACTCATGAGACGATTCAACATTTATAAAGGAAAACGGTTTATGCCAATGCAAGGTAGGCATGCATTGAATTCTTTACCAGCGTAATGTTTGACTTTCGGTTTCCTAAACAAAAGGGTTTTTGAAGTCTCTAGAAGGATCATTGTCACATCAAGCTCCATGCTGCTGTCTTACAGTTGTAACAGTTATTAAGGTAGAATACATGTAATGTCGCCATTTTGAGATTCATAAAACATCGGCTTTTTTCAAGCGTCGTCTTTACGTATCTGAATCTATTGGGGTGCTGTCATAAACATTCGGCGGTGGAGAGTTCCACGCCGAATGTTTTCGATTGCGCCTGAATGATTCCGACGTCGGGCGAATCTCATTAGGGGTAGACTACCTTAAAATAAGCTAACCAATCTTTAACAATATTTAACTGTGCACGTTCAGTAATTAAAAGTGAATGTGATCTATATCAGACTGTGCTTATCCCTTTTCCCAAACAAGACCAGGTTTTGACATCCCGAATAGAAAAGGCTTGAGAAAACATTGAGACAAAAGAAGAAACTGCTGATAATCAGCAGTTTCTCCTTTTGTTAGCTCCACTGGCCGAAGGCCAGCGGGCTATTGTCATGGCGTTGTGTCCGTCGTGCGTGCGTCCGTCTGTCCGTCCGTCCGTGCGTCCATCCGTTAACTTTTTCTTTAAACATCTTCTCCTCTTATACCAGTGGGCCAATTTTGACCAAACTTGGCAGGAATGTTCCTTGGGTGACCCTTTTCAAAACTTGTTCGCGAATTTTTGATTTGTCAAAAAATGTGGGCGTGGCAGGGAGAAAGGGGCTTATCAGACTTAGAGAAATCGTAAGAAAATTCTTTAAAAATCAACCATTGGGCCATGTTGAACCAAACCTGGCAGGAATGTGCCTTGAGTCATTCTTTTCAAAATTTGTTCACAAATTTTTACATTTGTCAAAGAATGTGGCCGTGGCAGGGAGAAAGGGGCTTATCAGACTTAAAGAAATCATAAGAAAATTCTTTAAAAATCAGCCATTAGGCCAATTTGAACCAAACCTGGCAGGAATGTGCCTTGAGTCATTCCTTTCAAAATTTGTTCACAAATTTTTACATTTGTCAAAAAATGTGGCCGTGGCGGGGAGAAAGGGGCTTATCAGACTTAAAGAAATCATAAGAAAATTCTTTAAAAATCAACCATTGGGCCAATTTGAGCCAAACCTTGCAGATATGTGCCTTGAGTCATTCTTTTCAAAATTTGTTCACAAATTTTTACATTTGTCAAAAAATGTGGCCGTGGCAGGGAGAAAGGGGCTTATCAGACTTAAAGAAATCATAAGAAAATTCTTTAAAAATCAACCATTAGGCCAATTTGAACTAAACCTGGCAAGAATGTTCTTTGACTTTGAGTCTCTCTTTTCAAAATTTATTCACAATTTTTGACATTTGTCAAAAAATGTGGCTGTGGCAGGGAGGAAGGGGCTTATCAGACTTAAAGAAATCATAAGAAAATTCTTAAAAAATCAACCAGTGTGCCCAATTGAACCAAACTTTGCAGGAATGTGCCTTTAGTCATTCTTTTTAAAATTTGTTCACAAATTTTTATATCTGTCAAAAAAAATGTGGCCGTGGCAGGGAGAAAGGGGCTTATCAGACTTAGTGAAATCATAAGAAAATTCTTTAAAAATCAACCATAAGGCCAATTTGAACCAGACTTTGCAAGAATGTTCTTTGAGTCTCTCTTCAAAATTTATTCACAAATATCAAGATTTGGCTGCCGCTGTGTAAGGCTTACAAGAAATCATGGGATAATTCTTCCACTTTAACCAGTGGAGCGATTCAGGCCCTCCTGGGCCTCTTGTCTCAATATTTTCTGTGCTATATTTCATACAAATCCAAGCTTTACCAACATCCATTTTGTGGTCTACTACAGCCTTTGAATTTGACAACCTATATTTTTTGCCATTTGTGAAAGGCTATACATCCAGAGTAGTCTGAAATCAGTCAACAAGAGCCCCTTTTCCATAGATACATGTATAATTTGTGTAAAATATGGCGTAGAAAATATAGAGACAAAAGGAGAAACTGCTGATTATCAGCAGTTTCTTTTTTTGTCTCAATGTTTTCCCAGGCTTTTTCTATTAGGGACATCAAAACCAGAGGCGCGCTCTTTAGAGCGAGATTTTTTAAAATTTCTTAAGGTGTTTTGGATAAAGCGTTATTAAGACCGAGACTTTGACCGAGCTGTTCCGAATGTTCCATATCTATACAAATGACGTCATCATGACGTCATTTGTATAAAGTATGGATCATTCGGAACACCGCGGTTTATGAATTATGGAGTGTTTGGAACTACTCGGTCAAATCTCTTTTATATTGTTTATACAGAGTTGACCGAGGGGTTCCGCACGAAGTATAGGGTAATGGCGCCTCCCATTGAGCGTCTTACAAATCTTGCTCTAAAGAACGCTTTATCCTAAAATATCTTAAGAAATCTCAAGATATCTCAAGAAATCTCGCTCTAAAGAATGTACCTCAGGTCTTGTTTGTGAAACGGATAATTCAACAAGAGCCCCTTTTCCATATCACAGCACTAATCCATTTCAGCATCAGAGCGAATTCTACAGAGACAAGACAAAGGTGCCACCTATGACAAAGTACAAATCGAAAAACAGAAAGGGAAAAGGATGATGAAAATGAATCCCCTGGACAGGGGGTATGTGGGGCGGACTATTGGAGGACGCAGAGTCGGTGCACCTCCCAATGTAGATGGATGTGAGTACTTCAGGGTTCTCCGCAGAATAATTTGAAACGGTAGTGGCAAATTAGAATTGTGTTCATGCAAATAATTGTGAATAAAAACAAAATGGGAAAAGAAGAAATTGCTCAATTTGAGCAATTTGTTCTTTTCCCATTATGGTATTATACAGAATTATCACATTTTAATGCAACAGAATGCATTATAATTTATTTATCAGTTTTTGACATGAAAAACATCTAAATGTCTCTATTTGGTGACAGTTTTGAAGGAATTAAGCTTTAGGGGCAATTTTGAAGCTGTAGGGGCATTACTCTGATTATCATGAAGCTGTAGTGGGGCTGATACAGCTTATTGGGCTGGGAAGAACACAGTACTTTACTGCAGAGCTACATAAGAGGAAGTGATGGGTTTTCGAAATGCAATATTTCACTTATTGTTCATCAAACCAACTGTAGTGGGTACTCATTTGATGCCCTTCAAGATAAAGGCTTTGGGCAACATTTTGAGAAATAAGAAATTGCTTGTGACAACTCAAATGATTACCAACAACATAGGGTTTGAATATGAAATTACAAACTTAGAATGGTTGCACACCCTCTCTTATCTGTAGCTGTGACTAAAGTGTTATGGGGTTTAACTCATTTCCGCATAGTGACGCCTTTTGACGCCTTTCAAGATAGAGGCTTTGGAAAACCCTTTCCCACAAAATGACGCCTTTTGATGCCCTTCATCATAAAGGTTTTGGGCAACATTGTGGGAAATACGAAATTGCTTGTTACAAGCAACTTTTTTATTTCCCACAATGATTTCTACACAAAAAGACCAAAACATGTAAAATTTCTTTCACTTGAAATTTTTGTCTACAACAACTTGAATATAGACAAATTAGACAATAATTGGTACAGTGATTGGTCAACCCTTTCCCAAACAACAAAAAGTTCAGCAGACAAGACAGATGATGCTCTATCTTGGAGACAGCATTTTTAAAAGCAACTATTTTGGTAGAACTTGAGAGCTATTCTTTTCTTTTGGTTGTTATCGGAATGCTTTTGTCAAGGTTTTACATGCACTTGTCTGTTTCAACTTATGCTAATTCTCTGAAACTTTACTCATGGTTCTGTGACCACAATATCTGCCTCTTGGTATTTTAACCCTTTTTGGACTTTCTTGATTAGATTTTTATGTGCAACTGTCATATATCCCTCATAACTTTGTTTCTGCTTAGAGCTATTTGCTTTCAAACTATCCACATGGTTTGTTTCTTGTATGTCCTTTTTAAAACAATGTCAATGTAAAATGTTCAGTCAAAAATAAAGAGCTTTTACCATTTCTTTGGAATAAATCATATTGCTGCTTTTCAACAAAAACCTCGTATCTGCAGCTTATTTCAAGCTGCATATACAAGGTTTTTGTTGAAAAGCAACAATATTCAGTATGACAAGTGGTTTATTTGCAGATGATTTTGAAGAAAAAGGATTCCAGTCTATTGTACTTAGGGTATGTACTTTATCTTATATCATTTGACATATGTGACCCGTCACGCTAAAAGGGACCTTATCCGAACTCAAAAAAATACAAATTTTGACAAACTTGTCAGACTCTCCACAGGTCAACTAGATCCCGTATGTGAAAAATGAAGATAGGGAAAACATTCCGGATCTAGAAAATTACTTAAAAGTGAAAAGTGTTGGCCCTTCAGTCTTAACTAGGGTCAATATTTTTCACACTTCCTATAAGGTCCCTTTTAGTGTGACCAGTCACATATTCATTTTCCCTTTCCAGTTCCTGTCATCTCCTTGTCTCAAGGTAAAGCATAAAGACATTGAAACTGTCACATCTTAGGTTCATTTTGGTAGATAATGGAAAATTTACGGACCAATCTTTCCCTTGATTTTATGATTTTCATCAGTCCGGCAATTCAAAATTTGGACTGAACTGACAATCTCTCGTTTTTTCGGAGCCCTGCCTCTCAGCATTTGAGACTACCATATTTCCAGATCAGTCAGTGCCGAAACACAGTCTGATCAGAATCCATGCTGCTCTCTCACAGATGTCTCGGGTCATAAAGAAGCAACTAGAGAACAACATGGATCTTGCTCAGACTACGTATGCACAGGATGATTAGAATCCATGCTCGTCTCAAGTGCTATGAGAGCCCTTTTTCCAGATCTTTGCAAATATGTGACCTGTCACACTAAAAGGGACCTTATCAGAAGTTTAGATATCCAAGTTTAAACAAGCTGGTCATGCTCAGCAGAGGTCAACCAGAAAATGTATTTGGAAAAAGAACACATGCTAAGATAGGTTAAAGGTTCGAGTTTTAGAAAATTATATTAGCGTGGAAAGTATTGACCCTAGTTTTGGGTGCGCAGATGGCGCAGATAGACTATGGTCGATATTTTTCACTTATCCTATAAGGTCTCTTTTAGCGTGACGGGTCACAAATATATTCTCAATTTTTTTATTTGATTTTCTTTTTTCAGATGAAATACGTAGCCAGAATGACTGCGACTCAGAAAAACATCGTGAGATCCAGCATGCTGATAACACTGGGAAATAAGAATGGTTTAGCAGGTAAACACTCATACTTTAATGCTGATAACACTGGGAAATAAGAATGGTTTAGCAGGTAAACAAACAAACTTTAACCCTTACCCAAACAAACTGAACTCTGGTTTTTAGCTCCACTGGCCTTTCAGGCCAGCAGGCTATTGTCATGGTGGTGTGTCTGTGGTGCATGTGTCCGTCTGTCCGTCCGTGCATGCATCCGTAAACCTTTTCTTTAGAAATCTTCTTCTCAGAAACTACTGGATGGATTTCAACCAAACTTGACAGGAATGATCCTTGGGTGATTCCTTCAAAGAATATGGATTTAACTAGAATGACCTGAGTTATTTGCTCTTGAATGTAAAAAATTAGCTGGTTTTGACTTTATTTTTACTCTAAGAATATATATAAGCATAATATCCTTCCTGGGAGTAATTTTCAGCTTGATTGGAAGCTTAATTCATGAGTTATGTGCCCTTGAATTTGACAAAATTGCCAATTTTGACTTTGTTTTAACTCTAACAACCATAAATGATTAGCAATCAAGATGATATTTGGACAGAATCTTGTTGAGAACAAGGTCTTGCTCATGTTTAATTTTCGGGATGACCACATTGCTACAATCTGAGTTATGTGCCCTTGAAATTTACAACATTTAAGTTTTCGACACTTTTTATACGCCCGTCGAAGACGGGACGTATTATGGGATCACCCGTGATGTCCGGCGTCCGGGCGTCCGGCGGCGTCCACTTCTTTGTCTGGAGCATAACTCTGTCACCTTAAGTCCGATTGACTTTAAACTTGGCAGTTATATTCTTCTCATCATTACGGAGTGCAGTGCACAAGAACCATAACTCTACCTGGCTTATTTTTTGAGTTATTGCCCTTTGTTGTTTTTCATACTTGAATCTTGTCCGGAGTATATCTCTAAAAGTATAATAGCTAGGATCATGAAACTTCATGGGTGTATAGATCTCACGAAGGGGGAGTGCAGTGCACAAGAACCATAACTCTACCTGGCTTATTTTTTGAGTTATTGCCCTTTGTTGTTTTTCATACTTGAATCTTGTCCGGAGTATATCTCTAAAAGTATAATAGCTAGGATCATGAAACTTCATGGGTTTATAGATCTCACAAAGGGGGAGTGCAGTGCAAAAGAACCATAACTCTACCTGGCTTATTTTTAGCTCACCTGAGCACAAAGTGCTCAAGGTGAGGTATTGTGATCGGTCGTTGTCCGTCGTCCGTCCGTCCGTCCGTCTGTCCGTCCGGCCGTCCGTCCGTCCACAATTTCTTTAAAGATCTTCTCCTCCTAAACCACTGGACCAATCTTCTTGAAACTTGGCAGGAATGATCCTTGGGTGAAGGGCTTTCAAAGTTGTTAAAAGAATTTGATTCCATCAAAGACTCTGGCTGCCGCGGCATGAGAAAAGCGGAAAATAGCCAAATCTTTTAAAAATCTTCTGCTGCCTAACCAGTAGGCCAACATTCTTGAAACTTCACATGAATGATCCTTGAGTAAAGGGCTTTCAAAGTTGTTAAAAGAATTTGATTCCATCAAAGACTGGCTGCCGCGGCATGAGAAAAGCGGAAAATAGCCAAATCTTTTAAAAATCTTCTTCTGCCTAACCAGTTGGCCAATATTCTTGAAACTTCATATGAATGATCCTTGAGTGAGGGGCTTTCAAAGTTGTTAAAAGAATTTGATTCTATCAAAGACTTTGGCTGCCGCGGCATGAGAAAAGGGGAAAATAGCCAAATCTTTTAAAAATCTTCTTCTGCCTAATAAGCAAGCCAATATTCTTGAAACTTCAAATGAATGATCCTCGGGTGAAGGGCTTTCAAAGTTGTTAAAATAATTTTATTTCATCAAAGACTTTGGCTGCCGCGGCATAAGAAAAGGGGAAAATAGCAAAATCTTTTAAAAACCTTCTTCTGCCTAACTAGTTGGCCAATATTCTTGTAACTTAATATGAATGATCCTTGGTTGAAGGGCTTTCAAAGTTGTTAAGAGAATTTGATTCCATCAAAGGCTTTGGCTGCCTTGGCATGAGAAAAGGGGAAAATAGCCAAACATTGTAAAAATCTTCTGCCTTCAACTAGTTGGCCAATCTTCTTGAAACTTCCCATGAATGATCCTTGGGTGAAGGGCTATCAAAGTTTTTGAGAGACTTTGATTCCATGAAAGCCTTTGACTGCCGCGGCATGAGAAAAGGGGAAAATTGCCAAATCTTTTAAAAATCTTCTGGCTTACTACATGTAGTTGACCAATATTCTTAAAACTTCAAATGAATGATCCTTGAGTGAAGAAACTTTTAAAGTTGTTATAAGAATTTGATTAATATCAAAGCTCTTAGTGCAGCGGCACCAGAAAAAGGGCAAAAGAGCAAACACTTGAAAAGGCTGAATTTTGTTTCATTCTTTTGAAAAACTGAGGAAAAGGGGCTTTATTGCAAAATTCTTAATTTGCTGCTATACAGGTCAAAATGTTTTTTTTCAACAAGGCGAAAAATTTCAGGTGAGCGATCTAGGGCCATCATGGCCCTCTTGTTTGAGTTATTGCCCTTTGTTGTTTTTCATACTTGAATCTTGTCCGGAGTATATCTCTAAAAGTATAACAGCTAGGATCATGAAACTTCATGGGTGTATAGATCTTACAAAGGGGGAGTGCAGTGCACAAGAACCATAACTCTACCTGGCTTATTTTTTGAGTTATTGCCCTTTGTTGTTTTTCATACTTGAATCTTGTCCGGAGTATATCTCTAAAAGTATAATAGCTAGGATCATGAAACTTCATGGGTGTATAGATCTCACAAAGGGGGAGTGCAGTGCACAAGAACCATAACTCTACCTGGCTTATCTTTTGAGTTATTGCCCTTTGTTGTTTTTATGCCCCCGATAGGGAAGCATCGTAAATTTGACTTGTCCGTCCGTCCGTCTGTCTGTCCGTCTGTCTGTCCGTCCGTCTGTCCGTCATTCCGTCCAAAAACTTTAACATTGGCCATAACTTCCTTATTACTTAACATATTCGCTTCATACTTTACCACAACATTCCTTGGTACATTACCTTTCTGTAGGCACATACTTTGGTGACCTTGACCCCTGGATGACCTTGACCTTGAACATAGATTGGCCATAATTTAAAATCAAAGCGGTGTCGGGGGCATTGTCATCTTACAGTGACAGCTCTTGTTCATACTTGAATCTTGTCCGGAGTATATCTCTAAAAGTATAATAGCTAGGATCATGAAACTTCATGGGTGTATAGATCTCACAAAGGGGGAGTGCAGTGCAAAAGAACCATAACTCTACCTGGCTTATTTTTTGAGTTATTGCCCTTTGTTGTTTTTCATACTTGAATCTTGTCCGGAGTATATCTCTAAAAGTATAATAGCTAGGATCATGAAACTTCATGGGTGTATAGATCATACAAAGGGGGGGTGCAGTGCAAAAGAACCATAACTCTACCTGGCTTATTTTTTGAGTTATTGCCCTTTGTTGTTTTTCATACTTGAATCTTGTCCGGAGTATATCTCTAAAAGTATAATAGCTAGGATCATGAAACTTCATGGGTGTATAGATCTCACGAAGGGGGAGTGCAGTGCAAAAGAACCATAATTCTAGCTGCTCTATTTTTTGAGTTATTGCCCTTTGTTGTTTTTCATACTTCATTTTTGTCCAGGGCATATCTCGAAAAGTATAATATCTAGGACCATGAAACTTTTACCAATCTGCTCCCCCTGTCGACATAAAGCAGTGTTACGGGCGTATCTTGTGACAGTTTGACACCTTGTTTAACTTTTTCGACCACAAATATACACTAATATGTAGACAAAATGTGGACAGAATGATGTTGACCATAAGATCTTGCATGAGATTAATTTTTAGCTTGATAATAAACCCACACACTGAATTGTGTGCTCTTGAATTTGGCATAATTACACTTTTCAACTTTATTATCACTCTAACATCTCCAAAATATTAGTCAATCATTTACCTTCTTTTCGCTTTGACCTCATGATTGCTGCTTTTTACTTTGTTTTTGCTCTTAGAACCACAAGTATAGAAAATCTAGTCAAAACTTTGATTTCATTTTACAAGAAATCCAGGCTTATGGAGCGAGTCAAGCCCTTCAGGGCTTTCTAGTTACATTCCTGATAAAAAGTATGGTCTAAGAAATGTTAAGGCAAAAGAGGAAAATGCTGTTTGAAAAGGAACAATTATTGTGGTACAATGGAAAAGAAGCCCTTTGTTGTGGGATATTGGGTTTCGCATAGAGATAAAGAAATTTTGTACAATCTCTTTCTTCATAAAGATTTCGTTGAGGGATTTCATGTGTAGATTTGTTTTTTGGCTCGCAACCAAAATACTTCGTATTACCATGGTATAATGAAAGTTGGCCCTATGTTATGGTGTATCAGATTTCAGTTATATTCAGAGACTAATGAAGTGTTTTAACCCTTTCCCAAACAACAAAATTCAAGTGTGTTCCAATTGAAAAGCTGCCTTAGATGACAAAATTGATGTTAAAAAGGAAGGAATTTGTGTACAATATAGCACAGAATATATTGAGACAAAAGGAGAAGCTGCTGGTTATCAACAGTTTCTTCTTTTGTCTCAATGTTTTCCCAAGTATTTTTTCTATTAAGGATGTCAAAACCAGGTCTTGTTTGGGAAAGGTTAAACAAAACCAAATCAACTCTATATTTCAGGATACGCATTTGCTAAAGCTTCACATCCAAATGATGCGATACAAATTGTAAGTAAGCCAAAATACAATTATTGATAAAGGCATGGTCAATACCATGTCCACATCATGTCTATATCACATCTTAACCCTTTTCCAAACAACAAACTTTTAGGGTGGTCCAATTTGAAAGATGATTTGGACAACAAAATGTACGAAATTAAAGATAGGATTTCTGTACAGTAACAATATAGCACAGAAAATATTGAGGCAAAAGGAGAAACTGCTGGTTATCAGCAGTTTCTTCTTTTGTCTCAATGTTTTCCCAAGCCATTTCTATTTGGAATGTCAAAAACAGGTCTTGTTTGGGAAAGGGTTAAAACATTCTGTACGACTGACAATTTTTAGCGGTGTTCTGGCTGTGATGTTGATACCGAATTATATATGTTGTGACCAGGCCATAAGCTACAGTGCCCACCAAAAGTCTGGAGACAAACAAAAAATTTACATTGTTTGTTCCTAAATCAGAAGAAATACATTTGGTATATTATTTCTATTGTTAGAAATATTATAACCCATCTTTACAAATAGTTCACATGAATAATACTGGATTTATCCTTTATTTTGATGCAAAATCTGACAGTTTTCAATAATGTCTCCATTTTGTTCAATTATGATAAAAATCACCAAGTTGTTGCAAGAACATTCAAATTGTGATTTATGTAAAAAAATCAGGATGAATGACTTTACTTAATGTTTCTTAATGTATTCCCCACATTTAAAAATGATTTTCTATGAGAACCCAACATGACAGCCGGCTTTAATTGTTCCAAGAACGTTCAACTTAAGAAATTGCTTGCATCAAGGATATCAAGGTAAGGGTTAAATTTTTCTTCTTTTAAATTCAATTTTCCTATTCTTAACCCTTTCCCAAATGGCAAATTTTCAAAATTTCCGTTCAAAAGCTGCTGCCGCAGACGACAAATGGGCCTTGTTTAAGATAGAATTTGTGTATAATATAGCATGGAAAATATTGAGGCAAAAGGAGAAACTGCTGATTATCAGCAGTTTCTTCTTTTGCCTCAATGTTTTCCCAAACCTAATATTATTAGGGACGTCAAAACCAGGTCTTGTTTGGGAAAGGGTTAAGTGACCCTTCTTCATCACTCATGGTATTTCAGTGCTTGAAATTGATTTTTTTCTCTACAGGTTGACTGTTTACAAGATGATAGAGCAGTTTACCTTCATAAGCTCTCGCCATAACTGACTAAAAGCTGTCAATATAAGGGTTACTTCTCAGCAGAAAGACTAAATTGGAATCAGAGCAAGCATAGACAACCAATGACTAATAGTACAAGAACTAAGTAATGCCTGGAAGTAAGCTGGGACATCAGGTTGAAACGCAAAAGTTTGTAAAAATCTACAGTCTATTTCTTTGAATACACACAATGCCGTTTAAACGCCATAATGTATAGCGAAACTCACATAAAAGCAATCAACATTTGTCAGAGACCATTCTGGCTGATCTTTGGGTTGAATAGTTAACAGAAATGTCTGAATGAAAGCAAATTCTGCTTGCTTTGTAATAAATGATGGCTTTATACAGCCTTGGGTGTATTCAAAGAAATTGAAGGTAGATTTTGACGAACTTTTAAGTCTCAACCTGATGTCTCAGCTTACTTCCAGTTATTGCACTGTTAGTCATTGGTTGTCCATGCTTGCTCTGATTCCAATTTAGTTTTTCTGCTGAAAAGAAACCCTTGTATTGCCTACTCTTGGTCCGTTATGGCCAGAGCTTATTAATGGCGACCTGCTCTATCATCATGTAAACAGTCAACCTGTAGAGAAAAAAATCAATTTCTAGTACTGAAATACCATAAGTGAAGTAGAAGCATAACTTAAGATAGAAAAAAAAATGAATTTAAGAGAAGAAAATTTTAACCCTTTCCTTGATATCCTCGGATTGCAAGCAATTGAACTTAAAAGCCGGTTGTCATGTTGGATTCTCATAGAAAATCATTTTTAAAGGTGGGGAATACATTAGGGAATATTTATCAAAGTTCTTCATCCTTATTTTTTGGAAAAAAAACACAATTTGAATGTTGTTGCAACAACTTGATGATTGTTATCATAATAGAACAAAATGGACTTGCTATGCTAAAGTGTCAGATTTTACATGAAAATAATGAATAAATCCACTATTTTTCATGTGAATTTATTGTAAAGATGAGTTATAATATTTGTAACTATAAAAATGATAAACAAAAATTCTTTTCTTCCGATTTAGAGATGAAAAACGAAAATTTCTTGTTTGTCTCCAGACTTTTGGTGGGCACTGTATATCATTGATAGATAAGGCATATTGTTTTACTCTTGACTGTCATTTTGTCTTTAACCCTTTCCCAAATGGAAAATTTAAAGGATGGTTCATTTTAAAGCTGCTGCAGAGAGCAAAATGAATGTTAAAAAATACAGACTTTGTCTATGACATACAGCAATGTCTATGATATACAGTAAACATTCCTGAAGCAAAAGGAGAAAATGCTGGTAACCAGCATTTTCTTCTTTTGTCTCAATGTTTTCTGAAGTCTTTTCTGTAAGGACCATCAAAACTTTGCCTTGTTTGGAAAGGGTTAAGAGATAAAATTTGGCAATAAATTCGGACCATACTTAAAACAGTTTTCACCTTTACATATGCTTATTTCTTGTATGAACATGTACAAAAATATTATAGATGTATGTTGAATTATAGGTCAAGTAAATATGAAACCTTTCCAAATACCATAAGTTTGGAATATTCCAGTATGAATGTTGCTGAAAACAAAAAAATGGATCCAAAAGAAAATTGAATTTGTGGACATCATGGTTTAACCCATTACCAAACAACAAAATTTTAGCCTAGTCCAAACTCAGAGGTGTTGCAGACGAAAAGTTCCATTGAACAAAATTTAACATTTTTTGGTCTTTGTTGGTACAAAACATTGTGGGAAATGAAGAAATTGCTTGTCATAAGCAATTTCTTCATTTTACACAATGTTTTCCAAAGCCTCTATTTTGTGGGGCGTCCAAAAGCGTCAATGTGTAGGAAAGGGTTAAAAAAAATTGAAGAAAAAAATACTTGTGATCAGAATTTTCCTCTTGTCTTTCAAGGTGGCTGATCAATATCTAGCAATAGATGTCGCCACCTGTCGATTACCATCTATCTCTGGTGGGCATTCTGGGTTAACTACTTTCAAGATGTCAGCGCCCATAAAATGCATACACGTGGTACTTCCTCATGACTTCCTGTCACGCGGCATATTTGCTTCATATGCTTGCATAGAGTAAAATGAATAATCTAATTTGAATTAATTATTTTATTAGATGAAATTGAGACGAAAATCAAACTCTATTTTGTTGCAAATGTATTTGTAGTTGCAATTTTCTGCTTGCTACTTTTTGGCGACAGGATTTTGGAGTTATGCGCACCGCGTAGTGATTTTTATCCAAAAATGGATAAAGTGATGCGTCAAATGAGTCAGTCCAAAAATAAAAAAAAATAGACTGGAAATATTTTAGACTGGCTGCTTAGTCAATGGGTGGCTGATTTTTGTGCAGTGTTAATCCATTACCACACAGTGACTCTTTTTGACTCCCCATAAAAAACTGACTATGGAAAACATTGTGGAAAATGAAGAAATTGCTTGTGACAAGCAATTTCTTCATTTCCCACAATATTTTCCATACAAAATGATAATAAAATGTACTTTTTCATTCAATTTAGTTGTCGTCTGCAACATCTTTGAATTTGGAATGGTTCAAAAGTTTTCCGTTTGGTAATGGGTTAATACATCAAACTTGTAGCATAGGGGTCATCGGTTTAATACCCGGCCACTCCAGTCTTTTGGATGAGACCTTAAACTGAGGTTCTCCATAATGACATTAGCCATTGAGTGGGATGTAAAACTATTCAATTCAATCTTTTGCCTCAATATTTACTCTAGCCTTTTATATCAGAAACTTCAAAACCAGATCTTGTTTTTAGCTCACCTGAGCAACATGCTCAAGGTGAGCTTTTGTGATCACCCTGTGTCCGGCGTGCGTCGTGCGTTGTGCGTCGGAAGTCGTCAACAATTTCTTTAAACATCTTCTCCTCCTTAACCACTGGGCCAATCCTAACCAAACTTGGCAGGCATGTTCCCTGGGTGACCCTTTTCAAAACTTGTTTTCAGATTTTTGATTCGTCAAAAAATGTGGGCGTGGCAGGGCGGGGCTTATCAGACTTAGAGAAATTGTTAAATAATTCTTCAAAAATCTTCTTCTCCTTAACCATTGAGTCAATTTCTACCAAAGTTGGCAGAAATGTTCCTTGGGTGACCCTTTTCAAAAGTTGTTTTCAAATTTTTGATTCGTCAAAAAATGTGGGCGTGGCAGGGCGGGGCTTATCAGACTTAGAGAAATTGTTAAATAATTCTTCAAAAATCTTCTTCTCCTTAACCATTGAGTCAATTTCTACCAAAGTTGGCAGAAATGTTCCTTGGGTGACCCTTTTCAAAACTTGTTTTCAAATTTTTGATTCGTCAAAAAATGTGGGCGTGGCAGGGCGGGGCTTATCAGACTTAGAGAAATTGTTAAATAATTCTTCAAAAATCTTCTTCTCCTGAACCATTGAGTCAATTTCTACCAAAGTTGACAGAAATGTTCCTTGGGTGACCCTTTTCAAAACTTGTTTTCAAATTTTTGATTCGTCAAAAATGTGGGTGTGGCAGGGCGGGGCTTTTCAGACTTAGAGAAATTGTTAAATAATTCTTCAAAAATCTTCTTCTCCTTAACCATTGAGTCGAGTTTTACCAAAATTGGCAGAGATGTTCCTTTGGTGACCCTTTTCAAAACTTGTTTTCAAACTTTTGATTCGTCAAAAAATGTGGGCGTGGCAGGGCGGGGCTTATCAGACTTAGAGAAATTATTAAATAATTCTTCAAAAATCTTCTTCTCCTTAACCATCATGTCAATTTTTACCAAAGTTGGCAGAAATGTTCCTTGGGTGACCCTTTTCAATACTTGTTTTCAAATTTTTGATTCGTCAAAAAATGTGGGCGTGGCAGAGCGGGGCTTATCAGAATTTGAGAAATTGTTAAATAATTCTTTAAAAATCAAATGTTTATCCAATTTGTACCAGTATTGGCTGGAATGTTTCTTGAGTGACTGTCTTCACTGTGTGTCAAGAAATTTTTGATTCGTCAAAAAATGAGGGCATGGCAGGGCGGGGCTTATCAGACTTAGAGAAATCGTTACATAATTTTTCAAAAATCTTCTTTTCCTTAACCAATGAGTCAATTTTTACCAAACTTGGCAGAAATGTTCCTTTGGTGACCCTTTGCAAAACTTGTTTTCAAATTTTTGATTCGTCAAAAAATGTGGGCAGGCAGGGCGGGGCTTATCAGACTTAGAGAAATCATGAAAAAAAATCTTTAAAAATCAACCATTGGTCAAATTTGAAGTAAACTTGGCAGATCTGTTTCTTGAGTGACTGTTTTCAATGTGTGTTCATGAATTTTTTTATTTGTCAAAAAATGTAGGCATGGCAGGGCGGGGCTTATCAGACTTGGAGAAATCATTAAACAATTCTTTGAAAGTTTTCTTCTCCTTAACCGTTGGACCAAATTATACCAAATTATTCATGAATGTTCCTTAAGTACCCCTTTTTATTTTTATTACAAATTTCTGATTCGTAAAAAATGTGGACATGGCAGGGTGGTACTTATTCAACTAGGAGAAATGATAAGAAAAATCAACTGTTGGGCCAATTTGTACCAGGGATGTTGCTTGAGTGACTCTTTGTAACAATAATATTGTTTGTGAATTTTTGATTTGTTAAAAAAAATGAGTGTGGCAGGGTAGGGCTTATCAGACTTAAAAAAGTCGTACAGAAATTCTTCAAAAATCAATTATGGGGCCAATTTAAACCAAGTATAGCAAAATGCTCATTGAGTTACTCTTTTCAAACACTTTGTTGTAAATTTTTGACAGGTTAATAAATGTTGATGAGGCAAGGAGGGGCTTAAAATATTAAGCATATTAATGCTTGTAATGTATCATTCTGATGTTTAAAAATTTAATTGTAAAAGTTAAATCTTGGTTATAAAAATCAAACTGGAACAGCACATGATATTCAATATTTAAGATGTCACTACATGCAATATGATTGAATACTAATGTGACAGCATTGCATTCATTGGAAATTATGAAACTTTATTAACAATAATTTGATACGACTTATATATTTGTTCACAACAAAATTTATATCATACACAATCAAATACAGGAAGAACTCAGGTGAGCGATATCAGTGCCTTTCAGGCACTCTTGTCTTAAGAATTAGATGGGTTTTGTAAAGAATAAGATGAGTTCACAAACAATCTTGTTTTTCAGGCTAAACGTAAAGCAGCTTTAAAGCTCATGTATTTTGAACGTTTCAATGATAGAACATGTAAGTATTTTATCGGGTCTAGGGTAGGGAAATAAGAGCCTAAATTTAACCTTTCCCAAGGCCGAGGCCATGCCACCATAGTACATTTTGTAGCGCATCAGACTCTCACTCATAAAGTCCCATGTTTTATCCCTGGCTTTGGTAAACATTTGTATCCCACAAATGGTTTTGTATCCTAAGTAAGCCTGTGTGGGTGAGCAGCTTGAGGCTCGGAAAGGATGTTGTGGTAATACTGGTGAGAGAAACGACAGGAATCCATGAAAGAGTGCTCATGTAGCTGCAATTTCTATAACTAATGGATGGATTTCATTCAAACTTCACATGCAGACTTTGTATATCTATCAAAAAGATGTGCATATCAGATTTTGGTTATTGTTCCTTGATTTTTTACTTGTGGTCATTTATTGAAAATTGGCATTTTTATGCTCCCCGAAAAAATTTCGGGGGAGCATATAGTCGCCTGGCTGTCTGTCCCTCCGTCCGTCCACAGCCATATCTCAGCAACCCTTGGACCAAATTTGATGAAACTTCACATGTGAACTCCCTGGGTCAAGACCTAGGGAACTGTTTCTCTGTTTGTAAATTTAAGGCTGCGTCATGGAAAAAGGGGCCTTAGTGTAAAAATTAGTTGTCTCTTATTTCTCTTCATCTAATGGGCAGAATTTAATGAAATTTTGTGCTCATGTAATAAATAGGATGTTCTAGACCATATTCTATAAATAATGTGTGTACAAAAAATCAGTCATGGGAAAAGGGGGCTTAATGTATGATAGTTTTTATTTTGTGACAAACACTTATTCGGGGAGCATAATCCGTCTGTGACGGCTCTTGTTTGCTATATTTCAAAACATGTTTTGGGACGAGGCACTGTTAGGGGGATGATCACATTCACTGATTACTTCAGTTCTTGTTCAAGGTTTAGGTTATAATAATCTACAGTATGTTATTCTGTGTTTTTCAGTATGGCACAATTTCTGTGAGGAGTACCACAAAACTAAAGTTTATGCATTCAGGAAACATGAGGGTAAGATACTGTTCAGTAAGAACCCTTTACCGGGTAGCACATTTCAACCCTGTCTCAAATAGCAATAAATAGACAGTTATTCTCTTATCCATTTTCCAAACAAGGTCTGGTTTTGACATCCGTTAAAGAAAAGACTTGAGAAAACATGAAGGCAAAAGAAGAAAATGCTGATAATCAGCATTTTTGTCGAGCCCGCTTGCGGTGAGCTCGACATAGTTGTCACAATGGCGGTTCGGTGTATGTGCGTTAGTGCGTGCGTGCGTTAGTGCGTGCGTCCGTCCGGATGGAGCTTGTCCGGGCCATAACTTCACCATGGATGGAGGGATTCAGAAATAACTTGGCACAAATGTCAAGCTCAGTAAGGCGGAGTGTCGCGTGCAAGAACCAGATTCCAAGCTCAAAGGTCAAGGTCAAACTTGGAGGTCAAATGTCAAAAATGAGAAGATTTTTGCTTGTCCGGGCCATAACTTCACCATGGATGGAGGGATTCAGAAATAACTTGGCACAAATGTCAAGCTCAGTAAGGCAGAGTGTCGCGTGCAAGAACCAGATTCCAAGCTCAAAGGTCAAGGTCAAACTTGGAGGTCAAATGTCAAAAATGAGATGATTTTTGCTTGTCCGGGCCATAACTTCACCATGGATGGAGGGATTCAGAAATAACTTGGCACAAATGTCAAGCTCAGTAAGGCAGAGTGTCGCGTGCAAGAACCAGATTCCAAGCTCAAAGGTCAAGGTCAAACTTGGAGGTCAAATGTCAAAAATGAGATGATTTTTGCTTGTCCGGGCCATAACTTCACCATGGATGGAGGGATTCAGAAATAACTTGGCACAAATGTCAAGCTCAGTAAGGCGGAGTGTCGCGTGCAAAAACCAGATTCCAAGCTCAAAGGTCAAGGTCAAACTTGGAGGTCAAATGTCAAAAATGAGATGATTTTTGCTTGTCCGGGCCATAACTTCACCATGGATGGAGGGATTCAGAAATAACTTGGCACAAATGTCAAGCTCAGTAAGATGGAGTGTCGCGTGCAAGAACCAGATTCCAAGATGAAAGGTCAAGGTCAAACTTTGAGGTCAAATGTAAAAAATGAGTTGATTTTTGCTTGTCCGGGCCATTCCTTAACTTGGCACAAATGTCAAGCTCAGTAAGGCGGAGTGTCGCGTGCAAGAACCAGATTCCAAGCTCAAAGGTCAAGGTCAAACTTTGAGGTCAAATGTAATTTGGTTTTATGGACTTAGCATAAGGTCCCTTTTAGCGTGACGGGTCTATGGACTTAGCATAAGGTCCCTTTTAGCGTGACGGGTCACATATGTATACTCAAATTAATCCATTCTGGTATCTCGTTATAAATACATAGACATGTAATATTTTGTGAACAATAAACTGTCTCACCATGATCCCCATCATTCCAACTTATTTTGTCCCCACTTTTACAACGCCATTGTAATGACAGCTGTAGACATAGGTATGGTCTTCTTTCTTCAAAATGAGCGGGCTCGACATGTTGCCCTTCGGCATCTAGTTTAATGTTTTCTTTAATAAATAGTTCACTAATCCAATATTTATCCACATCTGCTTTTTCGTTTGTGGCTGCCTTTCATTTGGAGCAACTTAAAATTCTACAGTTTGGGAAATGGTTCAGTGGCAGATCCAAAGTGGGTTGGGGGGAGGGGGCGGGGGGCTTCAAACAAACCCCCCTCTATGTCCTGATTATTTCAATTTCATTCAGAAATTCATTCAAAATTGTGTAATACTAGGAAAACACCCACCTTATCGTATATCTGAACCCCCGGGCCCTTTCAGAAATCCTAGATCCGCGGCTGGGGTTATATACTATTTTATATTCTCATATTTAGTGCATTATTATTCCAAATCCATAGGCTAAATCTCATGTTGATAAATAAAATTTTAGATATAAAACTCAGGGTGTCCAAAAAAACCAAAAGGGTGTTTACCACCAGATTGAATTTTGAACTCCTAGTTTTGGCAAGCAGCCTTCTATGTCTCTTATAGAGAGGGGACAAGCATGCTGTATAAGTATGGTTTGCACCTCCATATTTGAAAGTCGGTGGAAACCCTGAAAACTAATTTGAGGATAGCAAACCTTTATATTCCCTTCTCAGAGCTTAACATTATGATAAGAGGTAGTTAATGGTGTTTTAATCTCTTCGAAAATAACAAATTTCAGGGATAGTTCAATTTGGAAAGGAAAATGCAGAATATTTTACATTTAGTTATTCCACCTATCATTAGATACCATTTACTTTGTGCAAATTCCAGATTTTTGAAATCCAGATAACCTTATCAGTTTCCGTTGTCATGAATAAAGCTGAAGATGGAGGAGAAATTCTAGCAAGCATAAAAAAAATTAATTAATGATTGGTGGAATTCTTTAAAAGTAGAATCACTGTTTTTCAACAAAAACCTCGTAACTGCAGCTTAAACATGGTTCGCACAGGTCTTGAAAAACCCTTGAATTTGACCTTAGCCTTATAAATGCCTTGAAAATAGATGTGAGCCTAGTAAAACCCTTAAAAAGCAAACCTGAGCCCTTAAAAACGCTTGAATTCTATATCTCTTTTGTTTTGTACGTACATGTGAATCATTTCAGTTGTCTTTTAACATATGTGGAAAATTGTTGTTATGCAATCGGAAAATCCATTTATAAAAGACATAGATTGGAAAAGATGAAGAATAAATGAATTGCTTGTCTGCGAAGAAATTAAGAAGAAATGAAATCAGTATGGGAAAGTGTGTTTTAAACAAAAGTTGGTTAACAGATAAAAAATACAAAGCATGGGTCTGAAAATTTAAGTCAGATAAACCGATACATGAACCATGTTTGCGCTTAGTTTAATGAATGTTATTAGCCCTTGAATTTCAATGTTGAGTCATTGAAAAACCCTTAAAAAACCCTTGAATTCTCCCATCAGAATTTTGTATGAACCATGTTAAAACAGGCTGCAGTTACAAGCTGCAGTTATTATGTTTTGTTGAAAAGTGACCTTATAGAAAATATAGACATTGAAAAAAATGGCTGCTTTTCAACAAAAACCTTGCAACTGCAGCTTGAAACAAGCTGCAGTTACGAGGTTTTTCATTGAAAAGTGACAATATTGTATGTTCTTGTTATTGTTGTTTCAGGTTATGGTTTAGTTTATCCCCAGGTTTTTGTTAAAAATTGACGTTTTAGAAAATATAGATATAGAAAATATCGCTACTTTTCAACAAAAAACTATTGAAAAGCGACAATATTGTATTATGTTGTGGTTTCAGGTTATGGTTTAGTATGTCACCAGGTCATCAAGTCTATATGCCAGGTGGCTGGTATCAAAGATATCTATGTGAAAGTTGAAGGTAACACTAAAAACTACCTCTCTATAACTGCTGCCTTCTTCAATGGTCTGGCCAAACAGGTAGGTTCTGTGTACTGATTTACCACAGTGGATAATCATGTGATACAACAATTTCAGAAAATCTTCAATAATTTTGTTAATATGGGATCGATTTGAATTCGGTTTCAAGCAGAGGTGGTGGACATTAGATAGACATAGTCGATTTTTGAAAAATATACTGATAAAAAATTATTGAAGATAAACCAATTTATCGAAAATCCAACCATCCAGCTTATTATCTTAGACTGCCCTGTTTTGGTGACTGCCCTAAATCGGTGACCCTTTCTTTTTGCATGCAATATTCAAAATAAAGAGTTCCATCATGTCAAGAGGTTCAACAGTCATCCATGAAAACAAAAATCCGGTCATTTATGTTGATAAATTTGGAGAAATTCTTTTTAAAGACCGATTTACATGCTTGACTTCATTTTCTGTATGAAATTACCTATGATTTTCTAAACAGCCTTTTTACCCATCCATAGAAGTGCCATACAAATTTCATATTTTAAATTCTGATATCAAATTGACCACATTCTTCATTTTTGGAATAAATTTTGATGTAAAATTTGTGCAGTAGCTACCTGTGAGGATGAAAGTAAAGGGTCACTGATTCTGGTCCTACTTATTTCTTGTGCTAAAAATAAGGGGTCAAGAAAATTCCAGCTATCTCGCAAATTTGGTGACTTTAGAAAGCAATATTGTTAGGATTAGAGGAAAATAAGACAAACTAAAGATGTATTTCATTTATCACTCATATTCATGAAAGTTAGTGAAAGAATTAGGAAAAGTTCTTATGGTCACCGAAACTGGTCAGTCGACTATACTAGCAATTTCCTGCCTTCTGTTTTTCTGAAATTCTGAGTCACATGATTAACCGTTATGTTTACGAAACCCTGTATAATGAGTCAATTTGAATGTCAGTTGTAACGAAGAAAATGCTGATAACCCACATTTTCTCCTGTTGCCTCAATATTATCTGTGCTCTTTTGCGCACAAGTTCTTTCATTGTAAGCTTTCTTTCATTGTAAGCTTCCATTTTGTCATCCTCTGTAACATTCAAATTGGACCTGTCCATTTGTATCATTTGGGAAAGAGTTAAAACAATGTTTATCAAGGGATTTTGTAAGTTTGGATGTTTTATGTGTCGAGTCAAAAGAAGAAATGCTGTTTACCAGTATATTTTCTGTTCACCTAAATGTATATTGCAGTACAATGTTCACTTAATTTTTACACCAATTTTGGTGTCTGCAACAGCTTTCAAATGTGTTCAGTCTTAAGCAACTTTGAATTTTTATTACAATGACATTTTTTGGTAGAATCATTAAACCCTTACCCAAACGTAAAATTTTTAGGACTGTCCAATTTGAAAGCTGCTGCAGACGACAAAATGGACGTTTGTAAAGATAAAATTTGTGTATAATATTGTATAGAAAATATTGAAACAAAAGGAGAAACTGCTGGTTAACATTAGTTTCTTCTTTTTATACGCCCGTCGAAGACGGGACGTATTATGGGATCACCCGTGATGTCCGGCGTCCGGGCGTCCGGCGGCGTCCACTTCTTTGTCCGGAGCATAACTCTGTCACCTTAAGTCCGATTGACTTAAAACTTGGCAGTTATATTCTTCTCATCATTACGGAGTGCAGTGTACAAGAACCATAACTCTACCTGGCTTATTATTTGAGTTATTGCCCTTTGTTGTTTTTCATACTTGAATCTTGTCCGGAGTATATCTCTAAAAGTATAATAGCTAGGATCATGAAACTTCATGGGTGTATAGATCTCACCAAGGGGGAGTGCAGTGCACAAGAACCATAACTCTACCTGGCTTATTTTTTGAGTTATTGCCCTTTGTTGTTTTTAGTACTTGAATCTTGTCCGGAGTATATCTCTAAAAGTATAATAGCTAGGATCATGAAACTTCATGGGGATATAGATCTCACCAAGGGGGAGTGCAGTGCACAAGAACCATAACTCTACCTGGCTTATTAGCTCACCTGAGCACTAAGTGCTCAAGGTGAGCTATTGTGGTCGCTTTTTGTCCGTCGGCGTCCGTCTGTCTGTCCGTCTGTCCATCTGTCCGTCTGTCCGTCCGTCTGTTCACATTTTGTTGTTACCACTCTAGCACCCACAAATATTGACCAATCTTAACCAAGCTTGGCCAAAACATGTATGACCATAAGTTCTTGGATGAGTTCGATTTTGAGTCAGATTGGACCAGGAAGTCTGGAGTTATGTGCCCTTGAACGTCAAAAATGGCTAGTTTTGACTTTGTTACCACTCTAGCATCTACAAATATTGACCAATCGTAACCAAACTTGGCCAAAAAATGTATGACCATAAGTTCTCAGGAAGTCTGGAGTTATGTGCCCTTGAACGTCAAAAATGGCTAGTTAGTCCCCTACCGGTGTTCACACCGGAGGGGACTATAGGTTTTCCCTCCGTCTGTCCGTCCGTCTGTCCGTCTGTCCGTCCGTCCGTCTGTCCGCTCAAATCTGGATCCCGCGATAACTTAATAACTAAGCAAGCATTTTTAGCTCGACTTTTCGAAGAAAATGAGAGCTTATACTGTCACCCGGGCGTCGGCGTTGGCGTTGGCGTTGGCGTTGGTGTTGGCGTTGGCGTCGGCGTTGCAACAAAGGTTAAAGTTTTTTCAATCATCAATAACTTCCATACTATGGAAGGGATTTAACCCAAACTTGGAATACTTATTCACCATCACACCCTCTACCTTACTATCAGGGCCCATGACCCTGGGACCACTCTTTTTGGAGTTATGCCCCCTTTATACTAAGCACTTAGAAAGTCGAGCGCGCTGTCTTCGGACAGCTCTTGTTGATGAAAGTTGGTATATGACTAGATGGCAATGTGTAGATTATGCACATCATTTTATTTTTGTTTTTGGACTAAAATTGTTGTTGCTATAGTTACGGAAATAGTGAAAATATGGCCAAAAATGGGATCCTGCGATAAGTTAATAAGTAAGCAAGCTAATTTGATGAGACTTGGTATATGACTAGATGGCAATGTGTAGATTATGCACATCATTTTATTTTTGTTCTTTGACGAAAAGTGCGGTTGCTATGGTAACGGAAATAGTGAAAATATGGCAAAAAATGGATCCTGCGATAAGATAATAACTAAGCAAGCTAGTTTGATGAGACTTGGTATATGACTATATGGCAATGTGTAGATTATGCACATCATTTTATTTTTGTTTTTAGACTAAAATTGTTGTTGCTATGGTTACGGAAATAGTGAAAATATGGCAAAAAATATTGGATCCTGCGATAAGTTAATAAGTAAGCAAGCTAATTTGATGAGACTTGGTATATGACTAGATGGCAATGTGTAGATTATGCACATCATTTTATCTTTGTTCTTTGACGAAAAGTGCGGTTGCTATGGTAACGGAAATAGTGAAATTATGGCAAAAAATGGATCCTGCAATAACTTAATAACTAAGCAAGCTAATTTGATTATTGATTACCATATTGAGTCAATGTGAAGCCGGTAGGGGACATACAACACCAGATACTTGTTTTGACTTTGTTACCACTCTAGCATCTACAAATATAGACCAATCTTAATTAAACTTGGTCATAATATGTATGACCATAAGTTCTCGGATGAGTTTAATTTTGAGTCAGATCGGACTAGGAAGTCTGGGGTTATGTGCCCTTGAACGTCAAAAATGGCTAGTTTTGACTTTGTTACCACTCTAGCATCTACAAATATCGACCAATCTTAACCAAACTTGGTCAAAATATGTATGACCATAAGTTCTCGGATAAGTTAGATTTTGAGTCAGATCGGACCAGGAAGTCTAGAGTTATGTGCCCTTGAAGGTCAAAAATGGCTAGTTTTGACTTTGTTACCACTCTAGCATATACAAATATTGACCGATCAAAACAAAACTTTGCAACAATGTTGGTAACTATAAGTTCTCAGATGAGTTCGATTTTGAGTCAGATGGGACTAGGAAGTCTGGATTTATGTGCCCTTGAACGTCAAAAATTGTTAGTTTTGACTTTGTTACCACTCTAGCATCTATAAATATTGACCGATCAAGACAAAACTTTGCCACAATGTTGGTGACTTCGAATTTCAGTGTGATTGAAGTAGGAAGTCTGGAGTTATGTGCCCTTGAATTTGACAAAATTGCTGTTTTCGACTTTGTTTACACTGTAGCATCTACATTTATTGACTAATCAAGACAAAACTTGGCCACAATAAGATCCTGGATAAGTGAAACTTTCAGCTTGATTTGACAAGAAAACCAAGAGTTATTGGCCCTTGAATTTCTCAAAATTACAGTTTTCGACTTTATTTTCACTCCAACAATATATTGACCGATCAAAAAAAAAATTGGACATAATGTTGATGAGAATTCTTTTATCAGAACAGAGTTATGTGCCCTGTGACTGTGTTGTTTTCTTCCACTTTGTTTTTACTTTAACAGCCACAAATATTGATCATTCAATATTATGAAAGCAGTTTTCAGCTGGACCATAATCTCACATCTTAAATTATGTGCTCTTGACAACATTGTGACTTTCATTCTATCTAGGTTCAGGTGAGCGATTAAGGACCATCATGGTCCTCTTGTTTTTTTAGTTATTGCCCTTTGTTGTTTTTCATACTTGAATCTTGTCCGGAGTATATCTCTAAAAGTATAATAGCTAGGATCATGAAACTTCATGGGTGTATAGATCTCACCAAGGGGGAGTGCAGTGCACAAGAACCTTAACTCTACCTGGCTTATTTTTTGAGTTATTGCCCTTTGTTGTTTTTCATACTTGAATCTTGTCCGGAGTATATCTCTAAAAGTATAATAGCTAGGATCATGAAACTTCATGGGTGTATAGATCTCACCAAGGGGGGAGTGCATTGCACAAGAACCATAACTCTACTTGGCCTCTTTTTTAGCTCACCTGAGCACGAAGTGCTCAAGGTGAGCTATTGTGGTCGCTTTTTGTCCGTCGGCGTCCGTCTGTCCGTCTGTCCGTCCGTCTGTTCACATTTTGTTGTTACCACTCTAGCACCCACAAATATTGACCAATCTTAACCAAACTTGGTCAAAACATGTATGACCATAAGTTCTCGGATGAGTTCCATTTTGAGTCAGATCGGACCAGGAAGTCTGGAGTTATGTGCCCTTGAACGTCAAAAATGGCTAGTTTTGACTTTGTTACCACTCTAGCATCTACAAATATTGACCAATCTTAACCAAACTTGGTTAACATATGGATGACCATAAGTTCTCGGATGAGTTTGATTTTGAGTCAGATTGGACCAGGAAGTCTGGAGTTATGTGCCCTTGAACGTCAAAAATGGCTAGTTTTGACTTTGTTACCACTCTAGCATCTACAAATACTAACCAATCATAATCAAACTTGGTCAAAATATGTATGACCATAAGTTCTTGGATGAGTTCGATTTTGAGTCAGATTGTACTACGAAGTCTGGAGTAATGTGCCCTTGAACGTCAAAAATGGCTAGTTTTGACTTTGTTACCTCTCTATCATCTACAAATATTGACCGATCAAAACAAAACTTTGCAACAATGTTGGTAACTATAAGTTCTCAGACGAGTTTGATTTTGAGTCAGATCGGACTAGGAAGTCTGGAGTTATGTGCCCTTGAACGTCCAAAATGGCTAGTTTTGACTTTGTTACCACTCTAGCATCTAAAAATATTGACCGATCAAAACAAAACATTGCCACAATGTTGGTAACTATAAGTTCTCAGATGAGTTTAATTTTTTGTCAGATCGGACATGGAAATCTGGAGTTATGTGCCCTTGAACATCAAAAATGGCTAGTTTTGACTTTGTTACCACTCTAGCATCTACAAATATTGACCGATCAAGACAAAACTTTGCCACAATGTTGGTAACCATAAGATCTTGGTTGACTTCGATTTTCAGAGTGATTGAAGTAGGAAGTCTGGAATTATGTGCCCTTGAATTTGACAAAATTGCTGTTTTCGACTTTGTTTACACTGTAGCATCTACATTTATTGACTTACCAAGACAAAACTTGGCCACAATGTTGGTGGCCATAAGATCCTGGATGAGTGAAACTTTCAGCTTGATTTGACTAGAGTTATTGGGCCTTGAATTTCACAAAATACAGTTTTCGACTTTATTTTCCCTCTAACAATATATTGACCAATCCAAAAAAAAAATTGGACATAATGTTGATGAGAATACTTTTATTAGAACAGAGGTATGTGCCCTTGACTGTGTTGTTTTCTTCCACTTTGTTTTCATTGTAACAGCCACAAATATTGATCATTCAAGATTATGAAAGCAGTCTTCAGCTGGATCATAATCTCACATCTTGAATTATGTGCTCTTGAACTTAATACAACATTGTGACTTTCTTTCTATATAGGTTCAGGTGAGCGATTAAGGACCATTATGGTCCTCTTGTTTAGTTATTGCCCTTTGTTGTTTTTCATACTTGAATCTTGTCCGGAGTATATCTCTAAAAGTATAATAGCTAGGATCATGAAACTTCATGGGGGTATAGATCTCATCAAATGGGAGTGCAGTGCAAAAGAACCATAATTCTACCTGGCCTGTTTTTTTTTTGAGTTATTGCCTTTTGTTATTTTTCATACTTCATTTTTGTCCAGGGCATATCTCGAAAAGTATAATAGCTAGGACCATGAAACTTTTACCAACCTGCTTCCCCTGTCGACATAAAGCAGTGTTACGGGCGTATCTTGTGACAGTTTGACACCTTGTTTCTCAATGTTTTCCCAAGCTTTTTCTATAAAAAGATGTCAAAACCAGGTCTTGTTTGGGAAAGGGTTAGGGTGTTAAGGTTGAGGAAGATAAAATTTTGGTATAAATAACAATGTAGCATAGAAAATATTGAGGCAAAAGGAGAAAATCCTCTTTTGCCTATAAATTTTCCCAAGCCTTTTCAGATAAGAGAATGTCAAAACCATGTTTTGTTCGGGCAAAGGTTAACCCTTTCCCAGACAAGACCTGGTTTTGACGTCCTTAATAGAAATGGCTTGGGAAAACATTGAAACAAAAGAAGAAACTGCTGATAACCAGCAGTTTCTCCTTTTGTCTCAATATTTTCTACATCATATATTACACAAATCACATCTTTAATAACACCCATTTTGTCATTAATGACAGTTTTTGAAGTGGATCACCCTAAAATTTTGCTGTTTGGGAAAGGGTTAAATGATGTTTCATTATTTCCAGCGTACCCACCAGGAGTTAGCAGATGAGACAGGGATGAACATCATTGAATACGGTCCACAACTAGATCACTTTCCTAAAGTTGTCGCTAAACCATCGAAAAATTCCGCACCAACTACAGATATAAAGAAAGATTACGGATTTGACTATGAAAATTACTTTTTTGGTGGAAATCCATATCATAGACGGAACACCGAGCCTTGGTATCATAAGACTAATGAGTATAAAAAGAGACAGTATCAGAAATATCGTATTAGAAATCAATCTAACGCTAAATTAGTCAGACAGGTGTATGGTTTAGACGGGGTTCAAACTTTTGGTTCTTGGAGGAAATCTAGAAGATAATGACAGGGGTTGATAAACCCTAGATCAAATTAGCCCGTATCAGAGAAAGACTGTTGTTATTAAGAGCACAGAATAAAATCGGCAGTTTCATTGAAAAAAAAATCTCGTAACCACCCACCTTTGATTGTACAAACTTTGGTAAGTGGAATCAAATGGTTGATTGTATGTTTTATTTAAATTTTCTTGTGTTGTTATAGGAAAATTGAACCAAAACAGGTATTTAACTATTTGGTTAATTAACCCATTTCTGCACAGTGACGCCTTTTGACTCCCTCACAAGAAAAGGCTTGAGAAAACATTGTGGAAAATGAAGAAGTTGCTTGTGGCAAGTAATTTCTTCATTTCCCACTATGTTTTCTATCCAAGAAGACCTTAAAAATTTAATTTCATTCACTTTAAATTGTCCTCTGCAACATCTTTGAATTTTGGACCGCCCAAAATTTTGTCGTTTTGGGAATGGATTTTAACTCTAATCAAGTTACAAATGGACCCTGCTTGTTTCAAGCTGTAGTCCCAATGATTTAGGAGAAATGTGACTAAATGCTCGTCAGCAATAATGATAGAACTTTCAAACGACAAATTAAATGTACACAAAATCTTAATTCAATATTCAACATACGTATAGAGGTGGGGGGGGGGGGGGGGGCAGGTAGGGGGGGGGTCAAAACCAAGTCTTTTTGAAAAGGGTATATTTCTAACACACTTTTGAACTGGTTTATAAATGAAAAATTGATATTCTAGCTTTTTAGTCGTTACTAAAGGTGTTTTGTACAATTCTGTTAACTTGTTCAACATATTTTCAGTGTTATTGTAAAACCTTGTAACTGCAGATGGATCGAAGTTGTAGCTACAATGTTTTAAGATTCACAGATGATACAAGTTGTTACAGAAATGTTTCAATGTTTCAAGAACAGTTTTACGCTTGACTTGTGAAATTTTTATATCAATGAAATATTACTGATGTCACAATTGTCTGAACTTTGTTCTTTTTTAGCTCACCTGAGCAACATGCTCAAGGTGAGCTTTTGTGATCACCCTGTGTCCGGCGTGCGTCGTGCGTCGTTCGTCGTCAACAATTGCTTTAAACATCTTCTCCTCCTCAACCACTTGGCCAATTCTTTCCAAACTTGGCAGAAATGTTCCTTGGGTGACCCTTTTCAAAACTTGTTCGTGAATTTTTGATTCGTCAAAAATTGTGGGCGTGGCAGGGCGGGGCTTATCAGACTTAAAGAAATCATTAGGGAATTCTTCAAAAATCTTCTACTCCTCAACCACTTTGCCAATTCTTTCCAAACTTGGCAGAAATGTTCCTTGGGTGACCCTTTTCAAAACTTGTTGGTGAATTTTTGATTCGTCAAAAATTGTGGGCGTGGCAGGGCGGGGCTTATCAGACTTAAAGAAATCATTAGGGAATTCTTCAAAAATCTTCTTCTCCTCAACCACAAGGCCAATTCTTTCCAAACCTGGCAGAAATGTTCCTTGGGTGACCCTTTTCAAAACTTGTTAGTGAATTTTTGATTCGTTGAAAATTGTGGGCGTGGCAGGGCGGGGCTTATCAGACTTAGAGAAATCATGTGAAAAATCTTTAAAAATCAATTATCAGGCCAATTTGAACCAAGCTTGGCAGAAATGTCCCTTGAGTGACTGTTTTCAACACATGCTCATGAATCTTTGATTGGGTGGAAATTGTGGGCGTGGCAGGGCAGGTCTTATCAGACTTCAAGAAATCGTAAGATAATTATTCAAAAATCTTCTTCTCCTTAACCATTGGGCTAATTCTTACCAAACTTGAAAGGAATGTTTCTTGGGTGACCCTTGTCAAAAGTTGTTCATGAATTTTTGATTTGTCAAAAATTGTGGGCGGGGCAGGGCGGGGCTTATCAGACTAAAAGAAATCTTTAGGTAATTCTTCAAAAATCGTCTCCTCCTCAGCCACTGGGCCAATTTTCTCCAAACTTGGCAGAAATGTTCCTTGTGTGACCCTTTTCAAAACTTGTTCGTGAATTTTTGATTCGTCAAAAATTGTGGGCGTGGCAGGGCGGGGCTTATCGGACTTAGAGAAATCATGTGAAAAATCTTTAAAAATCAATTATCAGGCCAATTTGAACAAAGCTTGGCTGAAATGTCCCTTGAGTGACTGTTTTCATCACATGCTCATGAATTTTTGATTCGTCAAAAATTGTGGGCATGGCAGGGCGGGGCTTATCAGACTTTGAGAAATTGTAAGACAATTATTCAAAAATGTTCTCCTCCTTAACCATTGGGCTTATTCTTACCAAACTTGAAAGGAATGTTTCTTGGGTGACCCTTTTCAAAACTTGTTCATGAATTTTTGATTCGTCAAAAATTGTGGGCGTGGCAGGGCGGGGCTTACCAGACTTAGAGAAATCATGTGAAAAATCTTTAAAAATCAAGTATCAGGCCAATTTGAACCAAGCTTGGCAGAAATGTCCCTTGAGTGACTGTTTTCAACACATGCTCATGAATTTTTGATTCGTCAAAAATTGTGGGCATGGCAGGGCGGGGCTTATCAGACTTTGAGAAATCGTAAGATAATTATTCAAAAATCTTCTCCTCCTTAGCCACTGGGCCAATTATTACCAAACTTGAAAGGAATGTTCCTTTGGTGACCCTTTTCAAAACTTGTTCGTGAATTTTTGATTCATCAAAAATTGTTGATGTGGCAGGGCGGGGCTTATCGGACTAGGAGAAATCATGTGAAAAATCTTAAAAAATCAATTATTCGACCAATTTGAATCAAACGTAGCAGGAATGTCCCTTGAGAGACTGTATTCAACACATGTTCGTGAATTTTTGATTTGGTGAAAAACATCGGCTTGGCAGCGTGGGGCTTACCAGACTTCAAGAAATCGTTAGATAATTCTTCAAAAATCTTCTTCTCCCTTAACCATCAGGCGATTTGTTACCAAACTTGGCAGGAATGATCATTGGGTGACTCGTTACAATATCTGTTCGAGAATTTTGTATTCTTCAAAAAATGTGGTCTTGGCAGGGCAGGGCTTACCGGTTGTGAATTTTTTATTTATTGAAAAATGTGGGCATGGCAGGGTGGGGCAATTGATCAGCTCACAGATCAAATGAAATGTACTTCTCAAAATGCACAAAAACAGTGCTGTTGGGGGGGTATGATCACTTTCAGTGATATTCTAGTTTACAATAATTTAATGTGACTTATATATTTGTTTACAACAAAATTTATATTGTACACAATCAAATACAGGAAGAACTCAGGTGAGCGATATCAGTGCCTTTCAGGCACTCTTGTTTAATCCTCTTTCCCCTCTCTTGAATTGATTGATTGAATGGGGTTTTGTAACCCTTTCCCAAACAACAATTTTTAGGGTGGTCCAATGGCAATGAATTTTGTGCTAAAAAAAGATTTGGTTTATTATGTTTTGATGAACTGTCGGTGTTGTTACAAAATCTTGTAACTACGGCTTGAACTAAGCCGTAGTTACGAAATTTCATAATAACACCTACGAAAGATAATTGTTTGTCCGAAATTACGTCACAGTTTACTTGATAAAATAATTCCCTATTTGAAAGTTACTGCAGACGGTAAAATAAATGTAACTAAAGGTAAAAGTTGTGAATAAAATAGCACAGAAAAATTTGAGACAAAGAGAAAATGCTAATCATCAGTATTCTCTTTTGCCTCAAAGTTTTCCCAAGCAATTCTGGCTGGGGCCTAAGCGCAGTTGGTAGCAAATCTGCCTCTCATTCGAGAGGTTTTATATTGTTAACCTATGTGGGCGAGCAGCTGGAGGCTCTGTTAGGATGTTGAGGTACTACTGGTATGAGAAACAACAGGAATCCATGGTTAGGTGCTATGGTCATAATGCGGCAGTCTGGCCATGGATTCCTGTTGTTTCTCTCCAAGTACTTCCACTACATCCTGGAGAGGCACTGGGTTCAATACCCGGCCGCAGCAAATACCCTTTCTGACAAAATTGTCACCCACCAATGGGTTTGAAATCGTTAACCTAAGTGAGCGAGCAGCTTGAGGCTCGGTAAGGGTGTTGTGGTAGTACTGATTTGAGAAACATCAGGAATCCATGAGTAGGTGCTCCAGCCGCCGTGATATGACCCAGGCAGTTAGAAACGGCGTAAAACCCCAATAAACTCAAAACTCCACTACATCCTGACTGAGCCTCCAGTTACTCACCCACATAGGTTTACTATTATGCGACAATTGGTTGGAGTCAAATGTCAGAAAGGGTGCTTTCCAGTCCCAGGGAACTGTTGACGTCATGATTAAGATGTACAACCAATTGTGCTATGGCCTCAGCGGCTGCCCCCTTTCCTAAACCCTTACCCAAACAAGACCTGGGGCCCGTTTTGACATCCTTAACCCTTTCCCAAACAAGACCTGGTTTTGACGTCCCCATTAGAAATGACTTTGGAAAACATCGAGACAAAAGACGAAAATGCTGATGTTCAGCATGTTCTCCTTTTGTCTCAATATTTTCTGAGCCATAATATACACAATTTCCATGTGAATTTAAACCAATTTTGTCCTCTGAAGCAGCTTTCAAATTGGAAGTCTAAATTTTGGCCGTACAGGAAAGGGTTAATAGAAAAGGCTTGGGAAAACATTGAGACAAAAGAAGAAACTGCTAATAACCAGCAGTTTCTCCTTTTGTTTCAATATTTTCTATGCTATATTTTATACAAATCCAATGGTTTTCAACCTTAATTCTGTCGTCTGCAGCATCTTTTAATTTGAAATACCCTAAAAGTTTGCCAATTGGGAAAGGGTTAAGAAATGATAAAACAGTCAATATAAGGTTATCAATATCTGTCATGAGGTACCGTTTTATATGCTTAAAGGGCCATGTCATGTTACCGCTCTGGTCGTCTGTCCACCTGTCCTCTTGCAATAGTAATGAACTTTGTGCTGAGAATAGACTAGGTTTACCATTATGTATTGATAAACCGTCGGTGTTGTTATAAAATCTCGTAACTATGGCTTGAATCAAGCCCTTGCTAATTGACGTTATAGCAACATCTTTGACTTTCCACAATATCCGCGGAGTCTGATTGTAGTACATGTAAATTCAAATATCTCTTGCCCTTTCAAAGGAGGTACTTACTTACTTACTTAGTCGCCCGTAGGCGACCAACCAAATGTTCACGCCATATCTTTCTGTCGTTCATCAGCGATGACAGCTCAGTAGAGTTTGTTGTTTGTCAAAGGAGGTGCTGAAGGATATTCAAATATTAGACAAAAAGCATCAAGGGAAAATGCCGATTATAGCTATTTTCTTCTTTTCCTTAATGTTTCCCAATGGTCTTCATAGAGTTCTCTATTGAAACTGTCAAAACCATGTCTAGTTCACAAGTATTGAAGTTTTGTCTGAATATTACCAACAAGGTTAGGGATTAAACCCGCAAGTTTGGCACCTTGAATCATTTGATTTATTGGGATTTAACATATGCTGAGTCAAAAAAGAAAGTGTGCACAGAGAATAACTGGAATTTCTATCATAATTTTGTATATTGATATTATAATACTGGTACCAAATTAAAGATAATTCAATTGCCTACAAAAAGGTGTCTTTTTGAATTGTGTGAAATGGATTCTTTCTTCTGTTTTCTTAAGATATTTGCGATAGGGGTCAATTTCGAAATTCACAGAGCTTGCTGACGAACGTGAGATTAAATAATGCAATTTTCTTGGGATTTCTGCTTCAATTTCTATTGCGACATGTCTTGAATGAATGACGACAAACATCTGCGGTCTCACTGATCGAACATAACGTTTCGTTTAATCGTTTGGAATTTCATTGCGTTCATATTGCAATACGCATTCCACGTCCTGCAAATTCTTTAACTGGACACTAAATTTTGCGAAACTCAGGCTGTAGAGATGTTCGGCCCTACACCACACTCAGGACTAATTTTAACGTGTCCCTTGCTGATGACGACGTGCCTAATGCAAGCGTAACGTGAGATTTAGGCATCATGATAATGTGACAAACATATTATGGTCTCAAATCTCTTATGAGCCGTCTATCTGCCTTCGTCGATTTCAAATATTGCTTACATATGCTTGCTTTACTGAAAAGCCATAAATTGTGTAGTTTTGAAACGTTGACGTTAGGGCGTCAACGTCATGTAACGATCTTGTCTAGTCATTGCTGCATTCAGGATATCAGACCGAAGCCTATCAAAAATGTATCCTTTGTTTTAGAAACATGATTGCAAACGCCTAATTTCAGAACGATGACATTTAAACGACAACGACACGTTTTACGCCGGTTCAAGACACTGGCAAAACTAACGTGTAAAATCTGCTGCGTTTACCGTGACGTAGCATCTTTTGCTATTCAGAATTTTGAAATTTTATGTTTGATTTAGCTTTTGTACCCTGTGAATACAGATTTTAGACAATAAAGTTTATTATGAAACGTTTGTTTTGATAACCACTTGCAAAAAGATTCTAACAACGTTTTGCGATATGCCAGACAATTTAATCATCCAAAGTTGCTTCCCATGTCAATAGACGTGAGAAAGTTGATAGCTTAACTCTGTGTAGAAGTTTGGTGTGGTTAGTTGCAGTGGTTACGTAGATATTGAAAGTAGAAGTATGCACACTTTCTTTTTTGACTCAGTATAGTTTTCAACTGCTATGTCAATGTCACATTGCTGAAGCTGGAGAACCTAACCATGAATTCCTGGTATTTCTCTCACCAGTACCACTGGTGACTCGGCCAAAGCAAGGGACGTTTTTCGCTACAACAAGGTACAGATATTTTGCGTTTAAATGTGAGTTTAAAGATCTGATTTGACATTTTTTCTAATAACAATGAATTTGTTCTAAAAATAGACCGGGTTTACCAATATGTATTGACAATCCGTCTGTGTTGTTATAAAATCTTGTAACTACAGCTTTATCGAAGCCGTAGTTACGATATTTTATAACAACACCGACGGAATACTATGATCGCGAAAAAACGTTCCACACTTCGGCTGAGTTCACCACCAGTGAGTATCACCATATCAAAACCTAGCCTGCAGCTGCTCTCGCATAGATGATTCACACCCATTGGTGAGAGACAAATAACTTATGTCAAATGTCAGAATGGATACTGGCAGAGCCTGGTTTCGAATTAACAACCCGGAAATGACTCCGACGTTACCAACTGAGCTTTCGGTGCTTAGTCCACCTTGAATCAACTTCAGTGATTGTATTTCCATTTCATCAAGTCTACCCTATAACTTGGATGAATATGAGCCAGGATCTAGAAAGGGGCCTTCATGAGGGCTATTGAATATCAATTTGAGTTTATTAAGGTTTTATGCCGTTTTCAACTACCAGTGTCAAATCGTGGCGGCTGGAGCACCAAACCATGGATTCCTGTTGTTTCTCAAACCAGTACTACCACAACGCCCTTACCGAGCCTCCAGCTGCTCGCCCACTTATGTTAATGATTTCAAACCCATTGTTGGTTGACAATTTTTGAGGGCTACAGAGACCAACATGGATATAGATGAGCTTAAGCATGCAGTCTGATCAAGATCCATATTGTCCCGTCAGTCCAGTGTCCACCATTAGCCCATTACCACAAAGTGACTCCTTTAGCCTCCTCATGAGATAATGGCCTTGGAAAACATTGTAGATAATGAAGAAATTGCTTGTGACAAGCAATTTCTTCATTTCCAACAATATATTCTAACAAAAATACCAAACAATGAAAAAATAAGTTCACTTGAAATTGTTGTCTGCAACATCTTTGAATTTGGACCAGTTTAAAACTTCGCCGTTTGGGAATAGGTTAACTTCATTACTAAGGAGAGAAGCCTAGATTCTAGCCAGAACTTCACTTTAGCACAGGTTCGTCTGGAAACCATGGAAACAATAGTCTACAATTTCTTTAACCAATTATCAAACAACAAAAATTTGGGCTGTTCCAAACACAAAAGATGTTGCAGACGACAATTTCAAGTATTGAAATAGAAAACATTTTTTAGTCTTTTTAGGTAGAAAACATGGGAAATGAAGATATTGCTTCTAAAACTTTCATTGTTTTGGGAGTCAAAAAGAGTCCCTGTGTAGGGATGGGTCAAGATCCGGCTCAAATATTCTGTAGACAGGGGTGGTGCAATCTACACTTTAACGCTCTCCCACAGGCAAAATTTTAGGGTGGTCCAATTTGAAAGATACTGCAGAGGACAAAATGGACATTGGAAAAGAAAGGATTTGTGCACAATATAGGTAAGAAAATATTGAGGCAAAAGGAGAAACTGCTGGTTATCAGCAGTTTCTTCTTTTGCCTCAATGTTTTCCCAAGCCTTTTCTATTGGGGACATAAAAACCAGGTCTTGTTTGGGAAAGGGTTAAGAATGACCGTATTGGGTTCTGTTTAGGATGGGCTTTCTGTGCCTGATAGCATAAGCATTGGTTTGCATTAACCAAATGGTTAAATACATATTTTGGTTAAATTACCTATTTTGTAATTGGAAAATCTAACCAAATCAGGGACCAATTGTATAAACTTTGGGTTAGCTTTAACAAAATGGTACCCGTTTTGGTAAGACTTTCATAGAATTCTTGAACATGTAACCAAAGCAGGCATTTAACCATATGGTTAACACTAATCAGTTTTTACAATCTGACAAGGATTTACACGTTTGGTTAACCTTAACCAAAGTTTGTACAATCAGGGCCCTGTACATATAACTTTTGTGATGGATTTTGACAAGTAGTCTAGTCTGCATGTATATACAATCACTGGTGGGGAACTCGGCCAAAGGGAGGGACGTTTTTTCGCGAACAATGTATTCCGTCGGTGTTGTTATAAAACATCGTAACTACGGCTTTCATAAAGCCGTAGTTACGAGATTTTATAACAACACCCATAGTTTGTCAATACAAAACGGTAAACCCGGTCTGTTTTTAGAACAAGTTCATTCACATTGTCATTAGAAAAAAAAATCTATAAACTCACATTAAAACGCAAAATATCTATACCTTCTTGTAGCGAAAATTGTTTTCGTTCCCCACCAGTGACAATGCTGTGTGCTGAATCTACCAGGATAATCGGGGACTAGGGTAGAATGGTCATTCTAAATTTCAGACATAAAACCTCGTTCAACATGCAGAGTTCCTTTCATTGACAACTTTGAATATCCCTTTCGGATGTGACAGCTAACCTTCTTGCTATCTTATGCATTCCAAGATCACAAAATTTTGATCGGTCTAAATTCAAACTTATTTGAAGACAACAAAATGGATATGCCACCAAACACAAATATTTATACAAGACTGCGTGGATTGGTTGATTTAACTTAACCCATTACCAAACGACAAATTTTGGACTGGCCCAAATTCAAAATTGTTGTAGACGACAATTTCAAATTAAGGAGATATAAAATATGTTGGTCTTTTTTGGTAGAAAACATGGTGGGAAATAAAGAAATTGCTTGTCACAAGCAATTTCTTTATTTTCCACAATGTTTTCCAAATCATTTACCTTGTAGGGAGTTAAAAAGAGTCATTATGTGGTAATCGGTTGGTCACTCAAAATACGGAGATTGCAGCTTCAAGTCTACTCCGAAAGACTGGAGTGGAGTAGCAGGGATCAAACACGTGAACGCTTCTGCAAACAGCAAATTGAATGTGTAGGACAGAAAGATAGGATTTGTGAACACATACACACAGCACAGAATATATTGAGACAAAAGAAGCAAAATTAATGCTGGTTAACAGCACTTCTCCATTGGCCTCCATATGTTCCCTAGCCTTTCCTTTTCAGAACATCAAAACAAGCTTCAAAACAAACAGGGCCTCTTTGGACAAGCGTTGTTAAAATACCATTGACAAGTCAATGCGAAGGGTATACGGCATATCAACAACTGCACCATCTTTTCAGGCTAACTTAAGTGACCAGCCTATTTATTTTTCTTCTTGTTTAAATACATATGTAAGACTACATTTGCCACAATATTGTCTGTCAAAGTGAGAGGCCATAAACACGCCGGCGCCACAATCTTCATTGGGACATTCACGTCTCAATCGTGTGATCTTACCGTTCTCGTCAACCTGAAAATAGAAGAATAGGGAACAATATTATCCGTTTAAACGAGACGTAATTTCGGAGAAACAATTGTATTTCCGTGGGTCACAGGCTGGGTGTTGTAATAAAATCTCAACTACAGTGATTTTTTTACAATTTTAAGACTGTGAGTCCGGAGGACTCGCTTGATTCCATATTTATGAGTCCAGCTACTAGCTTAGTGAGTCCAATACACTATTTTTAATAGGAAATCTGTAAAAATTGTTGCATCCTGGGACTCGCTAAAATTAAAACTTTGCATCCCAGAGACCAAATTATGAGTAAATGTAGCAGGATGCGCAGGTAAAAAATCATTGCAACTATGGCTTGATTCAAGCTGTAGTTACTAGGTTTTATAACAACATTAACAGTTTATCCAAACAATGGCATGTTAGTCCATTTTAGCACAAAATTAGAAGCAATTGTAATAGTTAACACCCTCATAAACAATCCCTAAGGCCTTGTTTTAGGCCTTGTCACATACAACTTGCATTCAAAAATATGAAGCATATCATGTGACAGTGACCTTTTAAAGGCTTTGGGATCAGATTAGGCAGTGACAGAATGTGTTTCACCGAGATTTAAATTCTATTGCTTGACTAAGCTCAAGACTTGTCCATATTGAAAAGCCTTGAAGAAACTACAAATTACAATGTGGTGAATTTGATTTTATTCTCAGGGCTACAGATAAGAGGGGGTGATGGCCTTTCAAAATATCTTGATATATTCATCAAACTCTATGTTGTGGGTACTCATTTGAATCATTTCGGCGAGATGATTCAAATGAGTACCCACAACATAGGGTTTGCATTTTAAACAAGAGCTTCGCAAAGCGGCACATATACGCCCGAGAGGGGCTTGTCAGTAAAATGGGCATTTTTCAAAAATTCAAGGGCAGATAATTCAAGAACGAAAAGAGTTATCTGAATTCCGTAAGCGGTGTGCACAACTAGACACCATGGAGATTCATTGTGACAAGTTTGATCAAATTCCGATGAAAACTGTAGGAGGAGTTGCGCACACAAGAAATTGCTAACGGACGGACAGACGGACGACCGGGGCCATAACATAATATGACCCTTCGGGCGTATAATAATTTTACCAAGTCTTCCCCTCTTTAATATTTGTTGCTCTACATTCTAATGAATGTTTGTTGATGTTTGATAGATCACCTTGCACTATCTCATGTTTCACTTTGTCAAACTGTGTACATTTCTCAGATTAACCTTACTAATCACTGTAAATCATAAGGTCTCCAAGGTAGAATATCATCATAGAAATGTACCACAATAATTTGAACTGTGATGTGGAGTAAGAGCCCTTACAGCACTTCAGGCAAACTTGTTTCCAGATCACACTGTGGTCACATGCAGTATCATATTTATACAAAGGATACATGTTACTATTGTAAAGTTTCTACAGGTCATGAAGAAGCTATTAGAAGATTAACGCTTTCCCAAACAAGACCGAGTATTGACGTGCCTACAAGAAATGGCTTGGAAAAACATCAAGACAAAAGAAGAAACTGCTGATAACCAGCAGTTTCTCCTTTTGTCTTAATATTATTGTATACACTAATTCCCTCTTTATCAACATGCATTTTGCAGCTTTTGCTATGTGTAGCAGGTTTCCAATTGTAACACTCTTAAATGTTGCTGTTTGGTAAAGGGTTAAAATATCCTCAGATAAACCTTGTAATCATTTGACATCATATCTCCAAGGTTAGAATATCATCATTGAACCATGTTTTTGACATACATTTAGGAATCAGAGCTACAGATAAGACAGAATGAAGACAAATTTCTAAATTTTTCATTTCAAATCCAAACCCTATATTGTTGGTACTAATTTGAATCGCCTTGACTCTAGACAATTCTAATGAACACCCACAACATAGGTTTGATGAACATCTGGAGAACAAAATAAATTTTGAAAAGCAATCACCCCCTCTTTTCTGTGTGGGATTGAGGCTGAGAGTGTCATATGTTGCTAAATCTGAAAGAAGTAATTTGCTGTTTGGTAAATGTGCTGCTAAATCCAAATAGTATAATTGATTGATCAGTTTTCTCAGACAAACCTTGTAATCATGATTATGTCATATCTCCAAGGTAGATTATCCTCATTGAAACTTATCCTAATACATTTTAGCATCTAATTTGTCCTTTATCAAACATTGACAACAGTATACAAGACAAGCTTTACACCGTTGAACAGAAAGTTCTTATCAAACCTACCACAGTTACATCAATATTTCCTTGCTTCTCTGCAAAAACCTCGTATCTGCAGCTTAAAGCAAGCTGCAGATACGAGGTTTTTGCAGAGAAGCAGCCATTTCTTGGTAAGTAATTCATATATTGATTTCCTCAAATGAATTAGCACTAAGGTACGATTTCTTGATAGGTTGGTTGGTTGAACAAGTATCAACATTTCAGACTGCCAATCCCATGAAGCTGTTACACTAAATTTTCTTGTTTTGCTTTCCATTATCTAGACCACGAAGTTCTGATGAACAAGTTAGGTTGCTTACTTTAACAATTTCCCAAACAGCAAAATCTTAGGGTGGTCCTATTTCAAAACTGCTGTGGATTACAAAATTGATGTAAAAAAAAGGATGGTATTTGTGTGCAATATAGCACAGAAAATATTGAGACAATAGAAGAAACTGCTGGTTATCAGCAGTTTCTTCTTTTATCTCATGTTTTCCATTGTAACCTTTTCTACTAGGGATGTCAAAATCAGGTCTTGTTTGGGAAAGGGTTAAACTAGAAAATACACATTTCTCAGGAACTTTGTTTGAATCAATAAACTTCATAAGGTCTCCAAAGTTAATTAACATCATTGAAATGTGGATTCTTTATTTGTAACTTCAAAATTGTATACTCAACAATTTCTGTTTTGTTTTTGAGGGATATCAGCTATTAGTCAAATAGGTGACAAACCTTGTAAAATTTCAGTACAGCAAGCTTGACCTTCTTCTTCTTGTGTTTGTTCTTTTTGGGTGTGGTGTAATTCTTCTTCTTACGTTTCTTGGCCCCACCTCGGAGTCGAAGTACCAAGTGTAGCGTGGACTCCTTCTGGATGTTGTAGTCAGACAGTGTTCGGCCATCTTCCAGCTGCTTACCAGCGAAGATCAACCTCTGCTGATCTGGGGGAATACCTGTAATACAACAACAGATAAGAAAGGAATGGAGGAAGACATTCTAAAGTTGTTATTTTCAATCCAAACCCTTCACTGGTGGTGAACTAAAACAATTTTCGCTACAACAAGGTATAGATATTTTGCGTTTAAATGTGAGTTTATACATTTTTTTCTAATGACAATGAACTTGTTATAAAAACAGACTGGGTTTACCGTTTTGTATTGACAAACTGTCCGTGTTGTTATAAAATCTCATAACTACGGCTTCGACAAAGCCCTAGTTAAGATATTTTATAACAACACCGACGGAATACATTGATCGCGAAAAAACAAAACGTCCCTCGCTTTGACCGAGTTCCCCACCAGTACCCTTTGTTATTTCCAATCCAAACCCATGTTGTGAGTACTCTTTGGAATCATCTTCATGAGACCATTCCATTCAGAACCAACGACATAGGCACGGTGGATAATAACGTGATGCAATAATTACTAAATATCTTCAATTACTTTGTTAATACAGGACTGATTTGAAATCGGTTTGAAGCAGAGAATGTGGACAGTTGTCATGCATTAGATGGACGTGCAGGGTTTTCCCTGAGCATGAGAATTTGGGGGTCATTGTGACCCCCCTTGCCTTCAAAGTTAAGGGTCATTTCTACTATTTTGTGGGTCAAATGCCCTTGTACTCAAGTATCAAACGAAAATCTTGATCTTAAAATTGCGTCATTTATGTCCCTCAAGTAAATTTCTCGGGTGTCATTTGTTTTCAAGTTGCGACAATGACGCATGATTTGCGCGTCATGGCCGTGGTTGATTTTTGAAAAATCAACTGATAAAAAATTTATTGAAGATCAACCAAAATTTTGGTTTATCTTCAATAACTTTTTTGCCAGTTGATTTTTTTAAAAATCTACCAAACTAAACTGACACGATTTAAAAACGCAAAACACGTTTTTATTAACCATTCCTTTCATATTGCCTCGATCGGCACAGGCCTCCTAGCATACCAAAACAAAAATATAGGTTTTTATAAAGGTTCTAATGTGTGAAAATAAAGGCCTTTTAGTGTAAAATGCGACAAAATAAAGAGTAAACAAGCATTCTGAAGTATTGCAAAACAATACCAAGTCCCCTACCGGCTTTATATATATGTGTAAAGAAAAAGAAGCCCAAAAATTTTCAAAGTCCAGCATCCGTATCTTTCTAAAAAATCACTGGACCGGAACAAAACTCAACCTTGTTCTGTAACTTACCAATGCGGGTCTACATACCAAAAATCTGCTCAATAGCTGCAAGCATTAAGAAAAAAAGTCTGAAAATCTAATTTCTCAAAAATTTTCGAAGTCCAGCATCCATATTTTCCCCAAAAATCACTGGACCGGAACGAAACTCAAACTTGTTCTGTATCCCATCAATATGTGTTCATATATCGAAAATCAGCTCAATATCTGCAAGCGTTTAGAAAAAAGTCTGGAAAACTGTAATTTCCCAGTAATTTTCTAAGTCCAGCATCCATATCTTCCTCAAAAATCACTGGACCGGAACGAAACTCAAACTTGTTCTGTAACTCATCAATGCGGGTCAACATACCAAAAATCAGCTCAGTAGCTGCCAACATTGAGAAAAAAAGTCTGGAAAACTGTAATTTCCCAGAAATTTTCTAAGTCCAGCATCCATATCTTCCTCAAAAATCACTGGACCGGAACGAAACTCAAACTTGCTCTGTAACTCATCAATGCGGGTCTACATACCAACAAGAGGGCCATGTGGCCCTATATCGCTCCACTGGAAACAGTTTCAATGGAAGAACAGAACAGTGCAGAGAATGTGGATACAGGGTAAGCAAGAAAAACAACAGAATTTTGGAATCTATTAGTATTATTTGAGTTTCCAAACATACAGAATGTTTATACTAATTGAAGTAAGCTTATAGTCAACAATATTCAGTGTCTTGTCTTCTTGTTTGATATATAAACATGCTAGAGTAACAAGAGGACCCTCTAGAACGCTCACCTGAGAAGATGTTATTTGGAGACATTTTAGGAGGAGATGTCGTTAAAAGTAATTAACGAGATTTTGAGAAAATTCACATTTTTCTTTGCCATGGCAACCAGAGTTTTTCATGGATTTCAATTCTTTTAGCAATTCTTAAAAGGGACTACCCAAGGAACATTTCTGTCAGGTTTGGTTGATTTTGGCCATGTAGTTTAGGAAGAGATGTCGGTTAAAGTAATTAACGAGATTTCAGGAAATTTCACATTTTCTGTTGCCATGGCAACCAGTTTTTCATGGATTTCAATTCTTTTAGCAATTCTTAAAAGGGACTACCCAAGCAACATTTCTGCCAAGTTTGGTTGATTTTGGCCCAGTGGTTTAGGAGAAGATGTTGTTTAAAGAAATTAACGAGATTTTGTGAATTTAACATTTTCCGTTGCCATGGCAACCAAAGTTTTTCATGGATTTGAATTCTTTTAGCAATTCATGAAAGGGGCTACCAAAGCAACATTTCTGCCAAGTTTGGTTGATTTTGGCCCAGTGGTTTAGGAGGAGATGTCGTTTAAAGAAATTAACGAGATTTTGTGAAATTTCACATTTTCCGTTGCCATGGCAACCACAGTTTTTCATTGATTTCAATTCTTTTAGCAATTCTTAAAAGGGACCACCCAAGGAACATTTTTGCCAAGTTTGGTTGACTTGGGCCCAGTAGTTTAGGAGGAGATGTCGTTTAAAGGAATTAACGAGATTTTGTGAAATTTCACATTTTCCGTTGCCATGGCAACCACAGTTTTTCATGGATTTCAATTCTTTTAGCAAATCTTAAAAGGGACCACCCAAGGAACAATTTTGCCAAGTTTGGTTGATTTTGGCCCAGTAGTTTAGGAGGAGATGTCATTTAAAGAAAAAGTTGACGCCTGACGGACGGACGGACAGACAGACAGACGGATGCCGGACATTGATCGATCACAATTTCTTGTTAATAGCAAGGTATTTTCTGACAGTCCCTAATAGCTAGGAATAGTTGTAGGAAGACAAGATATGAACGTTAGCCTTATAAAAAATATTCTTTTGACAAGTCTGAGTGTAACTTTAACATATCTTTTACTTCATACCCAAATTTCTGTAAAAACTACCTGTACGAAAAGGTCATCATTCATCTATGCATTATTTGATTATACACAATAAGGTTATTGATTTAAAATGCAACTAAGAAACAGTTAAACATATTGAATGTAATTGGTTAATTCAATAAATATAATAATTGCTTAAAATGATGAAAAATAAGAAACAAAGTAAAAGTTTTTATGATCAGCAAGGCGATTCTCCTCAGGCCAAAGGCCTTTACCAACATTGGTGAATTAAACTATCCTGTTAACAGCAACGACAGCTGTAATAAATTCTGCATAGAATTTATATATAAACCTAACTCAAAAAGCTTTCAAATGTGATTTCCAATTGCAATTTGTAAAGACAATTCCAAAACAAGAGGACCATGATGGTCCTGTCTCTCACCTGAGTGTTACTTCCTTCTTTATTTCTTCATAAACCAGAATGTAAACAGAAAAATCATTAAGACCCCCTTTCTTAGTCTAGATCTGCCCAATTCAAGACAAGCTTCTCTTTTTAAGTGACAAACACTTTGACTCAATCAAATTCAGTGTAAGAAAATGTCATAAAGACCCCTTTTCCCATGTTTTAACACAAAACCTTTCCATGTTCAAAAAGGTTCATTCTGTATGCTGAAACAATTATTTTGACCAGTTGTTTTTTCAGATTGAGCTGAATTTGTGGCCTTCAGTATATAAACATTGGAAATGTCATTAAGATCTCTGTATGCTTAAACAATTATTTTGACCAGTTTAATTATGACCAAGTTTCAATAGGATTGAGCCAAATTTGTGGCCACTAGAGTGAAACAGTGAAAATGTAAATAAGGCCCCTTTTCCTGTGTTTTCAAAAGGAATAAAATTCCTTTTAAAACTTTGGTAGAGCTTAACCCAAAGAAGATCCCTGCAAAGTTTCAGGTCGTTTGGCCTTGTGATTTAGGAAAAGACTTTTAAAGCAATTGTTGGACGATAGACAACAGACAGACGGACAACGGACATTCACCGATTACAATAGCTCACCTTGAGTACTTTGTCTTCACGTGAGCTAAAAGTTGAACGCACGGACGGACGGACGCACGCACGCACGACGGACACAACGCCATGACAATAGCTCACTGGCCGAATAATGGAAAATAAGCCCCGCCCACAGTGGCCATGTTTTTCGAATTATCAAAATTTCTTCAAGGAATCTGAAAAAGGGTCACCAAAGGAACATGCCTGTCAAATTTCAAAGAAATCTGATAAGTTGTTTGGGAGAAGAAGATTTTTTAAGTTTTTTCTAAAAATTCGTATTTGTTACCATAGCAACCAGAGTTTTCAATGGAATTGAATTTTTTGAAGGAATTTGAAAGAGGGCTATGCAAGGAACATTTCTGTGAAATTTAATTAAAATTGGTCCAGTAGTTTTTGAGAAGAAGATTTTTTAAAATTACACTATGCGCCATATATGGAAAATAAGCCCCGCCCACAGCGGCCATGTTTTTCGAATTATCAAAATTTCTTCAAGGAATCTGAAAAAGGGTCACCAAAGGAACATGCCTGTCAAATTTCAAAGAAATCTGATAAGTTGTTTGGGAGAAGAAGATTTTTTAAGTTTTTTCTAAAAATTCGTATTTGTTACCATAGCAACCAGAGTTTTCAATGGAATTGAATTCTTTGAAGGAATTTGAAAGAGGGCTATGCAAGGAACATTTCTGTGAAATTTAATTAAAATTGGTCCAGTAGTTTCTGAGAAGAAGATTTTTAAAGAAAAAGTTAACGGACGGACGGACGGACGGACGCACGGACGGACGGACGCACGCACGCACGACGGACACAACGCCATGACAATAGCTCGCTGGCCTTCGGCCAGTGGAGCTAAAAATCAGCTCAATAGCTGCCAGCATTAAGAAAAAAAGTCTGGAAAACTGTAATTTCCCAGTAATTTTCTAAGTCCAGCATCCATATTTTCCTCAAAAATCACTGGACCGGAACGAAACTCAAACTTGTTCTGTAAATCATCAATGCGGGTCTACTTACCAAAAATCAGCTCAATAGCTGCCAGCATTAAGAAAAAAAGTCTGGAAAACTGTAATTTCCCAGTAATTTTCTAAGTCCAGCATCCATATTTTCCTCAAAAATCACTGGAGCGGAACGAAACTCAAACTTGTTCTGTAACTCATCAATGCGGGTCTACATACCAAAAATCAGCTCAATAGCTACCCCCGTTTAGAAAAAAAGTCCGGAAAACTAATTCACCGGACTGACGGACAGACGGACGGACGGACGGACGGACGGATGGACTGACGGACTGACTGACGGACAGAGTGCAAACCTAAAGTCCCCTTCGGCTTCGCCGGTAGGGGACTAATAAAGGCCATTTGCGTCAGAAAAAACATGATCATAACCAAAGTCATTTTTATGCAACCCTCTAATAAGGGGGGCAGTGCTTCTGAAATATTTTGAAAATCTACTTGTCCACGGACAAGTGTTGATCCAAAATTGACTTGTCCGTATCAAAAATCAACTTGTCCGTACAAAACTCATATACTTTTCAATAGCTTCATTTGTTTATTGCATATCTATCATGACTTTCTAGCTATTGTCTACAACAAAATTTGTACATTTAACTATCAGTAATTACAATGTATGAAAAAATTGTGAGAAAAAGAAAGAAAAAACCACACTTTATTATAACCGGATTTTTCACTTGTCCACGGACAACCTAGATTTTAAAATCTGCTTGTCCGTACAGGTTTTCTGAGGTAAACGGACAAGTCGGACAACTCGGGCAACTTATTTCAGAAGCACTGGGGGGTTTGGGGGTCTCCCCAAAGAAAATTTTGAAAATTTAGGTCAGATTTGGAGGATTCTGAAGATATCTGCATTGTAAGACATTACATAAAAGAAGGGAAAATGCAGAACTAAGTACATTACTAGCTTAAAGCTTGGACAGCAACCAGTCAGAGCAAATATAAAGGTTTTGAGAGAGAATTACAGGTTATTTTGGCTTTTTAAAGGTTTTCTGGGAAAATGTAAAGGTTTTAAAGGTTTGCTCTGAAATTAAAGGTTTTTAAAGGTTTTAAAGGTTTCACTAGGAGGCCTGTCGGCACCATATTTGGCAACATGTATGACACAATGTATACGCTTCACGCCCTAGCGATTTTGTTGTGTTTTCTGTAAACTATCCGGACATCTGAAACGCCCGTCACTAAATGCTCGTGTGTCTCGTGCATTTAGACCACGTGATAAATTACTAAGATTTTTTGTGTACAAATTGCCATTTTGATTTACTTATTGAAAACTTACGAGAACAAAGAAAGAAAATTGTGTATAAAATGCTGAGGCTTACTTTGCGAAAAAGGAACTGAGTTTTTTCGCTTTTGCTTTGCCGAGTTTCGCAAATGAAGGTAGCTAGACGCTTTCATTTAGCCGAATAGACGGTTCCAAGGTTTATGAGACGTGTAAACGACACAGGAAGATTTACAGGCCACCCACGCCCCGGTCAGCTGCGTGTAACAACTGTACGTCAACATAATTGTATACGTCAACGTCACTAACGCAACCGATTTGTGACGGCTCAGTCTACAGCAAATTCTATGGTTGGTAATCGCGGGCGGTCTATACATCGCGACATGGTGATAAATCGCCTGTGAAAACACTGGGTTCGCTGTCGTCGATGTTCTATGCCAGGCCCTTGACTCGACGTGCATTTTGGCATAATCTGACGTCCATTCAGGCAGTATTAGTGGCTTTAAATGTCATTTTCTGTCCTGTTATGTTAACAATTGTAATATTTACAATTTTACATGGCTATTCATCGGTTTTGTAAAATGCAGGAGATACCATTAGTAAAAGTACTATTTTGCGTTTTTAAATCGTGTCAGTTTATGTTATTCCTGACATTTTTCCACCTTCTCTGCTTCAAACCGAATTCAAATTGGTCAAGTATTGACCAATTATTGAAGATTCTCGGAAATTCTAAGTCATGTGACTATACACCGTGACAGGGTTTGAAGGACAATGAAGGAAATATTAGAGAGGTTTCGATTCCGAACTTGTACGCCTACTTCTACGTGTACGAGTAATTTTTGTGCGAAACGTCACTATGACGTCATCACTTTGTGATTATTTATCACTCTCGCTACACGTCGAAAACTTGTAGAGGCCGGTTTACACGTAAGTAAAAACTTGTAGCTTTTTATTCTTAATTGGTACAGTTTCTAGGTGTTTAAATGAATGCATGAGGTAATTCATGCATTTTATAAGGAGAATATACTTGTGAGTGGTATCCTAACAAGAATAGTTTGAAAGTTACAGCGTGTTTAATACAGGTCGTATCAACGACCTTTCCTAACCCAATTTATGCCAGTACATAGAGTCAGTACCGCAAGTATTTACCCACTAACCCTGCATAGGATTTATGCAGTTGACGCATTTTCAAACTTAGTAGATCTAGATCAAGTTTATTAAACTGAAATTTAACTGAAATTTAATTTAAATTAAACTGAATAGCTACAAGTACACGTACGCGTACAAGTTGGAAATCGAAACCTTCCCTAGATAGAAACGTGTACGTGTACGTGTAGTTACAAGTACACGTACACGTACACGTACCAGTTTGAAATCGAAACCTCTCTATTGCAGATTGCAAAACTGATGTTGATATCCAGATATTGATAAACATAGGGTTTGTGTATGATATTGCACAGAAGACATCGAGATCAGGGGTTTTCCTGTGCTTTCTGTTTCTCCTGAAAACGGAGGTGTTCCCAATGCAAAAGGCTGTGTTCCCAAAGCAAATTTTCTTCCATTTTTCCCAATCTATTCAAAATATTGAATTTGTTATTGAAAAATGAGTGTTTTGCTTACTTTTTCAGCCCAAAATGAGCTATTTTGCGCTTTAAAAATTTCCCAATTCAGGCCAGACTCCTTTTCCCAAAATGGCTAGGAAAACCCCTGGAGATAAAAGGATATTATATCACTAATAATCATCATTTTCTTCTTTTGTCTTAATGTTTTCCCAAATATTTTCAAAACCCAATCTCCTTTGGGAAAGACTTAATCCATTACTGCACAGTGGTGCCTTTTAACTCCCTCACAAAAAATGCTTGAGAAAACTTTGAGGAAAATGAAGAAATTGGTTGTAACAAGCAATTTCTTTTTTTCCCACAATATTTTCTATCCCAAAATGGCAAGATCTTTAAAATTTCATCAAATTAGAATGGTCGTCTGCAACTTCTTTCAAATTAGAAAAGTTCAAAACTTTGCCATTTGGTAATGGTTTAAACAATAACCTACCCTCTTTGTCTTGGATCTTGGCCTTTACATTTTCAATTGAGTCACTAGCTTCTACCTGAAAGCAGAAAGTAATATATTTTCAACTGTTTTTTGTGAAGGTGTATTTGGAAAAAAATTATCACGAAACTCAATTAAAGGCTATAAATCAAGATGTGTGAATCATTAACCCTTTCCCAAACAAGACCTGGTTTTGGCATTCCTTATAAAGCTTGGGAAAATGTTGAAACAAAAAGAAGAAACTGCTGATAACCAGCAGTTTCTCCTTTTGTCTCAATATTTTCTATGCCAACTTTTACGCAAATTCTCAGAGATAAAGATTAGCAGGGGCCCAGTCGCCCATGGCCCCTAGAATTTGGGCTGGGCCCCTGAATATTTAGAGAAAATGCCCATACCCTTAATGTTAAGTATCAAATTTTGCTATTCTGGGCCCCTAAGTTAAAATTGTCAGTCTTTATCCCTGATTCTATCTTTAATACCTTCCATTTTGTCCTTTCACTCATTTGTGGCAGTTTTTGATCACCCTAAAATTTTGTCGTTTTGGAAAGGGTTAGATCAAATTTTTAGACTTTCAAACCATCAAAGTCTAATCCTCTGCCACTGCACTTTAGCTGCAGCCTCTGATGCATGCCATGAAATATGCAAGGTTCTTTTAAAGATCTTGATTATCACCTCTTTTAACCTTTCCTAATCAAGACCTGGTTTTAACATGGAGGCAAAAGATGGAAATGGTCAGTTTACAAATTAAACCTTGTTTGTCATTTAAAGGAAAAGTTTAACCCCACATAATTATACTGAACAAAAGTGAAATTTAAGAGAAATAACGCCGCATTACCACACAACAAAATTTTAGACTGGCAGAGTTCCCATTCAAAAATCTTTTTGGGAGTGCATGCACTCCCTGGAGTAAAAAGTTGGGAGTGCAAAATGAAAATTGGGGGTGCACTAAAATACAATAAAAATTGTTTTCTAGAAAGGCTATAATGTATTTTCTATTGTGTGGCAATCATCATAGATTCAGTTAAGTAATGGCAAGTGCCAGGTGTTAGAATTTCAGAGTTTTGTTGACATGAACAGAAATACCATTGCTCAAACCATTTTACCTTTTTAAACTTGCATCTAAACTCAATAAACGAACATCATTAACACAAGTTGTCATTCCCATCCGACCATTTTTCAGTCGCTATTATGCTTACAGTTTGGAAACGGCAATTTCACAATAAAGTGTCCACATAAAAGTTGTCTTTGTTATAATAGATGTTCTGGTTTATTTATACACTATTTACAGTCAAAATGCCTCAAAATTGCCCACAAGCCATCACATTACCCTTCAAAATGGTATATGACATACATATATACATGATTTTTTCACATTAGGGCAAAATGTTGTCGGAAATCAGTCATTTTTTTACGTTATGCTGTAACATTGAAAAATTAGCAATTTTCATAGCATTGTTTTAGATAGATAAAAGCATCACCTTAGGAACCTTAGTTATTGTACAAATAGCAGGTTTCCTTAACTTTTACACACTTTTTACCCCATGCAATTTGGTGAAAAATTAAGAATTTTACACCAAATTGCATGAATGACGTGGTCCGTTATGCGTTTTACATTTTGTCAGGTACCTTTTCTTAAGTGCCTTCTTTTAAGTGCATAAATAGCACTAACAATACTAAATTCATACTGGAGAGCATCTGGAGATGCCATCATGTAAAAATAACAATATCTGATACAAGCCTAACGTCAGATGTGGTTTCTATACATCTTTAAATTTCAAGTAGCTGTTTCTACGAAAATTTGTGTAGTGTCCGCAACGCAAACAAATGCTTGCCTAAATCTGCTATTCCTAAGCTCATGAAGTTATCAGTTTGCATATTGAAACAGACTGCTGTACTCTATCAATGGCCAAAATATTGGAGGCTTCAGCTTCAGACTTAAAAAATAAAAGCAGAAAGGGTTGCAGTGTAGTGTCCGCAACAGTCTGTAGTGTCCGCAACGCTAAATAAAAATGGAATTAAAAGCTGTTACATATTGTCATATTTAGTATAAAAATGTGTTTCATCATCTGTTAATTATGGTTGCTCTATGGTAGAGAAGTTATTAATCCAATTATTTCAATGATAAGCTTTAAATATATTTTATAGCAGCATAACTAAATAGCTAAATAAAATATGTGTTGTAAATAATGTGATTTTTACATTTGGCTTTTATGCATTTTCTTTGTGCTGTTTCAAACTTAACATATAAAACGAAGAAATGTAATGATGCCTTTTTGTGTTTTGCTTATGCCTTGGCACGATATATTGATACAAAAAGCGTTGCGGACACTACATATTTTGGCATTTATATAACTGCATCTCTCAAATGACATTCCTGTTTCACATCTGATAATACAATGGCACAACCAACGCCCAAAGGAACTTAAGAATAAGACCATATAAAAAAGCCTCTTATTACAACAATGCATGCATGAATTAACCTGGTTATGAAGATGTGAGATGCAGAATCAGAAACATGAAAGACTCCAAATAGTTGTTGAGCAACATAGAAGGTTTTGCTTGATCAAAGCCAATGTCTAGCTGGCATGTAGCATAGCACTCCAAACAAATGTCCAGTACACTCAACCCCGAGTCTTGCTTGAGAGGTAATGTGATGTTAGCACGGGTGTCAGTTCTCTAAACTTTTTCCAGGCAGTCTTTACATGTGTGATTTCGGCCACCACCTGCTGATCAATCATATATCAGAAGAAAAGCACCACTTCAAGCTTGTCTATTCTGACCTGGACCTCACTTTGTGGTCTACTGTAAGTGGGGGCAGTATCCTTGCATCTAGTGCATCTGAAGCGTGGCTTCACTGTTAGTCTTTTAAGTCAGCTACATTTCTTGCACACCCATTTCTGGCAACCGTTGCTTTGTATGCTGTTTGTACCTACTCCTTTGAGGCAGACTGCTCATGAAAAGCTGTGAGACTCCTGCAATTGATCGGGACTCCTATCGCATCATCACTTTCGTATTTCTTACATTGACAGGGGTCTACACTCCCTCCGAAATGCTACTGGTCCATAGGACCAGTTACTAAGAAAATCAACAGGTCCCCCATAAACTTAACAGGTCCACCCCCACCCCACCGAAATAAACGAAAATGAATAGTTTCATCATACATTGTGCTTTCTTATAGTTTTGGGGAATGGGTATGTTACTTAGCAAATTGGGGGAAATGCTTTGTTTTCTCAAAAAATGGATTAACAGTTGCATCAGACACGGGTGGTAAACTTTGGAACGACCTCCAAAAAGAGGTAGTGAATTTCTGTTCCCATAGCACATCCGGGAACTCGCGAGGTCGGTCCAATAGCTAAAAGCGTGTAAACAAAGGTAGGTGTCGGTGGTTCTTTTGATTGTTTTCGAGGTTTCTAGCAAAAAATGGATAATTATGGCAATGCTATGTCGTGTAAAAATGACTTATCGACGCACACGGCCCAAAACTGCGGTCGAAACCGAAGTAATTTCCGTTGGATCGTTTTTTAAAGTTCGAACACGATATTGCTTTTTTCACAACAGTTTGTCAACAACTGTCACCTTTTTGCATAAATTGTGGTTTTCCACAAAAAATACAGCACCGGTACGTTCGTCCTTGGGAAACGAGTACTCTGTATCACATATCCTGTTAAAAACGGCAACGGGGCGCATTATTTAAGAAAATGATTGAGAAAATTCCAGTAGAGGTCGTTCCAATAAGGAAGAGCTTGTTCCAATTTGAATGAGATCGTTCCCAGTGCTCTCCTGTTTTATACAATGAAATAATGCGTGTGATATCAGACCAGCCAAACTAAGACAAAAATTAATGATGGCGTTTGAAATATCAGAATTATCGTCATATCAGAGGCGTCGTTTTGTCTTGTGTGGTGACTTTGTTTTACATGAAAGTCTGTTTCTGATGTTTCTTAAACTCTACGCATGGATCTCTTGAAATGCACTTTTAGCTCACATGAGCACGAAGTGCTCGAGGTGGACTATTGTGGTCACGTTTTGTCAGTCGTCCATCCGTCTGTCTGTCTGTCCGTCTACACTCTAGCATCCGCAAGCTTTATAAGCCAATCTTAAACAAATGTGGTCAAAATAATGATGGTCACATAAGTTCTTGGATGAGTTCGAAGAAATAGTGAATGCTGAAGAGTGAAAGTAAAGTCGAAAATTGCAGTTTTGTCAAATTCGAGGGCAGATAACTCAAGATGGATCATTCTTATCAGGATGAAAGTTTTACCTATGCAAGATCATATGGCCAACAATATTCAGTCCAGGTTTATTTTCTTAATTGAAAAATATTTGTAGTAGCTAGACTAGTGAAAACAAAGTCGAAAATGGCAATTTTATCAAAATCAAAAGCAGATAGCTCAAGATGCATTCTGATTAGGCTTAAATTTTCTTTTAAGTAATATCTTATTCTCTTAAGATCTTATTTCTTTGGATATAATTTTGATTGAAAGAAACTGTGAATGCTGAAGAGTGAAATTAAAGTCGAAAATTGCAATTTTGTCAAATTCGAGGGCAGATAACTCAAGATGTATCTTTCTAATGAGGCTGAAAAGTTTACCTATACAGGATCTTATGTTCAACAATATTCTGTCCAAGTTATGTGTTGATGGATAAATATTTGTGGATGCTAGAGCGGAAACAAGGTCGAAAATGGCAATTTTGTCAAAATCAAGGGCAGATAACTCCAGAGGTGCATTTTCAATCAGGCTGAAAATTAAACCTGCCCAAGATATCATTATCATCAACTTTTCTGTCCAATTCTTGTCTTGATTGATCAATATTTGTAGATGCTAAAGTGTAAACAAAGTCAAAATAGCCTTTTTGACATTCAAAGGCAGATCACTCAGGACATTCTGGTTCGATCAGGCCCATAATCGAACTCATCCAAGAACTTACGACCATTATTATTTTGACCAAGTTTGTTTAAGATTGGCTTATAAAGCTTGCGGATGCTAGAATGTAGACGGACAGACAGTACAGACGGATGGACGACTGACAATAAGTGACCACAATAGTCCACCTCGAGCACTTCGTGCTCAGGTGAGCTAAAAGTGCATTTCAAGAGATCCATGCGTAGAGTTTAAGAAACATCAGAGACAGACTTTCATGTAAAACAAAGTCACCACACAAGACAAAACGACGCCTCTGGTATGACGATAATTCTGATATTTCAAACGCCATCATTGATTTTTGTCTTAGTTTGGTTGGTCTGATATCACAGGTATTATTTCATTGTATAAAACAGGAGAGCACTGGGAACGATCTCATTCAAATTGGAACAAGCTCTTCCTTATTGGAACGACCTCTACTGGAATTTTCTCAATCATTTTCTTAAATAATGCGCCCCGTTGCCGTTTTTAACAGGATATGTGATACAGAGTACTCGTTTCCCAAGGACGAACGTACCGGGGCTGTATTCTTCGCGGAAGACCACAAATTATACAAAAAGGTGACAGTTGTTGACAAACTGTTGTGAAAAAGCAATATCGTGTTCGAACTTTTAAAAACGATCCAGCGGAAATTACTTCGGTTTCGACCGCAGTTTTGGGCCGTGTGCGTCGATAAGTCATTTTTACACGACATAGCATTGCCATAATTATTCATTTTTTGCTAGAAACCTCGAAAACGATCAAAAGAACCACCGACACCTACCTTTGTTTACACGTTTTTAGCCATTGGACCGACCTCGCGGGTTCCCGGATGTGCTATGGGAACAGAAATTCACGACCTCTTTTTGGAGGTCGTTCCAAAGTTTACCACCCGTGTCAGAGTGAGACATAAAATTAGGACCTCTTTTCTTCGATACGGATAATTAGATGATATAAAGATTTCACCCTTTCCCAAACTGAATCAGTTAAAACTATGCATTTATAAGAAAAATGCAGCAAAACATAATTGATGTTGATTCTTCTTTGTCTCAATGTTTTTCAAAGCTTTATGGAAATTATCAAATAGATCGGGATCATCCTAATATCAAAACCAAGGCTTGTTTTGTAGCAGTTGCCAGCAAAAACATTGTAGGCTAATTCTTTCTATGAACTGTCAAAAAACCTTTCACAGTTTCAGTAAGTCACCCAAGCTCAATATGAATCTTGAAACAAAGAAAATAAAGATCGGCGTAGTTGGCATTTCCAATCAAACAATTGTAGCAGAAAGATTAAGGACTGTAAGCATTTTCAAAACCTCATCACTTATTTCATATTTTTGCTGTTGTAGTTTGTTAAAGATCGAAATCCGCGAAACAACTGTCTTTATTTATGGTATGCTCTATTTTGTAAGTCAAGTACAACCAGAATAATGTTCTTGTTAAACAGTTCAATTGTTTATATTTTCAAAACTATTTTCCCTGCACAATAAGTTTTAACTGATTATATAATACTTATTACTATTCAGGTAACAATATTTTAGGATCATAAATAATGAAATCTGTTTCTTATTAGAATCAGCGTTTCAATATGTTCGATTAATTTTATTTTGGTAATGGAAAGAGTACAATCATGCGCGTATAATGACCTCTCGTTTTTGCCGAGATTTGAAAATTTCTACTTTCACTTTGCAACTGCAGCTGTATCCCAGTATTTTGGAAAGTTTCATAATTTGTTATCAAATTAGAATTTTATGAATGGATTTATACTCACCTGATGGAAAAATACATAAGGATTATATTCCCGTAATATGTCCACAAATCCGCAAAATAAACATTAAAGCGTCTAGTCTATCACATCCAGTCTATACCACGTGATCTCCTCTAGACGCTAGGTGGCGACCCCATCTGCCTCAGTTTATTTCAGTAGCATAACGTGAACCCACTACTATACTATAAACCATGGGGAGGCGGGAGGTAGCCCCATCAGGTGAGTATAAATCCATTCATAAAATTCTAATTTGATAACAAATTATGAAATTTCATTTCATGATTTATACTCACCTGATGGAAAAATACATAAGGATAGATTACAAAGCAATCTTACCTTGGTTGTGGATGGTTTCTCCATCTTCTAACTGGATGAATGTCTGAATATTCTTTATTCCATTCAAACCAACTGTAGTGAACTTCAAAACAATCACTATATACAGTATAAACACTAACACTAACTGTGTCCTACACAAACTGTGTCTACAATTTAACACCTTACAAATGAATCCGTTGGAAATAAACTTCTTTGTTTATCCATAAATCATTCTGTACTTAAAACGTGAGGAGATACCTCTCTCCTGTAGAATTTAATAAAAGTCGATTCCTTCGACCAGTCTGCAGCCTCCAACACTGACCTGATAGAAGCTCCTTTGTATAGAGCCCATGATGGACCCAATGCTCGAGTAGAATGTGCTTTGATTTTCATTGTTTTATCGTCATAAGCTTCTCGGATAGTTTCTACAATGTACGAACTAAGTCTCTGCGCCGAAGCTTTCTTGTGGGGTTCATTTATAGTAAGAAAAAGACTTGTTTCATCAGTACCATGTCTATGCCTAAATGGTTCTGTCTTTTTTAAGTAGATAGCAATGGCCCGTTTAGGATCTAATAACTTATTAGTCTTGAATTTAGGTACAAAAATCTTAGCTGCACAATGGTTGGGTCTATCTTGTTTTGCCAGACCTTGCCGTACAAAGGTGATTCCATCAGGCTGAATTGAGACTGCATCTTCTCCCAGCTTTAACGCTTGAAGGTCACCGACTCGTCGAAACGTCGTGATCGCTGTAAGAAAAACAGTCTTGTAAGTAATGTACTTCAAAGTAGTACTCATGAGCGGTTCGAAAGGGTACTTTTGTAAAGCCTTCAAAACTTTAGGCAAGTCCCATTCTGGTACTAGTCTACAAACCGGAGGTCTCAGATTGAAAACTCCTTTCAACAGTCTAATGATATAGGGATGTTGACCTACAGGAAATTTATCAATAGGTTCAAGAACCGATGAAAGCATTGATCTGTAACCTGCTATAGTTTTGTACTGTAGGCCATCCTTGTACAAAGAAGCTAGAAACTCTGCACAGTCAGTCAAAGATGCTGAATATGGATCAATTTGTTTTGTATCACACCAGCTATGGAATCTCTTGAATTTGCAAGAATAGTCTTTCTGAGTTCCAGCTCTCCAACTGGCTGTGAGCAGTTTTCTAACTTTCTTCGAAAATCCCTTCTTTCTGAATTGTTTGTTGATAGAAGCCATGCAGTTAATTTGAATACTTCCGGATTGGGATGGTGAATTAGAGACTTCGGTTGTGCTAACAAATCCTTCCGCGGTGGCAGAAGTATTGGTTGTGCCACCGACATCTCTAATAACGTTGTGTACCAATGTCGTCTTGGCCACAGTGGTGCAATGAGAATCACTCTGCAATGACACTGTTTCAAATGACTCAGAACTCTGGGTATTAAGCACAGAGGAGGGAATGCATACGCGTACATTCCGTCCCATGTTATTGTCAGTGCATCCGTTGCAAAGGCCAGCGGATGCGGAATCCAAGAGCAGAAGACTTGTGCTTTGCGATTGTGAACTGACGCAAACAGATCTATGTTTGGAAACCCCCAAAGACTGAAGATTTGATGTGTCACTGCAGGGTGTAGACTCCACTCTGTCGGTAATATTTTGTTCCGGCTCAGAAAATCCGAACGTATGTTCAATTTGCCTGCAATGTGAGCTGCTTTTATCTGAATTTTGTTTTGAATTGCAAATTGCCATAATTTCCATGTCATCATGCAAAGAGACGGTGATTTTGTGCCCCCTTGCTTGTTGATGTACTGTACTACCGTAGTGTTGTCTGAACGAATTAGAACATTCTGTCCTTTGAGTAAAGGATTGAATTTCTTCAGTGCAAGAAAAACTGCTTCTAATTCTAGGCAATTGATGTGCAACTTTTTCTGAGTGGGTGACCATGTCCCTTGGACTAATTTTGCACCGAGACATGCACCCCAGCCCTTCGTGGATGCGTCTGTTTCCAGAACATGTTTTGCTGACCATGGTAGAAAAGATTTGCCTTTTAAAACATTGGCTGAATGTAACCACCATTTCAAATCACAGGTTAAAGACGCGGTGATTGGTTGGTGGGCTATAGCCCCCCCCCCCCCCCTACCTTTGAAAATTATAAATATGGGACCTCAGAATCAACTAAAATTATTTTTTTATATCAAATATAATCCAAAATCATTAAAAAAAAATTTTCTCATTTTTTTTATAACTTTCTTTTAGAAAGGTACTTGTGTTCAATCTCGGAAAACAACAGTGCCTCCACTTATCCTATCATAATTTTTGTAATTCTCAACCGAGCACCAAAAGTAACGTACAGAAATACGCAGCAGAGGTGTGGCCAAAACATGCTATAAACGGTTTTGCGAGATTTTCTTCCGTTCGGCAACGGCGAACGTCGGAATGACAAAACTTGTCAGAACGGACAAGATCTGATTCGACGGCAAATCGCGGATATTCATCACTAATGTGCATCATCTACAACGAACATCAACCTAAATAACATATAAAGTATTCAAAATACTGTTTTACAATCACTTACCGCTAAGCTAAACATCAATCTCGGTCGATTTTCCCAGTATCCGATGAAAGTTTGGTGCAGTATCGGCTTAATCTCAGGTAATCTTCCATGACAGTTGGTGACCCGGAAATGATTAATGAGTAATTCAACTGGTTCCCGTTTCTCACTATAACGCCCAGCGGGAAACCGATTAATCAAAGTATCAAAGTATCCTCGAATTAAAGAATTTGAAGGCGCCTTTTTTTAAAATCAATTCTCAGTCTCATAAATTAAGAAAAATGTCTCTAGTAACATGGTATATATATTTCTAACGTTCTTTTCATTTCACATATCAATCTCTGAATTTTCCTCGTCATATCTTTTACACAAAACAGCCATAAAAGAACATTTGAAAATCTCTATTGACATTCGTAACAGTTGAAAACGGCACCCTTTTTTTGGAATCTTTTCCATTTCATATGATGTTTTAAGCCTGCACATGACCGATGGAGCCATCCGGAACAATTATCACACTGAATCCATTCACTATCCCTTTCCTCTGTCAAACAAATTTTGCACAAAGCATTATCTTCGTTCGCATCCCCGCTGGCTTCAAAGTCTTGAGGGGGGCTTGGGGGTGAATGAGCCTGTGATGTACTTGGTTGGGGAGAATCTAGAGGGGGGCTTGGTTGAGGAGAATGAGCCTGTGACGTGCTTGGTTGGGGAGAATCTAGAGGGGGGCTTGGTTGGGGTGAATGAGTCTGTGACGTGCTTGGTTGGGGTGAACGAGTTTTCTTGGAACTAATTTGAATTTCTGTTGTATCACCTCTCTTCCTTTTGTCCGCTTTTGTCTTTACATTTTCTGCCACACTTTCAGTTTTTTTCTTTGCTTTTTTTGATGCAACACTAGTTTTTGAGACTTGAATCTGTTTCCTGTGAGCCATTTTTTTGGTTACTTTGTAAACGTCAAGGATATCCTTTCTAAACTGCCCAAACAGAACCATTAAAAACAATTTAACAATTTTCTGGTAGATTACTATACCCACAGCTTGTCTGTCAATATTGATCTGCTTAGCCAAAAGTTCACTAGGTTCAAAAACACTGTGTCTGTCAAATACTTTTTTGAAAATATCCCTTAACTTCTCATCTTGGAAGATTTCATTTTTGCACATTTCAAACATTTGGTTACCATGTTTGTTGAAGTTTTCATCATTTATTGTTTTTAGGCACTGTTCTGAGAGGCAGATGAAAAAATGAAATAACTCATCTGATATGTTTGTAAGTCCCCTGTTTGTGTACTGTCTCCTTGAAATATCCAACAATGATTCTGGCTCCACACTGTTCTTCAAAATGTATTGTTCGTCTTCTCTGAAACTGCCTAAAATTTTTGAAATATAGACAGCCTCTTCATAGCTTTGTTGGTTCTCAATAGATTTTGAATATCTTAAAAGATTCCTTCTTGTTTACGAATTTTGATCGGATTTTAGCAATACAGTATCCACCGATGTATCTCACTCTTGCTCTTGATGCATTTGTCACTGTTCTTTGTGCCACTTTCGTGCTGGTTGAAGTATATAATTCAGCTCTTTTGCTGAGGAGAAATTTTCTGATTTCCACAGAGATGTTAAAACATACATGCTTATGTTCTGCAGTGAACGATTCGTTTTCAAAGAGCTTCATACATGAAAACATAAACTCTGCGCTGTTGTGGTATTCGTGTATCGCTGTGTAAAACTCACCAAGTTTTTGGCATTTAACAGGTCCTTGAAATGTTACCTTTTCAATCAAAGCTGAAATTTTCTTGCATTCTCTCTGGGCAAATTCCTTTAATTTTTCTGTGTTTAGATTTTGTAAAATAGCATTTGTGTTCATTTGGAATGGTGTTAACACATTGATCACCTTTATCTTGTCTATGAAAGAGTCAATATTCAAATCATCAGGTAACAACACGTCACACTCTGTGGTGTCAATTGATTTGATCACCTCATCAAATTCTTCATCAAAGTCAGGCTCAAAATCTAGATCAATGTCGGTTTCAATTCCGCATTCGGTTTCACTTGCAGAGAAGAACGACGGATTTTCTTCAATCCTGGAATGGAAAAAATTAAATACTAATTGACAACCAAAAATTAGCTCATTTCCTTATTGCAAAACTTCAGAGAGATCTGAACTTTAATATGTTGCAAACAAGCATTTCAATTTTATGAAATTTAAGATTTTTTTGTGCTTCTGCGTAGAAAACATGGTTTATCACCAGTAATTTCTTCATTTTGCACAATATTTATCAGAAACTTTAAACTGTAGCATATCCTGAAGAGGCATTCATTCCTAAGTTGGAATGTCTAAATATCTCAAAATACTCAAGAATTAGCAGTTACCAACACTTCCAAATTTTGTACGTTTTAACCCATTCCCATATATTTGACACCTTTTGACACCCAATAACATAAACACTTTGGAAAACATTGTGAAAAATGAAGAAATTGCTTGTGACAAGCCATGTCTTCATATTCCACAATGTTCTATACTCAGAAAGACAAAAAACAACAACAAAAAAAAAACATTCACTTGGAATAGTTGTCTGCACATGTTTGAATTTGGACAAGTCCAAAAATTTGATTCTTGTAGTGGGTTAAAAGCTGTTGCAAACAAAAAGCATGGATTTGTGTTGTACAGTCCTAGAGGCAATATTTATGAAAATGGGTAAAATCCTTCTTATTAGGATCATGATTTTATTCTACAAAGAGCTTTTTACCATTTCCCAAACAACAAAATTTTAGGGTGGTCAAATTAAAAATCTGTTGCAGATGACAAAATACTTTTTGATATAGACTGGCAATATAGGCTTTACATAGCATAGAAAATATTGAAGCAAAAGTAGAAAATGCTGGTTATCAACATTTACTTCTTTTGCCTTAATCTTTTCCCAAGTCTCTTGGGAACCAGATAAATGCTTGTGAAAGTGTAAAAAATGTCCAGAAAGAAGGTTATCTTTTGAGAAGGTATTATGTTGTTCTAAAGCCAATTTTTTTGCTGTTTGAGAAAGGCTTAATTTATTCAGGTCTATTACCAAAAACTGATATAAATCAATGTCATGCTTAAAATGTAAGAACATGATTTGCCCAGTTCTGTTTATCAGCCTGTTAACCCTTTCCAGAACAGTAAAATTTTAAAGCTGTTGCTGTCTTAAATATTAATGTTCATAAAAATAGAAATTGTGTAAAATATAACAGAGATAACATAGAGGCAAAAGGAGAAAATGCTGGTAGACAGCATTTTCTTATTTTACCTCATTGTTATGAGAATATTTTTTTCTAGGGACTTCAAATATAGATCTAGGTATGGAAAGGGTTAAAGATAAAAATGTTTTGAAAACATTGTGGAAAATAAATAAATATATCAAATCATCATACCGTTGTTGTAAATGCAAAACCTCGTATGTCGATTCTTTCGATGTTCAAAGTACAAACTTGTATGCCGAGTTAAAGACAATTCTTGTAGGTTTTGTGATATTTTACTGATCAGTATTGATGACAAATCATTTGTGAACATTATGTCCAAATTTCTAGTAAAACGTTTCAGTTTGGGAAAAGTTACTACACCTTTTTCCCTCCCCTTTAACCCATTACCAAATGGCTAAATTGTAGACTATTCCAAATTCAAAGAAGTTGCAGTCGACCATTTAAATTGAATGAAATTTTACATTTGTTTGTCACTTTGCATAGAAAATATTGTGGGAAATGAAGAAATTGCTTGTCACAAGCAATTTCTTCAGTTTCAACAATGTTTTCCAAAGCAAGTATCTTGTAGGGAGTCAAAATGAGTCACTGTGTGGTAATGGGTTAAAATTTTCCTAAAACGAGATACAAGGTTTTGCATTTTCAACAACAATATATTTATTTCATTTTTCCTATATTGATGCATGAAAAAGCATTTCTGAATTTTGACCAACCTACAATTTTTGCTAGAAAATTTGTTCAATCAATATCCATGTAAAATAGTATTGTTTGATTAACCCATTAACAAACGGCAAAATTTAAGACTTGCAATCATTGTGGGAAATGAAGAAACTGCTTGTCACAAGAAATTTATTCATTTTCCACAATGCTTTCCAAAGCCATTTTCTTGTAGGGAGTCAAAAAGAGTCACTGTGTGGTAATGGGTTAAAGCAAACTTGCCCAATGGTCTGTATGGTTGATAATTCTATATGTATAATAAAAATTGTAATAGAATTGTTATTCTATACAATTCTTAATTATGCTAATGATTTAGTCAGTCATCACCCCCTTTTCAGCCCAAGCTTAAATTTCTCAAACTTTTTTGTCATTTATCAAATTACAGGCTCTTATCCAGACTCAAGGAGGTCACAGATGGGGAAGTAGAGATGAACAAATTATATGATACATTCCTGTTTGAGATGTTGGAGTCTAATCAACAGGTTAAGATTGGGAAAAGATTGTTCATTGAACATTTTGTAAACCTCTTTCCAAATGTAGAGAAACAAAGGTTCACTGTACACAGCACATCAACGAAAACCATATACAAAGGTGTTACCCTACAGCCAATAAATGATCAATTACGTGTACCAGTTGAATGCAGTTTTGCAGAATTGAAAACTTATTTTCCAGAGGAATTCCTACTTATCAAGAACAGTGAAAACCATTTATGTTTTGATATTGACAGTAATTTGCAAATTAATGGCAACAGTGTGTACAAAAGGTTGACTGTTTTTAAAGAAAATACATGGAAATTAGAGATCAGTGGAAAACAGATTGATTTAAATCAGCTTTTCATTGATTCTCATTTTCATAGGAATAAAGAAAGTGTTAATACTGTTTGTACTATTATTAAATGTATCAACCTATGTGAAGCTGTAAAATTTACAGGATCTGTTGTTGTGAGCAGGTATCACACAGTGGAGGATGTCAAAACCAGTGACAGTCAGGGAAGGAAGGTCCGATCTATAATGTGTAATAGGGTTGTTGCATTTAACTCTCAGTCTAAAACATGTAGAAAATGTCAAAAGATGACTTTAGGGCAAGTACAGTCTGATAAGGAGAATCATGAGATCAATTCATCAGGTATAAATGTTTCTGTAAATCCCCAAAATAAGGTTACAAGGGAACATATTATGAATCTATTTCCTGGTGCCAACAGAGAAATGATAGAATTGCTATTAAGTCAAGCCCAAAATGTCGGTAGAGACCCGAAAGGGAGGCGTTGGAGTAAAGAAATAATTGCTGTTTGTCTCCAGTGGTATTGCAGGAGCCCGCAATCTTATGAAGCTTTCAGACAAAGTAAATTTCTTGTTTTACCTTCAGCATCCACTTTAGTTTTGTATAAAAATAGAGTTAAACAACAGGTTGGGTTTGATGAAGATGTGTTTAGATGGATGTTTGAAGAAGCTAGGAGAAGAAATATTCCTGAGGAGGGTTGGACTGGAGGTATCATTTTGGATGAAATGAGCATCCAATCTGATATCCAAATAAGTAAAACTGGGGATATGGTTGAGCTGTCTGGATTGGGAGAATTAGGGGAAGAGGGGAATCTTTGTCACGTTGTAAGAACAGGTAAAAATGATCAATATATTGGCACACATGCCTTACAGATGGTATTCTTGGGTGTAACTGGCTTCAGGTTTCCATTTGCACACTTTGTGACTGATGGTATTCAGGCCCCTGAATTATATGCATTATTTTGGGAAGCTGTTGATAAACTTCAAACATTTGGATTCACTGCTGTGTACACATGTATGGATGGTGCCCAGTCAAATAGATCCTTTATGCACTACAATATCCATCAAAACAAGGAATCATTCATGTCACTTTGTCCCTGCAGTTTAGGATGCATGATTTTCATGATGGATATTTCCCATGTAATTAAAAAAATTAGAAACAACATCATTAAAAGTGGCATACAGAAAGGAAGTACTCGTTTACTCACAATGACATCTTTGAACACAGTCCAATGGCAAATGTTTGTTGATTGTTTTCTATGGGATAGGACTAATGCTTTCCAATTGCATAGAAAACTTACCAATGAACACCTCTTTCCATCCACCCAGTCTAAAATGAGGAATCATCTTGCAGAGGAAATTCTAAATAGTGATATGCTACACCTTATGCAACAATATCAAATGTATCTTGGACCAAAAGGGTGTGTTTTAGATGGAGTTGTTGAATTATTGACACAAACTTCTAAATTAATTGAAATTTTTCGAAGCAAAAAACCCATTCAAACCATAAATGATGACAGACTCTTTGAACTGAAAAAAATCAACACATGGTTCACAGAGTGGGAGAGCTCTGGTGATAATAAAACATTGATGTCCACTCAGTGCCATGAGGATATTCATGCATGTATTGTTGGCTTCCAAAACCTTTGTGAATTTTTCTTAATTAAACAAAAAAGAATGCAAAGTTTATATAACCCCAGCCTTAAGGACAGATCCTCCAGTTGTTACTGCGCACCTTACTGCGCATATCCTAAATAACGAAATAAAGCTGTTTCAGTAATTGGCCTTTTTCAGCAAATGCATTTCTTACACTTAGTTAATGTTTGGTTGATAAATGACAAGACCCTTTTCGGTTATTTCAATTTTCTCTGTTTGGTCGATTAAAGTGTAATAGTACTCGGATAGTACATTTCGCTTTCTGTTACGCGTTCAAAATGTGGCGTTAGCGATAGGAAACGGAGCAACAAAAGCAAAGTGGTGTCTTTATGAGATAGTACGCTTCAGATAGACACAAAAGATGACACGTTTTATTATCTAAAGCTTGTAATAAGGAAGAAAATGGACAAAAGTAGTGAAACAATTTCGGACAGAGCTGTAAAAAGTAAACCAAATTTTACTTATAACTAAGAAAAACGCTTGGTTTGATATATTTTTCTTTTTTTGTTTTTGTAGGTATGACCAAGCACTATGTCTATACCAAAAAAGAAAAAATTCTTACCGCTGGAATATTTTTTATTATCAGAAACGTTGCGAAAAAAGAGCAATTTCAGCTACTTTTGAAAGAAAGTTTTACTAAAAATTTCAAAATCATCACTAAATTTTCCCAAATTGATACTCATTTAGACAGAATAAAACATATTGAACACAATAAAGACTTATTTATGTAACCCTAGTCATTTCGAACACCTTTTTTGTGGGTATTTAAGTGACACCACATTTTTGCAATTTTAGACAAGAGTAGTCTCCCTTGAAATTCAATAACTTTTTAATTCGCTTGGTGACCTATAGTTTTTAAGTAATTTTTTTACTTCTCATATATTTAAATATCAGTACAGAAAAAATAAAAAAATTCTTACCGTGGGAAATAAATGGAGGATCTGTCCTTAATTAACTCTGATGTAGTAGAAAATACCTTTAATCAGATAAGGTCTACTTATAATGGGGCAAACACAAACCCAAATGCTCTTCAATACAGAAGAACTTTAAACAGCATTGTTTTGGGTCAAAACACAGTGTCTGTGAAAGCAAATGCTGGCAAAAATCATGACGCTGCCAAGTTATATAACTGTGACCCACTTAAAAAATCTGATAACCGTAAAAGGCCTTCTACTGACCAAGACAGGATGACTATTAAGGTGATAAAGTGCTAGACAATGATATGTTAGTAATACATCAAATTCATAAGCTTCCACATTAGCATCAAAATTCATCATCCATGAACACTCATTTATTAATTTTCAACTATGTTTTTACAAGAATTTCATAACTTTAGGTTCTATCATACATCTGTAATGTTTCACAAACAAGACCTGGTTTTGATGTCCAGAGTAATAAAAGGTCTGGAAATATTTGAAAGAAAAGAAGAAATTAATGATCAGTAATTTAGTATTTTCCTTCAATAATTTCATTTGTACAATATAGTGATTTTACTCTTTTGACATCCATTCATTTCTCATTTTCTCAACCGTTTCACTTGGTAGCATTTTGGTGTTTGAGAAAGAGTTAGTCAGACTGAGAGGCTGCATGAACTAGAACTGTCGCAGAGCGGACTGATACCCCCAGCAGCACCTTATTTGAGAAAATAAATCCACAGTAGAACTATCTCCCTTGGTTGACAAAGGGCCTTAGTTGACATCGCAGAGCTAAGAAATTGCTTCATGCACATCTCTGTCTTGTAGATCGTCTATGTGAATTTTCATCAAAATCAGTCAAGCGGTTTGGTAGGAGTTGCGCTCACGAGATATGCGGACGAAAAAAAGAGCTAAGAAATTGCTTCATGCACATTTCCATGCCATGTAGATCGTCCATGTAAATTTTCATAATAATCTGTCAAGCGGTTTGGGAGAAGTTTTGCTCACGAGATATGCAGACGAAAAGAAACCAAAGTCAATTATCTCACTTAGTTGACATCGCAGAGCAGAGAAATTGCTTCATGCACATCTCCCTGTCATGCAGTTTGTCCATGTAAATTTTCATGAAAATCTGTCCAGCGATTTGGGAGAAGTTGCGCTCACAAAAAATGTGGACGGACGAACGGACGCACCAACATTTCAGGATTATGTGTTTTTTTCTTTGATCATTATGAAGAAAAGTGCCACATGAAATGGCATGGTTTAAGATGAATTGTTCTTATTTCATATAAATCATGGACGGATTGAACCACATAAACTCCCGGGATGTTGGCCCGGACAGACAGACAGAGTGATTCCTATATACCCCCCCCCAAACTTTGTTTGCGGGGGGGGGGGGGGGGGGGGGGGGGGGTATAATTATAAATCAAATAATATATAAAAGTGTACCTTTTAGGGATTTGACAACAGCTTTTATCACTCAAAGGTTCTGTTGATGGTAGGGAAAGGAAAGTCTCAACTGACTCTGGATGGGGCATGCATGCTCTCGGACTAAAGTTGATAACCCTCAATTCTGTGCTAGTTCTTGCTCTTCCGATAGCTACGCCAAGTTGTCCCGCTTTAAAGATACCACTACAGTCTACTTCTAACCTGTAAAACACAAGAAATGTCAATAAACTGTAATTATTTGATCATTTACTACACCCACCAGTCTCACACAGCTTGGATTGGCACAAAAATCAGATTAGATTGAATGGAGTGTTACATCTCACTCAACAGCTAATGTCATATGGAGAAGGGAACTCTGTTTAAAGTTCCATCCAAAAGACTAGAGAGATGCGGGATCAAACCTGCAACCCCTGTGTTACAAGTCCAACATGTTTCCACTGCACAAAGCCAGCCCCTGGCACGTAACTCTGCGTAATTGAATCTAATCATGATGAAACATTTACTAAGCAAGGTTTTGGAATCAACAATACATGTACTTTCTTAAATCTTCATTGTAACATATTATTGGATATTATTGAGTGACAAACATGTCCAAAACAGCAATTTGTCAAGTTCAAGGGTACATAACTCTGATTGAGTTGAATCAGTTTTATGTCTCACTCAACAGCTAATGTCATATGGAGACGAGACCTTGGTTTAAAGTTCCATCCGAAAGACTGGAGAGATGCAGGATCAAACCTGCAACCCCTGTGTTACAAGTCCAGCATGTTTCCACTGCACCATTGGCACATAACTCTGCATGACAGACTAGAACTAGAACTGTCGCAAAGCGGACAAATACCCCCCCACCCCCCACCCCCCCACAAGGGCCTTGTCACTGAAAAAGTGCTAAAGGTCAAAAGGTTCTTGACTTAGAGCACGGAAAAAGATTTTAAACAAAGTCCAATTGTGACTTTGACCTTGGTGACCCAAAAACAATAGGGCACCTCTTTGGGTCATAAGCAACAACTGTGAAAAGTTTCATGATCCTAGTTCAACTGGTTCTTGACTAAGAGCTTGGAAACGGATTTTAAACAAAGTCCAACTGTGACCTTGACCTTTGACCTTGGTGACCCAAAAACTATAGGGCACCTCTTTGGGTCATGGGCAGCAAATGTGTAAAGTTTCATGATCCTAGGTCAACCATTTCTTGACTTAGAGCATGGAAACGGATGTTAAACAAAGTCCAACTGTGACCTTGACCTTTGACCTTGGTGACCCAAAAACAATAGGGCACCTCCTTGGGTCATGAGCAACAACTGTGTAAAGTTTCATGATCCTAGGTTAAACGGTTCTCGAGTTAGAGCACGGAAACGAAATTTTAAATTTTGACAAATGCCAACCCCCAACCCCCCCCCCCCCTTTCAACCCCCCCCCCCCCCCCCGAAATTTTAAAAGCGCCAGTAATTCCTTAACTGTGTTACATTTCCATTCCAAATACAAACATGAGCATTTTGAATGGTTTAGAATTTTGAATTAATGCATACTTATGGAAATATTTGACAAAAATGTGCAAAGCAGTGAATCAACTTATTTGAAGCTTATTAACAAGTGTGTGTAATTTGATGCATTTCGTACGGCTAGAAAGTGGTGAATTTTTGAGGGTCTGTAAACCAAAGTTCAAAGTGGCATAACTCTGAAACTATTGGCTGGATCAAGATGAAAAATGCAGGTGCACAACTTCATATGATAGGAAACAACCTGATAAAATTTCAGCAAAATTGGTCAAAAACTGTGGGAGGAGAAGAGGACACAAAATTATGTCCACAGACGGACAGACGGACAACCTGATTCCAGTATACCCCCCAAAACTTCGTTGTGGGGGGTATAATTACACTCAAGAATGATCTGCTGGTCACCAACATATTTTACAAAGTCAGTCTTGATTCTTACATGTTATTTTGGATCCTATATTGTGGCCAAAGAGTCAAAAACAGTAATTTTGTCAAATTCACAGGCACATTACTGGCATTAGATTGATAGGATTTTTATGTCTCACTGAACAGCTAAAGTGATATGGAGACAGGACCTCGGTTTAAAGTCTTATGCGAAATACTGGAGAGGCGGGGGATCAAATCTACCACCTCTGTGTTACAAGTCCAGCTCTCCCAGGAAAACTCTTCTTTTTAACCCTTTCCCAAACAAGACCTGGTTTTGGGGTCCCTAATGGAATGCTTGTGAAAACATTGAGACAAAAGAAGAAACTGCTGATAACCATACAAATCTATTAACAACATGCAGTTTGTTGTCTGCAATAGCTTCCAAATTGAAAGACCCTAATTTTTTGTCATTTGGGAAAGGGTTAATGGGTATTTATGTCTATGTATGACTTAGAATCTGGAAAAAGGTCCCTTGAAACTTTCACAAAAGAAAACAAGGTGTCAAACAAGACCTGGTTTTGGGGTCCCTAATGGAATGCTTGTGAAAACATTGAGACAAAAGAAGAAACTGCTGATAACCATACAAATCTATTAACAACATGCAGTTTGTTGTCTGCAATAGCTTCCAAATTGAAAGACCCTAATTTTTTGTCATTTGGGAAAGGGTTAATGGGTATTTATGTCTATGTATGACTTAGAATCTGGAAAAAGGTCCCTTGAAACTTTCACAAAAGAAAACAAGGTGTCAAACTGTCACAAGATACGCCCGTAACACTGCTTTAATATGTCGACAGGGGAGCAATTTGGTTAACGTTTCATGGTCCTGGCTATTATACTTTTAGATAATTATATGCCCTGGACAAGATTCAAGTATGAAAACAACAAAGGGCAATGACTCAAAATATAGGCTAGGTAGAGTTATAGTTCTTGTACACTGCACTCCCACTTGATGAGATCTATATACCCATGAAGTTTCATGATCCTAGCTATTATACTTTTAGAGATATACTGCGGACAAGATTCAAGTATGAAAAAAATCCTGGGGTGGATGCTGGAGATAAAACAAATAAAACAAGAGCTGTCCGAAGACAGCGCGCTCGAATTTCTAAGTTGCTTAGTATAAAGGGGGCATAACTCCAAATATAGTGGAGCCAGGGTCATGGGCCCTGGTAGTAAGGTAGAGGGTGTGATGGTGAATAAGTATTCCAAGTTTGGGTCGAATCCCTTTGATAGTATGGAAGTTATTGATGTTTGAAAAAACTTTAACCTTTGTTGCAACGCCGACGCAGACGCCCGGATGACAGTATAAGCTCTCATTTTCTTCGAAAAGTCGAGCTAAAAATCATGAACAAGTTTTGAACAAAGTCACCCAAAGATCATTCTTGCCAAGTTTGGTCAAAAATGACCAAATGGTTAAGGAGAAGATTATTAAAGAATTATCTCATGGTTTCTCCAAGTCTGATAAGCCATGTACTGTCATTAACAAGTTTGGTCAACAGTTACCCAAGGATCATTCCTGTCAAGTTTGGTCTTGATTGGCCAAATGGTTAAGGAGTACAATATTTTTTAAAGAATTATCTCATGATTTATCCAAGTCTCATAGGACTTGCACTTGTCATCGTATTTTAATCCTTTCCCAAACAAGACCTGCTTTTGATATCCCTCATTGAAAAGGCATCGAAAAACATTGAGACAAAAGAAGAAAATGATGATAATCATCATTTTCTCATTTTGTCCCAATATTTTCCATGCTATATTTTACACATTTAACATACATTCAGTCTTAAAAACAGTGACTCAAGGATCACTGTAGCCATAGTTTAGTTATAATTTGCAAATCAAAAATTCATGAAAATTTTCATTTACATTGTCATAGTTTGCCCAATAATTTTACTTTTTTTTTTCAAACAGTTCCTTTAAAAAATGCCAAAGTTCTGAAGTCAATTGTTATTTATATAATGAATAATGTATTCATAATTGATTCAGACCAGAACCTAATATTGCTAATATTCTGAGACTTTCTATACTATTAAATGTACATGAAAATGTTCTGCATTTATCTAAAATTACTTAACCCATTCCCAAACAGCATAAATTTAGATGTCAAATTGAAGGACTTGCAGAAAGTAAATGGATTTCAAAATTTGATGACAATATGGGTAGAAAACATTGGGTGAAATGAAGAAATTGCTCTTCACAAGCAATTTCTTTATTTTTCTAATTCTTCCTCCAACTTTGGTACTTTGGATCATTGAAAAGCTTCAATGTGTGGAAATGGGTTAATTCAAAAGTAATGATGATGAGATCATACCTGTCAAGAGTCATGCCTTGCGACTTGTGTATTGTAAGGGCAAAGGCTAGTTTCAGGGGAAGTTGATTTCTGACTGCCACATCTTTGTTTTCTTTACGACTGAAAACTGAATGAGAAGAAAAGTTTAAATGACAATCTAAGTATTGATAATCATTCATTCACATATCCAGAGGATGAAGGGTGTCAAGGAATATCATTATTCTAGCTTATTTATGACATTTTGCTACCCTTTGATATGATACATTGCTTTTTTTGATAACAATATTTTTGCCTTAATTCAAAAGCAGGTCTGAACACCTGTTTTTCGTCTGGATCAGACAATGTTTTAGAATACATGTATATATATATTTTCATACACTTACTCTTTCATTTAAATAATTGATTAAAGAGAAATGAAATAAAATGATAAATGATTAAAATCAGAAACAAGCATTGTGTATTTTTCTCATAGCCAAATATCAAACAAAGAGATGAGGCTGAAAAATCCAGGTTTACAACAAAATCTTTCATTGAGACGAATCTCAAATGAGTATCCACAACATAGAGTTTGGATTTGAATCCTTTCCAATAACAGACCTGATTTAACCCTTTTCCATAGAAGACCTGGTTTTGACTACCAGAAAAGGATAGGCTTGATAAAACATGTATAAAAAGGAGAAAATGCTGTCGTCCCTGAAATAAAAGGCTTGGTTAAAACATTGAGAATAAGGAGAAAATGCTGATGATCAGCATTTTCTTCTTTTTCCTTGATGCTTTTAGTGCAATATTATTCACAATATTTGCCTAACATCCAGTTTTGATGTAGTCTGTAGCGTTTGAATTTAAACACCCTAAATGTTTGTTGTTTGGGAAAGAGTTGAGCCTAAATAACAAATTTAGAATGCCTTTAACCCATTACCAGACGACAAACTTTTGAACTGCTCCTATTTGAAAGCTGCTGCTGATGATAAAATGTATGACAATAACAAGAGCATTTGTGCATGAAACAGCACAGAAAATATTGAGACAAAATGAGAAAATGCTGATTATAAGCATTTTCTTCTTTTGTTTCAATGTTTTTACAAGTCTGTAAAATTAGTGTCTTGTTTGGGAAAGGGTAAACCACTCTTATTTGTTGCTCTATGACAAAAATATATTTCACATACCGGAGAAATTAACTCTTTCGATGGGGACTCTCACACTCAAGGTAGGAAATTCCACAACAGGCACATTATTCTGAATGTCTATCACTGTTCCACGCAGTCCATTTACAAGCTTGGATGATATGTTGCGGAGCAATATTACTGGAGCTCCAATCTTCAGCCATAGTGTGTGGGGTGCTAGTATACGTGACAGATATTTCTTTTCCCCAGAGTCTTTTGATGTATATTCAAACAGTGGTCCATCCAATTTGAGAATGCTGTCTCGATTGAAATCGTCAACTTTGTCATTTGTAGCAAATAGCTTCACACTGCCGTCATTGTTCGACAAAGGTCTACATAGTTTTTCTAGAAAAGTAGTACTTTCTTTTGATACACCTCCAGACGAAATTTCTTTGATGACATTAATAAATTCACTCTCTTTCTGACGAACAACCTCAGTTAGTGTAATTTTGTGTGGTAATACCTTTGAAAAAAGTTCACTTTGGAAACAGTAATCTCCATCTTCATCACATAATGGATTTGGCACAGGGGCAAGTTGATGAAAGTCACCAACAAGCACTAGTTGGATGCCCCCAAATAAAAGCGTTTCATTCTTAATTGCACATACCTCGTTTAAGGACAGATCCTCCATTTATTTCCTACGGTAAGATTTTTTTCATTTTTTCTGTACTGATATTTAAATATATGAGAAGTAAAAAAATGACGTAAAAACTATAGGTCACCAAGCGAATTAAAAAGTTATTGGATTTAAAGGGAGACTACTCTTGTCTAAAATTGCAAAAATGAGGTGTCACTTAAATACACACAAAAAAGTGTTCGAAATGACTAGGATTACTTTAATCAGTCTTTATTGTGTTCAATATGTTTTATTCTGTCTAAATGAGTATCAAGTTGGGAAAATTTAGTGATGATTTTGAAATTTTAGTAAAACATTCTTTCAAAAGTAGCTGAAATTGCTCTTTTTTCGCAACGTTTCTGATAATAAAAAATATTCCAGCGGTAAGAATTTTTTTCTTTTTTGGTATAGACATAGTGCTTGGCCATACCTACAAAAACAAAAAAAGAAAAATATACCAAACCAAGCGTTTTTCTTAGTTATAAGTAAAATTTGGTTTACTTTTTGCAGCTCTGTCCGAAATTGTTTCACTACTTTTATCCATTTTCTTCCTTATCACCAGCTTTAGATAATAAAAGTGTCATCTTTTGTGTCCATCTGAAGCGGACTAGCTCATAAAGACACCACTTTGCTTTTGTCGCTCTGTTTCCTATCGCTAACGCCACATGTTGAACGCGTAACAGAAAGCGAAATGTACCATCCGAGTACTATTACACTTTAATTGACCAAACAGAGAAAATTGAAATAATCGAAAAGGGTCTTGTCATTTATCAACCAAACATTAACTTAATGTAAAAAATACATTTACTGAAAAGTCCAATTACTGAAACAGCTTTATTTCGTTATTTAAGATATGCGCAGTAAGTTGCGCAGTAACAACTGGAGGATCTGTCCTTAAGCACGCAAACATTTTTTTGCTAAGCATGGAGCACTCGTCTATGATTAAGATGTCAGTTTTCTTTATGTTTTCCACGGTTTTTTCCATATTTCTGATTGTTATGTAACACAGTCTTAATCTCCGATGGCGAAAAACGGCCTTCGTCGATGCCGGACCACTGGTGGATAGTTTTGGCTTCTAGTTTACAGTCATTGTAGACAGAGCACGCGATGCCTGTAGTACACGTAAGCGCAACATTAAGACCATTTTTAACACATTTATCCACGATTTCTCTGATAACAAACGACTTTCCCGTTCCTGCAGATCCTAATAAGAGTAGATTGTGTCCATCTATCACATGGTTTAAGGCAGCAAGTTGTTTTTCTGTAAGTTTAGCCATTTTGTCCCTTATTGTTTCGCACTATCAACAAAATAACAAAATAATCCGGTTCCCTTCATCACCTATACCGATTCGTGGAGAGCCGAAAACCAGTACTATCGGAAATACACACCCCCAAATTCGGCCAATCAGAAACGACGGAAAAGGAATTTCTACTTCCGGGTCAACTTTGTGGAAAAGAATCATGGCTGTCCTCTGCTCGAAGTTGTTTGACGCGAAGCATTTTTTCAATTTTAATACCAAAATCGACCGAGATTGATGTTTAGCTTAGCGGTAAGTGATTGTAAAACAGTATTTTGAATACTTTATATGTTATTTAGGTTGATGTTCGTTGTAGATGATGCACATTAGTGATGAATATCCGCGATTTGCCGTCGAATCAGATCTTGTCCGTTCTGACAAGTTTTGTCATTCCGACGTTCGCCGTTGCCGAACGGAAGAAAATCTCGCAAAACCGTTTATAGCATGTTTTGGCCACACCTCTGCTGCGTATTTCTGTACGTTACTTTTGGTGCTCGGTTGAGAATTACAAAAATTATGATAGGATAAGTGGAGGCACTGTTGTTTTCCGAGATTGAACACAAGTACCTTTCTAAAAGAAAGTTATAAAAAAAATGAGAATTTTTTTTTTTAATGATTTTGGATTATATTTGATATAAAAAAATAATTTTAGTTGATTCTGAGGTCCCATATTTATAATTTTCAAAGGTAGGGGGGGGGGGGGGGGGGGGGGGGGGGCTATAGCCCACCAACCAATCACCGCGTCTTTAACCTGTGTTTCAAATGACCCTTTACATGTTGTGTTACTGGAATTACAAAATCTAAGTCCATTGAACTGGGTCTCCAAAACGCAAGTAAATGCAACTGAATTGGCCTCATATGAAGGCGAGCATGACACACTGTTTCTATGCATGATGACATTAGACCTAGGACATGAAGAAAGTCTCTGGCACATGTTGCCTGCAGTTTTGTTAGTTTCATAACAGCTATTACTAACTTTTGGTGTCGCTCTGGTGTTGGTGACACAATACCAAGATTTAGGTAGAATATGTTTCCTAGATAAGTGATTACTTGAGTGGGTTGTAAAACTGATTTCTTTGCATTGATCATAAAACCCAGTTGAAGAAGGAGATTTTGCACAAACAATTGATCCCTGCATAGATTTCGACAAATTCCGTTCAACCCCAGCCAGTCGTCCAAATAGACAGCTAGACGTAAGCTGCGCTGTCTTAGATATGCTGCTACTACAGCTACTATCTTTGTGAACACCCTTGGCGACGACGTGGGGCCAAATGGAAGGCATTTCCACTGATACACCTTTTGTTGAATTGCAAAACGCAGGTATTTCCTGTGTTTCTGATATATTGGGATGTGCATGTATGCATCTTTGAGATCCATTGTATATGCATAATCTCCTTTTTGAACCAAATTCAATACCGACTTTAGAGAGTCCATTTTGAAGTGTTGTTTCTTGAGATACCTGTTGAGGGGTTTTAAATTGATAACTGGTCTTAAATCGCCTGTTTTCTTGGGTACTAGAAAGAGCGTACTGTAAAAACCTTCTTCTCTCTCTGCTGGAGGTACAAGTTCTATAGCTTGTTTTTGCAATAACTCTTCTACCTCCAGCAGTATAAAATGTAACTGGCTTTCCGGTACATTTGTTTGCCGTATGCCATTGAACATTGGTTTTTGAAGGAATTCTAGTTTGTACCCGTTCAAAATGGTGTCTAGAACCCATTGATCGTCCGTTATCTGGGTCCATTTGTCGTAGAAATGAGTAAGACGCCCCCCTACAGGTATCTCTTGATGTAAACAAATCACGTCATTGTTGTTGTTTATTTCTGGGGCGAAAAGTACTTACCCCCGACTGTCTGTAGCCATTTCCTCTATCTTGGCCTTTGAAAGAGGAACCGTAATTTCCTCTGCTACTCGTGTTAGAGCGTTTCGTAGATCTTGCTCTGCTGGTGTCTTCATAACGTGGTCTTTTCCACTGTTGATTTGAAGACCCCTGTAATTTTCTCTTCTTGTCATTGTCTGGTAACAAATCACACAATTGACTTTGTAACTCCTTCCTATCTTTCAACCTTTTCTCGAGGCCTGTCCCAAAAACACCATCCTCTGAAAGGGGTAAACGATAAACATGATCTTTCATATCCGGTATATCATGAAGACCAGAGTCAGACATAGCTGCCCTACGTCTAATAAGGTGATGGAATGCCCCTGCTCTAGCTATCTGATCTAGAGCTTTAGTGCTCATTGCGAAAGTGTCACGCACACACTGAATTGCGCTATCAATATTAACATCCTTCTCTTTCAGAATAGTTAACAAGTTCCCAAGTGCTTGTTGAAGATAAGAATTAATGATAAGCCCCATACGAGCCGCATGTTGACCTTGATATGCAAGTTTTTCTAAAGACCTCAAAGGTTGTGAACACAGTGACTGAGATTTTGAAGCCTTACTGCCATATTTTCTCACTAATAAAGTTTCAATCATGCTATCTAGAGACGGTACACTAAGCATAGGCTCTGATGTTTCACTGACAGGAAAAACAGAACGATATCCTTCCTTATATGCTGTCAATTTAGAAGGGTCTGTACACCTCCATGAAGCCTCTAAAACTTTAACTTGGGAGTCATCCAAGGTGATACCCGCTTTGACCGAAGAAGATGTAGTGACTGCATCCTCTCCAAACATGTCTGCCAAAAGTGCAGCATCCTTACTGCTATATTTCGAAAAACGATCCGGCATAGCATTTTCTTCATCCACTAGTACAACATCACTGTTAGATCTACTAGAGCACCTCTCAGAGGTAGCCCAGTCTAACCCATGGCGCTCTGCCTGTCCTGGCTGGAGAGACAAGACATCATCATCTCTACAAACATCTGAGACGCCAAACTGTGCATTCAAAGGGTTATGCAAATTCAACATAGGTCTACGCTCCCCATGAGGGACGTTATCCGAGTTGGCAATAGGTCTACGCTCCTCCGTGAGGACGTTTTCCTTATTACTATTATCTATCACTCGCTCCGGCGGTCCCATACGACCCGGTTGCGAAGTTAAAAAATCCGACAATAAGGATAATTTAGATTCAATAGAGTCCATTTTACCTTGAAACGCTACGAAATCCGTGCGTAGGACGTCGAGTTCTTTCTTACTGGCACGTGGCGTTCGTTTCTTTGTTTTGGTTCCACTCGACGGACCCGAATTTACCGTATCAGCCACTGATAAATCGTCGTCCCTTTCATTATCCGAAATATTCTCCATTCCAAATCGAATAATTAACTTCCGAATAATAAAAGTTTCCGAAAAAACAACTCAAAAACTAATTTCGAAAACGAAAGTAAAATATTGCGATGTGAACGTTATGCACGCTGGAAATAAACTGAGGCAGATGGGGTCGCCACCTAGCGTCTAGAGGAGATCACGTGGTATAGACTGGATGTGATAGACTAGACGCTTTAATGTTTATTTTGCGGATTTGTGGACATATTACGGGAATATAATCCTTATGTATTTTTCCATCAGGTGAGTATAAATCATGAAATGAAATTTGTATAGATCTAAAGATCTAGTTTAACATTTTGATGTGAGGACCACCCAATAATGTGAAGAATGACTATTTATGAACAAAATATTTCGTTATTAGATGCAAAAAATCAACTGGTCAGGCGGGTCTGCTGTTCAGATTTTCAGCAGGTCCGACCGAAAATTAAGTGGTCTCGGACCGTCGGACTTGAGGGAATCTCGACCCCTGATTGACTCTCAAATCCTTTTTCTCCATGCCATCCGTCCATGTCAGAAGTCTCTCTACATAATTCACTAGTGTTTCTGCCATAGTGATCTGGTCATCTGCTTACAGGTCTTCCCTTGGTTCACAGGTCTTCCGATGGTACACAGGTCTTCCCATGATACTGACAGAGCAAATAAAGAATGTGCTTCATTGAAGTCATTCTGACTGAAAGTGAAGTGGCATATGGTGATTGTGTTACAGATCATTAGTTGCAGTTCTTTTGACCATATTGCCTGAATTTGAAGTTCCTTTATAGTTTTGACATTTGTGTTACAAATAGCTGCTCTTGTGTTACAAACGGCTGCAAGTTGTTTGACCATATTACATGTGTATATTTTTTAAAGTTTGTGATGTTGCACTAATAAAGTCACTGGTTAGATTTGAACCAGTTGTTGTAATTGTAAAACAGTTATAAATAGGTATGTATAGATGTACTGGTATATCAGAAAACATGAAATTAATGTATGCTTAAATGCTTAAATTTTTTAGTAGTGTCCGCAACAGCTTTTAACTTCAAAAATACAAAATAATTATCAGCTGATGAAGACTGGAAGCTTCATTTTGCACAATAGCATGAGGAATTATTATTTCTTTACTATGGTATAAGGTTTAAGAAAGAAAAATGGACTGAGAAAATAATAATAAAAAGTCTTCAGCGAGGTCTCTGTTACAAGGTTTAATAAAGTATGTAACAGTTAGGATGTCACTCCTGTCACCTTATGCTATGACAGAAACACAATCAGCAGTTTTAATACAGAGCACTTGGTTAATAAATATTCCCTGGGTGGTAGAAATTAGAAAACAACAGAACAAGTCTAACTGTCTAATCAATTAATTTGAATCTTAATGTAGTGTCCGCAACGGATCTGATAATGCCGTCATTAATAAAGTAAAGGACAAACTACATACAGCCAACAACTACTTTATCCTCTTATCAAATACCTTGGTACAGCTATAAGTTTTCCATGTGCCTAACTGTTTTATCAAGCATTTTACAAGCCTCCTTATGCTTTATTACCTGTTTGTGTTATTGTGTCTTTTTGAAAGATTTCATGGCACATTCATTATACAAGTGTTTTAGCTAACTTTTCAACAGAAATGTTAGCACTAGCAAAGATATATATGTACAAAAAAGACTCAAAAAAAACAACTCAAAAACTAATTTCGAAAACGAAAGTAAAATATTGCGATGTGAACGTTATGCACGCTGGAAATAAACTGAGGCAGATGGGGTCGCCACCTAGCGTCTAGAGGAGATCACGTGGTATAGACTGGATGTGATAGACTAGACGCTTTAATGTTTATTTTGCGGATTTGTGGACATATTACGGGAATATAATCCTTATGTATTTTTCCATCAGGTGAGTATAAATCATGAAATGAAATTTGTATAGATCTAAAGATCTAGTTTAACATTTTGATGTGAGGACCACCCAATAATGTGAAGAATGACTATTTATGAACAAAATATTTCGTTATTAGATGCAAAAAATCAACTGGTCAGGCGGGTCTGCTGTTCAGATTTTCAGCAGGTCCGACCGAAAATTAAGTGGTCTCGGACCGTCGGACTTGAGGGAATCTCGACCCCTGATTGACTCTCAAATCCTTTTTCTCCATGCCATCCGTCCATGTCAGAAGTCTCTCTACATAATTCACTAGTATTTCTGCCATAGTGATCTGGTCATCTGCTTACAGGTCTTCCCTTGGTTCACAGGTCTTCCGATGGTACACAGGTCTTCCCATGATACTGACAGAGCAAATAAAGAATGTGCTTCATTGAAGTCATTCTGACTGAAAGTGAAGTGGCATATGGTGATTGTGTTACAGATCATTAGTTGCAGTTCTTTTGACCATATTGCCTGAATTTGAAGTTCCTTTATAGTTTTGACATTTGTGTTACAAATAGCTGCTCTTGTGTTACAAACGGCTGCAAGTTGTTTGACCATATTACATGTGTATATTTTTTAAAGTTTGTGATGTTGCACTAATAAAGTCACTGGTTAGATTTGAACCAGTTGTTGTAATTGTAAAACAGTTATAAATAGGTATGTATAGATGTACTGGTATATCAGAAAACATGAAATTAATGTATGCTTAAATGCTTAAATTTTTTAGTAGTGTCCGCAACAGCTTTTAACTTCAAAAATACAAAATAATTATCAGCTGATGAAGACTGGAAGCTTCATTTTGCACAATAGCATGAGGAATTATTATTTCTTTACTATGGTATAAGGTTTAAGAAAGAAAAATGGACTGAGAAAATAATAATAAAAAGTCTTCAGCGAGGTCTCTGTTACAAGGTTTAATAAAGTATGTAACAGTTAGGATGTCACTCCTGTCACCTTATGCTATGACAGAAACACAATCAGCAGTTTTAATACAGAGCACTTGGTTAATAAATATTCCCTGGGTGGTAGAAATTAGAAAACAACAGAACAAGTCTAACTGTCTAATCAATTAATTTGAATCTTAATGTAGTGTCCGCAACGGATCTGATAATGCCGTCATTAATAAAGTAAAGGACAAACTACATACAGCCAACAACTACTTTATCCTCTTATCAAATACCTTGGTACAGCTATAAGTTTTCCATGTGCCTAACTGTTTTATCAAGCATTTTACAAGCCTCCTTATGCTTTATTACCTGTTTGTGTTATTGTGTCTTTTTGAAAGATTTCATGGCACATTCATTATACAAGTGTTTTAGCTAACTTTTCAACAGAAATGTTAGCACTAGCAAAGATATATATGTACAAAAAAGACAGTTCATGGCACAAAAACTATATAATTATCACAAGGGATAGATTCAAGAGTACTGTAGTGTCCGCAACGAAAATTGTGCAAATTTAAAAGCTCTGTTCAGATGATTGGGACCCAACATGTCAACAAAAATGGTGTTTTAGGTAATTTAGTCTTTGGCTAGTTTTAAAATATGACAAAATCAACATTATTCATGTACTAGTCTCAATTTTAAAGCAATGACAAAGACTATATACAGAGCTCCAGATAATTTTTTGAGGCAAGGGGTATGTACCCCTCAAAATTTTTTCCAATGCATATTTCCAGATGATTTTTTGAGGCAGGGGGTATTTACTTTCTTGTTCGGGAAAGAATAAACAGGAACACCCGACCTGAACGACCAACTTCCATTTTCGGGTTCGAGGACATCTAACCGCGGTATGTTTCCGACCATCGAGTTTTTTTCTGAACAAGATTACCATCGTGTGCTATCTTTGCCTGTAGGGCCATTTCAGAAAGAATATCGGCAAAATTCGCCTAAAGTTACAATCTGCTCAGCAGTAGATTTACTCGTTTGCCGGTTTGAAAAGAAAACAAACACCTTCGAGTTGTCATTTCCGATTTACGGATGGTCTGTTAAATCGGGTAACAATTTGCTTTCACGGAGATAAACGATTTATTGAAATACAAACGCAACACTCGGCATCATTCAGTAGATCTACGGAATAGCCGATTGCCGCTCGGCTGGTCACAGTGGTGACGTAATTGGTATTCCCCAATTATTCAAGAATACGATTGGCTGATTAAAGTCGTAATATATATCAGATAGCTGACTGCCGTAACCTATTTTTTATAGACAAAAAGTTTGTGTTAATTGTTGAAATTTCCTAGCGTATGTTTTTTCTCAACATTTTCCGATCTTGATACGCTAACTGGCAATTATCAAATGCGTTTTCATTATTTTGAATGCGTATTTGTACGCATTATTATAAAAGTTAATGCGTATTCAGACCAAATCAATGCGTATTTTACGCAAATACGCATCCTATCTGGAGCTCTGTATATATGTTTAAATACTCGTAGAAAAATCCAGAAAAACTTGATTTTTCAAAAATATTCTTAAAATATACCAAAAACTGCTGTTTGAAAATTTGTATCAATACATTTACTAACTTATGACTGCATATTTTCTTCATAATAGAATAATTTGTGATAAATCTTGCCATATAACACACTTTTTTATTGAATTTGGAATTTCCGACACTTAACCATTGACTCTAGCCATTATTTCAATAAAGGAGAAGTATTACTGGAAGATTTTCTCAGATTATGTGCATCAAATACCATACTTTCAAAAAATAATAATGATATTCCATAGTAACCACTTTGAAATTTTGTCAATTTTGTTACAATTGTGGACACTTTATTGTGAAACTGCCAAAAAACAATCATTCTGTTGACATTTTTGTTTCAATTATTTCTACAGCAAGCAGACAGCATGGTTTGTGACACAATTATCAAATACTTTTGAGATATGCTTGTTGATTGGTTTATTGAAGCCTATCAGCGAATGTCTTTGAAAACAGGGTGCTCATAATAATTACTCATCATAAAAATTACATTCTGAATTTAAGCAATAAAGTTATACGCATCAAGGGGCAATTACATACTTTAACTTACTTAATCAGTTTTAACCAACGAAATGTATTTTCATTAACTTAGAAATATTTTTTCCCTGTCAAACAGAGAACCTTTTCATGAAAACTATGTTTTCAGCTGTTTCCATTCTATGAAATCAGTGCGTGCATGCACCCTTTACCCAGAATTTGCATGTGTGCATTTTCTTTTCTGTATGTAAATTACGCACATATGTGCGACTGTGCGTGAATGGGACCTCTGACTGGTCCAAATTCAAAGACGATGCAGACGAGAATCATATCTTATTGTGTAGGAAAGGGTTAAAAGATGGGTAAAGTTCTCACCTCTAGGGTAATGGTTTTACCCGTCAGGGTCTTAACGAAGATCTGCATGACTGCCTCCTCTGAAAACGGAAATTTCATATGTATCAGTGTTATATTCAACATTTCTGAGTCAAACAATAATATCCCGTCATGTGATATCACCAATCTTGGTAATCTAAGTAACAATTATGAATAATTCCAGCTTTTTTCGTGACGCACTTCCGGTGCTAAAAATAGAGCGCGAAACCAGTCGGCCGTCAATAGAGATAAGCTGTGTTATGAATGTAAAGATAAATCGCCAAATCACTCGGTTTTAAAAAGTAATTAAAGTGAAATTATTGCACAAATTCTTATCTCAATATGTACAGGACCCTCTCTGGATCATTGTCACGATGTATGAAGTTGTATTAACGCGCTGCTAGACGACAAAACCTTGATTTGTTCAGGTATAATAGAGTGAATGGAAACTTTCATTTTTTTGGTCGTTCCGGGTAGAAAACGAATTGGAAAATAAAAAAATCATTTTCCAGAATATTTGTTGTTGTTAGGCATTTTCCTTCGGGCATCACATATCATCATTATACATGTGCGTCAACCTTTCCCCAACGGCACAATTTTAAGATTATTCAAAAATGTAACAGAAAATAATTTTCAGTCGATAAACGGGATAAGAATCACTATGGAAACTGAATAAATTGCTTGTCACCAGCAGTTTCTTCATTTTTACAATGTTTTCTCGAACATTCAAATCACTTGCAATAATACAGACAAAGATTGTGAAGAAACACCGAAAAACGTGTTTCAACATAATTCATTCCTTAGAAATTGTTTTATACATTGACAACTGGTGTACATACCTGTTTGCTCGTGTATGATTTCCAAATATGATTCAATATAGCACAAAGACAAATTAATCTATCACATTTTAACCCTTTCCCAAACGACAAAGTTTTAGAGTGATCCACTCCAAAAACTGCCACAAAAGACAAAATGGTTGTTATTAAAGAAAGGGTTAGTGTCAAATATGGCACAGAAAATATTGAGACAAAAGGAGAAACTGCTGGTTATCAGCAGTTTCTTCTTTTGTCTCAATGTTTTCTCCAGCATATTCTATTACTGACGTCAAAGCCAGGTCTTGTTTGGGAAAGGGTTAAAGTAAAGGTGTTTAATAAGCACTGAAATACATAATGTCAGTTTGTAGTTTGATGTCGTGTCAATAATCATGTGTTGATAGTTGAACGAGGCGTGAAACCCCAATCAATTCAGTTAGATTCACGTGTTGACACATTTCAAAAGGTCTGTGTGGTGTTAATGTCAAGTGTGTTATATGGCTGTCAGATAATTAAAAGAATGCCGCAAATTGATTGAGATAACAGTCAAACAACTAAAACTTTTCCAAACAACATACTTCAAAGTCACTTACTATAATCGGGTAAACGTTAGGAGAATTTAAAGACTCTTGACAGAGGAAGTTTTTTCTTTTTCTCGCAAAATTTTATGTATTCATCCGTATAAATAGTGTGTGTGTGTTTTTTTTTTAATTAAATTTGGATAAAAATGACTTATTTCAGTGAAATAAAAAGATCTAATAAAACCTAACGTCTGCAACAAATTTTAATTTTCTTATAGAAATAATAATGATGATGATAAAAAGGGCTTGTTTTCAACCTCATTTGCAAAACGTTTTATTCAGCTAAAAATTAAAGAAGAAAAAACTAAATCTAAATCTGCATCTTATCATTGACTTGTTTACCAAGGATGCGCTAGAGGCCTAATATTTTTTTATTTTAAATTTATGAAAGCTGACATAATAAAACTATTTCTTTTTACATTTTAGACAAGTATAGATCTTTTGGGATATTTCAGAATTTTTCTAAAGCACGTTTTATGATTTATCTCAAATTATTCTATCCAATTGATGAGTTGACTCATCGAAGACGGAAATCGATGCTTTTAAACAAAAAATCGTAACTGTAGCTTGTTTTAAGCTTCCGTTACGAGGTTTTTGTTGAAAGGTGACGGATTATTCTTCGGTAAAGATCATAAGAGCAAGGCGTCCATTAAATTCTTGAGGCATGTGTTTTCAAGAAGTCACTTGTGTCATAATTTTGTGTTAGATTGGATTTAGAAAAATGTGTCTCCTATCACAAACAATGGATATACAAAATGTGAAATAAGAGTCGGTTGGATTTAAATTTTATATCAATTGTCTTGTAAATAATGTAAGTATTTTTTGTATTAAGATCGGCCCCGTATTCGCACTGTGACCTGCGCAAACAGACAAGTAATAATTTAAAAGCACAATATATTTCTCTGTATACATTTATTTGATTTATCTCATACAACAACACAGTTGTAACATATGATTTATTACATCTTCATGATAAAAAGGCAAAACTTATCACTTGATTTATTACGGGAATTCAAATACATGCACTTTCTTTGTCAGTACATTGCTAAATTACGAAGCCGTTTTACGCACAAAAGTACACAAATAAAGTATAATTTTATCGGAAATTCATTTTTAAAGTTCAGCAAACTCAATCTAACGACTAAATTGAGCTAAATTGGTAAGATTGTTTGTACTATTTTGACTATAAATATTCCTTCCTTATTAGTGGCTAATTAACCTGCGCTTTCGATGGACGGCCATTAAATTGAACAGGTATGTGAATGACGTCATATCGTCATAGCCTGGCAGCTCCTATAACTAAAAATAATGCTAAATTACATTCTTTCTTCATTTCAGAAGTTATAATTTTTTTTTTCAGTTTTTACAATACATTGGAGTTTAATCTTTGTGCACATTTTGGAAGAGGATTGTTATCATGCTTTCTTTATGTTCTGTGCAGTCTTTACCAATGCATTAGAACGATAATGAGCTGGTGAAATTAAAAATTCTTTCTGGAAAACCCATTACGGATCTGAATGACAAAACAATAATTTCTATGTCAGCATCAGAAACTTATTTCATCTGCGCAGTTAAGGAAAGAATACAGGTTTGCCAAGTTATTCGATAAATTTCTTTGGAAAGCGACCGGGTGGAAACGGGAGGATTTTGCTTAGAAAAACGTGCGTTTCCCACGTGGTCGAAATTTCGCTGTTAACGGGACATCCTGTGGAACTGTAGTACTACTCATAAGGGTTCTCAAAAGATAAATGTATTGACAAGGAAATACATTTATGATTGTTAACTAAATTCAGTCAGAGGAGGGCTTAGATGAAAGAGGACTGAGTTCACGTCTTACTTCGATGGCGAAGGAGATGGAAAGGAAGAACTAAGTGCGCATGCGCCAATATGGGATTTGGGCGCACTTGATTCTTATTTTTAATGAGTACAATTCGAACAAGAAATATAATTTAGACTGGAATAATTTTACACTTCCTCAACAACATCGGCTTTGGCGTCTCTAAATAGAAGAAAACGTAATAGGGATATCAAAACAACAAAACAAAATGAAATGGAAAAATTAATATCGGTTTTTTTACTCAGGCCTCAATATTTTCTGTGTTACATCTACAAGGGGTGTTAAAAAACCGGAAAAGTTTCGTCATTGTCAAAAATGATAACAGAATAAAAAAGACTTACTTAGAACTATATAGTTTTTGAAATCAAGAAAATAGTGCGATACGTTTTCCAGTTAAAGTAGTCATAGCAATGAATTTGAAGACATGTCTAAGAATTCCTTGGTTATAGTAGCCTAACGTCGTATTTGAAATAGCGGCCGAGCCCAGATAGCTCAGTCGGTTACGTCGGAGTCTGTCAACCAAGGGGTCTCGAGTTCGAACCCCGGCTCGGCCAGTATCCATTCTGGCATTTGACAAAAGTCATATGTTTCTCACCAATGGGTGTGAATCATCTATATGAGAGAGCAGCTGGAGGCTCGGTTTGGATATTGTGGTTGTACTGGTGCGAGAAATACCAGGAACCCAGGGTTAGGTGCTCCAGCCGCCGCGATATGACCATAGAAGTTGAAAACGGCATGCAAACCAAATCAATTCAATTGAAATAGCGGACCAATTTTTACTGGAATGCGAGCTTTTACCGAATTGAAAATGAAGTTTAACTTTAAAATATTGTCCTAAGTAGCCTAACTCGTTGTCAAAATTGACCAAACGCCAATCGACAGATCGCTCCGCCCAACATAGAATTTAAGGCAAACAATGTGCATGTGGTCGGTAATTGGGAACGATTTTATCCAGTTAATCGTGACTTAAATTCGGACAAACAAAGTAGTATTTCGTAGTTGTTGTTATAAAATCTCGTAACTACGGCTTTAATTAAGCCGTAGTTACGAGATTTTATAACAACAACGACGCGGTTTATCAAAACATAACCGGGAACCTAGTCTATTGTTAGCACAAAATTCTTTGCCATTGGTATGTCGATTGTTTTGATTGTCAGTCGATAAATCGATACAAAACCACGTGCAACGATGAACAATTGGGGCATAACATTTTGTGATCGTCCATTGGCTAATCGATGTTTTTGATTGACAGTCGGCGTTTGGTCAATTGTGTGTATACATTGAACGACTCCTTTCAAGTAGGCATAATTCCTGATGTATTACTTGCACGTTTTGGCTGGGAAAGAATTAGTAGGCTAAACAGTTGTCTTTTTTTCCATGCACAGAAACGAGTATTATATTCCAGATATTACAACGAAAAAAAAGAAAAAAAGATAAATGACATCTGACATGTTCGACCATGGTGTTTAAGTTTTTAGAATATTTATTACGTGATAATCGAATGCGCGATGAAACGTCTTCTCCATAACGTGGAGGTTGCAAACAAAGGTACGGACGTCAAAATATGACGTTTATGACTAACATGCGTTGCCTTTAAATTTTCCTTCATTGTTTTAGGATTAACCCTTTCCCAAACAAGACCTGGTTTTACGTCCCAAATAGAATAGGCTTGTGAAAACATTGAGACAAAAGAAGAAACTGCTGATAACCAGCAGTTTCTCCCCTTGCCTCAATATTTTCATGGCTATATCACACATAATTTCAATTTTATTAACATTCATTTTGTCGAATGTAAGACGCTTTGGCCACGGACGTTTTGGCCAGGACAATTTGGCCACGGACGTTTTGGCCACGATGTCCTACCTTGTAAAATATTGTGGCCAAAACGTCCGTGGCCAAAACGTCCTGGCCAAAACATCATTGCCAAAACGTCCGTGGCCAAAACGTCCGTCCATCCATTTTGTCGTCTGCAACAGCTTTTGATTCGGACCATCCTAAATTTTTACCGTTTGGGAAAGGGTTAAGGCCACAGACTGCTTGTGAATGGACACAGGACGACGTTGGGCCGCCGCGATTGTCGATGAGGGATGTTACTATGACAACCACATTTTGATAAGTTCTAGAGATATAAGGGTGAATTATTATTAACCCTTTCCCAAACAAGTTCTGGTTTTGACTTCTCTGATAAAAATGCTTGGGAAAACATTGAGGCAAAAGAAGACAAGAGCCGTCACCGACGGATTATGCTCCCCGAATAAGTGTTTGTCACAAAATAAAAACTATCATACATTAAGCCCCCTTTTCCCATGACAGCTTTTTTGTACACACATTATTTATAGAATATGGTCTAGAACATCCTATTTATTATATGAGCACAAAATTTCATTAAATTCTGCCCATTAGATGAAGAGAAATAAGAGAAAAACTAATTTTCACACTAAGGCCCCTTTTTCCATGACGCAGCCTTAAATTTACAAACGGAGAAAAAGGTCCCTAGGTATTGACCAAGGGAGTTCACATGTGAAGTTTCATTGAATTTGGTCCAAGGGTTGCTGAGATATGGCTGTGGACGGACGGACGGACGGACGGACACACGGACGGACGGACGGACGGACGTACGGACGGACAGCGTGGCGACTATATGCTCCCCCGAAATTTTTTCGGGGAGCATAAAAATGCTGATAATCAGCATTTTCTCCTTTTGCCTCAATATTTTCTGATCTGTATTGTACACAAATCCTCTCTTTATTAATATCCATTTTGAAGCAGACAACACCTTTCAAATTAAACTACCCTAATTGTTTGTCGTTTGGGAAAGGGTTAGCTAAAGCAGAAAATCATATTCTACATCTTCGGCGGATCCAGGACTTCTGTTAGGGGGTTCGGATATATGAAAATATGGAGGTTCGTTTTTCTAGTATTACAAAAATTTGACTGAGTTTCTGCATGAAAATGATATAGGCTAATTATGCTACAGAGGGGGTTCGTTCAACACACCGTGGATCCGCCAAGTGCTGTTACATTGTGTATAAATTTGAGTGTTTTAAGCAAAATCTTAGGAAATTACAATATTTTTCCGGGAAGTTTTTGATCGCCCCTCGTATATTGCACACACACAAATCTTCAATATCAATTTCGTTGTTTACAGTAGCTTTCAAATTGGGACATTCCACATGCTTGCAGTTTTGGAAAGTGTTAGATCTAGTTAAACAGCAAATTTATTTCTCCCCGGGTACATTTGATTTTTTTCTTATTTCAAGAACAATTGAAAGGACTTAGATATTCATGTACATGTGTACTGGCCAAAAGTCCTAACCGGCCACATCACATTTTAATGATATTTTACATGTGAATTTTTAAGCATAATGTACGTGGAATTCTAGGAAAATTTACCATTTTTATCAATTTTGGATGTGTTATAAAGGAAAAGCTCAAAAAGCTCTAAATCTTAATAGAGCTCGAGATATTACACTTCCAACAATTCAAAATCTACAAATCGTTAGCTGCAACCCAGACCAAGAAAGAAATTAGAAAACATTGTCAATTTTGCGTGGCTTTTGAATACAGAAGAAATAGAAAGAATAGGAGGCATGGTAAAATGGTGTTTAAATTCAACCGGCAAAACGTTTTATCTAGCGAATATGCTCAAATATGGTATGGTGTGGAAAAACGATGCAACAAACTGATTTTTACTCATACCCTGCGTTTTGTAGCTCGTCAGGAATCATCCGTCTATATTTAAAGCATTTCTGAAGAAAACAGGTTTTAGGTTTTGTTTTAAGGAACCGTTTTTCTGCATACACAAACTCTTTCATTTTCTTCTAGGGCCATATGCAACGAAAAATTGTCAAACATTTTCATTTTTTTTTTCTTACTCTATGTTGCAGCCAACGATCTATGAGACTAAAATAACTACAGTGAAAATATTTCGAGCTCTGTGTGAATTTAGAGCTTTTTGAGCTTTTCTCATGTTGCGCTTTAAATTCAATAAAACAACGGTAACATTTTGCCAATATCATCTGGAATGTTGCTTAAAAATTCACATAGCAAATTTCATGAAAATCCCAATAACCACAGCAAAAATTATCTTTGATTCGAAAGTGGCCGGTCAGAAGTTTTGACTTGTATATATATAAACTATAAACTATAGGCTGCCAGATGCAAAAAGTTCTTTAAAGCTAGGTACCGCTATTGTGCAGTATTAAAAGTGAGAATAAAAATGAAATGCCATATTATTTGCATGGTAAATTAGTAGGCCTAAACGTTACATCAGCAATAAGAAATGTCACTTCGAGTATGTGAAGCGTTTACATGTATATGAAAACCAAAGAATAAAGTTGTATTAAAAAGCTGCTCTCCTTTTGGATACGAAACGCGCGCTACATAGATCTAATTCTAACTTCATTATGACCCGAGAGTGGACAAGCAAACAGTATAAAATGTTACAATATTTTTGGAAAAAGAAAACATTGTCTTTGACAATAATTTTCTTCTATTCCAGAAATGTATATTTACGCTTCACATTTTTTTTCAATTCGCCACACATTTATCTTTTTCAATGTTAGGGTTACGACTATCCTTTCCTAAAGAAGAGGATTTCCTATCGCTTCTCATAGCAATGAATTGTGTGCTAAAAATAGACTAGGTTTACCGTTGTTTCGATTAACCGTGGGTGTTGTAATAAAAAATCGTTACTACGGCTTGTTACGAGATTTTATAACAATACCAAAAAATATTATTGTTTGTCCGAACTTACGTCACTGATTACTTAATAAAATATTTCCCTATTAAGACTTTAATGTAAATCTAAACGTTCTTTTGTGTGATGCTAGGTACCCACTGTCAACCAAATCAACTTTACCGGCTTAACACCCCGACCAATCCTGACTAAATGACTTTTCTCGATCTCTAGTCGATCAATTCGACCTCTGCCGTGGAGTACATGTCTATATGATCGAGTGTAGGTTGGTTTCAGGATCACAAAACCGATCACACTCGATCTCAAGACACGATCGAGTCTCGATAAGGTCGATGTTCTACCCAATCAATACATTATCGTTCCTCGGTCATTTATCAGTTCAATCGCATACGAGTATTTTTGGCGGTCCAAAAATAAATAAAATAAAATAAAGAAATCGAGAAACCAACCCGCATGCGATCCAGATCAAGCACGATCAATCCGACCATTCCCGATCACCTATGCAGATCGAGCTCGATCTGTATTCGGTCGTTAATTGGACTTTATTGATCGGCAGCGGGAGCCTATCACAAACGAAAGAATCGCTGAAAATCCGCAATATTCTCATTTTGCTTCCTCATTTTCAATGCTATATTGAACAAAAAAAAAAAAAAAAATCAGACAAATCAGAAAATTGACAAAATGGGTTTAACACTTTCCCAAACGACAAAATTTTAGAGTGATCCACTTAAAGAATTGCCACAAATGACAAAATGGGGGGGATTTGTGTAAAATATGACACAGAAAATATTGAGACAAAAGAAGAAACTGCTGGTTAACAGCAGTTTCTTCTTTTGTTTCAATGTTTTCCCACGCCTTTTCTATTAGGGACGTCAAAAGCAGGTCTTGTTTGGGAAAGGGTTAAGGACTCTGCTATGGACGTTTCGCGAAGACTGAAACACCTAACCATAGATTTCTGTCGTTTATCTCACTAGTAGCCTCCTCACTGGTGGTGAACTAGCGACGTTTTTCGCTACAGGGCATAGATATTTTGCGTTTAAATGTGAATTTATAGATTTTTTTCTAAAGACAATGACATGAATGAACTTGTTCTAAAAACAGACCGGGTTTACAGTTTTGTATTGACAAACTGTCGGTGTTGTTAAAAAATCTTGTAACTACGGCTTAGATAAAGCCGTAGTTACGATATTTTATAACAACACCGAATACATTGTTCGCGAAAAAACGTCCTACGCTTTGGCCGAGTTCACCACCAGTGCTACTACCACAACATCCTTACCGAACCTCCAGCTGCACGCCCGCATACGTTTACGATGATTCAACCATTGGTGGGAGACAGTTTTCAAATAGGATTTTGCCGTAGCCGCTAATCGTACCCGAGACCGCACAAGTAAGAGCCCTATGGGCTACAACTGCGTTACGACCGCAGCCGAAACATATTTTTCAACTTTAACCCGTTACCACACAGTGACTCCCTACAAGATCATGGCTTTGGAAAACATTGTGGAAAATGAAGAAATTGCTTGTGACAAGCAATTTCCTCATTTTCCACAATGTTTTCTACCAAAAAAGACCAAAAGATTTTAAATTTCCTCGATTAGAAATTGTCAACTGCAACATCTTTGAATTTCGGCCAACCCAAAATGTTGTCGTTTGGCAATGGGTTAACAACGTAATTAATGTCGTCTGCAGATTCCAAAAAGGGATAGTATAGAATTTGGTTGTATTGGATAGGATTGATAAACGTAAGATCAGCATTTACTTTCAAACATAGTTCTGATATGGGATAGGGAAAAGGGAGCATTTAATCCTTTCCCAAACATCGAAGACAAAGTTGATGTGGAAGAGAATTTGTGTACCGCAAAGCAAAAAAAATATGGAGGCAAAAGGAGAAATTGACTTTCTTCTTTTGCCTCCATGTTTTCCCAAGCCTTTTCAATTTGTCTTTTAGACATCAAACCCAGGGTTAAATCTTTCCCCGACAACGAAACTCTAACTTCTTTAATGTAAAAAAAAAACTAGGAAAATTTTGAAATAGACAGATAAACAAACACATCAAGACCAAATGAAATTTTACTACAACCCGACTATAATTCTTCACATGCTGTAGTACATGTATCATTAATCATACCAAGATATTCACAATTTTAGATTTTTTTCTCTCTTTTTTTACTTAACAAGAGCTGTTCGAAGACAGCGCGCTCGACTTTCTAAGTTGCTTAGTATAAAGGGGGCATAACTCCAAATAGAGTTGTCCCAGGGTCATGGGCCCTGATAGTAAGGTAGAGGGTGTGATGGTGAATAAGTATTCCAAGTTTGGGTTGAATCCCTTTGACAGTATGGAAGTTATTGATGTTTGAAAAAACTTTAACCTTGGTTGCAACGCCAACGCCGACGCCAACGCCAACGCCGACGCCCGGGTGACAGTATAAGCTCTCATTTTCTTCGAAAAGTCGAGCTAAAAAACAAAAGAATATGAACCCTTTCCCAAAATTTAGAGAGGATTTAGATATTGCAGATGTCTAATTCATGTCACTCATGTGAGTTGAATTTTCCTTTATTTTGTTCTTCTCTCTTGGTAGAAAACATTGTATGGTAAGAATAAATTACTTGTGGAAAAAAATTATTCATTTCTACCGATGTTTTTCAAAGCCTTTATCTTGTAGGGTATCAAAAACCATCATCATCTGGAAATGCCGTACCCTTTCCCAAAAAGGCAAAATTTTAGGGTGAGCCACTTCAAAAACTGCCACAAATACCAACATGGAAGTTACTAAAGATATAATTTGTGTAAAATATGGCACAGAAAATATTAAGACAAAAGGAGAAACTGCTGCTTATCAGCAGTTTCTTCTTTTGTTTCAATGTTTTCCCGAGCCTTTTCTCATAGGGACGTCAAAACCAGGTCTTGTTTGGGAAAGGGTTAAACTAGTCAACATTACAAAAAGTTGCCCATGACAACATAAACGTTGACATAATGAACATTGAATTACTATTTGATAAATTTTAAACACCAAAGGAAAAGAAGCAAATTCTTAAAACATGCATGTTTCTTCTCCATTGATGGTGCCAAAACACACATTTCCCAAACAAGAACTGGTTTTGACGCCATTGAAGAGAGAGGGACAGAAAGCATTGGAGGAAAAGAACATTTTCTCGGTAATGACGTTTTACTTCAATATTTTCTGTGCTATAACGTACACAAATTCCGTTTTCATTTATACCTATTTTGTCATCTTTAGCAGTGTTCAAATTAGGCAACCCATCTGGCCCTTAAATTTTGTCATTTGAGAAAGTTTGTTTCTGTTAAACATTTGATAAAAAGTTCAGAGTCTTTCATATTTCAAAACAGCTTTAAGTGAAATTGCTGAAATCTAAACATTTGAAGCAATGAAAAGGTTGCTTTGCTTCAAAATTATTCCATTAACAAGTCAAACAAGTATCTGGTGTTGTATGCAACACATAAAGTCCCCTACCGGCTTCACATTGACTCAATATGGTAATCAATAATTAAGTTAGCTTGCTTAGTTATTAAGTTATTGCAGGATCCATTTTTGCCATATTTTCACTATTTCCATTACCATAGCAACCGCACTTTTCGTCAAAGAACAAAGATAAAATGATGTGCATAATCTACACATTGCCATCTAGTCATATACCAAGTCTCATCAAATTAGCTTGCTTACTTATTAACTTATCGCAGGATCCAATATTTTTTGCCATATTTTCACTATTTCTGTAAGCATAGCAACAACAATTTTAGTCTAAAAACAAAAATAAAATGATGTGCATAATCTACACATTGCCATATAGTCATATACCAAGTCTCATCAAACTAGCTTGCTTAGTTATTATCTTATCGCAGGATCCATTTTTTGCCATATTTTCACTATTTCCGTTACCATAGCAACCGCACTTTTCGTCAAAGAACAAAAATAAAATGATGTGCATAATCTACACATTGCCATCTAGTCATATACCAAGTCTCATCAAATTAGCTTGCTTACTTATTAACTTATCGCAGGATCCCATTTTTGGCCATATTTTCACTATTTCCGTAACCATAGCAACAACAATTTTAGTCGAAAAACAAAAATAAAATGATGTGCATAATCTACACATTGCCATCTAGTCATATACCAACTTTCATCAAAAACGCTTGCTTAGTTATTAAGTTATCGCGGGATCCAGATTTGAGCCGACAGACGGACGGACAGACGGACGGACGGACGGACGGACAGACGGACGGACGGACGGACAGACAGACGGACTGACGGACGGACGGACAGACGGAGGGCAAACCTATAGTCCCCTCCGGTGTGAACACCGGTAGGGGACTAACAAGCTGGTTGGTAAAGCAGTAATCAAACTATTTCTTACAAATATCCATTTGGAAGTAGCCATGATGATATTTCGTAGTAAATGGCACATGCACATAACAAGGGATAGCAATTTTGCGATAAAATATATTACAATAGTCCCAGCCAAAAATGACGTAGGCTGATGTTTACTGCTGCAAAACCAATCAATTCGTCTGATTTGCACCGTTACAAATACGAACAGAGTTGATTGGTTGTCAAGTAGTAAACATTAGCCCACGTCACTGTAATTTTCGGCCAGTACTATTGTACTCTTTATTAAACTGGATGTTGTATTGACAATGGCATTCAACAAAGAATAAGATCAGCATGTACAAATATACAGTCTGATCTTATCATCCACTTCCTGCTTGTTTTAATTCAGCATTCCATGGTTTAACCCTTTCCTCAACAAAAACTTGTTCGGTGTCCCTAATAGAAAAGGATTGGGAAAACAATGAGACAAAAGAAGAAAATGCTGATGATCAGCATTTTCTCCTTTGTCTCAATATTTTCAGTGCTATATCAGTCTCAAATGCTAACCTTATCAACATCCAATTTGTCATCTCTAGCAGCTTTGGAATTGAACCACCCTTAAAAATTTGCAATTTCAGAATGGTTAATATTAGTTCAAGAAAAATAAATCATAAAATGTACAGAAACAAATTGAAAGTATCATTAACCCTTTCCCACACAAGACCTGACTTTGACTTCCCTAATAGAAAAGGCTTGAGAAAACATTGAAACAAAAGAAGAAACTGCTGATAACCAACAATTTCTCCTTTTGTCTCAATATTTTCTGAGCTGTATCATACACAAATCTTATCTTTAGCAACATCCATTTTGTCATCTCTAGCAGCTTTGGAATTGAACCACCCTAAAAATGTGCAATTTCGGAAGGGTTAATATTTGTTCAAGAAAAATAAATGTAGAAAAACAAATTGAAAGTATATTAAAGATGGCACTGTGTTCATCCATGACTCTGTCTGGTTTATTGTTCTTCTTCTTGCTCATCACTGATCACCGGGAAACCTGAAATAGAAATGAAATGTTTGTGAAACATGAATACACCAAAAATGGCAATGTTAAGTTGCCGGGTTAACTCATTACCAAACGACAAAATTTTAGACTTGTCCAAAGTCAAAGATGCTGCAGATGACAATATGAATGGAAATGAAATTTCACATTCTTTGATCTTTCTGGGTAGAAAAAATTGTGAGAAATGAAGAAATTGATTGTGACAAGCAATTTCTTCATTTTCCACAATGTTTTTCAAAGCCATTATCTTGTAGGGAGTCAAAAAGAGTCATTGTGTGGTAATGGGTTAAGGATTGATAGAGGTTAATAATGTTTGACCTTGAGGAAGATCGTAATGCATGGAACAGATAGATATCATTGAAAGAAGGATACATGCCAACTTTGAGCTTTGTATGTTGAAATTCAGCTTGAATACTTTAGGTGAAAAGGCCCCAATGTTAAGTTTTCGGACGGACAGACATATAATATAATATAATACAGACAGACAGAGGGACAGATGGACAGACAGAGAGATGAAAAGATGGACGCAAAAAAAACAATATGACCCCGATCCCTCAATACATGGGCATAATTATAATTGAGCTGGCAGGGCAAAAGATCAGAGTGGGTGAAGGCACTCTTAATTTGCAATTCAAAAATGTTGGGGAGAATCATTTGAATCGTCTTGGCATTATGGGTATTCCACCTTAAAGGGCGACGGTAACAGATGGTCTAATTGCAAAAAATGAATTTTTTTGAAAAAATATGCAAAACTTTTGTGTTGACAACCTCGGGATGGTTAGTAATATGCGATTCAGACAGAGAATGAGCCGAAATTACAAGACAGATAGCTGAATTTAGGGAGAATCCAAACCTAAATTCAACCCCATCACTGATGGGGTTAGAATTATTTTGAAATTGTTGCACATGCGCATACAGCGCGGACCATGATTCAAACGAGATTCATACTTGAATTTCAATATGACGTCATCATGTATGTTGTGACGTCATTTAAGAAAGTCGCATGTCCTACTGTTTCGACCTACTTTCGATATCGCTTCATGAATTTGGTATCAAATTGCGAAAAAATGGGTCGTTGCTTCAATAGTTTGTCGTAATCATTTAATCAGGTCATATAAAGCTTAAAAAGTGTACATTTCGTTTGTATTTGACAATTTTGGGGTCCAAATCTGGGAAATAGTAGCTTTAAATAAAAGCAACATACCATCCAAACTTTTCAGTTTAGGTAGGACCTTGGTAATACTGTTTGTATAGTGTTCTGCGCCGATGTCTGACCACTGCTCTGCTATTGGGTTACCAGTGAAACCAAGCTCAACCAAATTGTGTAAATCTCCCTGTAACAAGAGATGTTTGTAAAACATATATGCCCCCTCAAGGGCCTAGATTTGATGTAGGTCAAAGTCCAAGGTCAAGTTAACAAGGTCCAAGGTCATGGTCAAATATGAAAGGTCTTGGTAGGAGGTGTCTATGTGTGAAATATTAAAGCTGTATATGTAAAAGTAAAATGAAACATAGGTCAGGTTAAAGTTTTTAAAAGTAGGCCAAATGCCAAGGTCAATGTCATGGTCAAATGTGAAAGGTCTTGGTTGGAGGTGTCCATGTGTGAAATATCAAGGCTGTTGGTGTAAAAGGACATGATATATATGCCTGGTTTCAGTCTTTTTAAAAGTAGGTCAAACTCCAAGGTCAAGGTTGCAATATTCAAGGTCATGGTCAAATGTGAAAGGTCTTGGTAGGGGGTGTCTATGTGTGAAATATCAAGGCTGTAGGTGTAATAGGACATAAGATAAAGGCTAGGTTAGATATTTCTAAAGTAGGTCAAACTCCAAGGTCAAGGTCCAAGGTCATGGTCAAAGTGAAATATCTTGGTTGGAAATGACCATGTGTGAAATATCAAGGCTGTATATGTAAAATGACATAAAATATAGGCCAGGTTAATGTATTAGAAAAGTAGGTCAAACACCAAGGTCAAGGTCACAAGGTCCAAGGTCATGGTCAAATGTGAAAGGTCTTGGTCGTAGGTGTCCATGTGTCAAATATCAAGGCTGTATGTGTAAAATGACATGATATATCGGCTAGGTTAAAGTTCTTTTTAAAGTAGGTCAAAGTCCAAGGTCAAGGTCACAAGGTCCAAGGTCATGGTCAAATGTGAAAGGTCTTGGTAAGATGTGTCCATGTGTGAAATACAAAGGCTGTATGTGTAATAGCACATAAGATATAGGCCCAGTTTATTTTTTTTAAAAGTAGGTCAAACTCCAAGGTCAAGGCCACATAGTCCAAGGTCATATTCGTATGTGATAGGTCTAAGTCGGAGGTTTCCATGTGTCAAATATCAAGGCTGTATGTGTAAATGGACATGATATATCGGCCAGGTTTAAGTTTTTTTTAAAAGTAGGTCAAACTCCAAGGTCAAGGTCACAAAGTCCAAGGTCATGGTCAATTGTGAAAGGTCTTGGTAAGATGTGTCCATGTGTGAAATATCAAGGCTGTATTTGTAAAAGGTCATGAGATATATGCCAGGTTTAATTTTTTTTAAAGTAGGTCAAACTCCAAGGTCAAGGTCACAAGGTCCAAGGTCATGGTTAAATGTGAACGATGTTGATAGGAGGTATCTATGTGTGAGATATCAAGGCTGTATGTGTAAAAGGACACGAGATATAGGCAAGGTTAAGAATTAAGTGTAAAAATCAACAAAGGGCAATAACTCCAAGAATTTGATTGGCAGGGTTATGGTTCTTGTGCACTGCACCTCTCCATAACGAGATCTATCCACCTGTAAAGTTTCATGATTCTACCTAACATAGTTTTTGAGTTATGCTCCAGACAAGAATCAAGTTATAAAATCAACAAAGGGCAATAACTCAAAAAATTTGATCAGCAGAGTTACGGTTCTTGTGCACTGCACCTCTCCATAATGAGATCTATCCACCTATGAAGTTTCATGACTCTACCTTTAATACTTTTCGAGTTATGCTCCGGACAAGGTTTGGTCTACGGACAGACCGACCGACATACGGACCGACCGACCGACCGACCGATCTTCCGACCAACCGACACTTGCAAAACAATATACCCCCATTTTCTTCGAAAGGGGGCATAAAAAGCATGGGTTTGGCATAATCTTTTGTCCAAAAACTTTTTTTTTAAATTTTTGTTCCAAGGACTTATTCACATGTTGACCTTGAAAGATGACCTTGGTATAAAAAATAGTTTAACAAATACATATTCAAGGTATGTGAGAACTCAAGAATCTCCAAAGTTTAAGACAGATCTAACTTGAAATCACAGATAATATAATAGATTTTGAGAAAACTAGAAAATAAATTCTTGGTGCAATCAAAGAGAAAACATAAAGACATAGAGAGAAACAGTTCTAAATATAAGCATCTTCTTTTTATTCTGTGTTACATAAAACTTCAATAAATAAATAATTTACTACATAGTATTTACTCTTTCCCAAACAAAGAGTTTTGGCGTCCCTTACAGAATAGGCTTGGGAAAACATTGATGCAAAAGAAGAAAATGCTGATAATCAGCATTTTCTCCCTTTGCCTCAATATTTTCTCTGCTATATTGTACACAAATCCTTCCTTCTTTGACATCAATTTTGTCTAAAGCAGCTTTCTAATTGGATAACCCAATTCTTGGAAAAGATAAACATAAGAATTGGTAACTAATTGAGAATGGGTTAGACATGAGAAAGCCCATATTGACAAGATAATTGTCTACGGGGGTTCTATTTCCACTTACCATCTTATTGAATTCACCAGCCTCTTTCACATTGTTGTTCTTGATGTATAAAACCTGGAGTCACAAGAAATAATGACAAATAAAAATCTTTTCATAACTCTTTCCAAAACAGCAAATTTTTGGGTGGTCCATTTGAAAAGCTGATGTAGATGATGAAATGGATGTCCACAAAGATTGCATACATGTACAAAATAGCATAGAAAATATTAAGGCAAAGGGAGAAATGCTGATAATCAGCATTTTCTTCTTTTGACTCAATGTTTTCTCAAACCTTTCATTCTAGGGATGTCAAAACCAGGTCTTGTTTGGGAAAGGGTAAAAATGATTGTGTCAAAAATAGAATATCTTCGCTTTACAACTAAAACCGTGTAACTGCAGCTTGTTTTAAGCTGCAGTTAGGAAGTTTTTGTTGAAAAGCAGCGATATTTCATAGCTGTGCTAGAAATGTATTTATTGCTTAAGTATTGATTCCCAGAAAAAAGATGACAAGACTATACCTTAACCCATTACCACACAGTGACTCCTTTTGACTCCCCAAAAGATAATGGCTTTAGAAAACATCGTGGAAAATGAAGAAATTGCTTGTGACAAGCAATTTCTTCATTTTCCACAATGTTTTCTACTTAAAAAGACCAAAAAATTCAAAATTTTATTCCCTTGAAATTGTCGTCTGTATCATCTTTGAATTTGGACAAGTCTAAAATTTTGTCGTTTGGTAATGGGTTAAACATAAGTAGAACAACCTGTTTTGATGTCCGTACACCAACAATGAAATCTTGGGAAAAACATAATCAATGCGGCAAAAAAGACAAAGTTGATATCCAGCATTTTCTTTTTTTGTTTGAATATTTCCTGGGTGTGTTGTTCACAAATCCTATCTTTATTAACATTCTATTTGTGGTCTACAGGTGCTTTCAAAATTGGACCAGCCTACCATGTTTTTATTTAGAAAATGGTTCATTAGACAAATGGATGCACACATGGATGAATAAATACATACAGGATTTGGCAAATATATAGAGGATAATCATTTGTTTCAGTGAAATATAGATTTATTTTCATTTGAGTGAACAACAAAAGCTTTATTTTCATGAGTAGCAAAACCACAAGTGAAAATGTAGCTTTTGTTGTTCATGAAATGAAATATCAATCAATCTTACTCGAAAAACAAACAATTCTACTATTTCTTTAATGCAAAAATTAGACAAAAATGGGAAAATTTCATGACAAAATTTCTTGGTGTGACATGATTTTGCATGTGCTATGCAACACTTATGATGATGTCACTTATTTGCCCCTGCTTAGATAACGTCAGATAGGATGAAATGAACGAAAGCGGGGCATAACTTTTTGATTATTTCACTGGATAGGTGGTAAGTTTATCAAATGATAATCTACCGTTATTTCTCGATAATCCACATATAAGCATTAAAAAAAATGCTTGTTATATATAAATGTTGTGTAATTGCTTTCTACAAAATTTCTGTTCAGGGATACTGAAATCTTTTTTTCTAATGAAGACAATATTTAATGAAGATTTAAGTGACAATTAGGAACCTTTTTTTTATCTGAGTGTAATATACTATAGGTACAAAATGTCATTTAATCTGCCTTCCTGTGAAGCCACATTTGATACTCGATACGAAAGTAAATTTCAGAGTTAAGAACAAGTCATCTCCTTTAACATGTTGAGGGTATTTATGTACTACTATAAACTACCTTGAGTTTCTTCAGTACATTGATGCCCTTCAGTTTTTCAATCAGGTTGTAGGAAATCCATAATTCTTCTAGTGTATCACCGACTGCCTCCTGTAATATGCATTTAATACAAACATGGTCAACAAAAAGTCGGTGGTGGAGTTTCATTAGAGGTATCTTGATTTTGAGGGTAAACAAGATGTGTTTGTGAAACACCAATGCCTCGAAATGGCTAATACATGTATTAAGTTTTTGGACAGACAGACAAACAAACAGGAGTAAAACAATATGCCCCCCCTCCCCCCCCCCCCACCGATCTTTCGATACGCTGTAACAGAACTTACCAATACAGCGTCAATTCTATGGACTGAATATTAAGCAAGTCAAAATTAGCAAAGTTTTGTTATTTTAAAAGACTGAAATATGTTTTTTGTCATCTTTGAAAAAGATCACCCTAAAATTTTGCTGTTTGGGAAACGGTTAAAATAATCTTTGTTTGTGACTGGCAATACTTTTTTCTAGGATGTGTGTTCATCAGAATCACCCTTTTTTGCCCAAATTGCACATGAAATAGGATTGACATTTTGGGGATAAGCGTTCATTAGAATATGGGCGTTCATTATAGAATATTTATAGTACTTACCAATCCAGTCAGTGATTTGATGTAATTTCTGGACAGAGACAGAATCTTCAAATTCTCTGAAAATGTTAAAAATGTTTTATTTCAATTCAATTTTGATCAAGTATAGAACATTTGAAGAGAATGAAAAATGCTAGTTGCGGGCATTTTCATTTCCAATCCTGTAGCAACATAGAATTTTTACAACAATGTACAGTCGACACTCGTTGTGTCGAAGTCAGAGGGGCCGTCAAAATACCTCGACATATCCGGAGTTCGACTCATCGGATTTTGATTATTTTCGGTGAAAACGATATTTAACCATTCTTGATGGGCATCATATGTGTCTATGATTGAAATATAGTAGGAAAAGGAAAGAAATTGCTCGATACGAGCAATTTCTATCGTTTTCCCACTAAATTTCAATGGCTGTATTTGTTTCGAAATTATTTTGATTAAACACTTTGATATCCATATGTTGAGGAAGGGGCATGACTTTCACTTCGACTTAAGCGGAATTTCGACTTATCCGATGTCTAGATAACGAGTGTCGACTGTAATGCATTTTTGTTGCATCATCATAAACTCTATGCTAATTTTAGAACCTTGCATTTAACCCTTTCCCAAACGACAAAATTTAAAGAGATCCAATTTGAAAGCTGCTTTAGATGACAAAAATAGTGTTGATAAACATTGGATTTGCGTACAATGAAGCATGGAAAATATTGAGACAAAAGGAGAAACTGCTGGTTATCAGCAGTTTCTTCTTTTGTCTCAATGTTTTCCGAAGTCTTTATTAATAAGAATGTCAAAACCTGGTCTTGTTTGGGAAAGGGTTAACACAAAATGTAATGCAGGTACTTTTTCTGTCAAGACTGAGCCTAATACAGAGAACATCCATAGCTATAATGAATGCCATTATCATATTGTTTTGCTTTAACCCAGTGCTAAGACAAAAGAAGTCATGCTTTGTTTGTAAACAGGTTTAACCCTTTCCAAAATGGCAAAAAAATATAATAATGCAATTTGAAAGCTAATGTAGACAAAAACAAGACGTGTTTGTGGAACACCAATGCCCCCGATCATGCTACTGTCAAATTTTCATGTTAGCTTTTCCGAATGAAAGACAGACAGACGGACGGACCAACGTGAGTACAACAATATGCCCCAAATCTTTTATATGGGGGCATAAAAAAGGTTGTTGGGGAAGAAAGGATTTGTGTAAATGACATGACAAAATATTGAGGCTAAAGCAGAAAAAAGTTGATAATCAGCATTTTCTTCTTTTGCCACAAAGTTTTCAAAAGCATTTTCTATTAAGGATTTCAAAACCAGGGTATGCATTTAGGTGTCAAATTCACAAAGTATATATTCATCAATTGACGAACTGTTGAACATGCAAAAAGTAAATTAGTTAAGTATTAATTTTCAATACTTAACCCTTTCGTTTGCAAGCGTGCTTGAAGCGCGATCCAGGAACGCTTATACTGTTTAGGGGGCATCGGCTTATAAAAGCAATTTTTACACTGTTAAAGTTATCATGACACTGGATAAATGCTGAAATATTGCGCAATATTCTTATGTTCTTGTAAAATGTGAAGAAAAACGCAGTTTTTGAGTTTTTATGAGCTGTAACGATGGCCAGGAGGGTTCAATATTCTGCAGAAGAGGTCCGACGAATCATCGTGTCAATGCCAGACGATGATGATAGCGATTACCCTAATTTTTTGGGGGTAAAAAGGTGATTTGAACATTAGTGATGTTTTGGAGACTTCAAATAGTGACTCCGATAGTGATTCCGATAACCCAAAATGGAATCTATTCCCAAATCGTACGGGTGGGGTGGTCGTGGGTCGTGGCAGGGGGCCTGACAGGGGTCATGGGGCTAGAGGTCGAGATTTTGATGAGATGCAAATTTTCTATCAGTTACTCATCATGTCGTTAAAGGAAATTGAATTTATAACCTTTCCAATGATATATAGGTTTATGGGTATACTGCTAGTAAAATCTATATATTATGCATGTGTATACACAAAGTGCTTGGAAATATGGATAAAAGTCATTTCTGGGAAATAATTCTGCAAACGAAAGGGATAATTATATAAATATTCTCTTTTGCTATCACAGTTCAAACTGAAATTATGTTACAAGAAAACGTTAGTAAACAAAGTTATACAAAAACATCTGCTACCATTTCAAAAGCAACACACTGTTCTGATTAGTCAATGAAATACAATTAATTCAGTAATTCAATTACTATGAATGCTTTTGGTACTTGTCATGTCCGTAGAACCCCAAACCCCCTCCAAGTTGGCAAAAGATGCTGGATTTTCCTTATTTTGCACTGAAACTTTATGGAAAATCCAATTTAGCCCCTCAATATTCAGTCACTGTCCCTGACAAGGGCTTGAGTCCCCCTCCCCCAACATACAAAAGTTGCTTCCTATGGGCTTGGTTGTTAGATAGAAAACTACTGAATATCAAAAATACAGATTATGAGAAACAAGAGCTGTCAGAGACAGAGTATGCTCCCCGAATAAGGAATTGTCACAAAAAATGTATGTCATAAATGGTAAAAGTTAAATTTTGACCTTGAGAAATGACCTTGACTTATGACCTTGAACTTGGAACCAACAGAAAGGTGTTGTCATAAGCAATGCACATGTGAAATATAAAAGCTATATCTCTTACTAATCAAAAGTTGTGGCCAATGTAGTTTGTTGCTGAAACATGGAGGGCTAACGTAAAACTAACAAATATTAAGCCCCCTTTTTCCATGACCTATTTTTTTCATTCGAAAATTTCAAATAATTTATAGTCTAGGGCATCTGACTTGCTACTAAAATATGAAATTTCATCAAATTCAAACCAATAGATTAGGAGAAATTAGATAAAAACTGTATTTTATCCCCAAGTCCCCTTTTCCCCTGTCGAGGTCTGAAATCCAAACGCCAGGAGAGAAGCATCGGCATTATGTCATAGGGAGTTCACTTGGTAAGTTTCATTTGGTTTTGCCAAATGGTTATGGAGAAATCGCTCCGGACTGACAGAATGACGGACAGACCAGACGGACAGACAAAGCGGCGACTATATTATGCTCTCCCTTCGGGGAGCATAAAAAGTTACAAGAGCTGTCCGAAGACAGCGCGCTCGACTTTCTAAGTGCTGGACTTTCTAAGTTGCTAAGTACAAAGGGGGCATAACTCCAAATATAGTGAAGTCAGGGTCATGGGCCCTGATAGTAAGGTAGAGGGTGTGATGGTGAATAAGTATTCCAAGTTTGGGTTGAATCCCTTTGCTAGTATGGAAGTTATTGATGTTTGAAAAAACTTTAAACTTTGTTGCAACGCCAACGCCAACGCTAACGCCAATGCCGACGCCCGGGTGACAGTATAAGCTCTCATTTTCTTCGAAAAGTCGAGCTAAAAATGACTATATGCCAAAAGCTTGTTTTATCTACAGTTTAGTACCTGTCCCATTAGTTAGCTGCATCAAAAATAATGTTTAATTTATACATCTTACCAAAACAGCAACAATTTAGACTGTTCTAATTTGAAAGCTAATGCAGATGAAAAAAATTATGTTGATAAAAAAGAATTGTGTGCAATATAGTACAGAAATACTTGATTCAAAATAAGAAAATGCTGGTTATCAGCATATTCTTATTTTGCCTCAATATTTTCCAATGAATTCTTTGCTTTTAAGGGTGTCAAAACCTGTTCTGGTTTAGGAAATGATTTAATTAAGCAAGACATCTTAAAATCAAAACAGGCACTGATTAGTTTGACAATTCAGAACTTACTCAAACCATTCAAGTTGGCTATTTTTTCAATAACATTTGTTGACAAAGCAAGTCTTCTGTAAAATTTAATAAGTCAAATGCTGGAAAAACTCATGAACAATTTTATACTCTATTCTAGCGTAGGGTCAAAAGTATTGATAAATTGATGTTTAAAAGAAATCACTAAAGAATAAAACAAGATGTGTTTGTGAAACACTAATGCCACCGAAATGACCAATGTTAATTTTCTGATGGACAGATGGACAGACAGACAGACATGAGTAAAAGCAATATGCGCCCGATCTTTCAAAATGGGGGCATGAAAAGGTTGATCATGCTGTAGTTTGAAAATAGCAACAACACCTCGTCGGTGCTATGACAAAATTGCGTAATAGAAATTTTGCTCGAAAACCATTTTTTTCAGGAGAGCCAAAAACATTTTTAGTACTTTTTACCGTTTTAAAAAATGTGCCGACAAAATTGCGTAACTCAATAACTACATGAACAATTCAGCTTCTTTAAGGTAAAATAAGGTAATTGAACATAACTTAAGGTTCATTTATTGGTCAAAGTAGAAGAAAAATAGAGAAGAATGCCATTTCTCAGCCTTTTATTACTCTCGTGTAAATAATTTTTCTATGTACAACGCATTTTTGTCGGCTAAATCGAGTTATGCAATTTTGTCACATGGTAATTGAAAGGGTTCTAATAGGTGTAGAGAAACGCCATTTTGACAGGATATGCGCCCCTACATACTTAGTAGAAAGCATTTATAAAAAAAAATGACAAAATTGCGTAACTAATTTGTTACGCAATTTTGTCATAGCACCGACGACCTGTTGCTCATGGTGAAGTACTGCAAGAAAAGCAAAATATTCATCAAGCTAAATATACCTCCATTTCTTTAAAACTGTCCTATGCTTTAAACTTTTTTAAGATTTTCAGCATGTAACTTTTTGTCTGGGAAAAGATTGTTCAGGTAGTCCAACCCTAACTAGATTCAAACATTGTCAAAATTCATTCTGGCAACATGGCAAACATTAGGCGCTGGAATATTTCACCACTGAAAGTTTATAAACGACCTTTCCTGAATAGGTTCAATACATAACAATTTATGCTAATGACACAAGCAACTTCTTCATTTTCCATTAAGTTTTCCAAAGCCTTTTTTGTTGGGCGCCAAAAGGTGTCACTGTGAGGTAATTGGTTAACATGACTGTTTGCTTTCACCAGCCTTGCATTTCACATGATTATTAAATAAATATGTGACCCGTCGCGCTAAAAGGGACCTTATCGGATGTGTGAAAAATATCGACCCTAGTCAGTCTGCGCAGTCCGCGCAGCCAGACTAGGGCTGACACTTTTCACTTTTATGTAATTTTCTAAATCCGGAATGATTTCCCTATCTTACTATATGTTCATTTCTCGCATATGGGATCTGGTTGACATGTGCTGGATCTGACAAGTTTGTCCAAATTTGGATTTTTGAGTTCTGATAAGGTCCCTTTTAGCGCGACGGGTCACATATACTTACTCGCAATGTTGCAGTGTGGACAATGAGGCGTCCATTTTCTCTATGGGAGGAATCTGTCCGTATAGTTTGACATGTTTACTTTCACTAGCCTTGCATTTCACATGATTAATAAATATACTTACTCGCAATGTTGCAGTGTGGACAATGAAGCGTCCATCTTCTCTATGGGAGGAATCTGTCCATATAATTTGACATGTTTACTTTCACCAGCCTTGCATTTCTCATGCTCCTCCTGCAACAGAAATTAACAAACTTCTCATGCAGTTATGCAGCAGTTTAGAACCTAATATGCTCATAATATCAGTGTAACTGTTCTACGCAGCCCAATAAGCTGTATCAGCCAAACAACAGCTTTATGTAAATCAGTGTAATGCCACAACAGCTTCAAAAGCACCCAAGAGCTTAATTTCTTCAAAGTTGTCACCAAACAGAAGAATCTGAGGTTTTTCTTGTCAAGAACTAATGTATTAACCCTTTCCCAAACAAGACCTGCTTTTGACGTCCCTAAGGGAATAGGCTTGGGAAAACATTGAAACAAAAGAAGAAACTGCTGATAACCAGCAGTTTCTCCTTCTGTCTCAATATTTTCTATGCCATATTTTGCACAAATTCTACTTTTAAAGTAACTTCCAATATGTGATTTGTGGCAGTCTTTAAAGTGGATCATCCTATAACTTTGCTGTTTGGGAAAGGGTTAAAGAATTTTGGACAATAAATCTGCATAAAAACATATATGTGAAACGAAGAAATTGCTCAAATTGAGCAATGTCTTCTATTCCCATTATTTTCTTCTTTTATCTCCATGTTTTTCCATATATTTTCTTTTAAGAAAGCTAAATGCATGACTTGCTTTGAAAAGGGTAAAACCAACATACAAACTTAATACAGTATTATCAATACTAGAACAAAACAATACTTACAAATTTAGCAATTGCTTCTTTAATTGTTGTAGCTTTGGCCTGCAAAAAGAAATAAAATAAATTAAAGATTGAATAAGTTATCTACAATGAAACTTTACAATGACAATGACAATGACAACATTTTATTAAGTAATAAGGCCACCGGCCCAAAATACAATTTACATACAATGTAAACAGTTTATATAAACAATAAAGAGAAATGTACCCATTAATTGTTATGTTTAAGAAGAAGATGAATATATGCTGCAAGTTTACTTAACAGTTCAAAATTTTCAGTTTGCATTAATCTATAAAAATCAGTAGAATCAGTACCTCGTTTATACCAGCTAAAAAGAAATTGTTCTCTTATATCCTTATATTTCGGACAATGAAATAATACATGCAATTCACATTCCACTATTCTTTTAGAAAACTTTTGAAAACAGCAAATGCATATTCTGTTCTCACGAGGTATATTAGAATGACGTCCGGTTTCAATTGCAAATTTATGGTTAAAACATCTAAAACGTGCCAATGCTATTCTATACCTGTAGGGTAAATCACAAGTTAAATATTTTTCTGGATGTAACAGAGACTTAAAGTGTTTATAATGAAAGCAACGGCTTGAATCGTTAATGTTCGAATTCCAATTTTGTTTGAAGCAGTCAGTAAGTCGTTGTTTGAACGATTTTAGAAAATGATTGACATCACCAATATTTTGTGCAATCCAAACGTGTCCAAATCCATATGTAAACAGAAGATTTTTGACAAAAGTAACCCAATTTCTACGTCCAACATCATCCAAAGACTTAAGCATTAAATAGCAGTTGCGAGGATATCGTTCAATAGACATCTCTAGAAGTTTACACCAGTACTTTATGCAGTTATAGTGGTAATCTATATAGAGTGGATATCTTCCACATTCACCTAGGACAACCATGTTGTTGGTTTTACTATTTACTTTAAGATGCCTCTTACAGAATTCAAAATGTACAGATTCCAAAACTTCAGAGTAGGTGTGGCCCCAAATTTGTGACCCATAGCATAGTATTGGTTTGACTGTGGAGTCGAATAATTTGAAAATATCATAATGTGGGAAATAACCAAAGGATCTCTGATAATTATAAATCGAATATATAGCTTTTCTGGCTTGTGCAGCTAATTTTTCTTGTGCAGAAGACCATGACAACATTGGGGTGAAATAGAGACCCATGTACTTGTAACATGAAGTGGTTCGAACTTTTTCGGTACCGAAGAACCACTCTTCATTTGACCTTAAAGGACCGCCATTTCTGAAAACTATAATTTCCGTTTTGCTCAAATTAATTTCCATACCGGTATCACAACAAAATTGCTTGATAATATTCAACTGACTTTGTAGGTTTCAAACTGTATCTGAACAATTGGCTACATCATCTGCAAACATAAGGCAAAATATTTCTTGTATATTATCGTTAATATAAATCCCATTTCTACAACCTTCTCTAAGTCTAGCACAAAGCTGATTGATAAAAAGTAAAAATATTGTAGAACTTGAACAATCACCTTGACGGGTTCCGACGTTACACTTGAAGAACTCTGTTAGACCCTTTCCAGTTTTTACACATGATAAAATATTTGAATACATAGCTATTAATGTTCTGAGAAAGTTACCATGGATGCCTAAACGTTTTACACAGTCAAATAAACATGAATGCTTAACCTTGTCAAAGGCTTTACTAAAGTTTATAAATAAACAATAGAAACGCCCTCCTCGTTTAGACAAATATTTCTGTATCATAGCTTGTAAAGAGAAGATATTATCTATTGTTGAATAGTCTCGTCTAAAACCGGCTTGAGCTTCGTCTATATTATTGTTAAGTTCTGCCCAATTGTACAAACGTTTGTTGACAATGGAAGAAAATATTTTGTACATGACAGTAGTTATAGAAATACCGCGATAATTCGATGGGTCCTTCTTACTGCCAGATTTATATATAGGCTTTATCATAGATTGAGACCAAATAGACGGCACGTTTCCAGTAGAAAATACTGCATTGAAAAGCTTAACTAAAATTGGCACAATATCATTAATTGTATTTTTATAGAACTCTGACGGAATACCGTCAATGCCTGAGCTTTTACCGGTCGGTAGATTTCTAATTACACTGGTTATTTCGTCAGATGAAATTCTGGTATTTAATTGGTCAGCCTCTGGTTTTGCGAAATCTGTGTTATCCTCAAATAATAGAGGGTTTACCGAATCGTCATTTAATAAAGATTTGAAATAATTCTGCAAATGTACAGCGCTTATATCCACTCGCGATTCTGTATTAGTAGATAGCTTAGATGATTTTATTGTGCGCCAAAAATCTTTTTGGTCATGTCTACTTTGTACTAATCGTTTTCTGTTTTCATTTTGGTAACGTAATCGTTTTTTCAAAACTTTAGCTTTAAACTTATTCCTTGATATAATATAATCTCTGTAGTGGAGTTGATTATTTGTTTTTCTAAATTTACGAAGATTTTTGTATTTAATGTATTTCAAATCTTCACATTCTTGATCCCACCAAATCGGTTGACTCATGTTTATCTTTAAACCAGAAAGTGTTTTACGCATACGAGGCGCAGAATCTGTGAAAAGAGAGATAATTTCATTTACAGCTTTGTTGACATCAGTCTCAATGCTTTGAATTATTTTTCGTTTGCCGTTTCGAAGCAACAATTGAAAATTTTCAGAGAAAGAATCTTTGTATTCATCGCACCATTTATATTGAGTGTATTTTATCAAGGGCGGTTCTACTGTTTGAGTGTTTAGAGTAGGTTCAATCATTAACAATGATAAATGACAAATAAGTGGAAAATGATCAGATTCATCTCTTTCACCAACGGTAAAATATGAAACACAATGAAGAACATTCTTATTGCTGATAAAATAGTCAACAACACTTTTTCCCTCATTAGATAAACATGTATAATTACCAAGTTTGTCATCAGAAAATCGACCATTCATTATGTACATGTCACGTGATTTACAAAAGTCTGTTAGAGATCTACCAAAATTGTTAAATCTATAACAGTCCTTGTTATTACGTGGTATATCAAAGTCACTAGAAACATAGTCTACTTCTCCATGAATAAATGAAATATCATCCTCAAATATAAAGTCTGCAAAATCCTTGGTTCGCGCATTAAAATCGCCTGCAATCATTATATTTGCATTTGGGTACATGTGCTGCAAAAAATCGTAATTTTCTTGCATAATAACAATTCCATTTGGTTCAGCTAAGTTGTGATAAATTGGGGAACCTTACATCGCTATACAAACATGTAATGAGGAACATTTCCAATATTATTATATAGTGCTTCAGCGTTTGACATTACCGGTACTTTTTTTGGCTGGCTGACAGTCATTTTTGTTGATTTCTGATACTAATGGCCCTGACCAACAGTTTGTAATTGGTCTTGACCAAATATTTGTATGATCAGAAGGATGTGGAAATTTTTTTACTGCAATAATCCTTTCAATAAGCCAAAAGGCCTGTTTGCAAAAAGTTAATGAATGAAATTTTCAAAGGGCTCCTGTTATTCTGTGTTGTACATCCTGCATTTTAGTGAATTTGAAAACTAGGAAGACCAGTTGGGCCTGCATCTTGTGGGTCTATCCAGACCTGACCAAGTCAGAGGCAGTGAATGTCTGTCAGATGTGCCTTAGTGTATCGTTGAACCCTGTGCTTCAAACCTTTACAAAATTTATCGTTCTTGATACAGATATAGATGATGCAACCCCTTTTTAGTTTGATATTTTGATCCAGAGGGGGGGTCAGGGAGTGACCAAAATTAATAAGATGCGTCATTCGGCCCTGTGTGCCATGACAAACCGTTGTTATATTTAGTCCTTTGTGGTATAACATGTATCTGCATGCACAGGTCCAGAGGGGGTAGTCCTGACCCCCATCCCCCCACCCCCTGGAATTTGGCAAAAAAAAGGGGTTAAAGATTGAATGACCCCCCTGAGAAAAATAGCTGGATCCGTGCTTGTGTCTGATGATATCTGCATTGTAAGACAATAAATAAAAGGAGGGAAAATGCAGAACAAAATCCTTTACTAGCTTTAAACTTGGACAGCAACTAGTCAGAGCAAATATAAAGGTTTTGAGAAGGAAATACAGGCTATTTTGGCTTTTTAAAGGTTTTCTGGGAAAAGGTAAAGTTTTAAAGGTTTGCTCTGAAATTATTTAGGTTTTTAAAGATTTTAAAGGTTTCACTAGGAAGCATGGATGACCTTGAGGAAGGTCAAATTGCATGGAACAGATAGATTCCAGGGGTCTTGCTAACAATTTTTGTTTGGGGCCAGGGGCCAGTGAAATTGGGAAAAATAGCGACATTTTTCGCCTAAATTGGGAAAAACTACAACAAGTTTGTATTCATACTGTCACTCAGTTTCAGCTGCAAATTAGACTGTAGTGATGTAAAATACTAAAATGCATTTGTATATATAGGTACTCTTGTTTAAGAATCTACCCTAAAACTGTCTTCAAAATGTTTGTAAATGAAGATGAGGTCTTAACATGGGGCATTCTGGGTCCTCATTGGGAATTTTCACAAGAGAAATTGGGGAAAAAAGATACTTTTTGCCATTGGGAATGGGGCCCAATAACGGCCCCAAATTTTGGCAAACGAGACCCCTGTAAATATTATTGAAAGGAAGTTGAATACCAGATTTGAGCTTTGTATGTCAAATACTTTTGGAGAAAACGCAAATGTTAAGTTTTCGGACAGATGGACGGACGGACAGACAAACAGACACAAGTAAAACAATATGCCTCCGATCTTTCGATACGGGGGCATAATAAAAAAGAATGCTAATAATTAGCAGTTCCTACTATTCTTTCTCTATACTCTGTGGTTTCGTATACTTAATTTTCTAATTCTATATCATATGTTTTGTCGTCTGCAACTCCTTTGGAAATGAGTATGTCATAAAACTTTATATTTTGTGAAAAGGTTCAGTAGCAGATCAAGAGGGAGTTCGAAGGGTTCAAATGAGTTAACAAACCCCCTCCTTGCAGAAATTCAGTCAAGATCCACCCCTGGGGTTTTATTGATTATTCCTTCAAAATGCAATTATGAGGACATTTATTTATCAAATTGCTATTATGGAAACTTAGAGGAAACTAACCAGTCCTGAAACATGAATGTTAACCCTTTCCTGAACAACGAAAATTTAGGGTGATTCAATTCGAAAGCTGCTCAAGGTGACAAAATGAAAACCAATCATGACAGAATATGAGGACAATTTAGCCAAGAAAACATTGAGACAAAAGGAGAAAATGCTGATTATCAGCATTTTTCTTCTTTTGTCTCAATGTTTTCTCAAACTATTCCTACAAGGGACGTCAACACCAGGTCCAGTTTGAGAAAGGGTTAATCGAGCGAGTTATTCATAGTTGTTCTCATTAAAATCAATATCAAATCTATTTAGGTAGGGTATGTTGTTGATGCAATAATGTAACCAAAACCCTTTTGAATTTTGATCTGGGTTTCGATTACAATTCCTTCCTATTCGTTGCAATGGAGCAGGTGCTGGAATGATTCATTCCAGCAAGTTTAGCATAGTCAAACTTTAAAATAAAGCTATGGAATGTAGTAAGAATGTTACCTGACAACAGGTTATTTTTCTGTCAATCCAGCATAGTTTAATGTTGAAATCGCTTTCTAATAAAGTTCAATTCAATTTTAAAGCTGAGTATTCTACTGAGACTTGAATTTTCCTTTGGAGGAATAAATTGATAACAATTCTTGTTGATATTTTTTAACCGAATTTGTGCCATGGAATATCTTTTATGGGATTCACATCTGATTAGATATGGAAGTTTTCGACAAATCATGCAAGAAAATGTGTTTTTCACATTTTTGTCTTGCTCCAAAGAAGGAATAGGGTGGACTCGTAGCCACAAACCAATACCCATCATCAAGTGTGTTGTCCGTAGTCGAGGGGTAGAGCGTCGGCCTTGCGACTAAGAGGTTCCGAGTTCGATCCCCGGTAGCGGGGGTTGTTCGAGGCTTCTCATTGGCCCACACATTCGGCGCAAGTACTGGTGGATTTCCAGGAAGCTCAATCGAGAGGAATTAAAATAAGTTGATGAAACTTGCTTCCCAATCGATTTTAAATAAATGCGTTCAAAGGAACGTCTGAAGAAGAAGTTTGTGACTACGATGTCGCAGCTAGGTACGTTGTTGTTTGGGTACGAAACTATTAAAAAATTAAGTTTGAAAAATAACAGGTATTTGCAAGCAAAATGTCATCAATGCATTGAGAATAAAAGTAAGTTTCATTGCTAGCAATAAATCTTGATTTGATTGGGTAAAAGTAGAGATATTTTACAGAAAAAATACCATTTTGTTGTAGCAACTGTTGGCTTGATCTGTGTCTCTAAGCGCTTTCAGTTAGACTGGCACTTTTTCGGCTTAATTGATATATATTTTCTTTTCTTTGGTCATTACAGACATTGTTGCTTGTTTATTTAAGCAATAACAAGATAAATTACCCCATATATTAATTGTTTCTGTCATTATTATAACTGTCACATTCATAGAACATAATTCTTTATCTTTGGAATTTCGCTAATAAAGGAAACCCATCAAATATGGCAGCCTCCATGAAAAGGACAAATTTTTGCCTTCTTGTGAAGCCATTTCTAACACCATCATGTCCCAGAAACATTACAGAACTTTCTCTTAAGCGGTTGCACAATGTAAGTTGTTTGAAATGGTTGCTGACAAAGTTTGAAACTCAAATGTTTTACTTTTCACCAAGAAAGGAGAAAGCTGATTATGCCTGTTTCTCATCGATTCGTGCTTTCTCATTGGATTCGTGCTCTCTTTTAACCCTTTCCCAAACAAGACCTGGTTTTGACGTCCCTAATAGAACAGGCTTGGGAAAACATTGAAACAAAAGAAGAAACTGCTGATAACCAGCAGTTTCTCCTTTTGTCTCAATATTTTCTGTGCCATATTTTACACAAACCATGTCTTTATTATCTTCAATTTTGCCGTCTGCAGCAGTTTTTAAATTGGACAACCCTTAATTTTTTTGTTTGGGAAAGGGTTAAATTCCAAATATCTATTGCGCACGCCATACAATTCCGCTCGAAACTTCATAGAGTGTTTCTTTGATGCATTGTTTGTTAAATATTCAGGAAATCGCATTTATAGTCGTTTGAGCAAACCTCGCGGTACTTTAAACCTCGCGGTAATCACAAAATTTACCATGGGACAAAACTGTGCTATCGACGAGAATTATCCTCGTGGGCGTTGATTAGCCTGATCTCAATCTTGACAGCTGACACCAACTTTATGAAAAAAATTAACTAAATTGGTTTGCAGAATACATTTTCAGCGACGATACAAAGAAACTGACCTTTTCCAAAATTGGCTAATCCCCTGATATGAAATGGCTGGTGCAATGAATGCGCAAAGTGCAGGATTTTTGCTGAATTTTCTGAATAATTGCTGCCTTTTCTGCTTCTGTCAATATTATGGTTTCAAAATGGCAGATAACGCGTCATTGATGACGTCACAGCTTTTCCAAATAAGGGAGTGAAATAAGGAGGCCCAGACAGAAGTTCAGAACGTGTGTCTAAGGTAGACTAAACATAATTTTAATTTCAAAACAGTTTTTTTCAGACCTCCAAAGTAAATAAATCTTATCACAAATTGTAGTGTATTCATTTTTTTAAACATTTGCAGTGTCTGATCTAGGACGCGCGATTGCGAGAATCCCCGTCATTTCTGAAAGATCACGCATGATTTTCAATCAAGCGCGGGATGGTCGCGCAAAAAAATCAAAAAGGAATATCAATAAATCTAGCCTTTGACAGCAAGTCACGTCTAACTAGGTCTCCGTCTAACTATTTACATTTTTCTTCGAGCAGTATCCTTAGAGTGACTTCCCTTATTGTTAACTACGGTTGAGTTCGTTCGCAACAAAGACCGCGTGTTTGTAACTATAGTTATTCATACTATCTTATTACCACTCTAGTAGCAGTCGAAATTGACCGATGATTTACGAATCTTATTTAAACAAACTTTCAATTACATTCAATTATATGTTCATTGTACGAGAAAAAATAATATGAATAAAAAATATCCACTTTTGAAAAAACAGAAAGTTTTTTTTTCAAAGTGAATTAGATCTACTTACAAAGAAAATTTTAAAAATCGTTTTCGTTAACAGCAAAATTCTAATTTTATGTTTGTTGTAATACACAGTAATGATCGAATCGTCTGCATTTTCTTTGACAAACAATGGAACAGACAGGAGAAAAAACGGCGTATTAACGATTTCTTAGGCAGTGAAACAAATGTGGATGACGAAAATATGTCGACCAACGTAATTGAAAGTGAGACGGCGATAGTCAATTGTTTTGTTATTAGCTCACCTGAGCACGAAGTGCTCGAGGTGAGCTATTGTGATCGCTTTTTGTCCGTCGTCTGTCCGTCTGTCCGTCTGTCCGTCTGTCCACAATTTGGTGTTTACACTCTAGCATCCACAAATATTAGTCAATCTTGACCAAACTTTGTCAAAACAAGTATGGTCATAAGTTCTCGGATGAGTTCGATTATGGGCCAGATCGGACCAGAAAGTGTGGAGTTATCTGCCCCTGAATGACGAAAAATGCTGTTTTTAACTTTGTTTACACTCTAGCATCTACAATTATTGCCCAATCAATACAAAACTTGGATATAATATTGGAGACTATAGGATCTTGGATGAGTTCGATTTTCAGTCAGATCAGGCGAAAAAGTCAAAAGTTATGTGCCCTTGAATTTGTCAAAATTGCCGTTTTCGACCGTTTTCGACCTTGTTTACACTCTAGAATCCACAATTATTGACCAATCAAGACAAATCTTGAACACAATGTTGGAGACCATAAGATCTCGGATGACTTTAATTTTCAGTCTGATTAGACGAGAAAGTCTAGAGTTATGTGCCCTTGAATTTGACAAAATTGTCGTTTTTGACTGTTTTCGACCTTGTTTACACTCTAGAATCTACAATTATTGACCAATCAAGACAAATCTTGGACACAATGTTAGAGACCATAAGATCTTGGATGAGTTTGAATTTCAGTGTGATCTGACAAAAAAGACTAGAGTTATGTGCCCTTGAATTTGATAAAATTGCCATTTTCGGCTGTTTTCGACATTGTTTATACTCTAGAATCTACATTTATCAATCAATCAAGACAAAACTTGGACACAATGTTGGAGATCATAAGATCTCGGATGAGTTGAATTTTCAATCTGATAAGACAAGAAAGTCGAGACTTATGTGCCCTTGAATTTGACAAAATTGTCGTTTTTGACTGTTTTCGACCTTGTTTACACTCTAGAATTTTCAATTATTGACCAATTAAGACAAATCTTGGACAAAATGTTTGAGACCATAAGATCTTGGATGAGTTTGATTTTCAGTGTGATCTGACCAGAAAGAAGAGAGTTACGTGCCCTTGAATTTGACAAAATTGTCGTTTTTGACTGTTTTCGACCTTTTTTACACTCTAGAATCTACAATTATTGACCAATCAAGACAAATCTTGGACACAATGTTTGAGAGGATAAGATTTCGGATGAGTTCGATTTTCAGTGTGATCTGACAATAAAGACAAGAGTTACGTGCCCTTGAATTTGATAAAATTGTCATTTTCGGCTGTTTTCGACATTGTTTACACTCTGGAATCTACATTTATCAATCAATCAAGACAAAACTTGGACACAATGTTAGAGATCATAAGATCTCATATGACTAGAATTTTCAATCTGATAAGACAAGAAAGTCGAGACTTATGTGCCCTTGAATTTGACAAAATTGTCGTTTTTGACTGTTTTCGACCTTGTTTACACTCTAGAATTTTCAATTATTGTCCAATCAAGACCAATCTTGGACACAATGTTTGAGAGGATAAGATTTCGGATGAGTTTGATTTTTAGTGTGATCTGACCAGAAAGACGAGAGTTATGTGCCCTTGAATTTGATAAAATTATCATTTTCGGCTGTTTTCGACCTTGTTTACACTCTGGAATCTACAATTTTCAATTAATCAAGACAAAACTTAGACACAATGTTTGGGACCATAATATGTCGGATGAGTTTGATTTTCAGTCTGATCCGATCAGAAAGTTTAGAGTTATGTGCCCTTGAACTTAACAAAATAGCCGTTTCTGGCTGTTTTTATGCCCCCTTTCGAAGAAAATGGGGGTATATTGTTTTGCAAGTGTCGGTCGGTCGGTCGGTCGGTCGGAAGGTCGGTCGGTCGGTCGGTCGGTCGGTCGGTCGGTCGGTCGGTCCGTAGACCAAATCTTGTCCGGAGCATAACTCAAAAAGTATTAAAGGTAGAATCATGAAACTTCACAGGTGGATAGATCTCATTATGGAGAGGTGCAGTGCACAAGAACCGTAACTCTGCCGATCAAATTTTTTGAGTTATTGCCCTTTGTTGATTTTATAACTTGATTCTTGTCCGGAGCATAACTCAAAAAGTATGTAAGGTAGAATCATGAAACTTTATAGGTGGATAGATCTCATTATGGAGAGGTGCAGTGCATAAGAACCGTAACTCTGCCGATCAAATTTTTTGAGTTATTGCCCTTTGTTGATTTTATAACTTGATTATTGTCCGGAGCATTACTCAAAAAGTATGTAAGGTAGAATCATGAAACTTTATAGGTGGATAGATCTCATTAAGGAGAAGTGCAGTGCACAAGAACTGTAACTCTGCCGATCAAATTTTTGGAGTTATTGCCCTTTGTTGATTTTATTAATTGATTCTTGTCCGGAGCATTACTCAAAAAGTATGTAAGGTACAATCATGAAACTTTACAGGTGGATAGATCTCATTATGGAGAGGTGCAGTGCACAAGAACCGTAACTCTGTCGATCAAATTTTTTGAGTTATTGCCCTTTGTTGATTTTCAAACTTGATTCTTGTCCGGAGCATAACTCAAAAAGTATAAAAGTTAGAATCATGAAACTTCACAGGTGGATAGCTCTCATTATGGAGAGGTGCAGTGCACAAGAACTGTAACTCTGCTGATCAAATTTTTTGAGTTATTGCCCTTTGTTGATTTTCAAACTTGATTCTTGTCCGGAGCATAACTCAAAAACTATGTTAGGTAGAATCATGAAACTTCACAGGTGGATAGATCTCATTATGGAGAGGTGCAGTGTACAAGAAACGTAACTCTGCTGATCATATTTTGTGAGTTATTGCGCTTTGTTGATTTTATAACTTAATTCTTGTCCGGAGCACAACTCAAAAAATATGTAAGGTAGAATCATGAAACTTTACAGGTGAATAGATTTCATTATGGAGAGGTGCAGTGCACAAGAACTGTAATTCTGCCAATCAAATTTTTGGAGTTATTGCCCTTTGTTGATTTTTACGCTTAATTCTTAACCTTGCCTATATCCCGTGTCCTTTTACACATACAGCCTTGATATCTCACACATAGATACCTCCTATCAACATCGTTCATATTTAACCATGACCTTGGACCTTGTGACTTTGACCTTGGAGTTTGACCTACTTTAAAACAAAATAAACCCGGCATATATCTCATGACCTTTTACAAATACAGCCTTGATATTTCACACATGGACACATCTTACCAAGACCATTCACAATTGACCATGACCTTGGACTTTGTGACCTTGACCTTGGAGTTTGACCTACTTTTAAAAAACTTTAACCTGGCCGATATATCATGTCCATTTACACATACAGCCTTGATATTTGACACATGGAAACCTCCGACCTAGACCTATCACATACGACTATGACCTTGGACCATGTGGCCTTGTGCTTGGAGTTTGACCTACTTTTAAAAAAAAATAAACTGGGCCTATATCTTATGTGCTATTACACATACAGCCTTGGTATTTCACACATGGACACATCTTACCAAGACCTTTCACATTTGACCATGACCTTGGACCTTGTGACCTTGACCTTGGACTTTGACCTACTTTAAAAAAAAATTAACCTAGCCGATATATCATGTCCTTTTACACATACAGCCTTGATATTTGACACATGGACACCTACGACCAAGACCTTTTACATTGGACCATGACCTTGGACCTTGTGACCTTGACCTTGGTGTTAGACCTACTTTAATAATACATTAACCTGGCCTATATTTATGTCATTTTACATATACAGCCTTGATATTTCACACATGGTCACTTCCAACCAAGATATTTCACTTTTGACCATGACCTTGGACCTTGACCTTGGAGTTTGACCTACTTTTAAAAAACTTAAACTAGGCCTTTATCTCATGTCCTGTTACCTATACAGTCTCAATATTTTATACATGGACACCTCCTACCAAGACCTTTCACATTTGACCATGACCTTCGCCTGTGTGACCTTGACCTTTGATTTTTACATCATTTTACAAATATTTAACCTAGCCTTTATCTTATGTCCTATTACACCTACAGCCTTGATATTTCACACATAGACACCTCCTACCAAGACCTTTCATATTTGACCATGACCTTGAATATTGCAACCTTGACCTTGGAGTTTGACCTACTTTTAAAAAGACTGAAACCAGGCATATATATCATGTCCTTTTACACCTACAGCCTTGATATTTCACACATGGACACCTCCAACCAAGGCCTTTCACATTTGACCATGACCTTGACCTTGGCATTTGGCCTACTTTTAAAAACTTTAACCTGGCCTATGTTTCATTTTACTTTTACATATACAGCTTTGATATTTCACACATAGACACCTCCAACCAAGACCTTTTATATTTGACCATGACCTTGGACCTTGTTAACTTGACCTTGGACTTTGACCTACATCAAATGTAGGCCCTTGAGGGGGCATATATGTTTTACAAACATCTCTTGTTCTATCTTGAATCTTCAATTATTGACCAATCAAGACAAATCTTGGACACTATGTTGGAGACCATAATATCTTGGATGAGGTAGATTTTCAGTCTGATGTGATCAGAAAGTCGAGAATTGTGTGCCCTTGAATTTGAAAAAAATACCGTATTTGGCTGTTTTCGACCTTGTTTATACTCTAGAATCTGTGATTATTTATCAATCAAGAAAAACCTGGACACAATGTTTGGCATCATAAGATCTCAGATGAGTTTGATTTTCACAAAGTTATTGACTATAAGTTAGTTTTCAGTCTTATAGTCATAAATGTTTATTGAATTGAACAAAAGTGTTGCTCATATCATTTTGGTTCAGGTGAGCGATATAGGACCATCATGGTCCTCTTGTTTGGTTAAGCAAACTTGAAGTCCCCCATTGTAATTACAGATCCCGCATATTTTCAAAACTAATGCGGGAATTTCCCCCATGTTTTTCAAATCCTGGATCAGACACTGCATTTGTAAGTACACATATTTTTTTAGATTGTTAAAGGGGCCAAGAAAGGGGTTTTCTTTCTGATAACTATCTAACTATTCTAAAGGTTTGGCGTTCAAAGCATTTTTTCCTTGGATCCATTTTGAACCTTTTTTTAGCTCACCTGAGCACGAAGTGCTCAAGGTGAGCTATTGTGATCGCTTTTTGTCCGTCGTCCGTATGTCCGTCCGTCCGTCCGTCTGTCAACAATTTGGTGTTTACACTCTAGCATCTACAAATATAAGCCAATCTTAACCAAACTTGGTCAAAACATGTATGACCATGAGATCACAGATGAGTTTGAATTTGGGTTAGATCGGACCAGAAAGTCAGGAGTTATCTGCCCTTGAATGTAAAAAATAGCTACTTTTGACAAAGTTTACACTCTAGTATCTACAAATATTGACCAATCAATACAAAAGTTGCACACAATGTTGATGACCATAAGATCTGGGATGAGTTTGATTTTGGGTCAGATCGGACCAGAAAGTCTTGAGTTATCTGCCCTTGAATTTGACAAAATTGTCGTTTTTGACCGTTTTCGACTTTGTTTACACTATAGCATATACAATTATTGACCAATCAAGACAAATGTTTAAAACAGTGTTAGTGACCATAAGATCTTAGATGAGTTTGATTTTGGGTGAGATCGGACCTGAAAGTCAGGAGTTATCTGCCCTTGAATGTAAAAAATAGCTACTTTTGACAAAGTTTACACTCTAGCATCTCCAAATATTGACCAATCAATACAAAAGTTGGACAAAATGTTGGTGAATATAAGATCTCGGATGAGTTTGATTTTTGGTTAGATCAGTTAAGAAAGTTTTGAGTTATCTGCCCTTGAATTTGACAAAATTGCCATTTTTCACTGTTTTCGACTTTGTTTACACTATAGCATCTACAATTATTGACCGATCAAGACTAAATTTGGACACAATGTTAGTGATCATAAGATCTTGGATGAGTTTGATTTTTGGTCTGATCTGGCCAGAAAGACGAGAGTTATGTTCCCTTGAATTTTACAAAATTGCCTTTTTCGTCTGTTTTCGACTTTGTTTACACTCTAGAATGACCAATCAAGACAAGACTTGAACACAATGTTGGAGACTGTTAGAACTCGTATTAGTTTGATTTTTGGCCTGATGGGATCAGAAAGTTTAGAGTTATCGACTTTGTTTACACTCTAGAATCTACAGTTTTTAGCTCACCTGAGCACGAAGTGCTCGAGGTGAGTTATTGTGGTCACTTTTTGTCCGTCGTCCGTCCGTCCGTCCGTCCGTCCGTCCGTCCGTCAACATTTGGGGTGTTTACACTCTAGCATCCACAAAAGTTACTCAATCTTGATCAAACTTGGCCAAAACAAGTACGATCATAAGTTCTCGAACAAGTTCGATTATGGGCCTGATCGGACCAGAAAGTGCGGAGTTATCTGCCCTTGAATGTCAAAAAATGCTGTTTTTAAGTTTGTTTACACTCTAGCATCTACAATTATTGATCAATCAAGACAAAACTTGGACATAATGTTGGAGACCATAAGATCTTGGATGAGGTCAATTTTCAGTCTGATCTGACCAGAAAGATGAGAGTTATGTGCCCTTGAATTGGGCAAAATTGCCACTTTTTTGCTGTATTCAAAAAAGAGTTAATCTAAGGGAAGGAACTCTGACACTACTTTTTTCAGTATAAGTAGAGTTATCTAGTTTCAGGGCTACAGATAAGTGGGGGTGAAGACATTCTAACTTTGTTATTTCAATTCCAAACCCTATGTTGTGGGTACTCATTTGAATAGTCTGGACAAGACGATACAAATGAGTACCCACAACATAGGGTTTGATGAACAATAACAGAACTATTACAATTGGAAAAGTCATCACTCCCTCTTATCTGGAGCTCTGTAGTTTAATAGAGGATATAAATAGATTTACACTCCATTACCAAACAACAAAATTTTAGCCTAGTCCAAAATCATAGGTGTTGCAGACAAGTTCCATTGAACAAAATTTAACATTTTTTGGTCTTTCTTGGTAGAAAACATTGTGGGTAATGAAGAAATTGCTGTCACAATGTTTTCCAAAGCCTTTATTTTGTGGGGCATCCAAAAGCGCCAATGTGTGGGAAAGGGTCAATCAAGACAAAACTTGGACACAATGTTGGGGACTATAAGATCTCAGATGAGTTTGATTTTCAGTCTGATCTGATCTGAAAGTCAAGAGTTACGTGCCCTTGAATTTGACAAAATTGCCATTTTCGGCCGTTTTCAACCTTTTTTACACTATAGAATCTACAATTATTATTCAATCAAGACAAAACTTGGACACAATGTTTTGGACCATAAGATCTGGGATTAGATTGATTTTCAGTCTGATCTAATCAGAAAGTCAAGAGTTACGTGCCCTTGAATTTGACAAAATTGCTGTTTTTTACTGTTTTCGACTTTGTTTACACACTAGAATCTACAATTATTGACCAATCAAGACAAATCTTGGACACAATGTTGGAGACTATAAGATCTCAGGTAACTTCGATTTTCAGTTTGATCTGATTAGAATGTCAAGAGTAATGTGCCCTTGAATTTGATAAAATTGCTGTTTTTTGCTGTTTTCGACCTTGTTTATACTCTAGAATCTACAATTATTTATCAATCAAGACAAAACTTGAACACAATGTTGGGGACTATAAGATCTTGGATGAGTTTGATTTTCAGTCTGATCTGATGAGAATGTTGAGAGTTATGTGCCCTTAAAATTGACAAAATTGCCATTTTCGGCTGGTTTCGGCCTTGTTTACATTCTAGAATCTACAATTATTGATCAATCTATACAAAACTTGGACACAATGTTGGGAACCATAAGATCTCATATGAGTTTGATTTTCAGTCTGATCTGATCAGAAAGTCGAGGGTTTTGTGCCCTTGAATTTGACAAAATTGTTGTTTTCGGCTATTATCGACCTTGTTTATACTCTAGAATCTACAATTATTTATCAATCAAGACAAAACTTGGATACAATCAGGGCTACAGATAAGTGGAGGTGAAGACATACTAACAATGTTTTTTCGAATTCAAATCCTATGTTGTGGGTACTCATTTGAATCGTCTCGATGAGACGATACAAATGAGTACCTACAACATAGGGTTTGATGATCACTGACAGCATTATTGCAGTTTGAAAAGTCACCACCCCCTCTTATCTGGAGCCCTGTACAATGTTTGGCACCATAATTTAGATCTCGGATGAGTTAGATTTTCACAACCTTATTGACCATAAGTTCTTTTTATGCCCCCGATAGGGAGGCATCATAAATTTGACTTGTCCGTCCGTCCGTCTGTCCGTCCGTCTGTCCGTCCGTCTGTCCGTCATTCCGTCCAAAAACTTTAACATTGGCCATAACTTCCTTATTACTTAACATATTCGCTTCATACTTTAACACAACATTCCTTGGTACATTACCTTTCTGTAGGCACATACTTTGGTGCCCTTGACCCCTGGATGACCTTGACCTTGAACATAGATTGGCCATAATTTAAAATCAAAGCGGTGTCGGGGGCATTGTCATCTTACAGTGACAGCTCTTGTTCAGTCTTAAAGTAATAAATATTAATTGAATTGAACAAAAGTGTTGCTCATATCATTTAGGTTCAGGTGAGCGATATAGGACCATCATGGTCCTCTTGTTTTTATCAATCAAGACAAAACTTGGACACAATGTTTGAGACCATAAGATCTCATATGATCTGCCCTTCAAATTTTACCCGGACAACCACAAATAGTGACTAATCAGAACAAAACTTGACACAATGTTATTGACCATAAGTTTGTTTTCAGTCTTAAAGTCATGAATATTAATTGAATTGAACAAAACTGTGCCTAATATCATTTTAGTTCAGGTGAGCGATGTAGCACCATCATGGTCCTCTTGTTTCTTTTTCACATGCATTGGTTGTTGGAAAAATATGAACATAAATTATATTCTGATCTATATCTGACAAAAATATTCCTGCTGATATTCTGTGGTACACATTGCAGGGCCTCATATGAATACTGTGAGGTTTCCAAAATACCTATTTTTAGTAACTAGGTCAACATGCCTAAAGTCACGTGGCACAATAAACAATATTATGCAGTACATGAAAAAATCTCTGTGTAAATAAACTCAAGAGATGTTGATGCAACCATAGAGAAACAGAAATATTGAAAGTAAGGAGTTGTTCTGGAAAAATTTCATTCTGAGATGTTAGTACCGCGAGGTTCGCAAGGCCAATCCTAAATTCATTTGGTACGGACTACCATTGGCGATGAAAAGATAGAAAAAATCCAGTGAGTTGAATTTTTAGCAGACAAATTTTTGGATCGATCCTCGGCCTACTTGGCAAGGGCAAAATTTCCTTATCCCGACCACTAACCGCCATTTCATCATAAAATCATCTTTATCATTATTTCTTTCATTGTATTAAGAAAAATTTTCTTCGAAATCTGACGAATAACAAGCGACTTCTTGATCGGAAATTGTTTTGGAAGATCGCCATGTCACGGGTGGTAAACAGAGAAACTAGCTCCAAAAAGAGGTAGTTGCATAGAGCGAAAATTTGTAGGTCACGAACACATTTTCTAAAATTATTTCTTTTAAAGCGAGTTTTTGAGAAATCCGGCGATGCTGTAATATGAAGAAATGGTCAAAGTTTGTTTTGCACGGGAGTATACGGTATTAGTAGCAGGGTTTTAATACAATCGTTGAAAAACATTTCAAAATCGAAAGTAAAAAATGTTTTACTTTCGATTTTGAAATGTTTTTCAACGATTGTATTCAAACTCTGCTTAATAACACCGAATATTCTCGTGCACAACAAACTTCGACCATTTCTTCATATTACATCATCGCCGGATTTTTCAAAAACTCGTTGTAAAAGAAATAATTGTAGAAAAATTTGTTCGTGACCTACCTTTGTTTACAGAATTTCGCTCTATGCAACTACCTCGGTAGAGGCCGGATGTCACGAAGAAACAAAATACCGTTGACTCTTTTTGGAGCTAGTTTCTCTGTTTACCACCCGTGCATGTTAGGGATGTAATGATACATCAGACTATCGATATATCGCAATAGTGACCTCTGCAATAGTACAGTAGTACTATCGTGATAGGCAACTGGCAATATCAATAGTACCGCAATAGTGGTTGTCACTATTGCAATAGTTTTGATAGTTATAAAAATAGGAATTTGTCACATGACATTGTCAAATTTAGGTCAAAAAAGAAGAGAGATGAATTTAAAAGTTTTGACTACTGTCTTTTGAATACCAGACATCAACGACAGGCAATTGAAATGTCACTTTCTTTCCACAGATTATCTATAAGTTCTGCAAATTAATTTGTTTATATGTAAAATATTCCCAAAATGTGATTTTTAATGAAAAAATTATGTTTTTATAGCACTAACAGCGTATCACAATAGTATCACAATAGTATTGCAATAGCAACCTGTAATAGCAATACTATCACAATAGCCATTTGGTCAATAGCAATACTATCGCAAAAGTCATTTTGGCCTGCAATAGTCACCCCTAGTTAGCTCCACTGGCTGTCATGAGGGTGTGAAGCCTGGAAAATCAATGTCAGTGCAGGTGCAAGGACAGATGCCATCTCTTTCAGGAACCTTGAAGGAATCTGATCAGGTCCGGTGGCCTTATGTGGGTGAAGGTTTTCCATGAGTTTTCTGACGCCTTCAGGATGTATGATCAAAGGTGGTGCCTCGGCTGAGATTTGTGGGCCACATGGTTTCGATAGCCTTGTGATTTTCAGAAGTACTTACAATCTGAGTACCATTCCATGTGCATCTATATATTTTTGCTACAAACTAGGTCTTCTAGGTCTTTGGTCAAAGAAATTTTGAACACGGAAAAATAATACTTTTTTGCAAAACAAAATAGAAACTAGAAAATCAAGGTCAGGGTAAAAGTCATTCAACCTTATCCAAGCCTTTTTCCGTCCTAGAAAAGTTTTCAAGAGGTTTGATTTACTACACGGTTGAGTGAGTCCCTATCCAAAAAATTGTGATTGATATTAGGCTACCCTTGTGCTTTTTATAGCAACTAAAACAAAGCCCTATCGAAATGATGAGAGCCTCACCTTTACGCCAGGTGATGACATGCTTTGAATATTTTGGCCAATATATTTTGTTAGTCTCTTTACAAATGTTGTTTTCCAATTTTTAGCTCGACTTTTCGAAGAAAATGAGAGCTTATACTGTCACCCGGGCGTCGGCGTTGCAACAAAGGTTAAAGTTTTTTCAAACATCAATAACTTCCATACTATCAAAGGGATTCAACCCAAACTTGGAATACTTATTCACCATCACACCTTCTACCTTACTATCAAGGCCCATGACCCTGGCTCCACTATATTTGGAGTTATGCCCCCTTTATACTAAGCAACTTAGAAAGTCGAGCACGCTGTCTTCGGACAGCTCTTGTTTTGTTTAAACTTTGGTTCTTGAATTTATTGAGATGGTCAGAATTTTATAAAATCAGTATGTAAATATGCAAGCACATGGTTTTAGATAAGGCTATCGAAACTACGGGACATCAGGATACAGAGCCTCATGTAGACTAAGAGGTAGCTACCAACTTCCATGGAGATATATTAGACCTCTTACTTTCTGTGTTATTCATGTTAGATCAGGGAAGGGGGGTAGGGTATATTGTTTTACTGGTTTGACAGGCTTACACTGTCTGTCTGTCTGCATAGTTCATATAAATTTAAAAAAGTCTTTTAAAAATGAGCAAATTCAAAAATGTTGCAGAAGACAATTTCAAGTAAAGTGAATAGAATTTAAAGGCGGAATAACACTTAACATCTTGCAAATTTTCCGAGAAGTTCGTACAAAAAAATAAATATATATTATTAAAATATGGTTTTTGAATTACATATATGCCAAATCTTAGCTTTCTACCTTGTGTATTGGCTTAGATGTCGACGGATTTAAAACCCCATGATTTGTTGTCCCGGGGATAATATTTACAATAATGGAACATATTGGGTTTTAAATCCGTTGACATCCTAGCCAATACACAAGATAGAAAGCTAAGATTTGGCATAGATGCAATTTAAAGACCATATTTTCATAATACATATTTATTTTGTACGAAGTTCTCGGAAAATTTGCATGATTTTAAGTGCCATTCCCCCTTTAAGATTTGTTGGCCGTTTTACATATAAAACATCGTGAAAAATGAAGAAATTACTTGTCACAATTTCTTAATTTTTCAGAATGTTTTCAGAAGCCATTATCTTTAAGGGAGTCAGTCTAAAAGAGTCACTATGTGGGACTTAGTTAACCCATTACCAGACGACATAATTTTGGGGTAGTCCAATTTGAAAGAAGTTGCAGACGTCATTTTCATATCGATAAAATTTAAAAAATCTTTCAACTTTTTGTGTTAGAAAATATTGTGGAAAATGAAGAAATTGCTTGTGACAAGCAATTTTTTCATTTTCCACAATGTTTTCTCAAGCCCTTCTTTATGAAGGAGTCAAAAGGCGTAACTGTGTGGTAATGGGTTAAAGGACCTTTTTCCACTTCCTGCCTCAATTTTATCATTACATGTTTTTCTTTATTTCAGCTCGCAATTAGCCACAATGTGATCAGGAATTCAATAGTTACCAGCTATCCTTTTGACAGGTAAGTAATATGTAACAGTCAAAATTTTAGAGTATTAAGCCTTTCCCAAACGACAAAATTTTAGGGTGATCCAATTTGAAAGCTGCTGCAGACGACAAAAATTATGATAATTAAGACATGTTTTGTGTGAAATATGGCACAGAAAATATTGAGACAAAAGGAGAAACTGCTGGTTATCAGCAGTTTCTTCTTTTGTTTCAATGTTTTCCCAAGCCTGTTCTGTTAGGGATGTCAAAACCAGGTCTTGTTTGGGAAAGGGTTAATAAAGAAGATACCAGCAGCAATTCCTTCAAATTCAATCCTATGTATCAAGAAAATACAATGGAGCAACTTGTTGAATGAACTATTCTTTTGTTAAATGTCGCTTCATTTTTTGCTTGCCCGGGACGATAGTCTCGGAAGACATATTGTCATACCCCAGGATGTCGGCGTTGGCGTCAGCATCAGCGTCCGCAAAAACTTTAACCTGGCCGATATCTCATGTCCTATTAGAGATACAGCCTTCATTTTTCACTGTGTGTACCTCTAAGCAAGACCTTTCATTTGAGACCATGACCTTTGACCTTGGAGTTTGACCTACTTTTTGACTGTTTCAAAAAACTTTAATCTGGACTTTACTTATGCCCTATTACAGATACAGCATTGATATTATACCTGAGGATACCTCTAACCAAGTTCCTTTCATTTGGGTCCATGACCCTTGACCTTGTGACATTGACCTTGGAGTTTGACCTACTTTTAAAAAACTTTAACCTGGCCTAAAAAAAACTTTAACCTGGCCTCTACCTCATGTCGTATTACACATACAACCTTGATTTTTCACAAATGAACACTTACCAACACCATTCACATTTGACCATGACCTTGGACCTTGTGACCTTGACCTTGGAGTTTGACATACTTTAAAAAAAACTTTAACCTGGCCTATATCTCATTTCCTTTTACACATACAGCCTTGATATTTCACACATGGGCACCTACCAACACCATTCACATTTGACCATGACCTTGGAGTTTGACCTACTCTTCTAAACCTTTAACTTGGCTGTTATCTAATACACATTGATACCTCCTGCCAAGGATTTTCATTTTGGACCATGACCTTTTACCTTGACTTAGGAAATGACTTTTCTTTGTGAAAAGCTCTCGTTAGGGCGAGCTTTATTACCTGCGGACAATTCTTGTTAACAATAGAACTTGACTTTGTTATTGTTAGGACATTAAACTAAACAATTGTTTCTCCTTAATTTTGAAGTCTCTAAAATAATTTTCTATACATTGATACTTTTTGATGCCTTGTGATGTCAAATAAATGAATCAACATTGTGGATAATGAAGAAATCTCTCATGACAAACATTTTCTTCATTTCCCACAACGTTTTCTACCAAAAAATTAGAAGTTTCATCAACTTGAAATCAACTACAACTTCTATAAATTTTGGATAGTCTAATATTATAATGTGTTGTTTTGGAAAGGTTTAATTGTTTCCCATGCACATTTCAGGAAAGTTTCAAGGGTGAAGAGAATCTTTCAGAAACAAAACATCAAGTTCTACAGTTCAACATCAGACAAGTCAGGAGAGAACTCCAACTCTGAAGAATCTACAACTGTAAATGAAACCAGTTCAGCAGATATAGATGCAGATAAAAGGCAATTAGAGGATGAATCACCAAATGAAAGACTAGTCAATGAAACTACAATAGAAGCGGGTTCTAGTGATGGAAGTAGTGTGGATGGACCTGATTATGAAGTGAGTGAGTCGGAAGATCCGCATGAAGTGGTACAACTGGACAGGTAGGGCAAACGGCAAAATTAACTGGCCAGAGCTCCAGATAAGAGGGAGTGATGACTTTTCAAATTGCAATAATTCTGTAATTGTTCATCAAACTCTATGTTGTGGGTACTCATTTGTATCGTCTCCTCGAGACGATTCAAATGAGTACCCACAACATAGAGTTTGGAATTGGAATAATGAAGTTATAGTGTCTTCACCCCCACTTATCTGTAGCCCTGTAACCCTTTCCCAAATGGCAACATCTTAGAGTGATCCATTTCCAAAAATACCACAAATGACAAAATGGATGTTATTAAAGATAGGATTTGTGTAAAATATGGCATAGTCTATAGAAAATATTGAGACAAAAGGAAAAACTGCTAGTTATCAGCAGTAAGTTTCTTCTTTTGTTTCAATGTTTTCCAAAGTCTTTTCTATTAGAGACGTCAAAATCAGGTCTTGTTTGGGAAAGGGTTAAGGATACCCCAATCTTAAAGCTGCTACTGACAACCAAATTGATCTTAATAATGAAAGGATTTATGTACAATAAAGCCAGAATAAATTGAAGCAAAAATGAGAAAATGCTGGTTATTTCCCGGTCTTGTTTTGGAAAGTGATAAGGTAGGTTGTTGTAACTTCTGAGCTACAGATAAGAAGTGGTAAAGGCTTTTTAACACTTTCCCAAACAAGACCTGGTTTTGACATCACAAACAGAAAAGGCTTGGAAAAATTGGAAAAACATTGAGGCAAAAGAAGAAAATGCTGATCATCAACATTTTCTACTTTTGCTTCAATATTTTCTGGGATTTATTGTACAACATTCCTTTCTTTATGATATATATCAATTTTGTCATCTGCAGCAGCTTTCAAATTGGACCACCCTAAAATTTGCTGTTTGGGAAATGGTTAAAAAACAAAATATAATTGTTCATCAATTCATATGTTGTGAGTAATTATTGATAATTGGCAATTTGATATATCATTTTCTTTCAAGATTTCTGTGCTAAAAATACATGTTTAGTATTTTTGTTTACTATCATTGACATCAATTATTTTGTTATCTGTACCTCCATTTATTTTAAACCAACCTTATTGTTACTATTTAGGAATGTGTTAAGTATTTATAATTTTGTTATGAATATTTTTCAGATTATCTGTGTAATCACCCTTTATTGTTGCCATTTAGAAAAGAGTTAAACTGTGTTTTTGTAATATTTTGCAGATTGTCTGTAGAGGATGGGTCTCAAATTTATTACACAGAAGCTGAGAAAAAGGTGTAGTATTCTAGCTGGAATCTGGAAAAAGGTCCCTTAACCCTTTCTCAAACAGCCAAAATTTGGACTTTTCCTATTTGAAAGTTGCTGAAAATGACAAAATTGATGTTGTTAAAGGTAAGATTTGTGCATAATATAGCACAGAAAATATTGAGACAAAAGGAGAAACTGCTGGTTATCAGCAGTTTCTTCTTTTGTCTCAATGTTTTCTCAAGCCATTTCTATTAGGGACGTCAAAACCAGGTCTTGTTTGGGAAAGGGTTAACCCTTTCTCAAACAGCAAAAGTTTAGGATGGTTCAATTCAAAATTTGCTGCCGACAACAAATTTGATGTTGATAAAGAAAGAAATTATGTACAATAAAGCACAGAAAATATTGAGGCAAAAGGAGAAAATGCTAATTGTCAGCATTTTTAGCTCACCTGAGCACGAAGTGCTCAAGGTGAGCTATTGTGGTCACTTTTTGTCCGTCGGCGTCTGTCCGTCTGGTCGTCTGTCCGTCTGGTCGTCTGTCCGTCTGTCCGTCCGTCTGTCCACATTTTGGTGTTACCACTCTAGCACCCACAAATATTGACCAATCTTAACCAAACTTGGTCAAAACATGTATGACCATAAGTTCTCGGATGAGTTCGATTTTGGGTCAGATCGGACCAGGGAATCCAGAGTTATGTGCCCTTGAACGTCGAAAATGGCTAGTTTTGACTTTGTTACCACTCTAGCATCTACAAATATCACTGTGATGTAAGTTGTACGTTAGGTTTGTGTAGTCATTCAAAGATGGCGACAACAATACAGCATGAGAGGTAGGTGTCTTAGTTTTTCATTGATAAATTTCTTAAATGGTCGTATCTTGCCTTGATACTGATATCATTATACAGGGGAAATGTATACCTATCAACCGTTCTATATATCAAAGTACCAGTGTTGTCCTATCGTACCCAGTCGTTGTGCAAAGACAGCCCAACACGGAAAACTTTTTTCGAAGCGAGAAAGTTGCCCTTTTAAGGATGATTACATAGTAATCAGCGAACTAGGGAACAAACTATTGCTCTAACTTGGATGTTTTTAACATGCTCTTTTCTATGGTTACTGTTATTTTACACAAAAATGTCTAGAATGACCACAAACACCGTGTTTATTTAATGGCCAGACAACGGTGTAGTCACAGTGAAAATATGCAGACACAACGGTGCAGTTTCTGTGTTTTATGTACGGTGTGGTTATATTTTCATAACAAATTGTGAACGGTGTAGACATAATGCAATTGTGAACGGTGTAGACTTGAAGTAATACAGAACTTATCATTTCTGGAATGATGATATTGTTGTGTTTAATGATAACGTTTTCACGGCTGTGAATCATGTTTTACAATAACTACCGAAATTCTTCAACAATTATGTTAATATGTAAATGCTTTGCAGCAAAGAAGGTGACAATTTGTCTACAAAATATTCTTTAATCAAAATATATCAGAATCTAGTTTCCTTGCTATTTGTCAAAGCAATTCCGTAAGGGCCAAATAGTAGAAATTACCAAGAATCTGCTGGCGTCTGTTTTATTTTTTTTCTTTATTTTCAGTTCCATGCCGTTCACCTATTACTACTGTCATTTCGAAGGGAGTTTCGAAAAGGTTGTGAAGCATTCGGAACAGGACCATTCCAGTCAGATATTAAAAGTGCGCAGGGGGGGGGGTCAATGATCAGACAGGTCAAAAAGTTTGAAAACTCTGAACTTTAGTACTATTCCTGATATTATCAAGAAGTCAGACTAGGACATCATCCCCATTTACGAGCATAGAATACACAAGATAGACCTCATCAACGTAGAAAAAAGGATTTTGGAATTAACAAGATTCTTTCTATCGATGATATTCCCGATTTTGAATGCATGAGTCCTGAACATAAAAAAATGACGAAGTTCAACAACCCATAAAGTCGTTCAAAAAGCCCCGACCTTAATTCCTGATATTTCCATTGGACGTGCTAAAACAGATGAAACGGATAGGGTCTCTTCTCTTTCCCCACGAGAACATGAAAACAATGGCTGAAATGAACAGTTCGTTCCCAGATGTGATTAAGTCATTGAGAAGCGTTGATCAACTTGGTATTTGTTTATCTTGGTCAATGAAGGTCGGCTCTCGATGGAAAACATTGCATTTCATTTATTTATGGATGTGTGTAAGTTACACAGTCTTTCGAGTACTTCAATGCGTTTTACTCCAATAGTCAAACGGTTTTGGCGAATAGAATATTGTCTTTTTCATTGCAAATGGTTACATTTTATGAGTGGGCCCAAAAAATCTTGGTCAGAAAATTGTCAGTCCTGAAGAAGAAGTTCATTACGTATGAAAATTCCAAAATGAATTTTGCAGTTCCAGAATTCTATTTTCAAGACTTATTTACTTAAGTCGAACAAGACGAAAAAAAGGCCCAAATGTTTATGAAACAAACTTATAATTTATGTTTTGTTATTTATAATTTATGTTTTGTTGATTGAATCCTTTATTTTGGGTACAATCAGACTTTTCAATGAGGGGTCAATTTGAAAACAAGATACATTTCGATCAATAATTATCATACTCCATGAGTTGAAATCATTTCATTTATTACAATAATTGATTGTAATAACCAATTAAAACAGTTACAAAGAAAAATTCAAAGCCAGAGCCGAAATTTCGAATCTACAAATCAAATGAACGGATGAACAAGAAATTTGCCGTTGCACTTAACATGGCTTCAAAATGACGGTTATCGTATGTCTTGTTTGATATTTTGTGATGGTATTCTTTTGATTATCATTTCCGTCAGATGTTTATTCAATCACAAATAACAAAAATGTCTTCCGAAAATTAAATCAAACATACATTGAACTGTTTAAGGCTTAGGTGAATGAAGAAAATAGAAAACATATTTCCTTAACTTTTGTTTTCATTTACTTTGAGGATGGCGGCATTTTCATCTGAGTTTTCTAAGACCAAAGTATTTGAGGGAGATAAAACAGATGTGCAGATGATCTGCTATCTGTTAGAGCTAGTTCGCCCTATACAACATACCAAGTCTACACCGTTCACAATTTGTTGTGAAAATAATAACTACACCGTGCAGATAACACAGAAACTGCACCGTTGTGTCTGCATATTTTCACTGTGACTACACCGTTGTTTGGCCATTTAGTAAACACAGCGTTTGTGGTCATTCTAGACATTTGTGTGTAAAATAACGGTAACCATAGAAAAGAGCATGTTAAAAACATCCAAGTTAGAGCAATAGTTTGTTCCCTAGTTCGCTGTTTACTATGTAATCATCCTGAAAAGACTAACTTTCTCGCTTCGAAAAAAGTTTTCCGTGTTGGGCTGACTTTGCACAACGACTGAGTACGATAGGACAACACTGGTACTTAGCTATATAGCACCGTGAATAGGTATACATTTCTTCTGTACAATGATATCAGTATCAAGACAAGATACGGCCATTTAAGGAAATTATCGACGAAAAACTAAGACACCTACCTCTAACGATTTTCCACCGACGCCATCTTTGATTGACCACTCAAAACTTCCGTACAAACTACACAAATCTAACGTACAACTTACAACACAGTGAATATTGACCAATCTTAATTAACCCTTTCCCAAACAAGACCTGGTTTTGACGTCCCTGATTGAAAAGGCTTGGGAAAACATTGAAACAAAAGAAGAAACTGCTGATAACCAGCAGTTTCTCCTTTTGTCTCAATATTTTCTATGTCATATTTTTCACAAATTATATCTTTAATAACTTCCATTTTGTCATTTTGTAGTAGACATTGAATTGGATCACCCTAAAATTTTGGCGTTTGGGAAAGGGTTAAACTCGGTCAAAATATATATGACTATAAGTTCTCAGACGAGTTCAATTTTGAGTCAGATCGAATCAGGAAGTCTGGAGTTATCTGCCTTTGAATGTCAAAAATTGCTGTTTTAGACTTTCTTACCACTCTAGCATCTACAAATATCGACCAATCTTAACCAAACTTGGTCAAAATATGTATGACTATAAGTTCTCGGATGAGTTCGATTTTGAGCCAGATCGAATTAGGAAGTCTGGAGTTATCTGCCCTTGAACGTCAAAAATTGCTGTTTTAGACTTTGTTACCACACTAGCATCTACAAATATTGACCGATCAAAACAAAACTTTGCAACAATGTTGCAAACTATAAGTTCTCGGATGAGTTTGATTTTGAGTCAGATCGGACCTGGAAGTCAGGAGTTATTTGCCCTTGAACATCAAAAATGGCTAGTTTTGACTTTGTTACCACTCTAGAATCTACCAATATTGACCGATCAAAACAAAACTTTGCAAAACATTGTTGGATTATAAGTTCTCAGATGAGTTCGATTTTTTTGTCAGATCGGACATGGAAGTACGGAGTTATGTGCCCTTCAACGTCAAAAATGGCTAGTTTTGACTTTGTTACAACTCTAACATCTACAAATATTGATCGATCAAGACAAAACTTTGCCACAATGTTGGTAATCATAAGATCTTGGATGACTTCAATTTTCAGTGTGATTGAAGTAGGAAGTCTGGAGTTATGTGCCCTTGAATTTGACAAAATTTCTGTTTTCTACTTTGTTTACACTGTAGCATCTACATTTATTGACTAATCAAGACAAAACTTGGCCACAATGTTGGTGACCATAAGATCCTGGACGAGTGAAAATTTCAGCTTGATTTGATTAGAAAAACCAGAGTTATTGGCCCTTGATTTTCACAAAATTACAGTTTTCGACTTTATTTTCACTCTAACAATATATTGACAAATAAAAAAAAATTGGACATAATGCTGATGAGAATATTTTTATTAGAACAAGAGTTATGTGCTCTTGACTGTGACAAAATTGTTGGTTTCTTCCACTTTGTTTTTACTGTAACAGCCACAAATATTGATCATTCAAGATTATGAAAGCAGTTTTCAGTTGTATCATAATCTCACATCTTAAATTATGTGCTCTTGAACTTGACAACATTGTGACTTTCTTTCTATTTAGGTTCAGGTGAGCGATTAAGGACCATCATGGTCCTCTTGTCTTCTTTTGCCTCAATGTTTTTCCAATCCCTTTCTATTAGGGACGTCAAAACCAGGTCTTGTTTGGGAAAGGGTTAAACTTTTCTCAAACAGCAAAAGTTTAGGATGGTTCAGTTCAAAATTTGCTGCTGACAACAAATTGGATGTTGATAAATAAAGAAAATGTGTACAATAAAGCACAGAAAATATTGAGGCAAAAGGAGAAATGCTGATTGTCAGCATTTTCTTCTTTTGCCTCAATGTTTTCCCAAACCTTTTCTATTAGGGACGTCAAAACCAGGTCTTGTTTGGGAAAGGGTTAACCAATTGCCAGATGGCAGAATTCAAGACTGGTGCATATGCCAATGATGAAGACGACAATCTCAAGAGAACAGAATTGCCCATTTTTTCGTCTTTTTGGATAGAAAACATTGTGGGAAATAAAGAAATTGCATGTCAGAAGCAATTTGTCATTTTTTAGCTCCACTGGCCTTTCAGGCCAGCGGGCTATTGTCATGGCGATGTGTCCGTCGTGCGTCAGTGCGTGCGTCCGTGCGTCCGTAAACTTTTTCTTTAAAAATCTTCTCCTCAGAAACTACTGGATGGATTTCAATCAAACTTCACAGGAATGATTCTTGGGTGACCCTTTCTCAGATTCCTTCAAAGAATTTTGATTGAACCAGAATCACCTGAGTTATCTGCCCTTGAATGTCAAAAATAGCTGATTTTGACTTTATTTTTACTCTAAAATCTACAAATATTAACCAATCAAGACAAAACTTTGACAGAATATATATCAGCAGAATATCCTGCCTGGGTGTAATTTTCAGCTTAATCATAATTTTACATCTTGAGTTATGTGCTCTTGAATTTGACAAAATTGCCATTTTCGACTTTGTTTTCACTCTAACAACCATAATAGTCAACCAATCAACAACCAATCAAGATGATATTTGGACAGAATCTAGTTGACAACAAGATCTTGCTTATGTGTAATTTTCAGGATGATTGCATTGCTACAATCTGAGTTATGTGCCCTTGAAATTGACAAAATTTCAGTTTTTGACACTTTTCACTTTTGCGGCCACGATTATAGACTAATAATGACAAAATTTAGACAGAATGACGCTGACCATAAGATTTTGCACGAGTTAAATTTTCAGCTTGATTGTAAACTCACATACTGAATTATGTGCCCTTGAATTTGGCATAATTACAGTTTTCAACTTTATCATCACTCTAAAAATCCCCAAAATATTGGTCAATCATTTACCTTCTTTTCGCTTTGACCACATGATTGCTTCTTTTTACTTTGATTTTGCTCTAAGAACCACAAGTTTTTAGAAATCTAGTTTTTCTTTGGCAACATTGCTGTATTTTACTTTGTTTCTGCTCTAAGAACCACAAGAATTTAATAATATACAAGTTTAAGCATTTAGATAATTTTTTCCAATTTTTAGCTCCACTGGCCGAAGGCCAGCGAGCTATTGTCATGGCGTTGTGTCCGTCGTGCGTGCGTGCGTCCGTCCGTCCGTGCGTCCGTCCGTCCGTCCGTTAACTTTTTCTTTAAAAATCTTCTTCTCAGAAACTACTGGACCAATTTTAATTAAATTTCACAGAAATGTTCCTTGCATAGCCCTCTTTCAAATTCCTTCAAAGAATTCAATTCCATTGAAAACTCTGGTTGCTATGGTAACAAATACGAATTTTTAGAAAAAACTTAAAAAATCTTCTTCTCCCAAACAACTTATCAGATTTCTTTGAAATTTGACAGGCATGTTCCTTTGGTGACCCTTTTTCAGATTCCTTGAAGAAATTTTGATAATTCGAAAAACATGGCCGCTGTGGGCGGGGCTTATTTTCCATATATGGCGCATAGTGTAATTTTAAAAAATCTTCTTCTCAAAAACTACTGGACCAATTTTAATTAAATTTCACAGAAATGTTCCTTGCATAGCCCTCTTTCAAATTCCTTCAAAGAATTCAATTCCATTGAAAACTCTGGTTGCTATGGTAACAAATACGAATTTTTAGAAAAAACTTAAAAAATCTTCTTCTCCCAAACAACTTATCAGATTTCTTTGAAATTTGACAGGCATGTTCCTTTGGTGACCCTTTTTCAGATTCCTTGAAGAAATTTTGATAATTCGAAAAACATGGCCAATGTGGGCGGGGCTTATTTTCCATTATTCGGCCAGTGAGCTATTGTCATGGCGTTGTGTCCGTCGTGCGTGCGTGTGTCCGTCCGTCCGTGCGTTCAACTTTTAGCTCACGTGAAGACAAAGTACTCAAGGTGAGCTATTGTAATCGGTGAATGTCCGTTGTCCGTCTGTCTGTTGTCTATCGTCCAACAATTGCTTTAAAAGTCTTTTCCTAAATCACAAGGCCAAACGACCTGAAACTTTGCAGGGATCTTCTTTGGGTTAAGCTCTACCAAAGTTTTAAAAGGAATTTTATTCCTTTTGAAAACACAGGAAAAGGGGCCTTATTTACATTTTCACTGTTTCACTCTAGTGGCAACAAATTTGGCTCAATCCTATTGAAACTTGGTCATAATTAAACTGGTCAAAATAATTGTTTAAGCATACAGAGATCTTAATGACATTTCCAATGTTTATATACTGAAGGCCACAAATTCAGCTCAATCTGAAAAAACAACTGGTCAAAATAATTGTTTCAGCATACAGAATGAACCTTTTTGAACATGGAAAGGTTTTGTGTTAAAACATGGGAAAAGGGGTCTTTATGACATTTTCTTACACTGAATTTGATTGAGTCAAAGTGTTTGTCACTTAAAAAGAGAAGCTTGTCTTGAATTGGGCAGATCTAGACTAAGAAAGGGGGTCTTAATGATTTTTAGCTCCACTGGCCGAAGGCCAGCGAGCTATTGTCATGGCGGTGTGTCCGTCGTGCGTGCGTGCGTGCGTGCGTGCGTCCGTGTGTGCGTCCGTTAACTTTTTCTTTAAAAATCTTCTCCTCTCAAACCAGTGGGCCAATTTTGACCAAACTTTGCAGGGATGTTCCTTGGGTGACCCTTTACTTAAATTGTTCAAAGAATTTTGATTGGTCCATAAATGTGGGCGTGGCAGGGCGGGGCTTATCAGACTTAGAGAAATCTCAAAATAATTCTTTAAAAATCAACCATTTGGCCAACTTTGACCAAACTTGGCAGAAATGTACATCAGGTGACCCTTTACTTAAATTGTTCAAAGAATTTTGATTGGTCTATAAATGTGGGCGTGGCAGGGCGGGGCTTATCAGACTTAGAGAAATCACAAAATAATTCTTTAAAAATCAACCATTTGGCCAACTTTGACCAAACCTGGCAGAAATGTACCTAAGGTGACTCTTTACTTAAATTGTCCGTTGAATTTTGAATGGTCTATAAATGTGGGCGTGGCAGGGCGGGGCTTATCAGACTTAGAGAAATCACAAAATAATTCTTTAAAAATCTTCTTCTCTCAAACCAATGGGCTAATTTTGATCAATTTTTGCAGGAATGTACCTTGGGTGACCTTTTACTTAAATTTTTCAAAGAATTTTGATTGGTCCATTAATGTGGGCGTGGCAGGGCGGGGCTTATCAGACTTAGAGAAATCACAAAATAATTCTTTAAAAATCAACCATTTGGCCAACTTTGACCAAACTTGGCAGAAATGTACATCAGGTGACCCTTTACTTAAATTGTTCAAAGAATTTTGATTGGTCTATAAATGTGGGCGTGGCAGGGCGGGGCTTATCAGACTTAGAGAAATCACAAAATAATTCTTTAAAAATCAACCATTTGGCCAACTTTGACCAAACTTGGCAGAAATGTACCTAAGGTGACTCTTTACTTAAATTGTCCGTTGAATTTTGAATGGTCTATAAATGTGGGCGTGGCAGGGCGGGGCTTATCAGACTTAGAGAAATCACAAAATAATTCTTTAAAAATCTTCTTCTCTCAAACCAATGGGCTAATTTTGATCAATTTTTGCAGGAATGTACCTTGGGTGACCTTTTACTTAAATTTTTCAAAGAATTTTGATTGGTCCATTAATGTGGGCGTGGCAGGGCGGGGCTTATCAGACTTAGAGAAATCACAAAATAATTCTTTAAAAATCAACCATGTGGCCAATTTTGACCAAACTTGGCAGAAATGTACCTTTGGTGACTCTTTACTTATATTGTCCATTGAATTCTGATTGGTCCATAAATGTGGGCGTGGCAGGGCGGGGCTTATCAGACTTGGAGAAATCACAAAATAATTCTTTAAAAATCAACCATTGGGCCAACTTTGACCAAATTTTGCAGAAATGTACCTTGGTTGACTCTTTACTTAACTTGTCCATGAAATTCTGATTGGTCAATAAATGTAGGCGTGGCAGGGTGGGACTTATTTGACTTAGAGAAATTACAAAATAATTCTTTAAAAATCAACTGTAGGGCCACTTTCAATTAAACTTGGCAGAAATGCACCTCAAGTAACCCTATACTTAAATTTGCTGTGAAATTTTGATTGGTCCATAAATGTGGGCATGGCAGGGCGGGGCTTATCAGAATGGCAGAAATCATGAAAACTTCTTTACAAAATCAACCACAAGGCCAATTTTTACCAAACTCGGTAGAAATGTTTCTTGGGTGTCCAATTACTTCAGTTGGTAGTAAAAGTTTGATTGGTCAATAAATGTGGGCAAAGCAGGACAGGGCTTATCAGAATGGGAGAAATTACGAAATAATTCTTTAAAAACAATGCATTGGGTCAATTTAGTACAATGACATAATTCTTTTACTTTAGCCAGTGGAGCGATTCAGGCCCTCTTGGGCCTCTTGTTTATAGTAAACCACAAGAAATTCAGGCCTGTGGAGCGACTCAAGACCTTCAGGTCTTTCTAGTTTTTCAAAATGTTTTCAAAAGCCATTTTTTGGGGGTGTCAAAAAATGTTAATTTGTAAATGGGTAGAGGCATGTGAGAACAACATGAATCAAGATCAGCCTGCGCATATGCATAGTCTGATCAGGATCCATGTTGTTCTTTACTTATACTAGCTTCTTTGTGACCTGTAGCAACTAGCAAATATGCCTTTTTTCCAGATCATCGCTCATTTGTTTCATTTGCTAGATAAGGGCATATTATTATACCCCCTGCAAGCAAATTTTTGGGGGGTATATAGGAATCACCGTCTGTCTGTCCGTCCACATTTCTTGTGATTGCAACTCCTCCCAAACCGTGTGACGGATTTTGATGAAAATTCACATGGACGATCTACATGACATGGAGGTGTGCATGAAGCAATTTCTTAGCTCTGCGATGTCAACTAAGGGAGATAATTGACTTTGTTTTTTTTTCGTCCGCATATCTCGTGATTGCAACTCCTCCCAAACCGTGTGACGGATTTTGATGAAAATTCACATGGACGATCTACATGACATGGAGGTGTGCATGAAGCAATTTCTTAGCTCTGCGATGTCAACTAAGGGAGATAATTGACTTTGTTTTTTTTTCGTCCGCATATCTCGTGATCGCAACTCCTCCCAAACTGCTTGACGGATTTTAATGAAAATTCACATGGACGATCTACATGACATGTCAACAAAGGCCCTTTGTCATCCAAGGGAGATAAGTCTACTGTGAATTTATTTTTTCAAACGAGGCGCTGCGGGGTATTAGTCTTCTCGCGACAGTTCTAGTTTTTTATCTGTCTGTCACTCTGTCAGAGAGAGCCATAGTCAGGGTCCAGTTTGCAAGCATGTCTTGAATATAAATCATGAAGTCCAGCTTTCAATCCCTGATCATGCCAAGTTGAAGTATCCTTTTGAACATTTTCTCACACCAATTGGTGGATAATTGTAAATATAAGTGGGATGAGCAACTGGATATCAGGAAAGAAGGTTATGGTAGTACTGATGAGAGAAACTACAGGAATCCATGGTTAGGTGCTGCAGTCAGTCACCGCTATATGACCATAGGCATAGCAGTTGAAGTAGGCGTTTAACTACATTCAATTAATGAATACATTTTATGTGTACAAAATGCTAACAATTTTGTGTCATATACATGTAATCCTCTTTCAGTTATCATTTCATGGTGATGAAACTTTATACATACATGTACATTGATCACAAGTTATGCAAGGCAAGATTTTCATGTCTCAATGCCCGGTACTAACTGCACAATTCCATGTCGTCAATGGGAGGTCAAAATCCATGTAACTTTACCCATGTTAAGCTGTAGTTATGTGGTTTTGACTCCACTACTGACAATAAGTACCTACATACTAGCTATCATTCATTAGTCATTCTGCTTGTTCATTACAGCTAATACAGTATGAGAACGACCCAGATATTTTGTACATACAGATAGACCTGACTATAAAAAGTGTAGATAGAAAATTAACAAAGTTGTATACATATCATTGCTTTTCAACGAAAACCTCGTAACTGCAGCTTAGAATAAGCTGCAGATACGAGGTTTTTGTTGAAAAGCATCGATATGCAACTATATACTCTCTGAAAAATGCCATAATATGGTACACTTGACTGCACATAAACTAAATGACTCGACGCCATACTAGCTATCACTCTGCTTGTTTATTACAGCTTATTCAGTATGAGGACGACCCAGATATTTTGTACATACAGATAGACCTGACTATAAAAAGTGTAGATAGAGAGGTGTTAAAAAGTTACCACAGATTTCTTAACATGGCTGCAGAGGGACTGGATATTAAATTTCATTCAAAGTAGGTGTATGTTATACCTTCCCACCTGACACTTTCTATGACCCATAAGATACATTTGAGCCAGGATCTGGAAAAACGTCCCTTATAGCATTTTTCAAAATTGAGTTTCAAGATCGGCCTGTTGTCAATTGGAGTCCAATATGCATCAATGTTGCTCTCTATAAGTTACTACAGGTCACGAAGAAGCTATTGGAGAACAATATGGATCCTGATCAGACTGTGCGTATGCACAGGCTGATCTGGATCTATGTTGGTTTCAAAAGCCTTAAGGGACGTTTTTCCAGATCCTGGCTCATTTATAGGCTTTGTCACAATCAATTTCCTCATTTTCCTCTGTTTTCTAACAAGTAAGCACCAAAGCTATAAAATTTAATTCAGTTGAAATTGTCGTCTCTAACATCTTCTAATTTATCATTGTGGCTTAAGTTTTACCATTTGACATGGGTGAACCCTTTCCTCAATATTTTCTGTGGTATAAAGTAGATCTACAGAAATTCAGACATAATCAATATCCATTTTGTCATCTGCAGCAGCTTTGTAATTAAACTACTGTATTTGTTCGTTTAGGAAAGGTTTAATACCAACATGGCAGGGTTTTAGTAATTTCAATAATTATTTACTTTCAAAATCATCACATTCATAGCTATTTAGCTTTGGTCAGAGTTACAGATACTTTGGGGCAACATTGTGTGTTATTTCAATTCAAAACCCTGTGATGTAGGTACTCATTTGAATCGTCTCAATGAGACGATTCAAATGAGTACCCACAATACAGGGTTTGGTTTGGTCACCTTCTCTTATATGAAGCTCTGTTTAGTATTAATGTCGTCCTCATTTAAATTTCAGGTTAGAACCAAAGCACCAAGTATCCAGATCCTCACTACTAAAATCTGTCCATATTTACAAGAAGCACTTCAGACAGTATGAAAACAGGACTCATATACTCAACTGTACTGTAAGCCTAGCATGTTTGATGTAGTGAATGAATGGGTTTAACCCTTTCCCAAACAACAAAAGTTTAGGTTGATCCAAATTCAAAGTTAATGCAGACAACACTTTCAAATGAATAAAACTTAAACTTTTGTCGTCTTTTGGGGTAGGAAAAATTGTGGGAAATGAAGAAATTGTTTATCACAAGCAATTTCTTCATTTTCAACAATATTTGCCAAAGCCATTATCTTGTAAGGAGTCAAAAAGAGTCAGTGTGTGGTAATGGATTAAGGGTAAACTATTACCACACAATGGCACTTTTTGACGCCCCAGTAGATAAAAGCTTGGGAAAACATTGTGGAATATGAAGAAATTGCTTGCGACAAGCAATTTCTTCATTTACCACAATGTTTTCCACTAAGATAGACCAATTAATGTTAAATTCCATTCACCTGAAATAGTATTCTGGAATATATTTTAATTTAGACCAGTCTAAAATTTTTGCCTTCTTGTAATGGGTTAACTCTTCCAAAGCATCAAAAACATTACTGATCCAATTCAAAAGCTTCTGCGGACAACAAAGTTGATGTTGATGTTTTGTACAATTTAGCGTAGAAAATATTTAGACAAAAAGAAAAACTGCTTATTATCAGCATTATCTTTTTTTTGTCTCAATGTGTTCCCATGTCTTTCAATTGGGGATGTCAAAAACTGGTTTGTTTGAGAAAGGGTTAAACCTTCTTCCAAAAGACAAAAGTATGAGGCTGTTTATATTGAAATGATTTGCAGGCAAAAAAATGCACTAAAAATATTGAGGCAGAAGTAAGCAATGCTGGTTATCTGCATTTTCTTCTTCTGTTCTTCCATTATTTTCCCAAAGTTTTTATATGGCATCATTGTTTGGAAAAGTGAAAAATTTAGACCAGTCTAAAGTTTTGCCTTCTAATAATGGGTAACTCTTTCTAAACAGAAAAATATACTGATCCGATTCAATAGCTCTAGTAGATGACAAAGTTGATGTTGATGAAGATTTTATTTGTAGTGGAATAGGGGAGTGCTAGCCTAGGGAGAACAAGGGCAGGATTTTCCTGGGCATAAAACTTTTTGGGTCATTATGATCCCTTGACATTCAAAGTTGTGGGTCATTTCTCCAATTTTGTTGGTCAAATTTTATAAATGCTTTAGGATTCAAGCTTATACCAAAATCGAAATTTTAAAATTTAACTTATTAATGAACCTCAGGTAAATTTCTAAGGGGTCACTTGTTTTGAAATTGCAACAATAATGCACAATTTGTTCTTCATGAAAAACCCTGCAATGGCAACATACAAAATTGTTTCAGATTCATGAGGTAACAGGGAGCACTGCTAGTGTATTTTTAGAGTATATACAGAGAAATCTGCCTGAAGGAATGGCCATGAAAGTTTGTAAGGTAGGTACCCTTCCCTTAACACACCCCAAACAAAACCTGGTTTGACTTCCCTTATAAGAAAGGCTTAAGAAAACATTAAGGCCAAAGAAGACAATGCTGATGACCAGCTTTTTCTATTTCACTTTTTCCTCAATATTTTCCAAGCCATTTCATTATTTTGTTCATAAAGTCTATGTTTTCAGAAGCCAGTTTATCATCTGCATTTAATCAGTTTGTCGCCTCGTTTTTAGGTTGCGCTAACTCCATTTTTACAAAAATCCTATATTTGGTATCGTTATGTTCGTATTTTTATGCTCTATCTCCTGAATACCAGATATTGTCGAATGGCGGGCTGGTTTTTGAGAAATCGCGTATGCACTATGTCCTGATTTTTAGCTCACCTGAGCACGAAGTGCTCGAGGTGAGTTATTGTGGTCACTTTTTGTCCGGCGTCCGTCCGTCCGTCCGTCAACATTTGGGGTGTTTACACACTAGCATCCACAAAAGTTACTCAATCTTGATCAAACTTGGCCAAAACAAGTACGACCATAAGTTCTCGAACAAGTTCGATTATGGTCCTGATCGGACCAGAAAGTGCGGAGTTATCTGCCCTTGAATGTCAAAAAATGCTGTTTTTAAGTTTGTTTATACTCTAGCATCTACAATTATTGATCAATCAAGACAAAACTTGGACATTATGTTGGAGACCATAAGATCTTGGATGAGGTCAATTTTCAGTCTGATCTGACCAGAAAGATGAGAGTTATGTGCCCTTGAATTGGGCAAAATTGCCACTTTTTTGCTGTATTCAAAAAAGAGTTAATCTAAGGGAAGGAACTCTGACACTACTTTACTTCAGTATAAGTAGAGTTATCTAGTTTGATAGAGGATATAAATAGATTCTAAGGGAAGGAACTCTGACACTACTTTACTTCAGTATAAGTAGAGTTATCTAGTTTGATAGAGGATATAAATAGATTTACACTCTTATTAACCCATTACCAAACAACAAAATTTTAGTCAGTCCAAAATCATAGGTGTTGCATACGACAAGTTCCATTGAACAAAATTTAAAATTTTTTGGTCTTTCTTGGTAGAAAACATTGTGGGTAATGAAGAAATTGTTTGTCACAATGTTTTCCAAAGCCTTTATTTTGTGGGGCATCCAAAAGCGCCAATGTGTGGGAAAGGGTCAATCAAGACAAAACTTTGACACAATGTTGGGAACTTTAAGATCTCATATGAGTTTGATTTTCAGTCTGATCTGACGAGAATGTTTAGAGTTATGTGCCCCTTGAATTTGACAAAATTGCCATTTTTCGGCTGGTTTCGACCTTGTTTACATTCTAGAATCTACAATTATTGATCAATCTATACAAAACTTGGACACAATGTTGGGAACCATAAGATCTCATATGAGATTGATTTTCAGTCTGATCTGATCAGAAAGTCGAGCGTTTTGTGCCCTTGAAATTGACAAAATTGTTGTTTTCGGCTGTTTTCGACCTTGTTCATACTCTAGAATCTACAATTATTTATCAATCAAGACAAAACTTGGATAAAATCAGGGCTACAGATAAGTGGAGGTGAAGACATACTATCATTGTTTTTTCGAATTCAAATCCTATGTTGTGGGTACTCATTTGAATCGTCTCGACGAGACGATACAAATGAGTACATGTACCTACAACATAGGGTTGGATGATCACTGACAGCATTATTGCAGTTTGAAAAGTCACCATCCCCTCTTATCTGGAGCCCTGTACAATGTTTGGCACCATAATTTAGATCTTGGATGAGTTAGATTTTCACAACCTTATTGACCATAAGTTCTTTTTCAGTCTTGAATTAATAAATATTAATTGAATTGAACAAAAGTGTTGCTCATATCATTTAGGTTCAGGTGAGCGATATAGGACCATCATGGTCCTCTTGTTGTCTATAAGTTGGTCCGAATTGTATCCTATGTCCAAAACAGAGCAATCTGTGCCTGAAAAATTCTCTCGTCCAATGAAAATAAGAATAAAAACCATGTGACCTGTTGTGTGACAAAAACACGAATTCCGATTACAAAATATGAACTATAGATTTCTATTGAACATTTTGATAATATGCAAGTACATATATGTTAGCAAGTCAATCGCTAACAATTTCAAATGCTATTTTAATCAATGGCCGTGCATAATAACATTATACGCGTGCCTGCATTCTGATTACCAGTCCTAAATGGGTAGAATAGCCGGATAATCTTTAAAATAAATGTAATTGAAATTGATTTTGGCACACAAGTGCTTCAACAAGTAGATTTTTCTCAACTATAACTCATGTAGCCATTTTAAAAAGCACAATATATTTCTTTGGAACGAAAATGATATGAATTTGTTGCAATTTAAGTCTATGTAGACGAGAGTCTGTATCCTGTACGATGCCATAAAAAGTTTAAATCAATTTGTACTCGAATATTTTTTTTAACATTATCTAGAACAGAGGCCACCGGTTCGTAATACAACCGCATGCGTTGTCCCATTTCTACGACAAAACGACAATCTGTCTTTTTTTATGATTCGTAAGGTGGGCCTATATAGCAAATAGTGTTTTTCTGAGTTATATTGCTCTATCTCCTTTAAAAGTGAGAAGTGTGTTTGAAAATGACAGAATCTCCAAACAGAAATAATGATTATTCTCAAAAAAGGCTCCATCGTTTCTTATTAAATTGCGCATGTGGATAGATAAGGTTATTTCTGACAGTCATGCAAAATTTAGGTCAATTTCAAGCAAAGATAAAAAAAGTTATGAAGGTCTGAATCTTTAAAGTCGATTTTCTCGGAAAAGTGTTTTTGGTAGTTAGCGCAGGTTAAAAACGAGGCAACGAGTTTTCAAATTGGGCAAATCTGTTGATTGGAGTATTGGCCAAAGTTTTGCAGATTTGATAACAGGGTATTTTGTGTGTATATTTATCTAGACTTTATGCAAAATCTGTCTGAAGGTGTTGTTAATTCCCAAACACCTAAAAGTTAGGTTGACATTTAAATGTTGCCTCAGATGAGTGTTGATAATGGTAGAAATTGTGTGAAATATAGTGCACAAAATATTGAGGCAAAAGGAACAAGTGTTGGTTATCAACCTTTTTATGCTCCCCGAAAAAATTTCGGGGGAGCATATAGTCGCCATGCTGTCCGTCCGTCCGTCTGTGTGTCCATCCGTCAAGAGCCGTCACTGACGGATTATGCTCCCCGAATAAGTGTTTGTCACAAAATAAAAACTATCATACATTAAGCCCCCTTTTCCCACGACAGCTTTTTTGTACACACATTATTTATAGAATATGGTCTAGAACATCCTATTTATTACATAAGTACAAAATTTCATTAAATTCTGCCCATCAGATCAAGAGAAATTAGAGAAAAACTCATTTTTACACTAAGGCCCCTTTTTCCTTGACGCAGCTTCAAGTTAAGAAATTGAGAAAAAGATCTCTAGGTATTATCCCAGGGAGTTTACATGTGAAGTTTCATTGAATTTCGTCCAAGGGTTGCTGAGATCTGGCTCTGGACGGACGGACAGCATGGCGACTATATGCTCCCCCGAAATTTTTTCGGGGAGCATAACAATGTTTGTCCGTCCTTCAAGGGCATTGGTGTTTCATGAAGATACTCAACTTGTTCTACCGTCGTTTATTTTTCAGCATCAGATAGACATGCTACCAGAACATCTAAAACCTATTATCAAGTCTGAGGAAGTTACACAGAACCAGGAAAATCATCAAGACAGATTATGATTATACAGTTCCACAATTTGCATGAATAAATTTTGACATCTAAACAGTTGAATTGAAATATGGAATTTACTGTGAATTTAAGTAGCATATCTTTATTACTAGTGTATCAAGTTGTGCAAATGACAACTTTCACATTTTGATTTCTTTGTTGGTTCGTTATTTCCATTGAAGTAGAAAACAATACAATAATGCTTTTTATGCGCAAGGTTCTGGGAAAAGGTCCCTTAAGACTTTTGAGCCCAACATTGTTCCAAATCAGCCTGGGTATACATACAGTCTGATCAGGAACCATGTTTTTCTCCAAAAGCTTCTTCATGGTTTGTAGTAAGCATATGAGAGTAACATGGATTTAGGTCGGACTGCACCTAGACATAGGCTGATCTTGAAACATGCTGTCTCAAATGCTTTAACCCATTACCACACAATGACATTTCAACACCCAACAAAATAATGGCCATGGAAACATCGTGAACAATGAAGAAATTGCTTGTGACAAGCAATTTCTTCATTTCCTACAATGTTTTCCATCCAAAAAGATCTAACAATTAAAAATTCCATTCACTTCAAATTTGTCGTCTGCAGGATCTTTCAATTTTGACTGCCATAAAATTTTGTGGATTGGTAATGGCCGTCAATTATGTACCTCTTTATGTAGCTCTGTCATGCAGAAATGAAACTAGCGGGAGCTGTAGAATAGGGACAGATTGCAAGTAAGTTCAAACTGGTCCTGTTGTGTGAAGCCTGCCAAACGGACCTTTATTTGCAATGATATGCACAGCAACGACTTAGCCTTTCCTGAATGGCAAAATTTTAAACAATTTAAAATTGAAAGATGCTGTAGATAACACAATTGTTGATTCCAAAGCAGTAAATGTGTATTTTTTAGCATAGAAAATATTGGGGGGAAAAAGGGAGAAATTGCAGTTTTCCCAATCAAAACCAGATCTTGTTTGAGAAATGACCAAAGATGATTTTCTGGGTCTACCTTAAGTATAATACATAATATGCAAACATCTTATATTATCTTAACAATTGCAATGAGATTTTTCTCTTCCATTAATTACAATAAAGATGTATTGCTAATTTGCATTTCTGTTGATTCTTTCCCAAATCAGGGAGAGGAACCATACGACACAATTTCAAAGAAACATCAATAATTCTGTTTACAAGCGACCAACTTGAAATTGGTTTGAAGAAGAGGTGGAAAAAATGCTGGAATTCACTTCATTTAAGGGGGAATGCTCCAGTTTTTCGGAACACTCGGACATTACTGTAGTAAATTAAATGTTTCGTACCAATATGTTTCGCTACCAGATTTTCAATAATATAACGCATCATTACAATTTACCTTTTTCGACGGTAAAAGTGTATTTATTATGCGAAACTGATTTTCTCCAGATGGAAATCGATTATTTAGAGCAAGACAGTCGTACGTGTGTATGCAGTTACCACTGTTTTGGGTCATTTTATTCATGTGTAGCTGATAAAAATTGCCGTAATTCACTAATTAGTGCGCTGACCTATGCATTTTCTTTTTGAATTATTACCAGGGCATGTTGCTTAATACAATGAGGGAGTTTTATCAAATTCTATTATGTAGAACTTGAAATATTTCCCAAAATATGCAAATTTTGACATAAAACACCCCAGCTTCGTTGATCTAACCGAACACGTGAGCATGCTGTTTTATACATTTACGCATTTATAATAGCACATATTTCGGGTTTTCTGTTCGTATTGAATGTAAGACGTTACTTTAAATCCGTTTTCGGGACTAAACGATGAATATACAACTTTTTATTAGCATTTTAGTGACCTTGGACAGGTGCCAGAAATTGTGCATTTTTTCGCTGTAGGGGTATGTGATACGAGTGCCTATAAAATTCAAACAAGATCGCTGACCACCCATTTTTATTTCATTTTTCAATTGGTAATAACATGTAATTTCAACATACAAAATATAAATAAATTCTATTATTGGGAAAAAATTTAGGAAACTGGAGCATTCCCCCTTAATACATGTTTTACGAATCAGCTGATAAAAAAGTTATTGAACACCAAGTAAAATTTTTCAGTGTCAATTATTTTTAGCTCAACTTTTCGAAGAAAATGAGAGCTTGTACTGTCACCCGGGCGTCGGCGTTGCAACCAAGGTTAAAGTTTTTTCAAACACCAATAACTTCCATACTATCAAAGGGATTCAACCCAAACTTGGAATACTTATTCACCATCACACCCTCTACCTTACTACCAGGGCCCATGACCCTGGCTCCACTATATTTGGAGTAATGCCCCCTTTGTACTAAGCAACTTAGAAAGTCGAGCGCGCCGTCTTCGGACAGCTCTTGTTTAATCATCTGATCTACCACATTCAGACAATTTCTTGGGTATTTCCATCTTTTGTGCTTCAACATTTATCAAATTGGTCATGTATAGACAGATGTATTTGAAATGTATAGAAAAAGTTGTGTCATATTGATTCAATATTGTGATAAATTCACTTATTTAGATTTAGAAGACTTGGTTTATGAAAATGAAGAACTGCTCATGATTTTTCCAATTGGAACAACCAAAATATTTGCTTGCATAACTTACCTTACTAAAATCGAGCATTATACATTTACGTTTGATAACTTAAGTCATACCCGGATAGCTCAATAAGTAACATCCCAGTCTGTCATTTCAGGGGTTGCGAATTGGAACCCTTGTTCGGCCAATATCCATTCCGACATTTGACAAGTCATTTGACAAGTCTCTCACCTATGGATGTGAATCATCTAGTGAGAGAGCTTGGTTTGGATATTGTGATAGTACTGGTGAGAGAAGTACCATAACGAATAATCCTGTCTGTCTGTCCACATTTCTCATAAGTGCAATTCCTCCCATAACACGGTGTGAAACCCAAGTGACTTTTGAGAAGCATTCACACTGAAAAATGTCTGCTTCAAGTATGCTTTGTGTAATTTCTCAGCTAAAACTCAATGAATTTTGACGAGATAAAGTGTACCGTACACATCTTTAAGAGAGCTTTTCCCAGTTCTAACTCACTCCGCACCAAATCCCATGGTTTCTTCAAACATTAAAAATGAATGCTTTCGCTTGAATGTTTGAAGAAACTATGGGATTCAGTGCAAAGTGAGTTAGGTTCGGGAATGGCCCTCTCAAAGGCGCGTACGGTGCATTTTATCTCGTCAAAATCCATAGAGTTTAAGCTGAGAAATAGAACAAAACACATTTGAAGCATACGATTTTTCGGCGTAAACGCTTTCCAAAGTCGCATGGGTTACCCACCATGCATTAGGCTGGACAGATTTTGATGAAAAGGCAAAGGAATTCTCAACATGACTGATTCGCATTCAGACTCTTCACGCTCCATGGTCAACCAGGGGAGATAATTCAACTTCGAATTTGTGATCTGTGCCGGCTGCTGTTTTAGTCTGCTCGACGTAGTTCTTGTTTGGGAGAGGGTTAAATTGATTGTGTAATTTTACAGATTTAGTGACAGTGAATACAAACCCAGAGCAGTCACTTCTCACACAAGTACTACTCACTGGTGGTGAACTCGGCCAAAGCGAGGGACGTTTTTAGCTCCACTGGCCTTCAGGCCAGCGGGCTATTGTCATGGCGCTGTGTCCGTCGTGCGTGCGTCCGGTCGTCAACTTTTTCTTTAACAAGAGGACCATGATGGTCCTATATCGCTCACCTGAACCAAAATGATATAAGCAACACTTTTCTTCAATTCAAAAAATACTTATGACTTTAAGACTGAAAACGAACTTATGGTCAACAGCATTGTGAAAATCGAACTCATCCAAGTTTTCATCATGCCCAACATTGTGTTCAAGATTTGTCTTGTTTGATAAATAATTGTAGATTCTGGAGTATAAACAAGGTCGAAAAACAGCTGAAAACAGCAATTTTGTCAAATTCAAGGGCACATAACTCTCAACTTTCTAGTCAGATAAGACTGAAAATCAAACTCATCCCAGATCTTATGATCCCCAATATTGTGTCCAAGTTTTGGATTGATTGATCAATAATTGTAGATTCTAGAGTGTAAACATCGTCGAAAACAACCAAAAATGACAACTTTGTCAAATTCAAGCGCAAGTAACTCTCAACTTTCTAATCAGATTAGACTGAAAATCATACTCACCCGAGATCTCATGGTCCCAAATATTGTGTCAAAGTTTTGTCTTGATTGATGAATAATTGTAGATTCTAGAGTGTAAACAAGGTCAAAAACAGCCGAAAATGGCAATTTTGTCAATTCAAGGGCGCATAACTCTGGTCTTTCTGGTCAGATCAGACTGAAAATCAAACTCATCCGAGATCTTATGGTCTGCAATGTTATGTCCAAGATTTGTCTTGATTGATCAATAATTGTAGATGCTAGAGTGTAAACAATGTCAAAACTAAGTATTTTTCGCATTCAAGGGCAGATAACTCCTGCATTTCTAGTTCGATCTGACCCATAATCGAACTCATCCGAGATCTTATGGCCATACATGTTTTGATCAAGTTTGGTCAAGATTGGCTTATATTTGTAGATGCTAGAGTGTAAACACGAAATTGTGGACGGACAGACGGACAGACAACGGACAAAAAGTGACCACAATAGCTCACCTTGAGCACTTCGTGCTCAGGTGAGCCAAAAATCTTCTCCTCAGAAACTACTGGATGGATTTCAATCAAACTTCACAGGAATGATCCTTGGGTGGTCCTCTATCAGATTCCTTCAATTAATGCTGATTGAACCAAAAAGTCTGGAGTTATCTGCCCTTGAATTAAACAAGAGGGCCATTGGCCCTGAAGCGCTCACCTGACAGGCCCATAGGAAGCAATTTCATATGGGGGGGGGGGCTATAGACTCTATCCTAAATATTGGGGGCTAATTGGGATTTCCCCAAAATTTTAAGTGTAAAATTAAGAAAAACTGGCATTTTTGGCCAACTTTGAAAGGGTTTAGCCCCCCTGTTCCTACGGGCCTGCCTGACATAATAGCTCTCTGTATATGGTGTGTATTTTGACCCCAGATGACCCAATTTCAAACTTTTTGTACATTTCATCAAGACAATTATTATGAGCTAATTTCAGGTTGATTGGGCAAAAAAATGGGCTTCTAGGAGTACAAACCAGGTTTGAACCTGTGACCTAGTTTATGACCCATGATGACCCAATTTCAAACTTGTCCAAGATTTCACCAGGACAATCATTCTGAGCCAATTTCAAGTTTATTGGGCAAAGAATGTGGCCTCTAGAGTGCACACAAGGTTTTTCTAAGATTTGACCTCATGACCTAGTTTTTGACCCCAGATGACCCAATTTCAAACTTGTCCGATATTTCATCAAGACAATCATTCTGAGCAAATTTCAGGTTGATTGGGCAAAAAATGTGGCCTCTAGAGTGCACACAAGGTTTTACTAAGATTTGACCCCGTGACCTAGTTTTTGACCCCAGATGACCCAATTTCAAACCTGTCCAAGATTACATCAAGATAATCATTCTGATCAATTTTCAGGTTGATTGGGCAAAAAATGTGGCCTCTAGAGTGCACACAAGGTTTTTCTAAGATTTGACCTCGTGACCTAGTTTTTTACCCCAGATGACCCAATTTCAAACTTGTCCGATATTTCATCAAGACAATCATTCTGAGCAAATTTCAGGTTGTTTGGGCAAAAAATGTGGCCTCTAGAGTGCACACAAGGTTTTTCTAACATTTGACCCCGTGACCTAGTTTATGACCCCATATGACCCAATTTCAAACTTGTCCGAGATTACATCAAGTCAATCATTATGAGCAAATTTCAGGTTGATTGGGCAAAAAATGTGGCCTCTAGAGTGCACACAAGGTTTTTCTAAGATTTGACCCCATGCTAGTTTTTGACCCCAGATGACCCAATTTCAAACTTGTCCAAGATTTCATCAAACAATCATTCTGAGCAAATTTCAGGTTGATTGGGCAAAAAATGTGGCCTCTAGAGTGCACACAAGGTTTTTCTAACATTTGACCCCATGACCTAGTTTTTGACCCCAGATGACCCAATTTCAACCTTGTCCGATATTTCATAAAGACAATCATTCTGATCAATTTTCAGGTTGATTGGGCAAAAAATGTGGCCTCTAGAGTGCACACAAGGTTTTTCTAAGATTTGACCCAGTGACCTAGTTTTGGACCCCAGATGACCCAATTTCAAACCTGTCCGATATTTCATCAAGACAATCATTCTGATCAATTTTCAGGTTGATAGGGCAAAAAATGTGGCCTCTAGAGTGCACACAAGGTTTTTCTAAGATTTGACCCAGTGACCTAGTTTTTGACCCCAGATGACCCAATTTCGAAGTTGTCCGAGATTTCATCAAGTCAATCATTCTGAGCAAATTTCAGGTTGATTGGGCAAAGAATGTGGCCTCTACAGTGCACACAAGGTTTTTCTAACATTTGACCCCGTGACCTAGTTTTTGACCCCAGATGACCCAATTTCAAACTTGTTCGAGATTTCATCAAGACAATCATTCTGAGCAAATTTCAGGTTGATTGGGCAAAAAATGTGGCCTCTAGAGTGCACACAAGGTTTTTCTAAGATTTGACCCCGTGACCTAGTTTTTGACCCCAGATGACCCAATTTAAAACTTGTCCGAGATTTGATCAAGACAATCATTCTGATCAATTTTCAGGTTGATTGGGCAAAAAATGTGGCCTATAGAGTGCACACAAGGTTTCTCTAAGATTTGACTCCGTGACCTAGTTTTTGACCCCAGATGACCCAATTTTGAACCTGTCCGAGATTTTATCAAGACAATCATTCTGAGCAAATTTCAGGTTGATTGGGCAAAAAATGTGGCCTCTAGAGTGCACACAAGGTTTTTCTAAGATTTGACCCCGTGACCTAATTTTTGACCCCAGATGACCCAATTTCGAACTTGTCCGAGATTTCATCAAGACAATCATTCTGAGCAAATTTCAGGTTGATTGGGCAAAAAATGTGGCCTCTAGAGTGCACACAAGCCAAAGGTTGACGCACGACTGACTACGGACGACGGACACAGCGGTATCACAATACCTCACCATGAGCACTATCGTGCTCAGGTGAGCTAAAAATGGCTGTTTTGACTTTGTTTTCACTCTAGCACTTACAAATATAGACCAATCAGGACAAAACTTGGTCAAAATGTTGGTGACAATAAGATCTTGACTGAGTGCAATTTTCAGCTCGATCTGAATTCAATATCATGAGTTATATGCCCTTGAAATTGACAAAATTGTCATTTTCGGCTCAATTTTTACTTCGTTTCACTCTAGCAATTACAAATATTTACCAATCAAGACAAAAATTTAATAGAATGTTGATGACAATAAGATCTTGCCTTGGTATAATTTTCAGCTTGATCTGAATTTTATATCATGAGTTATGTGCCTTTGAAATTGACAAAATTGTCATTTTCGGCTTTATTTTGACTTTGTTTTCACTCTAGCAACTACAAATACTGACCTATCAAGACAGGACATTTACACAATATTTGTGAACATAAGTTCTTGCCAGAGTGTAATTTTCAGCTTAATCTGAATTTTGCATCATGAGTTATGTCCCCTTGAAATTGACAAAATTACCATTTTTGACCTTATTTTTACTCGAACAGCCATAAATATCTCCCAATCAATATTAAACTTTCACATAATCTTACCGGCCAAAAGATCTTGCTTGGATATTATTTTCATCATCATCTGAATCTAAAATCCTGTTTTATGTGCCCTAGAATTTGACAAAATTGCTATTTTCGACTTTGTTTTTACTCTATGTATTATCTACAAATATTGAGCAAGCACTTCAAGACTTAAACATGATGTAGACAAAGTTAAGATCTTGCATTAGTGTGATTCTTAGCTTGATAGGAAGATAAATCCTCAGTTATATGCCTTTCAATTTGAAAAGAATGCTAATTGAGACTTTGTTTTCACTATCTAATCAACACTTCGATTAAATATTAAAAGAATCTCAGACCTGTGGAGCGATTCAAGACCTTCAGGTCTGCTAGTTCACTACAAGGTACAGATATTTTGCGTTTAAATGTGAGTTCAAAGATCTGATTGGATAGTTATTCTACTAACAATGAATTTGTTCTAAAAATAGACCAGGGTTAACCATTATGTATTGACAAACCGTCGATGTTGTTTTAAAATCTCATAACTACGGCTTCAATAAAGCCGTAGTTACAAGATTTTAGAACAACACCGACAATTGATGGTGAAAAAACATCCCTCGCTTTGGCCGAGTTCACCACCAGCGAGTGTGAGAAGTGACTGCTCTGGCTTTGTATTAATCAAGTAGTCTTCAATTCAAGCCACCGGCTGCTGCTTATCTTTCATCAGTGGCGAGACCTCGCATTGGAACAAGCTCTCTGGGGGCTGTATTTACCAACATTTCTATATTGATAATGATTGTCTCCAGCAAAACAAGAGATGTTTGTAAAACATATATGCCCCCTCAAGGGCCTACATTTGATGTAGGTCAAAGTCCAAGGTCAAGTTAACAAGGTCCAAGGTCATGGTCAAATATGAAAGGTCTTGGTAGGAGGTGTCTATGTGTGAAATATCAAAGCTGTATATGTAAAAGTAAAATGAAACATAGGCCAGGTTAAAGTTTTTAAAAGTAGGCCAAATGCCAAGGTCAAGGTCATGGTCAAATGTGAAGGGTCTTGGTTGGAGGTGTCCATGTGTGAATTATCAAGGCTGTAGGTGTAAAAGGACATGATATATATGCCTGGTTTCAGTCTTTTTAAAAGTAGGTCAAACTCCAAGGTCAAGGTTGCAATATTCAAGGTCATGTTCAAATGTGAAAGGTCTTGGTAGGAGGTGTCTATGTGTGAAATATCAAGGCTGTAGGTGTAACAGGACATAAGATAAAGGCTAGGTTAAAGATTTCTAAAAGTATGTAAAAATCAAAGGTCAAGGTCACACAGGCCAAGGTCATGGTCAAATGTGAAATGTCTTGGTAGGAGGTGTCCATGTGTGAAATATTGAGACTGTATAGGTTAACAGGACATGAGAGATAGGCCTAGTTTAAGTTTTTTAAAAGTAGGTCAAACTCAAGGTCAAGGTCCAAGGTCATGGTCAAAAGCGAAATATCTTGGTTGGAAGTGACCATGTGTGAAATATCAAGGCTGTATATGTAAAATGACATGAAATATAGGCCAGGTTAATGTATCATTAAAGTAGGTCAAACACCAAGGTCAAGGTCACATGGTCCAAGGTCATGGTCAAATGTGAAAGGTCTTGGTTGTCAAATATCAAGGCTGTATGTGTAAAAGGAATTGATATATCGGTTAGGTTAAAGTTTTTTTTAAAGTAGGTCAAAGTCAAAGGTCAAGGTCACAAGGTCCAAGGTCATGGTCAAATGTGAAAGGTCTTGGTAAGATGTGTCCATGTGTGAAATACCAAGGCTGTATGTGTAATAGCACATAAGATATAGGCCCAGTTTAATTTTTTTAAAAGTAGGTCAAACTCCAAGGTCAAGGCTACATGGTCCAAGGTCATAGTCGTATGTGATAGGTCTTGGTCGGAGGTTTCCATGTGTCAAATATCAAGGCTGTATGTGTAAAAGGACATGATATATTGGCCAGGTTAAAGTTTTTTAAAAGTAGGTCAAACCTCAAGGTCAAGGTCACAAAGTCCAAGGTCATGGTCAATTGTGAAAGGTCTTGGTAAGATGTGTCCATGTGTGAAATATCAAGGCTGTTTTTGTAAAAGGTTATGAGATATATGCCGGGTTTAATTTTTTTTAAAGTAGGTCAAACTCCAAGGTCAAGGTCACAAGGTCCAAGGTCATGGTTAAATGTGAACCATGTTGAAAGGAGGTATCTATGTGTGAGATATCAAGGCTGTATGTGTAAAAGGACATGAGATATAGGCAAGGTTAAGAATTAAGTGAAACAAGAGCTGTCACTGTAAGATGACAATGCCCCCGACACCGCTTTGATTTTAAATTATGGCCAATCTATGTTCAAGGTCAAGGTCATCCAGGGGTCAAGGTCACCAAAGTATGTGCCTACAGAAAGGTAATGTACCAAGGAATGTTGTGGTAAAGTATGAAGCGAATATGTTAAGTAATAAGGAAGTTATGGCCCATGTTAAAGTTTTTGGACGGAATGACGGACGGACGGACAGACGGACGGACGGACAAGTCAAATTTATGATGCCTCCCTATCGGGGGCATAAAAATCAACAAAGGGAAATAACTCCAAGAATTTGATTGGCAGAGTTACGGTTCTTAAGCACTGCACCTCTCCATAATGAAATCTATTCACCTGTAAAGTTTCATGATTCTACCTTACATATTTTTCGAGTTGTGCTCTGGACAAGAATCAAGTTATAAAATCAACAAAGGGCAATAACTCAAAAAATTTGATCTGCAGAGTTACGGTTCTTGTGCACTGCACCTCTCCATAATGAGATCTATCCACCTGTAAAGTTTCATGATTCTACCTTACATAGTTTTTGAGTTATGCTCCGGACAAGAATCAATTTTGAAAATCAACAAAGGGCAATAACTCAAAAAATTTTATCTGCAGAGTTACGGTTCTTGTGCACTGCACCTCTCCATAATGAGATCTATCCACCTGGAAAGTTTCATGATTCTACCTTACATACTTTTTGAGTTATGCTCCGGACAAGAATCAAGTTATAAAATCAACAAAGGGCAATAACTCAAAAAATTTGATCGGCAGAGTTACGGTTCTTGTGCACTGCACCTCTCCATAATGAGATCTATCCACCTATGAAGTTTCATGATTCTACCTTTAATACTTTTCGAGTTATGCTCCGGACAAGGTTTAGTCTACGGACAGACCGACCGACATACGGACCGACCGACTGACCTTCCGACCGACCGACACTTGCAAAACAATATACCCCCATTTTCTTCGAAAGGGGGCATAATTACATAACAATCCATCTGATTGGTCGAGACGTTTGTCTCGGCCAATCAGATTGATTGTTGTGTGATTTTAAAAGGCATTCTTCGAATTTGACTGTTTAAAGAATACCACCCTTGGGACCCGTATTATCAAAGATGTGCAAGGTAATGTCTGATTGCACAAGAAATCAGATTGGGTTAATCACATTTGTTGTTTTAAGTAATTACGCAAAAGATAATCATACGATCTTGGATAATACGTAGGGCTAAAGGTTTTTTATTCACTGACATGACCAGTAGGACCAGAATCAACCTTCCCAAAAAAGTGACCCCTTGGACAGCCTCATTGTATATGGGGTTAGAAAACATTACAGAACAAAATATGTTTGTGAAACACAAATGCCGCCGAAATTGCCATTTTTAGCTCCACTGGCCGAAGGCCAGCTGGGCTTATGTCATGGCCCTGTGTCTGTCGTGCGTGCGTAAACAATTTTCAAACATCTTCTTCTCCAAAACTACTGGACCAATTAATTTCAACCAAACTTCAGAAATCTTCCTTGCATGAATCTCTACCAAATTCCTTCAAAAGAAAAAAATCCGTGCAGAACTTGAATTTTAATTAATTTAATTGAATTAAATTTTCAAAAAATCTTGAAAAATTCTTCTTCTCCAAAACTACTGGACCAATTTCAACCAAACTTCACAGAAATCTTCCTTGCATGAATCTCTACCAAATTCCTTCAAAAGAATAAAATCCAAGCAGAACTTGAATTTTAATTAATTTAATGGATTTAAATTTTCAAAAAATCTTTAAAAATTCTTCTTCTCCAAAACTACTGGACCAATTTCAACCAAATTTCACAGAAATCTTCCTTGCATGAATATCTTCTTAATTCCTTCAAAAAAAAAAAAAATGAATAAATTCTGTGTAGAACTTAAACTTCTAATTAAATTAAATGTTCGAAAAATCTTTAAAAAAAATTCATCTCCTCCAAAGCTACTGGACTAATTTCAACCAAACTTCACAGGAATCTTCCTTGCATGAATCTTTTCTTAATTTCTTCAAAAAAACAAGAGCTGTCACTGTAAGATGACAATGCCCCCCGACACCGCTTTGATTTTAAATTATGGCCAATCTATGTTCAAGGTCAAGGTCATCCAGGGGTCAAGGTCACCAAAGTATGAGCCTACAGAAAGGTAATGTACCAAGGAATGTTGTGGTAAAGTATGAAGCGAATATGTTAAGTAATAAGGAAGTTATGGCCAATGTTAAAGTTTTTGGACGGAATGACGGACAGACGGACGGACAGACGGACGGACAGACAGACAGACAAGTCAAATTTATGATGCCTCCCTATCGGGGGCATAAAAAATCTCTCTAGAACTTAAATTTTAATTAATTAAATTAAATTTTAGAAAAATTGTTAAACAATCTTCTTCTCCAAAACTACTGGACCAATTACAACCAAACTTCACAGGAATATTCCTTGCATGAATCTCTTCCAAATCCCTTAACGAATGGATGAAAAACTTAGCAGCTGCGGGCTAGGCTTATTTTTCGCTATATGAAACATAGTGTAATTTTAAGAAAATCTTAAAAACATTTCTCCTTCATAATCGCTTATTGGATTTCATTCTGGTCTAGCATGAATCTTTATTGGATAGACCTCTATTGTATTCCTTGAAGATTTTTTAGTCTAAAAGTCAGTGGAGCGATACAGGACCATCATGGCCCTCTTGTTCTAAAACATCGAGTTTTCGTGTAAAGGGTTAGCAGATGACCTTGAGGAACAGACAGATATCATTGTAAGAAAGTTACATACCAAATTTGAGCTTTGTATAATCTAATACTTTAGGAGAAAAGGGAAATTTTACAGACAGAGGGACAGACGGACGGACACGTGTAAAACAATATGTTACATAATAATGTACCCATCTCTCAATACGAGGGAATAACAAGAGCTGTCACTGTAAGATGACAATGCCCCCGACACCGCTTTGATTTTAAATTATGGCCAATCTATGTTCAAGGTCAAGGTCATCCAGGGGTCAAGGTCACCAAAGTATGTGCCTACAGAAAGGTAATGTACCAAGGAATGTTGTGGTAAAGTATGAAGCAAATATGTTAAGTAATAAGGAAGTTATGGCCAATGTTAAAGTTTTTGGATGGAATGACGGACAGACAGACGGACGGACGGACAAGTCAAATTTATGATGCCTCCCTATCGGGGGCATAAAAAGAATTATCAGCTCTTTCTCCTTTTCCTTAACCCTTTCACTGCCATAGGCGACTTTTGTCGACTATAGGGGGTCCCTGCCATAGGAGACTTTTATCGACAAATTTATGGGGACGAAATATGAGTACCAACAACATAAAAAAAGAAAAAAATTATTGTCATTTCATAAATTACCTTTAAATTTTGGTCACATATAGGTGCTTCATTTGTCTGTATGTGCTGAAAATTTGAAAGGAATCCATCAAATGAGTCAAAAGTTATGCATGTTTTTGTGAACAGGGTATCGAAATTTCTTCGAATTAATTCAGCAGTGAGAAACACGTCCGAAAAAAATATTTGGCAGTGAAAAGGTTAAAGGTTTTTTACACTGTAACATTGATATTTTCTACATGGCTTAGCATCATATTTGTCATCTGCGACTCTTTCAAATTGGACAACCCTAATGTTTTGTCATTTGGAAAAAAATTAAATGAAATCAACAAGTGAATATATCTTCAATAAAGATATAATCTGTAGTTTTGATACAGAATTCCATGAAATATCTGACCAGCAGATAAAGAGGGGGTGATGGCATTCTCTCATCCAATTCCAAATTCTATGCTGTGGGTATTCATTTGAACCGTTTTGATGAGACGATTCCAATGAGTACACACAAGATAGGGTTTGATCAAACATTGAATATCTTGCATTTTAAAAAGCCATTTCCCCAATCATCTGTGGCTCCGGAAATATAATAGTCGCCTCCGTTCTAGTTAAATACATCATACTCCAGGCTCCATCAGCTTGCTGCTGTACAACTTTGTCTCCTGATAGTTCATTTGGATTCACCTTAAAAGAAATAGAGTACATATATTTAACACTTTCCCAAATAAAGACCTCATTTTGACATCCATTAGAGAAAGATGGTAAGAAAACATTTAGATAAAAGAAGAAAATCAGTGATAATCAGCATTTTCTCCTTCAGTCTAAATGTTTCTCTAACATTATACATACATCTTTATATCAACATGAATTGTGTTATCTGCAGCAGCATTAAACTTGAAATTGTGTCACTTGAGAAAGAGTTTACAAATCATGATTGAAGTATCAGAGACAAACTTCAATCCAAATGAATGCTGTGTAATTTACTAGACAAGACGCAGCTGTGGAAGACTTAGAGCCTTTACCACATTCTCATACAGTGACCTGTTTTGATAACCCTACTACTTATTGGAGTGGAAATCCTAGTAGGGAAATCATTTAGCCAGCAAAGGTTGCCAACAAGGATTTATGCAGACAGCCTAGGAGTTTAACAATATGTAAGTCTAATGTTAAACCTTTCCCAAACAAGACCTGGTTTTGACGTCCCTAATAGAAAAGGCTTGGGAAAACATTGAAACAAAAGAAGAAACTGCTGATAACCAGCAGTTTCTCCTTTTGTCTCAATATTTTCTGTGCCATATTTTACATAAATCCTATCTGTAATAACATCTATTTCGTCATTTGTGGCTGTTTTTGAAGTGGATCACTTTAAAATTTTGTTGTTTGGGAAAGGGTTAAACCCATTACCACACAGTGACACGTTCAGCTTCGTCATAAGATAAAGGCTTTGAAAAACGTTGTGGAAAATGAAGAAATGGCTTGACCTCAAGCAATATCTTCATTTGCCACAATGTTTTCTACCCAGAAAGAAATGTGAAATTTCATTCAACTTTGTCATCTGGTAATGGCTGAACACTACCCTACTTACTGCTTTATTCTGTGAACACTGCCAATACCAATACCACCCTTCTCATGCAATTCACTGTCTGTTCCAATTCTGTCTTCTATTGCTCCACACAATCACCTTTGAATAAAACGGTAAACAGTATTTATCAATATTTTTGCTTTTCAACAAATACCTTGTTACAAGATTGTCCTTGAAAAGCATCAATATATCAGTGCTTTTTGAAAAACCTTGTAACTACAGCTTGATTTAAGTTTAAGTTATGATGTTTTGCAATAATACCAACGATGTAATGGATGATTAATGGATAACTGGTCAAATTTGTAAAACACTTCATGCATATATATATATTTCTCTAAGTAATTTGACCAAACCTTGGAGAAATTTTAACACAATTGAAAGAGAGTATTGAGGCAAAGAAGAAAATGGTTATCAGCATTTTCCACTTTTCCTACAATGTTTCCTACAGATGAATCGCCCATTGAAGTCAAATCCCATTCTTACTAGAATGGGTTAAATTGTTACAATAAGAAAATAAGATAATTTGTAAGAACAGTCATTCTGCATATTGTTTACAACTTACAAAGTAAAGTTTGTGAATATATTGCATAATGTTAACAAAGTTTGTAAAACAACATCAATCACTTTGCCATGCATAAACTCTCACAGATGGCAAAAACTTAACCGTCACCAAACAACATAATTTTAGACTTATCCAAATTCAAAGATGTTGTAGACGACAATTTCAAGAGAATGAAAGATAGCATTTTTTTGTCTTTCAGGGTAGAACAAGATGTGTTTGTGAAACAAGAATGCCCCCAAAAATGGCAAATGAGAAGTTTTTGGACAGACTGACACAAAAAAAACAATATGCCCCCATCTTTTGATACATGGCATAAAAATTGTGTGAAATGAATCGATTACCGACATAAAGTCCCGGCCTGCTGATTAAAATATGTGCATATCAATTAAAGGGATCCATGCCAGTTTGTTGAAATCTTAACAAGTAAAATATGTACACGAGAAATTTCTTATGCATTAGCCAAACTTTGGGGGGAGATTGTTCCTACCCAACAAAAATAAGCATCAAGCTAAGTTAGACTCTCTAATTCAAGTCAGTATTTATTTGACTTGCTCATCCTTTTTGCTACTAGCTATGAATAAAATGGGAAGCTGATTCTCAACATGCACTATAACTCTTTCTGGCTAAATTTAAGATGGTGCATCATAACTGTAAATTCTTGGACCAATCTAATGCTGTTCTGATGCCCAAGACAAGTTATCTAGCATGAATCCCTTTAATGTTTTCCCAAACAAGACCTAGTTTGATGTTCCCTATAAAGATTTTGAAAACATTGAGGCAAAAGAAGAACATGATAATACCCAGCATTTTCTACCTTTCCTTTAATGTTTTCAATGCCATAGATCCACAACATACACATTTTCTACTTTTGAAATCAATTGAATTGTTCTATGCAACTCCATTGAAAGTAGTCAAATTGTGAGGCTTGGGAAATTGTCTCAGATATTTATATTACAATCACAATGTGGTTCTTGTTTACATACTTAAAGCCCAGGAACATACCATCATGAATGGATATTATAAATAAGTTTATTAGCAAAATGAGTGATTTTTCGCAGCGTATTACTGAAGGCAACTAAGTATGCCATCAGTTTAAGCATAGATCTTTGAAAGCGGTCGAACCTGTATACTGTAATACCGATTACACACGACATATCAAATGATCCCGCTTTGAAACGAAAGGATCTGAAAAACGATACATAGTGAGCGAAACAAGAGTGATAAAGCGATGTTACCTACGACTAAGCGTTCACGTTACCTCTACCTCATATAGCGTTTTTTCCGGCCGGCAAAATATTCTTCGATCTTCAGCAACTGTGTGCATTGTCTTGTTGATGCAAGTCTTCCTAATCTCATTTCATATACCACCCAGCTTAAGATTATAAACTTTAATCTATTGAACAATTAACTAAAATCTCTTTCGTAGTCATATCAGAAGGGGCAATACCACTGATATGTTACGAAAGAGTTTACCTTCTCTGTATAATACCCATTTTGTTGAGCTCGTGTTGACTTCACTAACTATTGTCATTTGTTAGTCATATCATGGACCCATTCAAAAAGTACACTTATATGTAACATACGTTAAGTTTGCGTTAACTTTTGACAATTTTACTCTCATATTATGACAAAGTTCACTTATTCATGAACACTCCAAAGAATCATCAGCACTAGGCTGATATACTGCAATACATGTGATAAACCTCTCCTGTGGTATTCAAACCAACAATCTTGTGGTCATGCGACAATATTTCAACTTTTTGACAACAGAGCAATGCAGAACCCTGCATCTTGTCCTACGGCTTCATACCAGACCAGACCTTTAGTTTAGACTGATTTATAAGCGCAAATATCCAATATATACCCCTTGTAGATGTACAGTTCAAACTCCTCTATAAGCATGGATTGAGATTTATGCCACAATCAATCATTTAAAAGAATATCAGATATGAATGATGAAACTAACCATTCCCATCTGATATTCCAACTGATACTGTTTTGTATACTTCTTTGTCAACAATAAATTGTTTTAAAGGTGCCTTTTCCAAGAAAAACCTCTTGACCAGCAACTTAATATCCAGGTATGGCAAATGATAGTGGCTCTACCAAAGCGCCATTATGGAATTAGCTCTAACTACTAAAGTAATCAACATCTGTCAATATCTCATAATGATAATTTGTCAGTTACTCAACCAAATCCCGAAGGTATATTTGTGAAATTTATTCAGAAATGATGATTGATCTATAAGCACGATAATCGATACACAACAGTAAAACCGCAAATGAACTATTTAAACACGATATGAAAATGGTTTAAAATACGACAAATAATTGCTTTGGCAATGATGAAACAGTCATTGTAAGTAATCTCTTTATCGACTTATCGATAATTATTGTCTTTTTTACTCGCTTAACAACCGTCACGTCGCTTTTTTCCTGTCTCATCCGTTCCAGTGAAATATGAGTTTATATACAACGTAATAGATGACTCGATGTCGGCTGTTCTCTTCGCGGTTTTTCTTCAACTCGACTTCAATATGGCGCTACGCGAGTCTGCTGCGGCGAAATACGGCCCGACCTTGGAGGTGGAGGTAAATAGCTGTTGAGCGAAACGAAAATACACCAATTAAAGTCATACGAAAATATATCACTAATAGAATATGAAAATATTTTTGCTGAAATAGAAATGGCTATTGAAAATAAATTTGTAATTTTAGTCACTGGCATCATGCCTATAAAAAACAGTCGCCAGCAGCTTTATTGTTAAACAAGCCGTTTAACTGTTTTGGGGGGCACATTTCCAGTATTTGTCTTTCCTGATAAAAACCTGTTTAAAGTGTACACATAAATCACAGTGGTTAATCACCTTACTCAGAATTTCAGAAAATCATCAATATTTTTACTTGACCAATTTGAATTCCGGTTAAAGCAGAGGTGGGAAAAAGCCAGGAAACAGCTGGACATGGCTGATTTTTGCAAAATCTGCTAATAAAAGTTATTGAAGATCAACCAAGGTATTGGTTGATCTTCAATAACTTTTTTATCAGGTGATATTTAAAAAATCCACCCTGTCCATCTAATGCCAGGTGTCTGTCCACCTTCTCTGCTTCAAACCTAATTCTAATCGGTCCCATATTAACGACACTATTGAAGATTTTGTGAAATTGTTATCATGTGATTAACCACCGTGATACTTGATCATGAAATATTTTTGTATACAGATTTTGATTTGTTTAAAGACCCTTTAACCCCTGTCATTATATGAAAATCCAATCAATAGCATTTTTCAGTCTCCAGCTATTTCATTGCCATTTTATTGATGATTTTTTAAAGACTGAAGGCAGATCAAAGGTCAGAGAATGTCTGCAAGTTTTCTTGGAAACAAGAGATGTTGTAAAACATGTATACCCCTTTAAGCCAACTTTTGGTGTAGCCATCGAACAATTGAAGCAGTCCCATGGAAATATTCATCAAGTATGAAAATCAACAAAGGGCAATACCTCAACAAATATGTTCAGCAGAGTAGTCTACCTTACGTACTTACTCCGGACAAAATTGGTTGGTTGAGGTTTAACACCTCTTTCAACTGCTATGGTCATATCCCAGCAGCTGGAGTACCTAACCATGGATTCCTGTTGTTTCTCCCATCAGTACTACACAAAGTCCTTACCACGCCTCCAGCTGCTCCCCCACATATGGTGGGTGACAATTGTCAGAAAGGGTGTTTGCAGCAGCCGGGGATAGGACCCGACAGACCTCATGAAAGAGAATCCAATGCACTACCAACTGAGCTATGACAGCGGCTACCAGGCTAGTTTGGTCTACAGACAACTTGCCCATTTGACCGACAATTGTAGAACAATATTCCCTCATTGAAAGGGGGCATAATAATCAAATGACAAGGGTTAAGAGTAGAACATATTGTTTATGTGCGACATATAATTCAGGATAGACGTAACTTCATGCACAATCACCAACCATTACCAATACTTTTTCTTATGGCGAGAGAAAATTGATTTGTGACCAAACTATTGTACTTGACACCCCCACCCACCTTCCGATTCAAAAGCTTTTAAAACAATCCATATTAACCCTTTCCCAAATGACAAAAGTTTGAAATGTTCTAAATTAAGGTAGTCCACCCCCTATGAGATTCGCACGACATCAGAATTATTCGGGTGCCATTGAGAACATTCAGCAGTGAAACTCTCCATCACAGAATGTTTACGACCACACCTGAATAAGTTTGGATACGTAACAACACTGCTCGTAAAAATCTGATTATTTTTCAATCTCAAAATGACAACATAACAGGTATTCTACCTTAAAAGGTGTTACAGATGACTCAATTTTACAAAAGGCAGAGTATTTGAACTTCACATGATGTAAAAGCTTTTAGGGAACAGGCATTTTCTTTTCTCAATAAGCATTGTTTGGTGTACCTAAAGCTTCCCTGTGTCTTCCACATAGTTCTCCGAGCTGTGAAAAATTGACATGATTGTATGGTACACGAATGATTGATGATTTGATGAATTTATTTGATTTATGTAAAAAGGAGATAGAAAACAAGATATCTTTGTGAAACACAAATGCCCCAATGGCTATTTTTCTTAAAGAAAGGCCAATATTAATTTTTGAGACAGACGGACAGATGGACACACTGATGGACAGACAGTCACGAGTAAATCAATATGCCCCGATCTTTCAATACAGAGTTTGTTTTTGCACTGAGTGATATGAACATTGATGATAATGAAAAGGTATTATCACTCCCTTGATTATTTCATTGAGAGTAGCTGGGGTCTTTGAATTTGGCATTTCAAACAGACAAACATCCAGTTGGCCTGCACAAATGTGCAAACAAACCAGGATCAATGTTTTTACAAACATTTCTCTATTGTAGCTTTAGCCTGAATGTTTTCCAAAACATTGTCTGGAGATCAAAACTGACGCTTGTTTGGGAAAGGATTAAGACATCCCCTTTTTAACCTTTTCCCAAACAAGACCTGGTTTCGATGTCCTCAATTGAATTTGCTTGAGAAAACATTGATACAAAAGAAGAAAATGCCGTTAATCAGAATTTCTCCTTTTGTCTCAATATTTTCTCTGCTATACTATACATAAATTGTATCTTAAACAAGGTCCATTTGTCGTCTGCAGCAGCTTTTGAAATGGAAATTTTGAAAATTTGCTGTTTGGGAAAGGGTTAAAAGCTTAACTTGAGTACCAAGGGAATGATAAGACCTGATGAAGCATGCAAGCCTCTAGATACTGCCAAGATAGGACATCAGACATATAAAGGTTTACATAGAGCATCAGATAAGTTGGGATAAAGGTATTCTGTATTTTCTATTTCAAATCAAAACACTGACTATGTTGTGGGAACTCATTTGAATCATCTCGAAGAGAAGATTCAAATGAGTACCAACAACACTGGGTTTGGTGAACACTAAGGTATTCCATCCATCATTAGATGCCAATCACTATGTGCAAGTGGGTATCATCCATGGCAACAGAAATTGACGCGGGTATACAATGGACAAATCTCCACAAAGACCAACCCCACCCCCCCTTAGCCACAACAGCCTCCGGAGGTCATCCTTAGAGGCAAAAGGCGAAATTTTTAAATGGGGAACGGTTGACTGTAGGCCCCTAAATCCAATAAAATAACCATCTTAGCGGCTATTAACGAATTCATTCCATTTCATAGTTTTTGTACCACTAAAAACTTCGCTTTATCGCTGTATATTGAATGCATGTGCGTTGTCACTGTTTTCGCCGCATTTTTAGGGAGCCTCGTTTTGATAATTTCGATTTGTTACTATTTTTAGTAACAATTCTCATGAATACAATGTTGATTTCCCATAAACCCATTGTTTGCCTCCGGAAGTGTGTTTTGCAGGTACAGACTAAAACATGTCCATTTCCATTGTCATGGATGACACCCAAAGATACACAACTTTAGTGTTTTGTAGATAATGATGGGCTGTAATCCTTTCACAAATTGTTGCATTTTGAAATCCTGTCCCTGTTATTCATTGCTCTGAGGATACAACAAATAGATAAAGGAGAGTGTATAAATCTTACCGACTCCTGTAGTAGTCATCATAGTATGGGTCCCTGAAAGTGAAATTATCATTGAAAAGTACAATAATAGGGAATGATTTTATCAAGTAAACGGTGACATAATTTCAGACCAGGACAAACAATTATATTGCCTAGGTGTTGTTATAAAATCTTGAACAACAGCTTGAATCAAGCGGTAGTTATGAAATTTTATATCAACACCGACTGTTTATCAAAACGGTAAACCCAGTCTATTTTTAGCCCAAAATTCACAGCTATAGAGCCAAGATCTGGAAAAGTACATAAGTGCAGTCTTATCAGGATCAATATTACTATACAGTTGCTGCAAATTAAAACAGGTTTCAGACAGAAAGGGTCTTGGTCAGACTACAAGTCAGTGCAGGCTGTTCTAGACCAATGCTAGTCTCGTGCCTTGTTCAATTAAATTTCAGTATATAATTTAATCAACGTAAGTTGTCTTGTCTTGGGTAAACTAATATATTTCATTTTATTTGAAAGTAGAAAATCTGGGGGTCATATAACAGCAGGATGCTGCAGGATAAAACAAGTAGATTTAATAACTTAAGTTTATTGCACTTGGAAGGGCAATGATTATGCTCTGGCGTCTGAAAGTTTCCATTCAGGAAAGAAATAAGGATATCATTGTGTCTTTTGTCTATCTATTAAATTCTATTTATCTATCTGATCAACAGCAGTCTGACTTTCTTTACCATGACTCTCTTTTGCAAACCTTCTCTGTTTTCTATTTCATTCGCTAAATATTATCTTTAGTCAAACAGACTTCATAACAATGAATGAACTTCGCAATTATATAAGATTTCTGTACATACTCTGGAGGTGCAGGCCTGGCGGATCTGTAATAATCTGGTGGTGGCCTGTCATAGGGATCTCTCTCCCTGTAGTAGGGGTCACGTGCCGGGGGCCTCCTGTCGTAGGGATCTGCGTATGGTCTGTATCGGTCCATGGGTGGAGGAGGGGGAGGATAACGATCCCTGTAGTAGTCATCGTATGGATCCCGCACGTATGGGTCACGTGGATATGGGTCGCGTCTGTCTTGCGTGTAGCTCTTTGGTCGAGTTCTGTCAAACATAAAATACAAAGATTTGAGCATTTATCTGGCAAAAGGGTCCTTAGAGCGTTCCATACCAATAAGAATCAAGATCAGCTAAGTGAAGTCTCATCTGGACCCATGCAGCTTAATTACTATCTATTATAGGCAGGTCATCAATAAGCTATGAGATAACAGCATGGTTTCTGATCAGACTGTGTGTACTTAAAATGTTTTTGAAAGTTATGTCTGCGACTAAGCTGGCCTGTTTAAGGTAGTCCTAATGAGTTTCACCTGACGTCCGCATCATTTGAGTGACATAGTAAATCTTTGGCAGTGAAGCAGTCCACCGCCAAATGTTTACAATGTTGCCCGAATGCTTTTGGATATGTAACAAATGCTAATAACATTCATACGCCATGTGAATCTCATTAAGAGCGGAAAATTACTTACGGTCCTTTTGGGCAGTCTTTTGACCTGCAAGAATAAGAAATGCATCCAATTATATAGTTACAAGACTAATTAATATTCAATCCTTCCCAAATCAACAAAATTTTAGATCCCCACAGTTTGAAAGCAGTTGCAGACAAAACAATGAATGTTGACAAAGATTGGATTTGTGTACAATATAAGACAGAAAATATTGCAGCAAAACGAGCGTCCATATTTCTTCCTTTGTCTCTATGTTCTCTCAAACCTTAACAAGAGCTGTCCGAAGACAGTGCGCTCGACTTTCTAAGTTGCTCAGTATAAAGGGGGCATAACTCCAAATATAGTGGAGCCAGGGTCATGGGCCCTAGTAGTAAGGTAGAGGGTGTGATGGTGAATAAGTTTTCCAAGTTTAGGTTGAATCCCTTTGATAGTATGGAAGTTATTGATGTTTGAAAAAACTTTAACCTTTGTTGCAACGCCGACGCCAACGCCCGGGTGACAGTATAAGCTCTCATTTTCTTCGAAAAGTCGAGCGAAAAACCATATATTCATTAAGTCAAATATATTTAAGCTAAAACAAAATGTATGAAGAACAGCCATCCATTTATTCAAATAATAAAGCTGAAGCAGAAACTCTAAACATAGGCTTGTCCTTTGCTTGTTAGAGGGATAGATTCACATTAGGGTCTCATAAAGAGGCAAATGCAGGAGTTTTCTCCCTTCTTTTTGAGTATGATCCCCCTGCTACTTTTAAAAACATTATGTGGGCTTCAAAAGAGAAACATAGAAAATCATCCGCCCATTTAAACGAAAGTCCAAGGCCTTAAGCCATTCCAACATAATGACGCCCTCCCAAGACGAGGCTTGGGAAAACATTGTAGAAAATGAAGAAATTGCTTGTGACAAGCAATTTCTTCATTTCAGACAATGTTTTCTACTAAGATAGACCAAAAAATTTGAAATTCCATCCAATTGAAAATGATGTCTGCAACATCTTTAGAGTTTGAAACAGTCCAAATTTATGCCATTTTGGTAATGGGTTTCAGTTATCAAAACCCCAGACAAGTGATCAATTGGATCTCAGCCTTCATATTTGGGTCATCGTTGTAATGTGTTGGTCCATATTCTTTGACATTCAGTATTAACAGCGCATGACTTACCAGTGTCCTTCTACACCACATCTGTAACATTCACGTTTACCACCCATACCCGGCTTGTGTCGTACATGGCTATGAGATAGCTGAAACAAAACAACAAACAAGATACGTTTGTGAAACACGAATGCCCTTGAAATGGCCATTTTTCTAAAATGTTAGGTTTTCGTGTAAAGGGTTGATAAGGGTTAACAGATGACCTTGAGGAAGGTAAAATTGCATGTAACAGATAGATATCGTTGAAAGGAAGTTGCATACCAAATTTGAGCTTTGTATGTCAAATACTTTTGGAGAAAAGGTAAATGTTAAGTTTTCGGACAGACAGACGGACGGACAGACCAACATGAGTAAAACAATATGCCCCCTATCTCTCAATATGGGGCATAAAAATCCATGACAACAGAGTATTGAAATAATCATTTTTTCCGAAGGACAGTGGGACAGGTAGAATTCAGAAATTCACTATAACAAACTGTATTTTACAGAACCAACAATTCGCTTATGGACACACAATCTCTCTTTAAACTTTCAAGTTTGTTCAGTCAAATGCTTCTAGCATTATCCCAATGCGCTATTGATAATAAATTTACTTTATACTGTACTGTTTGGTATCCTAATTCCAAAGAAAAGGTTAAGATAAAATTATTTTTCTCTTCTTAGCCATTCATTTACCAGTCTGGAGATTTATAACAAATATTGGGATATTAACTCTTTCGCTGCCAATGTCGCCTTTTGGCGACCTATTACGAGACTGCCAATGTCGCCTTTTGGCGACTTCAAAACAATAGCTTAATTAGGTCATTCAAGGTCAAGGTCAGGGTCATCTGATCAAACTGCATGATAAAAAGTATGCTATTCAACAAAATAGTTTATGTGCAATCATTCCCGAGAGTTTCAGGTTAAAATTCATCATATAATGATTTTACTATGTTATAAACTGATAAGCCCTGTTATGAAATTAAAAAAAAAATGGCACTGGAAATAGCACAATTCCAGGAAATTTGGCAGCGAAAGAATTAAGCGGCCCAAAAACAATCAATATTATTGACAATAGTCAATATTTGGTATTGACAATAATATTGACCGTGAATGGGCAATATTGAAGGATTGTCTACGTTATTGACTCAATAATATTGTCAATGATATTGATCATGTATGGGTGGCTTTAAGCAAGGGTTTATTACTACGAAAGTGGGGCAGAATATCTGTTTGTTCCCCTCAGGGAATTTATCCCCTAAATTCCTCTCATAAATCAGTGTTTCAACCTTTACAAGGTTCTCCCATGGGAGCATTTACATTAACAATTAAAGATCTTCAGTTTATCAGCTCATAAATTGCTTTTAAAATATATTTTCTTTATGTCTTTAAGAATATTTTGAAGCATTTTCAGTATTCAAGCAAAACATCTGCTTGAAAATTGTTCCCCTATAACAGCTCTTTCAACTAGGGATGGTAACGAGTACCAATTTTACTAATCGAGTACTCGATCATCCTTCCGATCGAGTACTCGAGTACTCGGATAGAAACGTCGTCTTTTGGTTATAGTATCAGTGTTCATATGTTCATAACCGATATATGCAGCATATCTTCGGTATAAGTATATCTTTAGATGACATTTGATCAGTACTTTATTTGAGAACAAGAGGACCATGATGGTCCTAAATCGCTCACCTGAATCAAGATGACAAGAGTGATAATGGCAATTTTGTCAAGTTCATAGGCATGAAACTTAAAAGGACTTTCTGTTTGGAAACAATTAAGAAATAATTTTGTTCCAATGGATCCTGTAAGGTTGGGTATGAATTAGCACAATTGTTGAGTTAGTTAATTTTCAACAATTATTTCATGATTTCGCAATATACAACATAGGGCTAATTTTCAAAGCATACTGATCTGTTAGAGATTGATCATTTATGATAGGCTCAATTAACAAGATTTTGTCTGTGATTGATAGAATATAGTGAAAGATTACCATCTGATAAGCTAAGGCTGATCCATTATTTGTTTACATAAGATAAACTTGGGGCCAGCCTGAGAGCAACAGATAAGGGAAATAGAAAATTGGCCCAATGGTTGATTTTTAAAGAATTTTCTTATGATTTCTCTAAGTCTGATAAGCCCTTCCTCCCTGCCATGCCCACATTTTTGACCAATGGAAAAACTTGTGAACACATTTTGAAAAGAGTAACTCAAGGAACATTCCAGTAAAGTCTGGTTCAATTGGGCACAATGGTTGATTTTTAAAGAATTTTCTTATGATTTCTTTAAGTCCGATAAGCCCCTTCTTCCCTGCCACACCAACATTTTTTGACGAATCAAAAATCCGCAAACAAGTTTTGAGAAGGGTCACTCAAGGAACCTTCCAGCAAAGTCTGCTTTAATTGGGCACAATGGTTGATTTTTAAAGAATTTTCTTATGATTTCTCTAAGCCTAATAAACCCCTTTCTCCCTGCCACAGTCACAGTTTTTTACAAATGAAAAAAACTGTGAACAAATTTTGAAAAGAGAGACTCAAAGAACATTCCTGCAAAGTCTGCTTAAAATTGGCCCATTGGTTGATTTTTAAAGAATTTTCTTATGATTTCTCCAAGTCTGATAAGCCCGTTTCTCCCTGCCAAGGCCACAATTTTTGACAAATGAAAAGATTTGTGGACAAATTTTGAAAAGAATGACTTAAGGCACATTCCTGCAAGGTCTGGTTCAAATTGGCCCAATGGTTGATTTTTAAAGAATTTTCTTATGATTTCTCTAAGTCTAATAAGCCCCTTTATCCCTGCCATGGCCATGTTTTTTTTTTCAAATGTAAAATTTCTGAACAAATTTTGAAAAGAATGACTTTAGGCACATTCCTGCCAAGTATGGTCCAAATTGGCCCAATGGTTGATTTTTAAAGAATTTTCTTATGATTTCTCCAAGTCTGATAAGCCCCTTTTTCCCTGCCACAGCAACAATTTTTGACAAATGAAAAAAATTGTGAACAAATTTTGAAAAGAATGACTCAAGGCACATTCCTGCAAAGTATGGTTCAAATTGGCCCAATGGTTGATTTTTAAAGAATTTTCTTATGATTTCTCTAAGTCTAATATGCCCCTTTCTCCCTGCCACGGCCACATTTTTTAACAAATATAAAAATTTGTGAACAAATTTTGAAAAGAGTGACTCAAGGAATATTCCTGTCGAGTTTGGTTAAATTGGGCCCAATGGTTGATTTTTAAAGAATTTTCTTATGATTTCTAGTCTGATAAGCCCCTTTCTCCCTGCCACGCCCACATTTTTTGACAAATCAAAAATTCACGAACAAGTTTTGGAAAGTGTCACACAAGGAACATTCCTGCCAAGTTTGGTCAAAATTGGTCCAATGGTTTAGGAGAAGATGTTGAAAGAAATTGTGAACGGACGGACGGACGGACAGATGGACGGACAGACGGACGGACGACGGACAAAAAGCGACCACAATGGCCCACCTTGAGCACTTCGTGCTCAGGTGAGCTAAAAACGGACAATTGTTAGATATGTGATGAGAATTACAGAAAGTGTCAAAGTCTTTCCATTAAACTCATGAAAAATATAAAAAAAATCCTTGTTATTCATCTCATAGCAAAGCGTTCGTAATATTTACACTTGTTGTGAGATATACACAAGTCACTATAGACTCAAAGGGAGGCATTGTTAAACATTCTTGAATTTATTTGTGTGTAATAGGGAATGAAATGCTTCTTCTTCGAGAAACAAATAGCAATAGAATGAAATCTTAACAATAATCCAATAATCGGCTGATCGAATATTGCATTTACCAATCAACTCTAAGGTAAATCTTATGGACGTCCAATTAAAATGCATCGCCCGAAATCGGAAAGAATGTGCAAACATTTATGACATTGCGACACAGCGACACAGCGAGAACAATAGCTGTTGGCACTTGATTGCAAATTAGGACAATATCGAGGGATTAGATAATCGGCGTACGACCAGGTGTTACATATTCTACCCTTTGCACGGTACAGTGTTGGAAAAGAGCGATCGATATTTTCAACAACTTGAGTTTGAAACGAATTTTCATTTTTCTGCTGATATTATTTTTTTCTTTCCGATTACTCGATTAGTGATATTGGTAATCGATACTCGGACGTTCGATCGAGTACTCGATTAATCGATTACTCGTTCCCATCCCTACTTTCAACACATTTTTCCCCAAATCGACGGCCCATTACCTTAACCATAACAAGAGCAATCAGAGACAGACAATGCTCCCCGAAAAAGGCATTGTCACAATAAATGTCTGCAATGGAGAGCTAACATAAAGCTAACAAATGTTAAGCCCCCTTTTTCCATGACACATTTTTTATATGCAAATTTCAATTAGTTCATGGTCTAGGGCATCTGATTTGCTACTTTAATATGAAATTTCATCTAATTCTGACCATTAGACTAGGAGAAATTGGAGAAAAACTGTATTTTACCATTAGTCCCCTTTTCCCATGACGAGGACTCAAATCCAACAAGAGCTGTCCATAAGACCGCATGCTTGACTTTTCTAAGTTGCTTAACCCAGAATTTCTAAGTCAAAAATGTTAAAATTCCAGTAAATTAAATGTGAGAGTAATGAATCTTTGCCTAGAGGCTAATATTATGGTCACAAAAGCATGTGCAAAGTTTCAGAGCAATAGCATAAGTAGAAACAGATGTTTGAGAAAACTTTAACCTTTGTTGCAACGCCGACGCCAACGCCCGGGTGACAGTATAAGCTCTTATTTTCTTCGAAAAGTCGAGCTAAAAACCGGGAAAAGTGCATCGGCATTATATCATAGGAAGTTCACATGGTAAGTTTCATTTGATTTGGCCAAAGGGTTATCGAGAAACCGCTCTGGACAGACGGAATGACGGACCGACAGACAAAGCAGTGACTATATGCTCTCCCTTTGGGGAGCATAAAAAGAACCCCAGGTAAAGGGAATATTATCTGACATGTCTGACGTCATCTGACATTTTGAATGAACCTCGTAAGCTAGCCTTCCCATATAATCCCTTACCTCTACTTTTAAATGAGTTCCTTCAAACTCGTGACCATCCAGCGCTTCTTGGGCAGCCTTTGCTTCTTCAGGCGTCGCATAATGCTGTAAAGATAGCAACAGACCTATAGTTAAGGAGTGGTGTCTTTTCAAAATTCTATATTTCATTTATTGTCTATCAAACCCTATGTTTTGGGTACTCATTTGAATCGTCTCATTGAGACGATTCAAATGAGTACCCACAACATAGGGTTTTGTGGTTGAAATAACAAATTTAGAATGTCTTCATCTCCTCTTATCTGTAGCAAGTCTTGTTTTGTTACATTTGAACCAGGATCTGAAAAGGGGCCCTGACTGTATTTCATACTATCATGATTTCAGGTCATTCTGTGTTTGATTGGATTGAATGGAGTTTTACGTCCCACTCAACAGCTAAGGTCATATGGAGACGGGACCTTGGTTTAATGTCTCATCCAAAAGACTGCAGAAGCGGGGGATCGAACCAGTGACCCCTGTGCTACAAGTCCAGCGCGTTGCCACTGCACCACCTCCGCCTCTCATTCTGTGTTTGAATGCAATCTTCTCTTTCAACCCATTACGAGACAGCTGAATTTTAGACTGATCCAAATTAAAAGGTAATGGCATTTATGCAGACAATAATTTCAAGTCAATGAAATTTCACATTTTTCTATCTTTCTGGGTAGAAAACATTGTGGAAAATGAAGAAATTGCTTGTGACAAGCAATTTCTTCATTAATCATGATGTTTTCCAAAGCATTTATCTTGTGGGGAATCAAAAAGGGTCACTGTTTGGTAATAGGTTAATGCCGCTCTTTTAAAGTTGCTATGGCCCATAAAGAAGCTGTAAGAGAACAGCATGGATCTTGAGTAAACTACGCAGACCCCAGGGCTTTCAATAACTTTTTAGCCACCTGGGCGGCTTGGCCAGAAGCTTAGGTAGGCAGGGGATTTTCTATGTATTCCCTATTAACCCCATACAATATTTTCAAAAGTAGCAGGGGGGTTATTCTCAATTTCAGTCAAATAGGAGAGGGAAATCCCCGCCCCCTGCCTCTTAATGAAACGCCTGAGACTAATCTAGACCCAAGCAGATTGCTGGTCTCAAAACCCTAATTTGTAAAGTATCTTTTTCCAAATCCTGGCTCATTGTAATTCAGACTCAGTAAATTCCCTTTGTTGGATTTTTCCGAGATTTTGCACAAAATTGGCATATCCCAATACTTTTTAAATTGATTGTAAAGGGGGTTAACGCCTCTTTCAACTGTTCATGCCATATCAGCAACTGGTGTACATAAACATGGAGCCGAGCCCGGATAGCTCAGTCGGTTAAGTCAGAGTCTGTCAATCCAGGGGTCTCGAGTTCGAACCCCGGCTCAGCCAGTATCCATTCTGACATTTGACAATTTTAAGTCATTTGTCTCTCACCAATGAATGTGAATCATCTATGTGAGAGAGCAGCTGGAGGCTTGGTTTGGGTATTGTGGTTGTACTGGTGCGATAAATACCACGAACCCATGAATAGGTGCTCCAGCAGCCGTGATATGACCATAGAAGTTGTAGACGGCGTAAAACCCCAATAAAATCAAATCAAAACATAAACATGGATTCCTGTCTTTCACCAGTACTACCACAACATCCTTACCGAGAATCCAGATGATTGTCTTCAAAAGTTAGCAACTATCCAACCATTGGCGGGGAATTCAAGCCTATTTGGACACCCACTTCCATTAATTTTGTACCCTCTGGCTCATACTTACCACAAAACCAAAATTCTTCACAATATCACATTCCACCACTTTTCCATGCTGTTCAAACAATGACTGTAGTTCTGCTCTCCGGCAAGTTTCTGGAATACTTCCTATGTAGAGTTTTGTGGAGACTGTGAAAGGTTTCTTTCCCCCACCCCCTCTCCCTCCACGCCCACCACGGTATGCCATCGGTCACAGTGTGAGTCTTGCTGCTAACTTCAAAAACTATCAATGTCTAGCAGATTACCGCCTCTTATCCGTTTTGACTGCTGCAGACGGTTTAATCTAAATAGACTCTGAAATAGAAATAAAATGTGTTAGCATCATGCATGATGGACAATTTACTGTTCTTGGTCCTTTTTTACTCAGTAAAAAGCCCAAAAAGAGTGCCAAGATTGCCCTGCATCGCTCACCTGACAGGGCTTTGAGATATAGTCTACAACATGCAATATTTTTAAAACTCTAAGGATTCTCTTGATGAATGAAAATAAACCAGGGGGTTTTCCCAGCCAATTTTGGAAAAGGAGTCTGGCTTGAATTGGGAAATTTTGAAGCGCAAAATTGTTCATTTTTGGTTAAAAAAGTAAGCATCACAGTCATTTTTTAAAAAAAACAAATTAAACATTTTTAATAGATTGGGAAAAATGGAAGAAAATTTGTTTTGGTAAGTCCAGCCTTTTACAATCGGAACACCTATTTTCAGGAGGCACGGAAAGCATAGGAAAACCTCTGTACACATTCCAAACAATTTTTTACAATGACTGAGCCAAAATTAGGACCTCTTGAGAAAATGGGCGAAATTTATGATACTTATAGTCTTCATCCTTTCCCAAACAAGACCTGGGGCCCGTATTACTAACGATCGTACGTTTGATTTTTGCATAATTACTTGTAACAACAGCCCTGATTGGCTCAGTCGGATTTCTCGTGCAATCAGATGTCTTGTTACACAGTTTACACAAAAACTTGATCGTAAGAGATGTTTAGTAATACAGGGCCCTGGTTTTGACGAAATTTTTTAGGAAATTGCTGATAATTAGCAATTTCTCCTTTTGTCTCAACATTTTCCGTTTCATATTTTACACGAATCCTGCCTTTATCAACAAAGTGACGTCTGCAGCGGCTTTCTAAGTGGAGAAGTCCACATTTCCAGCTTACGGGAAAGGCAGGGTTGCCACTAGTCAGAGGATATAACATTCCCTGACAATGCCCTAACATGTTTTGACGCGGTAATTTCGCGCTAACTCACGATGTCTTGAGATAATTTTTAAACGTTATGATGAAATCATTAATTTTATGAAACTGTGTCTTATTTTTTCAAAATTCCCTGACAATTCCATGAAATTTGCCAGTATTTTCAAATTTCTGTGACGGCTCACAAAATTCCCTGACAATTCCCTGACCTTGAAAAAATGACTTTTCTCTGACGTGTGGCAATCCTGAAAGGGTTAAGTTCTGTCCATCACTTGTTCTGTACTATTGATTCGGTCGACACAATCCCTTCAGCCAATCAAAAACATTGTCAGCTATAAAGTGCAGACCCGCACTCATTCTGTGGAGATGAAAGCTTTGGTCTTTTTCGTTAAAGCATTACCAACTTTCAGCATTTATATCTCGACGACTACGCCTGATTATTAAAAATGCGTTGGTAGTTAGAAAATTTAAATCACATTCTTTAAAGAAAGAGTTTTGTTTATGAATTTTAACAATGGATTTTTGAAATATTCTGCCTCAAAAATGGTATCCCATAATGATAGACCGAGGTAGTACCCACGATGAAAAAATAAAAGTGAGGCTACGACGTCTAGTTGCAATAATGTAACCGAAACCTTTTTGAATTTTGATCTGGGTTTCGGTTACAATTCCTTCCTATTCGTTGCAATGGAGCAGGTGCTGGAATGATTCATTCCAGCAAGTTTAGCATAGTCAAACTTCAAAATAAAGCTATGGAATGTAGTAAGAATGTTACCTGACAACAGGTTAACTATCTTTCTGTCAATCCAGCGTAGTTTTATGTTGAAATCACTTTCAAATAAAGTTTAATTCAATTTTGAAGCGGAGTACCCACCCATTTTATTCTACTGAGACTTGAATTTTCCGTTGGAAGAAAATATTGAAAACAATTCTTGTTGATACTTTTTAAGTGAATTTGTGCCATGGAATATCTTTTTATGGGATACACATCTGATTAGATATGTTAGTATTCAAAAATTTATGCAAGAAAATGTGTTTTCCTCTCTTTTGTCTTGCTCCACAAGAAGGAATAGGGTGGACTCGTAGCCACAAACCAATACCCATCATCAAGTTTGTGGCTACGATATCGCAGCTATACGACGTCATGCCGACTGATTCTATTCTTTATACATGCAGGGCTTTTCTTCCTTCTATAATAGAGGCCGAAATTCTGTGGCTTCCCTAAAGACTACTTTCATTTATGTTTTAGTCCGTACCAGCAGAATACTTCCAGTAATCCGAGTATTCTCTGATGAAAATTCGCTTGTTGGTATTTGGATGTCGCTATTTCCAACATAGCTGCGATATCGTAGCCACAAACTTGATGATGGGTATTGGTTTGTGGCTACGAGTCCACCCTATTCCTTCTTGTGGAGCAAGACAAAAGAGTGGACAACACATTTTCTTGCATAAATTTTTTAATACTAACATATCTAATCAGATGTGTATCCCATAAAAAGATATTCCATGGCACAAATTCAGTTAAAAAGTATCAACAAGAATTGTTTTCAATTATTTCTTCCAACGGAAAATTCAAGTCTCTGTAGAATAAAATGGGTGGGTACTCCGCTTCAAAATTGAATTGAGCTTTATTTGAAAGTGATTTCAACATAAAACTATGCTGGGTTGACAGAAAAATAGTTAACCTGCAGTGATTAATCTACCTTTCTGGGTCAGTGAGTCAATCTGACTCACTGATCTTGAAACTCTGAGTCAAATTTGAAAATCGTGAGTCAAAAATATCGTAATTATAAAAATATGGTTTAAGTTCATGATAATTTCATTTGGTGAATGAAAGTAATAAAGGAGAATGCTTTTTAAATAAAATTTGCCAAAAAAAGAATTTGAATTGTGAAGGAAAGAAAACATTGTGATTATCTTAAAAGCAGAAATATAACCTTTTCTATTTTCCCAATATAGCTTTCTCTATGATTTCAAGAGTATGGCTTATGTTTTAAATGGTGCGGAATGATACCAAGTCAATCATTGGACAGTAGACAAATATAACCAAAATTGGATTAAGTTTTGTATCAGAATACCCTTAATATCCTTAATTAAGACAAATTAGAATAGTTATGATGCACTTCACTCGTAATTCAAACTACTGAAAAATTATATAAATGCTGGAAATGAGATTACGGAAAAAGGTACGTTGAATTTTGAGGACGAATACACAAAAATACGTAATTTCAGATCATGGTTCACACATCCAACCACAATCGGCCTAAAAATATTCTATGATGTATTTTTAATCGGATCGGTCTGTTAAACGAACATCTGGATGGACATTATTTGTAAACTTGGTCGAAGAACCTAGCATAAATTGTCAATTTGTTGTCATTCGTTTCACTTCCGGTTTCGATTCATCTGCTCTGTCGGGTCAGAAAAATGAAAAATTAAGGCATTTTGCATAAAGAAACAAATGCAATTTCAATCTTATTTACTAGAAAAATGAATTTATAACTTCCATACAATAACTAAATTCGCGAAAAGTTGGATTTCGAATTTTTATCTTCCGATTATTTTGCCCGAAAACTCTTAGTTGATAACAAGTCCCGCCCATTTATGCAAATTTCTCATTTGGTTATCCTGCAATATGTTCCTTGTATGAAAAAAGACGAACCTTTCGGGGTTTTTTTACCAGACACCAATTGTGCAATAATTAGGACCTAGTATGCGTGGTGGTTGATACAGATGAACATGCGTCAGATATACGCTCAGCTTTTTTTTCTTTGCGTCATCTTGAATTTTTTTGCGTAAATTACGCATGACGCAGAGGTAGATAAATCACTGACCTGTTGTCAGGTAACATTCTAACTACATTCCATAGAATCAGTCGGGATGACGTCATAGCCTCACTTTCATTTTTTCATCGAGGGTACAACCTCGGTCTTTATCGTTACGGGATACCAACTTTGAGGCAGATTATTTCAAAAATCCATCGTTAAAATTCATAAACAAAACTCTTTCATTAAAGAATGTGGTTTAAACTTTCTAACTACCAACGCATTTTTAATAATCAGGCGCAGTCGTCGAGATATTAATGCTGAAAGTTGGTTATGCTTCAACGAAAAAGACCGAAGCTTTCACCTCCACCGAATGAGTGCAGGTCCGCTGACGACGTTTTTGATTGGCTGAAAGAATTGTGCCGACCGATTCAATAGCTTTATTTTGAAGTTTGACTATGCTAAACTTGCTGGAATGAATCATTCCAGCACCTGCTCCATTGCAACGAATAGGAAGGAATTGTAACCGAAACCCAGATCCAAATTCAAAAAGGTTTCGGTTACATTATTGCAACTATATCCAACAGAGCGCTGTCCCATTCAAAACAAAAGAAAAATCCGACACAGCGACATAATTTGTGTCGGAATTTTCTTGTTTTAGAATGGGACAGCGATCTGATGAGTAATTTAGTTTTTCTGAAAAAAAAACAGGGCCGATTCATGGGTATTGTGGACCTAGCCCTTTATCTTTCTATCATGCCTTTGTCTCAAAAAGTTGAATAGTGTTGAAGCGTCTCTGGGGCGCGTGATAAATCTCGAGATAAAAGTTACAAAGAACCAAGATGATCTTCAAAAATGATCATAGTATCAGTGGTAGTGAAAAGAATTCATTCGATTTGCATCAAGTGAAAAGAATAAGCAATGAAAAAATAAAATGTGCACGCTTACGGGTTTCTTCTCTCGTCAAGATGTCGGACAATGCTTTGATCTGATTGGACAATATTTCTCGCACTTTGTTTAGTCTGTAAACGTTTATAGTCTAGATACCCAATATGTTGTGCTCATTTCAACGTTCAAACCCATTTTAAAGCTACTATTTCCCAGATTTGGACCCAAAAATTGTCAAATACAAACGAAATGTACACTTTTTAAGCTTTATATGACCTGATTAAATGATTACGAGAAACTATTGAAGCAACGACTCATTTTTTCGCAATTTGATACCAAATTCATGAAGCGATGTCGAAAGTAGGTCAAAACAGTAGGACATGCGACTTTCTTAAATGACGTCACAACATACATGATGACGTCATATTGAAATTTAAGTATGAATCTCGTTTGAATCATGGTCCGCGCTCAATTGGATCACCAAGGACAACTCTATCGAATCATACCTTGGATGCATCTCGGAGAACTACTTTCAGACTATGAATAGAATAGAATAGAACAACAATTCAAAACGTTCGTATGTGACTTATGTCAACAATGACGCGACAATTATACTGAAATACATTGTTTGCAGTTCCAGTGTCCTCTCTTTTTAGAATAATCACAACCTGCAATTCCCGTAAGTTGCCATGGTTGTGCATTTGGTTGACCTCGAAAACTACTTTATGAAGCGTAGCTACTTCCGGCTAAGAAATCGGATTTTTTTCAAGATTTCTTCATACACACACTTCCGAGTCGATGATTCGATCTTTGGTCGATATTATCCGAGGATATCCGAACGGGTCCGCGCTGTATGCGCATGCGCAACAATTTAAAAATAATTCTAACCCTATCAGTGATGGGGTTGAATTTAGGCTTGGATTCTCCCTAAATTCAGCTATCTGTCTTGTAATTTCGGCTCATTCTCTGTCTGAATCGCATATTATTAACCATTAGTCCAGTCAATCTAGACTTAGACCTAGAACTAATTGCAAAAGAATTTCTAACTGCACCAGTCGAATATATAGGGTGAGAAGAGTCTCTCATAAAAAATCCCGAAATTTTGCTTTTGCAGTGTCAGAGAATTTGATGATTAAAGTTGGCATTTTTTCCGATTTAAATAAGTGGCCCGAAATGCCACCATACTATTATTTACACATTAAGTCACGCGCTTTATCTTATGACGTCACTTAAAGTACAATGGCGGCGCCCATATGAAATTATGACAGCTAGTGTAAACACGCTACACTGCAGATCACATACCGGTTTAAGGTAAGTTTTATGACTTAAAAATGAAAATAAAGATCTACAATAGACATTAGAATATATGAGTCGAACTTGTGGCTTCTAAATTCTGCAAAATCGCTTTGAGATTATGTCAACAATATCGGCGCTTGCAGACTCCCGCCATTCCGAAAAACAATAATCAACGATATAAAAAATGATAAAACCTAAATTATATGTGTTATTTCGTGTATATAATTGCCATTTCATTCGTTTATCTTGTTTAAAAATTAAATTTTGAAAACTGTAAAAGTGTCCCCGTTTCGTTTTTTAAAACTACGGAAGCGCATATGGGACATAATTTTGAATTTGATTACATAATAACAATATTTTCTTTTAATTCGAAAAATCTTTTTCATTTCAAGTATTTAGCTGTATTTCTTTTTTACGTTATTGCAGGTCATAAGCAAGCCGATGTCCCTACTTATTCTGATAGACAGAATGACACCTATCTTTGATGTAAAAGGTAAAGTATGTTACTGTACATGTTTGTTTAGTAAATATATATTTTATCTTGTAGTTATCATTTAAAGACAAGTGCCGGTATTTGAAAAGTTGACATCGATTTTTTCAGTGTTTTAATGATAATTGAATGCAATTTATAAAAAAAGGCTTAAAACAGTGGAAGCGCATATATCATCTAATTTGGAAAACTAACTCTATTTAAACACTCATTTCTGCCGAATTGAAGACTGATAATGAATTACAGTTTTATACCATTTCAGGATATAGTCAAGCCTTTCTCCGTTCTTGAGCAGATACAGAATGACGCAATTACATATATATTTTATCAGGTATTTTATTATTTATATATATTTGTACAATAAAATGTACTTAATTTAATATTGACAAATTGCAAAGGAATCCTGGTATTTGAAGGGTTTTCACCGTTGTTTGTTGTTATACATGATAAAAAATCATTTCAAACTCTTAACTTAAGTACTACTTGTCTTTCCACTATGCAAAGTAAGTTGATTTGTTGTTAATAGAAAGTAAGAATAAAATGTTAAAACACATATATGGGAAAGAAAATTATGATAAATCTATTCACTTCACTTCAGTGCACTATTAATCTCATCTGTGTCATTCTGCAATTAAAATTGATATTATCATTTTCATTCCAGTGCCATGATTCAGTCCCACATACCACCAGTAAAGATGAGAACAGAACACTTACCCCCCAGTAAAGATGAGAGTAGAACGTGTACTATCTAGTCAATGTAAAATATAAAGTATAAAGGTAAATAAACTATGTTGAAATAAGAGGTAAACAAATAACGATCATTGCATTTCAAGAACAAAGCATTATCAATAGCAAAATGAAAAATTGAGCACACTTTAGCTAAATCAAGATCAAAAGAATCCTTAAATAACAACATGCAAGTACACTATACACTATACATCGTCCCTTGACAATTTGCTGATAGCCACTTCTGGCTGTCAAGGGAGGACATATTTGTTCAACCAAGTTTCTCTTATGTATTCCATGGATTTTTCATTTCAGATGAATCCCTGTATGGAGACGAGTTCCTGTTTGGTATGCCCACTTTGCAAAGAACCAATAAACGACGCCAGTCCTTCTGCTCGAGTTGGAGAAAAGGGATGCAAAGGAATCCGTTCTGCTGCTGAAAATAACTCGGCCAATATTGAAATACACCCAGGAGACTTTGTTCACATTTCTTGTCGTAAGAACTTTACTCGGCCAACCTCTGAAAAATGTTGTATACAAAATTCAAATGATGAACATGATATACATTTGCGTTCTGTAGTACCTAACTTTGATTTTAAATTACGTTGTTTGTTTTGTGGAATCTTAGCCAAATGTGGGGTATCTAACAGAAAAAGATCTTTTGATACATATCCTGTTAGAAGTTTAGAATTTCAGAGCACAATCGTAAATCTTTGTATTCAAAGGGGTGACCAGTGGGCAGACGATGTAAGAAGACGGCTATGCCATATTATTGACCTACCAGCTGCAGAAGCAATATACCATCAACAATGCAATGTCAATTTTAGAACTGGGAAATGCATTCCAAAGGCATATCAAACTGAAACGTATCCAACACCAACCTTAAAGAGTCCTGGTCGGCCAGAAGACAAACAACAAAAAGAAGCTTTTGAAAAGGTAATAATTCATTTTCTCGAACATGCAGGTGAAACGTTTACTGTGAGCAAATTAGTGGCACAAATGAGGAAAGAGTGTGGGGACAAAGCATACAGTACAAAACATATGAAGAAAAAAATTGCTGACCATTTTGGTGATCATGTAGTTATTAGCAGTACTGATGGTAAAAAAAATTAATGATATTGTTACTTTAAAATCAAATGCGACTTCCATAATACATTCCTTTTATGAAAAAGTACAAGGACAATCTGAAGAAGAAAAAAAAGACAAAAATATTAGAAACTGCTGCAAAATTACTACTAGATGACATCAATCTGATGAAAGTATCAAAAGAATACTATCCAGATTTCACTGACGTATCTTCGAAACAGAGGAATATTTCCTTCTTACCAGAGAGTCTGCAATTGTTTCTCCGAGATATTATAGGTAAGGAAAACGATATTAAGGTTGCATCCATTGGTCAGAGCATCATTCAGTCATGTCGTCCAAGAAGTGTCATTGCTCCACTCCAACTTGGTCTTGGTGTTCAACTCCATCATCATTTCGGTTCGAGATTCTTGGTTGACCATCTTAATAGTCTCGGGTTTTGCTGCTCATACTGCGAAGTGCAAAAGTATGAATCAAATGCTGCTGCAGCTTTATCTACTCGTATCCCTTGTCAGGAAACAAATGACCCATTTTTACAGTTTGTTGCAGACAATGTCGATCACGACACTAGAACAATTGATGGATATGGCACATTTCATGGAATGGGTATGATAGCTGCATCAACACCGGGATCTGATGTGTCAGTTTGTGTGCCAAGGCGAGATATTTCTCTTGAACAGCTTACAGAAAAAAACAGGATTACTGTTAAGTACTTTGTTCCTTCCATGGATGCTTTTGATACCTCTTGTTTCCACGAACTGCCTGAGATAACATCTTGTCGACAACTTCAGAGACCGTTGGATTTTTTCTGCAAGGTTATATGGCCACTACGTTCAAATCGTCCAAGTTGGTCTGGCTTTATGCAGACATTTGACCAGAATTGTGACAGCATTTCTGAGGAGAAGTCTGCCATTACTTTCTTACCCATGATTGACCTCAATCCCAGCGATGTGAACTGTATATTTACTACGCTTGACTTCGTTTGTTCAGAAGCTCACAAATATGGCAAAACACCAGTTTTAACCTTTGACCAACCACTATTTCAGAAAGCAACTGACATCATTGCTACACAAAATCAAGACAGTTTACTACAAAATACTGTTCTTCGTCTGGGAGCATTTCACACTGAGATGAGTTTCCTTGGGTGTATAGGACATTTGATGTGTGGTTCAGGCTTGAAGGAATTACTTCAGACAGTATATGCCGGAAATTCAGTAACACATATGCTGTCAGGGAAAGCAGTACAGCGTGCCGTTAGAGGACACATGCTTGTCGACAACGCCCTTACTGTTCTACTGATTGAAAATGCTTTTCTGAACAAGTACGATGATGCTAGTCAGCAAAATACATTGCCATACTCTTCAGATGACACTTACTTCGACAGTGATACACCAACTGATTTCCAATTTTCAAACAACTCTCTCCAAAGCGTTGATTTACAAAATCTTGCTCAGTTGTACGACAATCTTGACGAGGGAACAATTTCCACCAATGACGTTATCGCACATGAAAGTTTACAAACTATTACCCTCCTTTGTGATGACGAAAGGCGCAAGTTAGCTTCAAATCGCACAGCGTGCCTATGGTTCCAGTACATGGATATGGTTTCATTATTACAATGCTTCCTGCGTGCCGAAAGAACTGGCGACTGGTCCTTGCATTTACAAAGTTTACAGAATATGCTTCCATTCTTTGCTTCAGCAGGCCATAATCTTTACCTGAAAAGTGCCTATATCTACCTACAAAAGATGTTGTGTTTACAAGAGACACATCCTGATGTGTACAATGGTTTCAAAGCAGGTAATCACGTGATTAGACGAAGTGACCATAACTGGGCTGGATTGTCAACAGATCTTGTAATCGAGCAGGTACTGATGAGGTCGTTGAAATCTACAGGGGGATTGACAAGAGGAAGAGGTATGTCAGACGCACAAAGAACAAAATGGTTGCTTTCCATGCCAATTTGCCTGCAAATGAACTCGGCCATGCAAGAGTTTAGCAAAACCACCTATAACACCAGCTATCAACATAAAGAAACTACAACGGCAAGAGTTTGCAGAGATTCTAGAGATATGAAAACCATTTTGTCATTTCTTCGAGAAAGAAACCCATTCGATTTATCAGAAACTAAACTTAGGAATATTGAAAGTGGGGTGACTGCTGATGATTCTGCAAACACTGATAAGGCTGTGGCAATTGGAGAGTCTATAGTGCGGGAAATGAGTGGAACACTACTACACAAATTTACGTTCAAACGTTCGCTTCAAGCAACTCCAATTAACGAAAAGGCACTAGTGCACTTGGGCGAAGAAAGTATACAAATAGACACGCAACTTTTGTTCCAACGTCTTACAACTGCCGCGGATAGGTACATTGAGGATATATCTTCAGTCTTTCAGTATGAGCTTTCAAGTATTCCATCCTCTCTCTTCGACAACAATGGCCTACCAAGAGAGGCTCAGAAGTCTACATTAGCTGATGCATTATGGAAACAATGCAAGTTCGAAGTATGTTTGCCTTTGAAAGAGGGTCCTTTACACATGATTGTCGTTGACGGGAGTTCTCTTATTCATCGAATTCCATGGAAGACAGGACAGACATTCAATGATATCTGCTTGAGTTACAATTCCTATCTTAAGCAGAAGTATCAAAACCATACTACGGTTGTTTTCGATGGCTACACCCAAGGACCTGATACCCAAGACATAACTCATTTTCGTCGAACCAAAGGCAAAGTAGGAACACATGTCAAGTTTTCCCTTGAAACACCTCTTCGCATGAAAAAAGATGCTTTTCTTAACAATCAGGAGAATAAACAGAAGTTTATTGATATGTTAAGTGAGTGCCTCACAAGTGAAGGCATCGATGTGCTACACGCGCGCGGAGATGCAGATACCATGATTGTGCAGACCGCCATTAAATTATCAGAACAAAACCCAACCACTTTAATCGGCGAAGACACAGATTTATTGATCCTTCTTTTGTACCACTTTCACTCGCACAACCTAAACCAATTGCAATTCAGGTCAGATTCAAGATCTCCGAGGAATACTGTCAAACTTTGGGACATAGGGAAAACACGATCATTATTAGGAGATGCAGTCTGCAACTACTTACCCTTACTGCATGCCCTAACAGGCTGTGACACTACATCCAGGATCTTTGGAATAGGAAAACCCACTGCTGTCAAACTTTTCCAGAATAGTCATTGTTTCCGTAGATTGTGTGGGGAGTTCCTAGCCTCCAACAATCATAGTTCAATTACGAAACATGGACAATCTTTGATTTCAACTTTATATGAAGGATCTGATGCTGATGATTTGGACAAATTGCGGTATAAAAGATTCACATCCAAAGTGATTACTAGTTGCAGTTCAGTTCAAGTTCAGTCCTTACCACCAACATCTGATGCAGCAGCTTTTCACAGCCTTAGAGTATTTTATCAAACGCAGGTATGGATGGGCAACACAGACCTTAAACCCACAGATTACGGCTGGCAGATTGTAAATGATACCCTTCTTCCTTTGAAAATGACACTTCCACCAGCACCCGAAAGCCTTCTACAAGTAGTGAGATGTGGCTGTAAAACAAACTGCGACTCGAAAAAGTGTTCTTGTCGAAAGCATGGCCTTGAATGTTCCAGTGCGTGCAAAGAATGTAAAGGTATCTCTTGCTCCAATTCTCTGGGACTCTCTGACATACTCGATACAGTGGATCAGGAAATTTAGTATGCACATTGCCGCGAATATTGTGACATCTAAAGTCCTGCCCCCCCCCCCCCCCCATTCCCCACTTTTTTTATCGAAAATCTTGTTAGTTTACGTTCAAACTGACACCCATTTTACAAGCACTTTTTGTAATAAAATGTAGTTACGTTAGTGTGTAAATAAACCGGCGATATGTACACGTTAAACTTGCTGGTAACTACAAATACAAATATTCACTATTCACAGAAAAAGAAATAAGTTTTGCATCTGTACATTTTTTTCTGGAGGATCATGTTTTCAATACAGAATATATACAATATTTCTTATAGATCTGTTCAGAATCACAGTACATAAACTACGGAAATCAAACATTATGTAATATAGCGGACGATAACTGACCTGGCAGAGCATTCCATTCGATTAGCATGGGCTGCTCTGCCAGGTTGATTCTCGTCCGGTATATCGATGAGATATGTGCTAAAAATAGACTAGGTTTATTGCTATGTTTTGATAAACCGTCAGTGTTGTTTTAAAATCTTTAACTACGGCTTGATTCAAGCCGTAGTTACGAGATTTTATAACAACAACAACGAAATACCATTTGTTTGTCCGAAATTACGTCACGGTTAGCTGGATAAAATCGTTCCCTATTGAACCAAGAATGTAAATAACATCAGTTGAATGAAAACAGGCCTGCATCTTTAATCTATGGAACCCATTCTCATATAATGACTTTTCCCCCACCTCCACCCCATCCCATAAAGGTTACGAAAACATGGTGGTAAATGAATAAATTGTTTGCGACAAGCATTTCCTTCACTTGCCACAATGTATTCTACCCAGAAAGATCATGAATATATAAAATTTCATTCAGTTCTTGAAAATGTCTTCGTCTGCAACATCTTGTATTTTGGACAAGTCTAAAATTTTATCGTCTTGTAATCAGGGTATATTGTTCAATGTTGTCATTTCTCGTAATCACACGATGTTTTAAAAAGTATGTAATATTATACTGAACCAAAAAAGAAATTTTTGCAAAGGATGTGCTAATTGTTTAATGGCACCACTAAGATGTATACTCAATATAAAACTTTTTGTGTTCGCAAAATCTGTCAGCTAGTCCCCTTACAAAAGTCCGATATGTTTATTCTATATCAAATTCGAATTCCACATATCTAGATTCAAACGTGACAATGTTTCTTTGTTTGGTTCAGTATAGTAATATTGGAATCTGAGTTTTTAAAAAAATAAACTTCAGAAGTTATTGCAAATTGACACATTTTATTATGAAAAAGCGGCACTAACAACTTCATTTACTAATTACAAGTTTAATAATTACTGTTGCTTGCCACGCATTTTACAGCTTTTAGTACATATTGTGTTGGTTTTTAATTGGACGTCCGAAAGGACGTACAATTCTTATAACCACTTTTGGACAGGCAAAAGGGGTTTTCATTACCAAAAAACCCTTTCTCAGACTCAATTGCCAGTTGACCAAAATTCAAAAAAGATTTTGCGACCATACAGCAAAACTGTCGTATCTTTTCCTACTTTCTATGTGTTCTCTAACAAATACTATAAGATTCATTGGCCGATTCAATTCATGCCACGTCTTAACCAACTTTACGATCTTTTTTCGATTTAATCATTTTCTTGTAGTTTTTTGACTTTCGTAATATTTCTTGTGTAAAGGGTAAGATCTTTAGAAAGCGATACATGCATACACTATGGTTATAATGTAAACAGACACCCTATATCATCAGCAGCAGCGATAGCTCAAACGGGAAAGGATTTAACCTCGCAACCTTTTTTCAGTTTGAAATTTGGAACGCCGTTGGTTCAAAACCAGTTCGGATTATTTCTTCTGTAAAACGTTTGTTTTTCTTGATGTGTTTACTGAAAACACACATTTTAGAATGATTACCCAATTTAATGCACGTATTGTGTATGATAGGTTCCTTTTCTTTGATCATTGTTGTTTAAGTCTTTGGCATATTTAAAGGAACGGGGTTTCCACGAGACGTACTTTGGAACCAGGGTTTTGAAATTGATTATCGGGGAGTGAGTTCATTTCGCAACTCGGGTTCGACTCGATGACAAATCGGGGTTCCATCTGAACAGCCTCAGATGAGACACTAGTGAAATCCACCTATTCAGAAAAATAGTTGCTCTTACGAGTTTTTTTTCTCCAGCATCTGTATCACTGATATTCGACAGTATCATGACCTATTTACATACTGATCGATGATCATGACAACAATGATTATTACTAGTATAAGACTAAGTGACAGCGATCTGTATTTATTTCGTTTAAGAGACCCGTTTACGTGTATTGAGCTAAGAAGATGAAGCAATGGGTCTGCAACAGATGGTACCTGGATGATCGTATGAATATGTTTACAGATAGGGACATTGCTATTCTCAAATTTTCGTTGATAATGATATGAAGATATAAATTGCTTATTGTACTCCACTGCCATTTTCCCGACGGCACGCTCCCAATTTCTTCTTTTTATGCACATCTGTAGATGTAAGGATGCTGCGGTAGTACTGGTATGAGGAATCCATGGTTAGGTGCTCCAATTCATCTGGTATTTTGTTTCAGGAAAAGTATGTATTGAATTTGTTTTGTAACCACAACCAGGGAAAACTGCTACCGTGTTTTTTTTCTTTTTTTACTCTAAACAGGAATAAAAATCAAAGTGCTTGGAGCACTATATTTAGACGCCTCTCATTGATTGAGCGGAATTGTATGTAAATGATCGGCGTTTCTTTACTTTATTTCGTTGAATTTGTGTTAAGATCGATTCTAAATCACTGCGGTCGTTTTTTCGCCAACGATGGTGGAGATAGAAGTCGAACAAGAGTGTCATGGTCACAATATACGCCGCCACTTATAAAACTTGAGACAAAAAATGACATTGACAAGGATTTATAAATATTCACACAAAAACCTGTAAAAAGTTGTGTTCACAAAAAGGTTTTTATAAATATCCAGTCAAAAACCTGGAAGGAATTGCGTTCACGAGACTGAAATATCATTAAGCCCTAGAGACTAAGATTGAAGGGGGCATAACTCAGGCAAAATTCAATGAACCATAAAATCCTTACTTCATGTACATCTACCAATTAAGGTAATAACATCCACCAAGTTTCATAAGGATCAGTCAGAATCTTAGAAGAAGTTGTGTTGACAAGGCTGCAATTTCAATCAGCCCCAGAGACTAAGTTTTAAGGGCGCATAACTCTAGAAAAAATCAATGAACCATAAAATCCTTCCTTCATGCAAATCTACCAATTGAGGTGATTGACCAAGTGTCATTAATATCCAGCCATAAACGTAGGAGGACTTGCGTTGACAAGGCTGCAATTTCAATAAGCCCCACAGACTAAGTTTTTAAGGGGCATAACTCAGGCAAAAATCAACGAACCATAAAATCCTTCCTTCATGCACATCTACCAATTGAGGTGATAACATTGACCAAGTTTCATTAAGATCTAGCCAGAAACTTAGGAGGAGTTGTGTTCACAAGGCTGCAATTTCAATAAGCCCCAGAGACTAAGTTTTTAAGGGGCATAACTCTGGCAAAAATCAACGAACCATAAAATCCTTCCTTCATGCACATCTACCAATTGAGGTGATAACATTGACCAAGTTTCAAGAAGATCCAGCCAGAAACTTAGGAGGAGTTGCGTTGACAAGAAAAGTGGACGGACGTACGGACAGACGGATGGACGGACGGACGGATGGACGGACGGAGAAGATGACGCCAATATACGTCCGCCTCCAGCGGCGTGTAAAAAAAGATGATTAAAAAGAACAATGTCTGAGTAGAATTCGAACCCAGGGACTTCCGGATATAACATGTGTAAAGAGTACAAGGTGAGTGCTCTGCTAAGTGAGCTATCGCGGCTTTCATTTATGTAGCGCGTTGGCTTACATTTTGAATATATTGCTTTGTAGCGTACTTTATAAAATCAATGAAAAGTAAAACTGACGACAATACTCATAGTAAACCGAAACAAGAAGACAAAAGTGCTAATCGCATGGCCTTAATTGAATTTGGTAATCAAATTAATAGTGATTATTCATAGCGACAAATCAGTTGTCTTGAAACGGCAATCAAATCAATTTGAAGCCTGAGAATGGTTTTCTGGTATTAAAGCCGATTTCGTATGTCCGAAACCGATCTTATAGAATTAAACACAGAAGAATGAATAAAATATCTTTCGTTCATGTACAATCCCGCTCAATCAATCAGAGACGTCCAATTACAGTGCTCTCAGCACTTTGATTCATAAATGAGACTTTACATTTGTATTAGTTACACATTGCAATCCAGAAAGTGATTGTTAACCCGTTTCAAAACGACAATATATTAAGGTACTTCGATTTGAAAGCTGTTTTAGCCAACAAAAATGGTGTTGAAAAAGAGACAATTTGTGTACAGAAAATTTTGAGACAAAAGGAAAAAATACTTGTTATCAGCATTTCCTTCTTTTGTCTCAATGTTTTCCAAGCTCATTGTATCAGGGACGTCAAAATAAGGTCTGTTTTTGAAAGGGGATATTTCGAATTGACAGTGTGTTAAACTATGGACATACGGTAGTACTTGTCTAGGTTAACATTAGTGGGTGGGGTAATTTCACATGCGATTTCTGTACTTTAAACCATGATTTCTTCATTTGTCGCAATGTTTTTCCAAGCTCATTATATCAGGGGTGTCAAAACAAGGTTTGTTTGGGAAAGGGGTAATTTAGAATTGACAATGTATTAAATTATGTACACATTGTAGTACTTGTCTGGGTTAACCCATTACTGCACAGTGACGCCTTTTGACTTTCTTACAAGAAAAGGCTTGGGAAAACATTGTGGAAAATGAAGAAATTGCTTGTGACAAGCAATTGCTTCATTTTCCACAATGTTTTTTACCCCAAAAGACAACTAAACTTTAAATTTCATTCATTTGAAAACGTCGTCTGCAACATCTTTGAATTTGGTCTGGTAATGGGTTAATAGTAGTGGGTGGGGTAATTTTACATCCAATTTCGTTACTTTTAATCAGTGTTTAATGCTAAAAAGACATTTAAATTGATTTTGAGTATGTGATTTTACTTAGTTTATCTTTATGTATTACGACACAATGAACACAAACTTGATTATTGTTATAAATGTTTATTAACAATCTCATACGGCCATTTTCACATTATTTAGAAATCCTGTATACCACTGTTATTCGGGAGTGAAATTCTCAATAACTGCAATTGCAAAAGTTCGGGACTTTTTTCTGATACTTTTACATACCCTAAAGTAACAAAAAAACATTGTTTCAAAACTTTTGCAATTAGTTATTGACATGTGGTAGTACTTGTCTGTTTTAACATTAGTGGGTGGGGTAATTTCACATGCAATTTTGGACTTTTAATCAAAGTTTAATGCTAAAAAACATTTAAATTGATCGCAAGTACGTGTTTTTACTTAGTTTATCATTATGTATTACGATACAATGAATACAAACTTGATTATTGTAATAAATGTTTATTAACAATCTCATACAGCTATATTCATATTTTTTAGAAATCCTGTACACCACTCTCATTCGGGAGTGAAATTCTCAATAACTGCAACTGCAAAAGTTCGGGACTTTTTTCTGATACTTGTACATACCCTAAGGTAACAGAAAAACAGTATTTCAAAACTTTTGCAATTAGTTCTAGGTTGACCCCCATATTTGGGTAGACTGACTAGCCTACATCCCGAGGTGGTCAACACAAAAGTTTTGCATATTTTTTCAAAAAATTTCATTTTTTGCAATTAGACCATCTGTTACGGGGTACGGTGAACTCGGCCTGAAAAAAACTCGGCCTTATAAAAACTCGGCCTGTATACGAACTCGGCCTGTCGAACTCGGCCTCAATATAGGCTATATAGCACTGTTGTATATATTGAAATTATTATTAGCTCACCTGAGCACGAAGTGCTCAAGGTGAGCTATTGTGGTCACTTTTTGTCCGTCGTCCGTCTGTCTGTCCGTCTGTCTGTCCGTCCGTCCGTTCACAATTTCGTGTTTACACTCTAGCATCTACAAATATAAGCCAATCTTGACCAAACTTGGTCAAAACATGTATGGCCATAAGATCTCGGATGAGTTCGATTATGGGTCAGATCGAACCAGAAAGTCGGGAGTTATCTGCCCTTGAATGCGAAAAATACTTAGTTTTGACATTGTTTACACTCTAGCATCTACAATTATTGATCAATCAAGGCAAATCTTGGACATAAGATTGCAGACCATAAGATCTCGGATGAGTTCAATTTTCAGTCTGATCTGACCAGAAAGACGAGAGTTATGTGCCCTTGAATTTGACAAAATTGCCATTTTCGGCTGTTTTTAACCTTGTTTACACTCTAGAATCTACAATTATTCATCAATCAAGACAAAACTTTGACACAATGTTTGGGACCATGAGATCTCGGATGAGTATGATTTTCAGTCTGATCTGATCAGAAAGTCGAGAGTTACTTGCCCTTGAATTTGACAAAATTGTCATTTTTGGCTGTTTTCGACGATGTTTACACTCTAGAATCTATAATTATTGATCAATCAATCCAAAACTTGGACACAATATTTGGGATCATAAGATCTGAGATGAGTTTGATTTTCAGTCTTATCTGATCAGAAAGTTGAGAGTTATGAGCCCTTGAATTTGACAAAATTGCTGTTTTTGACTGTTTTCGACCTTATTTACACTCTAGAATCTACAATTTTTGACCAATCAAGACAAATCTTGGACACAAGGTTGGAGACCATAAGATCTCAGATGAGTTTGATTTTGAGTCTGATCTGACCAGAAAGATGAGAGTTATATGCCCTTGAATTTGATAAAATTGTTGATTTCGGCTGTTTTTGACATTGTTTACACTCTATAATCTACTATTATTTATCAATTAAGACAAAATTTGAGCACAATGTTTGAGACCATAAGATCTTGGATAAGTTTGATTTTCAGTCCGATCTGATAAAAAAGTGGAGAGTTATGTGCCCTTGAATTTGATCAAATTGCCGTTTTCGGCTGCTTTAGACCTTGTTTACACTCTAGAATCTACAATTATTGACCAATCAAGACAAATCTTGGACACAATGTTCATTGTTGGATATCATAAGATCTCGGATGAGTTTGATTTTCAGCCTGATCTGACTAGAAAGTTGAGAGTTATAAGCCCTTGAATGGGACAAAATTGCTGTTTTTGGCTGTTTTCGACCTTGTTTATACTCCAGAATCTACAATTATTTATCAAACAAGACAAATCTTGGACACAATGTTGGGCACGATGAAATCTTGGATGAGTTTGATTTTCACAATGTTATTGACCATAAGTTCGTTTTCAGTCTTAAAGTCTTAAATATTTTTTGAATTGAAGAAAAGTGTTGCTTATATCATTTTGGTTCAGGTGAGCGATATAGGACCATCATGGTCCTCTTGTTGTTTGAAACAAAATTTAAAGTCAGCAGGACAAGGGTTAAGCTTGTTTGTATTGCTTCAACCAGTTTGTTTGTCTGCAGCATATGCTGTCAAAGACAATTTTATTGCTCATTTGGTAAGATTTTGTCATTCAGGGACACTTCTTTATGCCTGTTGGAATACTGGCATGTCAAGGCTATTTTATTTGCCTTAACCCTTTCCCGAATGGCAAAATCTTAGGGTGATCCAATTCAAAAACTGACACAAATGACAAAATGGAAGGTATTAAAGAATGAATTAGTGTAAAATATGACATAGAAAATATTGAGACAAAAGGAGAAACTGCTGGTTATCAGCAGTTTCTTCTTTTGTTTCAATGTTTTCCCAAGCCTATTCTCTTAGAGACGTCAAAACCAGTTCTTGTTTGGGAAAGGGTTAAGTGATTTTGTACAATGCAGTCAATGATGTTTTCTCCTTTATTTCAACCCATTCCTAAATGACAAAATTTGAATGTATCAACAGACAAAGGTGTTGCAGATGACAGCATTCATATTTCTCTGAGAAACTTATTCTGATTGATAAGATGGGAAATTACTTTGGAAAAGGAAGAAAACACTGGAATATTATTACCAGCATTTTCTTCCTTGTCTACTGTTTTCCTATACTTGTACATTTTGGTGTGTCAAAAGGCATCTCTATTTTGGAAATGAGGCTTTTTGATTTGGATAAGTCTAAAATTTTGCCATCTGGTTAAGTAAAAGACATGTCAATTACAGATACACGCACTTCATGTTTGATATGTGGCCTCTCCTGATATTGATGGCTGAGGGCAAAAATATTGCAAATGCATATCAATGCTTTTGCATCTACACTAGTTTTGCACCAAAACCTTGATATCGTCGCTTTTCTACGAAAACCCCGTATCAGCAGCTTGATTTCAGCTGCAGATACGAGGTATTCGAAGAAAAGCAGAGATATGTAAACATGCAATTTTTCATAAGGACACTTCGATGGCTCAGCGCAACACTAATCTAAGTCCACTTTTGGGCAAAATTGACTTTTTGGCATAATTTTGGTGCTTATTGTATGATACATTTCCTCTGAAATTTTCAGGAAGCTAAGCCTTTTGAATCAAAAGATATTCACATTTTAAAAAAATAGCCTAAGTCAAAATGCATTTTTTCTGAGTGCAACACTAGTCTAACTTGAGATAGACATAGTGTTGCGCTCAGATTTGGTAATGATGATGAAACTTCTCAGCGCAACACTATGCCTAACTGGAGTTAGGTATAGTGTTGCGCTGAGTATTTTTTAAGAAAATAATTCTTTTTTTGCAGTTTTCTTGCATTAATTAAGACTGTGTACACCAAAAATTAAGTAAAGAGATTGCTTTGTAAGATTTCTTGATACAAAAATTCTTTTTCAGTAGCAAATTTACAAAATAATGGTTATTTGGGGAGAAAATCTTTTGTGTGACCTTGGAGTACTGGAATTGAATGTTTCTGTTTTAAGGAGATTCCAACATGCTAATTTACTAATTTTAAGATATACTTATTTTACTTTAAGTTAAGAACTAAGCCTATCAAGATCATTCTCATATCTTTCAATGTGTTAAAATTTATTGTGGGGGTGGGGGTTATGGGGTGTAAAGTCACAATGCACTTTAGTGAGCAAAAGAAATCAGTCAGTATGAAGAAATTAAAGCCACACACCAGAATGAAATGAAACACTGTATCAAGGTAGAATACCCATAATGTGGCCATTTTAATATACATAAAAGATTGGATTTTTCGAGTGCCGTCGTTACGTATCTGAGCTTATTCGGACACGGTCGTAAGCATTCAGTGGTGGAAAGTTCCACCGTCAAATGTTTTTGACGTCGCCCGATTTATTCTGACCGCGTGAATCTCATTAGAGGTAGACTACCTTAAGAGTTTGAATTTCAACATGGGAATAAATATGTCAGTATTGAGAGAATAAGGTTGTACCAGTGAAGAAATAAGTTATTATGAAGAGTTCCACATGCAAAGTAAATGAGTCAGTATTAAGAATTTCAAGTTTTAATTGGGCAGGAAATAAGTCAGTATGAAAAGTTTCAGGTAATACCTGTACATGAGAATAAGTGAGTCAATATGGAGAATTTAAAGTAATACATGGGAAGAAATTTGTCATTAACTTTACACATAGGATGGATATAGTAAGTATGAAGAGCGTGAAGTTTCACATAGGAAGGAAATGAGTCGGTATGAATCACATGGGAAGGAAATAAGTCATTATGAAGAGTGTAGTTTCACATAGGTATGAAGTTTTCATTTTCACATTGGAAGGAACCGGGTCAGTATGAAGTTTCACATAAAATATGGGAAGAAATTAGTCAATATGAAGAGTTTTAAGTTACACTCAGGAAGGAAATAAAATGGTAGGAGGAGCTTCAAGTAACACATGGGAATTAAAATAAGTCAGTATATATATGAATAGTGTAAAGTTTCACATGGGAAGGAAATAAGTTCAAATGAAGAGAGTAAAGGTACACATTACAGTGGCGGATCCTGAGGGGTTCGGGGGGGGGTTCAAACGAACCCCCCTCTGAAGCCTAATTCTTTCATTTTCATGCAGAAATTCAGTCAAAATTGTATATTAATAGGAAAACGAACCCCCCTAATTGTAAATTCGAACCCCCCTTTCAGAAATCCTGGATCCGCCACTGCATTATAGGAAGGAAATAAGTTAGTATGAAGGTTATAACACATGACTGAAAAAGAGACTTGATTATGGTTTTCCCTTGGCACACAAATTTGGGGTAATTGTGACCCCCCTTTTTTTCAAAGTTGGGGTCATTTCTCAAATTTTGTGGGTCAAGTTTCATACAATAATATGAATTAATTTGTGTAATTAATGACCCTCAGGTATATTTCTAAAGGGTCATTCGTTTTGAAATCGCTGATTTGTGTCATGGAAAATCCTGTTGATAAAGAGAATCTGAAATAACACGTAAAAAGAAATGAGTCTTTGTGAAGAGTTCAAAGTAACACTTTGAGAGGGAAATGGGCATTGGCATGTAAGGTTTGAAGTTTAAACTTTCACATGGGAATGAAATAAGTCAATATGAAGAATTGAAAGTAACACTTGCCAAGGAAATGGCAGGCACCAGGCGGTTTGGAAATTTTTAAGCTTAAACTTCCCTGTGAGGAGATAACTCTCAGGAAGAAAATGGGAGTTGGTATGTTAATGTATCTCAATTCTCAAAAATTGGGAAAAAAATACTTTCACCAGAAAATGCAAAAAGATTAAGTCCTTTGTATGATTTAGTATAAGTAAATTAACAGATATCTGGAATTCAAATTGTTCTTCGATGTTTCAGCTCAACATTTGAAAGGGATTCCCCTGCGAAAAAAGTTCAAGAACGCATTTCTAGTTCTAGAACTGTTCTTGAACTTCTAGAACTGATCTAGAACTTCTAGAACTTGAGTTCAAGAACCAGAATAAAGTTCAAGAACTCAGGTTCTAGAACATCAAAGTTCTTGAACTTCTAGAACTTGAGTTCTAGAACCTGAAAAGTTCTTGAACTTAAGTTCTAGAACCTTAAAGTTCTTGAACATAAGTTCTAGAACCTTACAGTACGTTTAAAGTTCTAGAACTTGGTTCAAGAACCAACAAAGTTCTAGAACTTACAAATTTAAGTTCTAGAACTAGAGTTCTTGAACCTGCAATATATTCTAGAACCTGTCATAGTTTAGGTTGTGCTAGTTTCCTTTGTTTGTTAGAGCTTCCAAAAATATGCGGTAGTTGTGCAAAATGTGAAAGAATGAGTTTATTTTCATTATTTCATACATTGCACATTTGAAGTTTTGCTTATAAACATAATATTAGAGATAAATAGTCATACATTTATATCATTTAATGACAGAAAAAGAATGATTGTTTACTAATAAATATGTGTTTGTAAGTTTTTGTTGACTTTTAAGAAAACCAAAAACATTGTTAAAGCTGTGGCTTTGTTCTATCCTTGAAACATTTTCTTAAACTTGGAGCTCATTCTGCTGGCTCAGGATAAAACAGTAAACTGTTGTAACTGCAAAGATTAGGCAGTTACAACTGTTACGCTCTGAGCCAGCAATATGGCTTATATTCAAGGAATTCATAAAAGATATTATAGAGATGCTAATGTTATAATGAATATTCTACTGGCAGAAAATCTGCATTTAAAGAAACAAAATAGGTCTGCATTTCATTCCAAATTTCCTGAAGAAGTCAACATTTCATCGATAGATAACATAATTATGTTGGCTACTAAAATCAAAAATTATAAAAAGTACCAATTTACAAACTAATAGCCAAGCTGTTTCAACCCTGACAAAGCAGTTTTGCATATATTTAAATTTCAATGATTTTGAAATTGGATGGAGAAATCAATAAGCTGTAGAAAGAAGAGATAAGTTGCTGACTAAATTATCTAAATGATTGCTTAACAACTGACTAAGGTCTATTTCTAGCTAACCTTCTGCTAGCTAGTTTTGTCATCATCCAGTGTCTATTAACCAGTGTTTGTGACATGGAATCTTTGAACCTAAACATAATTATAAATTGGTTTTGAAATGAATTTATTCTGTCAAATTCAAGAAGTGCTTACAAAGTTCTAGAACTACTGTGAATGTTCAAGAACTAGTTCTAGAACTAGTTCCAGAACTTATCTATAAAGTACATGTAGTCAAAGTCAAGGTCACAAGGTCAAAGGTCATGGTCTTAAATGAAAAGTCTTAGCATAATACATCCATGTCTGAAATGTTACAACTGTATTTCATATAGTTCACAAGAAATAGAATTAACTGGATTAAATCAGACCTCCCAGTCTAATTTCATTCTAGTTTCCAGTGTATTACATGACATCACTTCCTGTTTATTAGAGAATTGGAGGGAATTTACATGTCTGACTTTCTTTCAAAAATATTGTTTATGGTCATATTTTACATTCATATATTAAAGAATTACCAGGAGATAAAGAAGCTCACTGAACAGTAAGACCAAGTAAAGCAACATTGGTGAGTGTTCTTTTGACTAAATTTAACAAACTTAAATGTTCAGTTTTACAATTCCCCACCCACATATTGTGTAGTTAACTAGTTCTAGAACCAGTTCTAGAACATTGTGTTCTAGAACTGCCATTTAATGTTCAAGAACTGTTTCTAAAGTTCTAGAACTAGTTCTAGAACCTAAGTTCTAGAATTGTGTTAGTGCCATTTAACGATCAAGAACTGGTTCTTGAACTGGTTCTTGAACTAGTTCTTGAACTAGTTCTTTAACCAGTTCTAGAACTTTGAGTTCTAGAACTGCCATTTAACATTTAAGAACTGATTATAGAACTAGTTCAAGAACTAATTCTAGAACTGATTCTAGAACTAGTTCTAGAACCCAAGTTCTAGAACTGCGTTAGTGCCATTTAACGATCTAGAACGTTCTAGAACCGAAGTTCTAGAACAGTTCTTGAACTTTTTCGCAGGGGTTGTGTAAGCTTTCTTTAAGTTTACCTTTAGTATTGATAATTTTCTTTCCAATTTTTTTTTTTAAGAAATACCCTTTTTGGCATCAGGAAGACCCCCATGGAAGGAAGGAGAAAAAGAAAAACACCAGCAATGTTAATACTTGTAAGCTGATACTTGCAAATCAAATTTCAATAGTTGACGTTTAATCAAGAATTATGATAGCAAAAGTTGTAAGCTGTAAGCCAAAGTTTTTTCTCCTCATTGATGCTATTATGAATATCTTTTACTGTATAACACATTGCCTTCACATGCGCGGATCTAGAGGGGGGTTGGGGGGTCCGGCCCCTTGGCATTGGCCAAAAATTAAATTTTACTATATAAAGTTAGTGTAAAGTTACATATTTACTACATTTAAGTCATAATTTGGGCTTGGACCCCCCCCCCCCCCCCCCCCCTGAAAATAGTTCCTATTTGATAGCTTTGGATCATTCAAAAATGTTCATAAAACACAATAATAATTATGCAGTGTTCTCCCCAGGCAAATAAGCTGTAGGGGCCCTACTACAGATTTAAGTAAATCAGTATAATGTTTTTACAGCTTTAAAAGTATCCAAAAACCTTTTTAGCTCACCTGAGCACGAAGTGCTCGAGGTGAGTTATTGTGGTCACTTTTTGTCCGGTGTCCGTCCGTCCGTCCGTCCGTCCGTCCGTCCGTCAACATTTGGGGTGTTTACACTCTAGCATCCACAAAAGTTACTCAATCTTGATCAAACTTGGCCAAAACAAGTACAATCATAAGTTCTTGGACAAGTTCGATTATGCGCCTGATCGGACCAGAAAGTGCGGAGTTATCTGCCCTTGAATGTCAAAAAATGCTGTTTTTAAGTTTGTTTACACTCTAGCATCTACAATTATCGATCAATCAAGACAAAACTTGGACATAATGTTGTAGACCATAAGATCTTGGATGAGGTCAATTTTCAGTCTGATCTGACCAGAAAGATGAGAGTTATGTGCCCTTGAATTGGGCAAAATTGCCACTTTTTTGCTGTATTCAAAAGAGTTAATCAAAGGGAAGGAACTCTGACACTACTTCTATTCAGTATAAGTAGAGTTATCTAGTTTGATAGAGGATATAAATAGATTTGCACTCCATTACCAAACAACAAAATTTTAGCCTAGTCCAAAATCATAGGTGTTGCGGACGACAAGTTCCATTGAACAAAATTTAACATTTTTTGGTCTTTCTTGGTAGAAAACATTGTGGGTAATGAAGAAATTGCTTGTCACAATGTTTTCCAAAGCCTTTATTTTGTGGGGCATCCAAAAGCGCCAATGTGTGGGAAAGGGTCAATCAAGACAAAACTTGGACACACTGTTGGGGACTATAAGATCTCAGATGAGTTTGATTTTCAGTCTGATCTGATCTGAAAGTCAAGAGTTACGTGCTCTTGAATTTGCTAAAATTGCCATTTTCGGCGGTTTTCAACCTTTTTTACACTCTAGAATCTACAATTATTATTCAATCAAGACAAAACTTGGACACAATGTTTTGGACCATAAGATCTGGGATTAGTTTGATTTTCAGTCTGATCTAATCAGAAAGTCAAGAGTTATGTGCCCTTGAATTTGACAAAATTGCTGTTTTTTACTGTTTTTAACTTTGTTTACACACTAGAATGTACAATTATTGACCAATCAAGACAAATCTTGGACACAATGTTGGAGACTATAAGATCTCTGGTAACTTCCATTTTCAGTTTGATCTGATTAGAAAGTCAAGAGTAATGTGCCCTTGAATTTGATAAAATTGCTGTTTTGGCTGTTTTTGACCTTGTTTATACTCTAGAATCTACAATTATTTATCAATCAAGACAAAACTTGAACACAATGTTGGGGACTATAAGATCTTGGATGAGGTTGATTTTCAGTCTGATCTGATGAGAATGTTGAGAGTTATGTGCCCTTGAATTTGACAAAATTGCCATTTTCGGCAGGTTTCGACCTTGTTTACATTCTAGAATCTACAATTATTGATCAATCTATACAAATCTGGGACACAATGTTGGGAACCATAAGATCTCATATGAGTTTGATTTTCAGTCTGATCTGATCAGAAAGTCGAGCGTTTTGTGCCCTTGAATTTGACAAAATTGTTGTTTTCGGCTGTTTTCGACCTTGTTTATACTCTAGAATCTACAATTATTTATCAATCAAGACAAAACTTGGATACAATCAGGGCTACAGATAAGTGGAGGTGAAGACATACTAACATTGTTTTTTTCGAATTCAAATCCTATGTTGTGGGTACTCATTTGAATCGTCTCGAAGAGACGATACAAATGAGTACCTACAATTTAGGGTTTGATGATCACTGACAGCATTATTGCAGTTTGAAAAGTCACCACCCCCTCTAATCTGGAGCCCTGTACAATGTTTGGCACCATAATTTAGATCTCGGATGAGTTAGATTTTCACAACCTTATTGACCATAAGTTCTTTTTCAGTCTTAAAGTAATAAATATTAATTGAATTGAACAATAGTGTTGCTCATATCATTTAGGTTCAGGTGAGCGATATAGGACCATCATGGTCCTCTTGTAATAATATTTGGTATAAAATATCATGATAGTTTTTAATTCATTTTTATATCGTCCGAATTATGTATTATTTAGAATTAGATCTAATATCATTTAAATTTGTAATTAAATTAATATTTTGAACTTGAATGTAAATCTTTTATTGCTAGTATTAAAAATATACCGAAACCTATCTACTCTTCTAATGACCCTTCCCTGCTCACAAAATTAAAGAACTTTGCTCTTTATCTTTGTAGTGAAATCTCTCCACTGGAGGCCGCCATTGTTACTGAATGCCTGACGTACTAAAATACATAGTACGACAGGGAACCAGACTAATGACAAGAGGACCATGATGGTCCTATATCGCTCACCTGAACCAAAATGATATTAGGCACAGTTTTGTTCAATTCAATTAATATGACTTGAAAACTGAAAACAAACTTATGGTCAATAACATTGCGTCAAGTTTTGTTCTGATTAGTCACTATTTGTAGTTGTTCCGGGTAAAATTTGAAGAGCAGATCATCCAAGATCTTATGGTCTCCAAGATTGTGTCCAAGTTTTGTCTTGATTGATAAAAAAAATTGTAGATTCTAGATTGTAAACAAGGTCAAAAACAGTTGGAAACAGCAATTTTGTAAAATTAAAGGGCACATAACTCTCAACTTTCTGGTCCCATCAGGCCAAATATCAAACTAATAAGAATTCTAATAGTCTCCAACATTGTGTTCAAGTTTTGTCTTGATTGGTCAACAATTGTAGATTTTAGAGCGTGTAAACAAAGTCAGAAACAGCAGAAAATGGCAATTTTGTAAATTTCACGGGCACATAACTCTCGTCTTTCCAGCCAGATCAGACTGAAAAATTAACTCATCCAAGATCTTATGGTCCCCAACACTGTGTCCAAATTTTGTCTTGATTGGCCAATAATTGTAGATTCTAGGGTGTAAACAATGTCGAAAACAGTAAACAAGAGTTGTCCGCGGACAACGAAGCTCGCCTATACGGGAGCTTGTCACAAAAATAGCAAATTTCTTAAAAGTAGGTCAAACTCCAAGGCCTCTAAACTTAAATCCTACTATGTACTTCAGGACAAGACTGTACAATTATGACTCAAGATTTCGAAAAGATATCACATATCTTTTACGTACAGCTGTTGCATATGATTTATCCTGCTTAAAGTCAGCTATTAATATTCGTATGAAAATAACTCGCTCACACAATAACTTTTCTCAACCAGTTTCTCTTGGGAATTTAAGGAATTTAAATGAGAATCCAGAACTTCTTGAGAATTCGTATATGTTTATGAAAAAAATTAAAGGGACTGTTGCATATTTCAAAAATATGTTGTATGACTTACTGTCCATGTTTCGGTGTTTAGGTCCTCCTACTCTGTTTATGACTTTATCTGCTGATGACTTGCATTGGCCAGAATTAGGCATGACTTTGGAAGGTTTGACCTTTGATGATGCTTTCGGAAAAACATTTTAGGTCAATGTGAAATGACCCAGTACTTACTGCTACACATTTTTGGAGGAGATTTCGATTTTTGATGTAAAAATGATATTTTCTCAGACTCCAAACCTCTTGGCGAAATAGTGGGCTACTTCGCTCGCGTTGAGTTTCAGAATAGGGGCAGTCCGCACATCCACATGTTTTCATGAGTGGCCAATGTTCCGCTTGTGATAAATTGGTATTAAGGTTTATGTGTTAAAACCCCGATCAGGAGAAATTTTCCAACTATGAAATAATACCCAAAATGTGTCCAGATCAGTCTGTATAGCAGCTTATTGCAGTAAGGTCTAGATCTTTATTGCTCTTTAACTGACTACAGTTAGTAAGAAGCTGCAAGTGAAGCATGTAGCTTGATCAGACTATACTTTTGTAGGAGCTGATCAGTATCCATGTATGATCGCAACGTTCATTGTTTTCCTATATCATATTGGCAATTAGTGAATATTTTATTGCTCATATCACCATGTTGACACGAAGATACACTTTTAATTGATGCTAACCAAAATATTGTCGGCTACTTTGATGCTATGCATCACAAATTTTTCTTGTATTATTATTCAAATGACATCAAGAAATTGTAGACGTAGACTGATACGATTCTGCAACTATGTAGGTATGGTACCAGCCTATGTCTTCCGTTTAGTGCTTACTCAGATTGTATTTTAAATATTTCAAGGTTTAAATATGCATTATATATATTAAACATTGATCGATTCTATCCAATGTGTTGCTTCTTTTTTATTATTTATTTATATAATTACAAATTATCAAACTGTCCAGTATTGTTGCTTTTATTAAAAACCGGACCATTAATGATACTTAAAGATAATGAAAATAAAATGCGGTTGCTGATAACAAACCACAGTATAAGTAATTGTCAGACAATCAAACACTTGATATGTTATTTTATCGCTGATGTAAAGGGTAAACAGTGGCCACGCGTCATTCACAATAGCCACGCGTCATAATCAAAGTAGCAATTAAAGGAGCGTGTGATTCACACCCTTACTTTCGTAAAGTACCATAACTTGTTAATCGTTTTGCTAACAAAACCTGGTATTTGAGGACCCTTATAAATAGCCTTGCGGAAATAATTTAGGCAAAAGAAAAAGTCATGATTCTCATCATTTTCTCATTTTGCCTTTACATATTCAATGCTAAATTGTAAAATATTACTTGTTTCGACAATGTCCATTTTGAATACTGCAGCAGCTAAGAAATTGAACCAACCAAACATTTTGCCTTTTATATTCATCGAGAGAGAAGATAATATAAATTGTTAATAAATAACAATTTCGAATTTTCTCTCGATGTTTTTTCTGTGTCAATATACACATTTCTGCATTTGAATTCAATCTTTTATTTCGTCTACAACTTCTTAAAATTCTAAACTCTCCATGTTTAATTATAATAATGGATAAATGTATTATATAATTCAAGAGATTACTTACAATAGGTTCAAATAATTTAATATGAAATATTAATTGATTTAAAAAAAATAGAAGGCATCACTTTAATTTTCATTCACTATATAGATCTAGATCTACATTACTATATATCCTATAATAAGGCCGAGTTCGCCAGGCCGAGTTCGACAGGCCGAGTTCGTAATAAGGCCGAGTTCACTGTGAACCTCTGTTACCGTCGCCCTTTAACCCCAAAAACACGTTTTAATTAAATGCTAGTACGACATGAAATTATTGCTCATATCAGAGAAAAACATTGAGACTCAGAGGCGTGGAAAAGTTGAAAATGCTGATCATCAGGCTCATCTCAATTTTCTTTTGATTTCTCAAAATTTCCCAAATCTTTCTATGGCAGGGTTGTCTTAACCAGATAGACTGTTTGGGACAGGGTTAGTATGTTCAAGAGCCAACAAAAATTGGGCAAATAAATCCTTACCAGTATGTTAACCTTTTCCCAAACAGCAACAACTTAGACTCCTCCAATTTGATGACGTGTCGGATATGAATAATGATACAGTAATGGAAAACCCTCAACATTTTAATAGACACGCGACAGAGAGCACGAACAATCTGCAAATGCTAATTAGTCCAATAAGATGTCAGGGGAGAATGTCGCACCTTAACAGCACAGTAGACACATCTAATAACCCTTTCTCAAACTCGGCCTTAGTGGATAACTTGAATGTTGAGGATGTCACACTGCCCGATGGTGTTTGGATAGGACTAAGGTAGGCCTAATGGTCCACAAGACCACATGTCAACAGGGGGACGTACAGAAAAAATATACCGAGTTTTAGATTTTAGCCCCGTGAATACATGTAATCTTATAACACTGTTTTTCAAATATGAATCTTATACTGTCATAAAAAAATCCACCTCTGACAAACTGAACTGCCAAGAAGCTAGACGATTTTGAAAATATAAATGATAAATTAGGCCTATCACAAATTGATTGGTCTGATTTACTAAATGAACTTGATATTGAGGCTGCATGGGAGATCTTGAATGAGAACAAGATGTGTTTGTGACACACAAATGCCCCCGAAATGACCATTTTTCTAAAATGTTAAGTGCTCGTGTAAAGGGTTTGATAAGGGTTAACGTGTGACCTTGAGGAAGGTCATATATAGCATGGAACAGATAGATATCATTGAAAGAAAGTTACATACCAAATTTGAGCATTGTATGTCGAATACTTTTGGAGTAAAGGCCAATGTTAAGTTTTCACGTTAAGTTTTCTAAAATGTTCAGTTTTCGTGTAAAGGGTTGATCAATATAGGGTTAATTCACGTTTTTGAGGTCGTTAACATTCTCAGAGGCCCAAAAAATGCGTTATCGCCTGAGACCGGAGGTCGAAGGCGATAACCCATTTTGTGGGCCTCTGAGAATGTTAACGACCGAAAAAAAAAACGTGAATTGACGCTATTATTGCATAAAATATGAAGAAATTTGCAAATAAATGTAATAAAATAAGACGAATAACTAAAAAACTTAGTGATAATTTAGCCACATTTACACCGACAGATACCAGAGTTTTCCGGCATCCTATCGAGTAAGTGCGATATCCACTAGACGGGCCGTTAGATTTTCATCGTGTAGCTATATAGTCAAGTTTCATCGCATTTTTACTGACATAATCTTCATTTGGGTTGGCGAAATCCTAACAATATTCGACTTAGTTTTCTTTTGGAAACATGCTCCGGATATCCTAACGTTCATTTCAGTGCGAGTAATAAATTAAAAGGTCGGAATTTCCAAGGTAGATCTCTGGACCGTTTGGTTCGTTTCAGACATTCGTTCATTTCAATAAAAACAAAGTTGTAAAGGAAAAATTGCAGTAACTAAAAGAAGAACAAGAAACACATAGGCTTACCATCACATTTGACCTAGACCACAACCACTCAATTCTAATTTCTATCCTTCCATGTCCACGAAATACACTTTTAGTTTAAAATCTGTCAGCTGCCCGTTTGTTTACTTTTTGATTCCAAGAATTAAACCTACGTCACTATAATTATTACGTCATCAGATATGGTTACACTGGGAGACCTAGTTTATTTATTGGGATGTAAACTGGAAATGGGGTCTTACAAGAATTTACATCGCGGAAAAGGGAAATGACAAAATTTCGGCTTTATTTTCAATTTTCTGAAGCACTCACAACAAATCCCCGATCGAGGATATTTGAGTGCAAAACTGGTCCGATATCGCACGTGAATCTGCCGATTAATGCACGATTTCTCTGGATATCCGCCCGCTTTCTGCTGGTTATACAATGCCAATAACAGACTGAAAACACACATTTTAGGCAATAATATAGGGTTAATTCACGTTTTTGAGGTCGTTAACATTCGCAGAGGCCCAAGAAATACGTTAACGCCCGACTGCGAAGTAGGAGGGTCGTTTTCGTATTTTGCGGGCCTCTGCGAATGTTAACGACCGAAAAATACGTGAATTGACGCTATTATTGCATAAAAAGCATAAAATTCCCATGATTACTTACCCCCAAACCCCTTGATATGTGCGAACAATGAACCGAGGTGAGATAAGAAAATGTCCGCCATTGTTGTTTTGTTCTGATAAATCTTCCGAGAATTTTTTGTTATGCGTGACGTCGGTAAAACGACGTTACGTCATAATTTGGCGCCAAAAGGCAAACGTCGCTTATTTAACGTAAGACGTTGAGAATTTTGCGGGAAAAGAGACAATTGTTTATTTTGAAGGGTCAACTCGAGGATATTTGAGTGCAAAGCCGGTCCGATATCGCACTGAATATAGACCGGTTTTCACGATATCGGACCGGTTTCTTCTCGTTATTCAATGTCGATAACGGCCCCAAAACACACTTTTTAGGCAATAATAAGGGTTAACGGATGACCTTGAGGAAGGCTATATTGCATGGAACAGATAGTAATCATTGAAAGAAAGTTATTGGCATACCAAATTTGAGCTTTATATGCGTAGGCCTACTACTTTTGGAGAAAAGGCCAATGTTATAAGTTTTCACATTAAGTTTTCGGACGACGGACAGACAGACTGACGGACAGACACGAGTAAAACAATATGCCCCGATCTTTCGATACGGTGGCATAAAAATACCAATGAGGCGAAGTATAACGTACCGGAGACAAAAATCAATCAACGGCGAATCTTAAATAATTTATACCAGAAAGCAGTAAAAAAAAATAAATAAATAGGCATAAATAAAATAAAAAAGGATTAAAAAGAAGAAAGAGAAATCAAAATGGCTCAAATATAAAAATACTAAGAAAGCATATTATCTACATAGTACATGAATATCATCAAGCTAGTAATACATTAAAGTTAGAAACTCGCAAAGAAAAATACACTTATGAAAAAAAAAAAAACTTGGATGCAAAGATTAATTCTGACAGTAAATTGTTTAGGAGCTACATTCGCTCGAAAATGAAAACCAAAACGGGTATATGATGTCTCGAACAACCAAACCGGGAACTTACAGTTGGCGATGAAATAAGAGCTGATTAATCTGTTGAACGCATATTTCACCAGCGTTTTTGAAAATGAAGGTAGTGCCCCCCCCCCCTTCCTTCCAAGATGTTGATGATAGAAATTTCAAGGAGGAGCTGTCAGATGTAGTAGGCTAATCACAGAAGAAAAAAAATAAATAAAAAACCCGCAACACTTACGTTTGTCATCATTACTAAATAAATAATGTAGTAAATTTTATCAAATTTCCAGTAAATATAAATCAGCGTTTAAATGTTTTCTTAAAATTTCATTCAAACCGGTTAATCCAAACATAAAAAATATTTAGTTTTTTTTTTTTTTTTTTTTTTTTTTTTACCAAGACTCAAATATGAAAAGTCATAAAACTAGAGGCGATTGCACAATTCACTAGAATCAAAGCAGTCTCACCAAATCATGCTCCTATCTCGAAATCCTGCTTCATAAGAATTGATAACACGCTTTCAGGCACGTGCGAAGCAATTACTAGAATTCAGGTGCACATATTTTGTTTGAAAAATAATGGTTTGCACGTGTCAGCATTGCACGAAATCATCAAATTTGTTACCAGAGATTACTTTTTCGCCTTTTTGCTCCAAGAATTTTTCAACAAATGGAACAGGCTCATAATAGAGTTTTGCGTCTTACGTGGACTTCGACAATGGACATCGGACGTGGACTTTTTATTGGGGGTCGTCTCAGCCTTTTCACATAATGGTACATGTAAAAATGTACCCGTCACAATTGAAAGTGAATAACCTCGTGTTTATTGTTTTAAAACCAATCAGTTGATTTGATTTGTACTTTTTACAAAGTGCATTCACTTAAGTTGGAAGTTATTTGTTGAAAGTTGCGAACAAATACAGTTTGCATAAATTAACATGGGTTCATTGCACAATGTATTTGATCTTACATCGGCAGACTATTTTTCCTTTTTCTACAATACAAAAATAGTGGGGAATCACACAACAACAGTAGCAGCAACAACAACAATTTCAGAAAATATTTAATAAATTTGTTAATATGCGCCCGATTTGAATTTGGTTTGAAGCAAAAAGGTCAAGAATTTGTTGGACTTGGTGGATTTCTTTTTGGAAAAAAAAATAAATAAATAAATAAACTTGATTGAAAATTAAACCCCATCAAAAATTGTGTTTTTTCGCCAATAACTGATAATTGAGTGTTGTTTAATAGATCGACCACTTCTAGAATATTCATGGCGATTTTTCCCGTCTTCTCAGCTTCAAACGTTCATACAGGTCACATAATAGCGGATTCATTGAAGATTTTTTTTGCAATTTTTGGGTGCAATTTGGTACCACCATGACGGGTACGACTTTTGGTAACATATTTCAAATAGAATCGCGATTATGGTTCTCTAAAGACGGAACAAGAACCATTTACGTCTAAAGATCGAAAAATTATCGGAAATTTCGTGTTTACGACGGTGCGTTTTATTGCTGACGCGACTAGTTTTTAATTATTAATGTAATTCTGCACGAGCATCTAGTGCTAGTTGAAAACTTGGAATATTATCAACATTTTCTGAGACCAAATTTTCGCATGAGAACTGTCCGAACGGATGAGTAATTCATTTATTTAATGGTAGACATCTAAGTCCATTTGGTAACTTCTTATAGCCAAGTAGAAACCCCTTTTGTAAATGAAAATTAGGCTACTTAATTAGCGAGCTTATTTCGTAAACATGATAAAAACATGACACAAAAATAATCAATTTGTCTGTAAAAGATATCCCTTTATAGGTACCGTTCTGCAAACGAAAAAAAAAAAAAAAGACAAAAAATGAAGATTCTTTTTTAATTATGAGAGGTTACTAGCATTTGGCTCCTCCGAAGAATAAGTCATATGTCCTTTGAAGGAGTTTGACAAAACATAGGTCACTTGTTATTGGACATTCCGTGATCACCCTGATCAAGCTGCAATGACCACGGACAGTGGATATGAACTGATTCCTTGAAGACGCCCTTCAAAACAGAATGCCTAGAAAAGGTCTTATGAGTGAAAACAATAAGAAACATGAGTTGTCCGTAAACAACGTAGCTCGTCTATACGTGATCTTGTCAAGAAATACCTTAACTCTAAGGTCAAGGTCAACAGGTCAAAGGTCATAGTCCCAACTGAAAGGTCTTTGTACACAATTTTATGCATGAAATATAAAGGCTTTATTTCTAATAGTGCCTAATATATAGGCAAGTTAGAAGTTTATTGAAAATAGGTCAAACTCTAATGTCAAGGTCACAAGTTCAGGGGTCATAGTCCCAAATGAAATATCTACATGTAGGAAGAAAGTACCTATATGTGAAATATCACGGCTGTATCTATAATAGTGCCCGAGATATAGACAATGTTAAAGTTTTTCAAGAGAATTCGCCACGCCGACGCGATTCTGACCCGAGGGCTGTGGCACTAATTAGCTCCATGGACCTAAAACCCCGGCTCGCTAAAAATGAAATACATTCATCAAGTACAACATATCGGGTTTTAATAAGGTATGCATTAAACTGACATTTGCTTTGTTTTGCATTAAAACCGTAACCAGTATATTGTACCGTTATATGAAAATGCTGAGACGGTCCCCAATAAAAAGTCCACGTCCGATGTCCACAGTCGAAGTCCACGTAAGACGCAAAACTCTAATAGGGACGAGTGAAGAGCTATCCCGCAAAGATTCATCAACAATTGCGCTTTATCGATGAGAAAGGATGTCTTCGTGTCATCTAGGCCCATGGCAGACACACAGAATGTTCATGAGCTGAATGTCATAAACTTTACTGCTGTTACATGAATATCATGAATTGACGTTACCAGCTCGCATGGCTTTATTGCGACTTTTTGTTTTCTAGTCATATTATATGAAAAGCAAATTTAATAATTTCTACAAAATATTTCTTTATGAAAATTACAGATATTTGGCACATTCTAAATGAATTAAATTTGTTGAAAATTTGATGAAAATGGTTTATTTGATTTTAATTTATTTCCAGAAAGGTAAGTGTTGCGTTAGAAGTGTCTTTAAGTGTACGTCCATAGGGCGTAGGCTACATGCCTAAAACATTGAAGTTAAGTCGGACTTTTACATTTAGCCCAACCTTGTATGCATGCACTCATACACGTACGTACGGACGGACGACGGACGGACAGATGCAACTCTTATTGACCTATCCACCATTCTTCGAATGGTGGGGGCATTCGATTATGTCTTCACAGAAACACTGACTACAATTTCAAAGAGGTAAACCTACTTTTAACAAAGTTGAAATTTTCTCCCCAGTATTATTGCCAGTCTCGAAGAGTGTAATCCGATTCCTGAGAATGCCAACCGTGATCAAATATTAGTATATTCATTTACACAAAGATAAATATAGTTGTTGGCAACCTCCATCACTAAATGCAGGCAAACCCGAAATATCTTACAAATGGAACCAGTCTATAGTTTTAAAAAAAACTTTAATAACATGGCTTTATTAAATATCCCATCCAGTATTATTGATAGAGCCTTGATACATGTATTTTACACATGAATACCTACTTGCATGACCTTTCATTTGGGACCATGACCTTTGACCTGGTGACCTTGGAATATGATCTACTTTTAAAAACTCTAATCTGGCCTATATCTCATGCACTATTATACACGGTGGGGTTTGTGCATGATGGGATGGATAACGAATACGTAGTATACGGACAAAATTTGCCTCGCTTCAGGTAAGTAATTGTGCAATAATTTTCTTATTTCTGCTCCAATTTTCAAGCGGTTTGTTGCATGTACCCCGCATTAGTGAGCTCTTTCCTCGGATATATGACTTGTTTGTAGAATCTTTGTACTTTGTCCAAAAATTGATCCCAACCGACCAGAAAAACGACAAAAAATTCAGGCCCTTTTTCTAGTCGGTTGGGATCGTTTTTTGAGAAAAGTACAGGGAAGTTCCATATAAATAATACATCTGAGAATAATACTATACATCTGTATAGATAAAGCTTTGATATTCACGGTGGGGATTGTGCATGATGGGATGGATAACGACTACCGACAATAGGGAACGATTTTATCAAGTAAACCATGACGTAATTTCGGACAAATAAATAGTATTTCGTTGGTGTTATAAAATCTCGTAACTACGGCTTGAATCAAACCGTAGTTACGAGATGTTATAACAACATCGACGGTTTATCAAAACATAACGGTAAACTCGGTCTATTTTTTGCACAAAATTTGATGCCAACTCGCCTCGCTTCAGGTAAGACATTTTGCAATAACTGTTATTTCTGTACCAATTTTCAAGCGGTTTGCTGCATGTACCCCGCCTTATCGAGCTCTTTCATCGGATGCATGACATATTAGATAACTCATGATACTTTTTCCGAAATATTGTCCCAACCGACCAGAAAGCGAAATGGTAACGACTACGGCCAAATAAACCACGCTTCAGGTAAGGACGCAATCCCAGTTAAAGTGGACAATTGGCTAAATTTTTTTCGAAATTTTTCATTATACCATACACTCATCCTGGACAAATTTTCTTCATGGATCACATCTTCTGCGCAAATTTCTCTAGTTTTGTCAACTTGGCTTGCCTAGTCTTGGATTTATAGACTGTTAAATGATCAAATGTGTGCATCAAAAACTACGTGTTTTGAATAGACCCCTTTGTGAAATGTGTGTCTAATTTCACATTAAGTAATATCTAAAGGATAACAAAAGCGATACATTTTGATGAGTATTTGTGTGTAAAATGTGAATCAATTGACAATATGGGTGAAAATGGCGAATTGTACCGATGAGAATGAAAATACAAAACGACCATCCTTGTGCGATTCCTTTATTTTAGAACGTTGACTACTTCCAATTCTTCTAAAATGCATCAAGCAACCTTTAATTTTCTCTCGAATTGTTAAACAAAAGGAATGGATTATTCCCTTAATCGATATACGGAAATGGAAAGTCAATGACTTATTACAAATCAACAATAGTTTAAAACTGGTCTGTCCCGAACGTAACAAGAGCTTGTCCCGTACGTAATATGCTTTCTTTTCTTTAACATCCCAGCCGCTGTATAATAACCTTTTCAATGAAATATCAATATTATAAGGCAATATCCATTTGCCAGACACTTTGTCAAAAAAAAATATTATGAAATGAATAAATGAAAATAAATACAAGCCTATAAGCTATCTTGGTGTGTTGTTTTACCAATTAAAACTTCCTAGCCAAATAAATTTCAATTTATAAAAGTTACGATGTTCGTATTGTTATGACACATGAGTTATGTGTAATAACTTCTTAATTAAAGTGAAATGTTATCAAAAATTTGCTGGACATCCGTAACTCTGATGGATCCAAAGAACGAAAACGTACGGGACAATTTTTATGAGGGTAAGAAACGCTGAAATAAACTATTTTATTGCATCAATCTAGTGTAATGTATACTGAGCAAAAATGAAAACTTTACACTTACATTGCTTGTCATATTTCTTCTAAATACAACAAGTAAATAAATCAAATGAATGTGCTTCGCATTGTTCATGGACTTGGTTGTGCCAAACACTAAACGTTTTGTTGATCTTAATTACAGGGATGAAAAACGGACCCTTTAAGTGTGACAGGAGTCCGTTTTTCAGGAGTACAATTTTAACAGAAATTTTACAAAATTTAAACCCTCAGAAATCCGAGCAGAAGAATGAAAACCTTGCCAGACTGCACGGAGTGGTAGTCTGACAACTTACCAGTCAGAAAATGTAAAGAAGCTTGCATAACACTGTTTAAGCTTTTCAAAAAACGATGTTTGAAAAGCAGAATTTTCATTATGTTGCAAAGCTTGAAAATTATAATGCAATCTCAATGGGGAACTGAAATCGCTATTGCATGGACATCTGGGAACAATCTTAGTCGAAAAAGGGGTCTAATAATCCCATGTAAGGCCTGCATGATGTTTACACAAAAACAATCGAAAAGCGTGATAAATTTGTGAATATCAAACATTTTAAATTCCCTATTTGTTTATGTAAAAGGGAGATAATTCACAAAATTGACAAATTAGAGCTTTATTTTAGAGCTTACTACTAGTGATAAGAAAGATTTTTTTGTGTTTTTTTGGCAATCCGGACATGACAAATTCCGAAAAAAGAGTGAATAGTTTCCTGCGCATGCGCATATGTGACGTTAGATGTAACTAGCTCTAAATGCATTAAGGGCCGTAACTCTGACATTAAAGGAGACAAGGCAATGAAATTTCAACAAAACGATTGCTGAAAGCCTGGGAAATAACGTCAAAATATATTTCAGGCTTTTAGTTCGATATTTTTCCAGAAACAAGAAATCTTGAAGTGTAAAGTTTTCATTTTTGTTCAGTATATATGGGTATGAATATACTCCTATATATCAACAAAACACCGGCATATTTTGTGGAACTTTCCTCAATATTATAAAAAATAGCATCAATTAAGCGTAATTATAATACCATAACCTACGAGACTAGTACGAGTACGTGTACAGTCTATTATGTGCATTAAAAGTCTATTTTGCTTAAACTGGAGTCCTTAAGGAACCCAAATCACATAAATAAAGCAAAGAAAACGTTCCATTTCAGCAATTTAAAAACTGAAAACTAAAAATTGCCTCGAACGTTATGGACTCGTACGTCACTTTTTAATGTGTGCTCAACTTTATTTGGCCTGCTGTATCAATGCTATTATAGTAATCGGCATAATTCTTTTTATCATATTTGAAGACACTTCGAATAGTGATGTTACTTGAAGAATTAAACTATTTATAGTTACCCAATTTTTACTACAGCTACTTTAGTTCATGCCTCGTACGTTACGGGGTTAAAATTACGGTAAATTGTTTAAGAATAATCTTGATTTTTTAAAAATATTGACAAAGGTATATCAAAATACAACTTTATTTTGACAATATATATTTATACGAATGTACATTACGCTAGATTAATGCATTAAATGTAGATTTATGTCAGTGTTTCTTACCTTTAAAGAAAGTGTCCCGTACGTTTTTGAATTTTGGAGACAACCACTCGAGGCTGTTCTAAAAATTTTGGATTACATTTTTCATATAAATCTTGGTATCGTTTTGGAGCTCTATGTTTTCTGTACAAGATTTGGGCAGTTCTGTTAGGATAATTTATTGTTGAATTTGACATTTTTGGTTTGAAAGTTAGAATTTATACACGGAGACATCGGTTTTTCGTACCCCCTAGTTTGGTTGTCACATGATTTTCATAAGAAACGGAGTTCTTACGAACGTAAATTACAGATAAATATTTTAGTTATAGGTGTTGGATGAAAATAAATGTGATGGGCATTTATATAATGTTGACTGTTTGCAGCTAGTACATATTAAAGGCCGGAGACATCAATTGTCCCATTTAACTGGGATTGCGTCTAAGAATTTGTGCAATAACTTTCTTATTTCTGCGTCAATTTTCATGCGGTTTGTTGCATGTACTCCGTCTTACTGAGCCCTTTTCTCAGATGTATTATTTATCTGGAACTTCCCTGTACTTTTCTCAAAAACCGATCCCAACCGACTAGAAAACGGGCCTGATTTTTTTTGTCGTTTTTCTGGTCGGTTGGGATCAATTTTTGGACGAAGTACAATGATTCTACGAACAAGTCATATATCCGAGGAAAGAGCTCACTAATGCGGGGTACATGCAACAAACCGCTTGAAAATTGGAGCAGAAATAAGAAAATTATTGCACAATTTCTTACCTGAAGCGAAGCAAATTTTTCCGTATACTTCGTATGTTATCCATCCCATCATGCACAATCCCCACCGTGATATTTCAGATACGTCAAAACTAGGTCTTGTCTGGGAAAAGTGTTAAGGAAACATTGAGAGAACAAAAAAAATGGTTCATAATCCCTAATGATTTTCTGTTCTTTACCAAACACTTCTCTTTAACAATATAACAAGTTTGCGGGCTTGATACTGCGTTCAAAAACTTTGTATACTCCATAGCAAAGATTTTATTGAAGCAAAAGGAGAAAGTGATGACTGTATCAGGGACCCAAAACACAGTCTTGTTTAAATAAGGGTTAAAATTAATGACACAGTGATATATCATATACATTCGAAGTTAAACGAGAATCGATACAAACAGGCCCGTAGGAACGGGGGGGTTAGGGGGATAAGCCCCCCCTCCCCCAATGTTGGCCATAAATGCCGAATTTTCTTATTTTTACACTGACAATTTTGGGAAAATCCAAATTAGCCCCCCCCCCCCCCACCCCCAAATATTCAGGACAAGGGCTTTAGCCCCCCCCCCCCCTATGAAATTGCTTCCTACGGGCCTGACAAATATTTTGATTCATTTCAGGTAAAACAGGTGTGTTGAAAAACTATTTATAGAAACAATTTAAACACGTCATGGATGGGTACCTTTATCTATCTGGTTTATCTATATCGGAATTTGGTCATTGTCCCTCATTAGTAAAAGATTTTGAATCGATTATTCCATAATAATTTTAATAGATCTACATGCCCATCACCTAAATATGTTGAAAATTTGTATTTTTCAAACTCAGTCTGCAAAATCTTTTAACTAGGACATGTCCAAAACTTTGTCGTTTGGTAACGAGTTAACTTCGATTCCACGAAATGACACTGGATTCACATTTTTTGAATAACAAAATCATAATAGGATTCACATTTTTTGAATAACAAAATCATAATACCTCTAATAAACGCACAACCCGACTTTTTCATCGACGATGTTTCTAGTAAACGCCCGGGATTTATCAGAATAATTACAGTATTAAAACACAAACTATCTTCCTCTTCTCTTCCCCCCCCCCCCCCCCCCCCCCAAAAAAAAAAAAGACTTGGTTTTGTCGTCTCAAAAGGAAAAGGTTTGGGAAAATATTGAGACAAAAGAAGAAAATGCTGATAACCAGCATTTTCTCCCTTTGTCTCAATAACTATACTACTCAAAATTTGCTAAGGATCACTTTTTGAAACATTGATATTTCTTACCCAATTTCAAATATTACCCTGTAAATTACTTTGCTTAATAGAATAACCATTTATGAATATCAATTTATATGTCTTCGTGTTGAGTCACGAGGCATGCAAAAGAGGTACCCATAAAAATGAATGTTTTCATAGATATGGCGAAAATTCGGACTTGTGTCCACATCACGAATTTTCCACTATTTCTTTTCAAAAACACCGTAAAGTCTACGAGTGGCAATCCCTCTACCCTTTAAAATGACATGGAATGTTTCATCTGTATTTTCTTGTGTTTGTAAGGCAGATTCCGGAACCCCATTAACCATCTTGTCTAAACTGTGTAAAGCGCATCCTGCATTCGCACAGAGGATTAAAATGTTGACATGTGGATCGTTTAAAGCACAGATAACACGATCCATGATTAAATATTGAGCTTGAGTGCCACACAATGTAGTATCAGTCACATGAATGACGTCACCGACGTACCTTAATTTTGGAAATCGGCGTTTTTGTTGATACAAAACGACGGAGTCACTTACAAATAATGCTTAACTTCTTCTTCAGTATCTAAGCTCTCATTCTAGATATCATTTATCAGTCACAGTTTAGTTACCAAGAGCATGTATGTCAGTCTTTCTCCATAGTCAGATACAGCTAAAGACCCAAAGTTACTCATGTCTGATACGGCTATTCTCAGCAAGTTCCTATTCATGCGTTGGTGTTAGAAGTCTTCTTAGAAGCTTTCAATGAATTTCTGTTTGTCTTTTTGCAATTGCAGTACATGTTGGCGAACATGAGCTGTGGTGAGATTTACTGACTTTGTTCAGTTTCATCACATGTTCGTTCATTGGATGCTGCCGAAAAAACATGTGTCGGGAAAGGCACAAAATGTGTTTTTGTCTTCCAGGGGGTTCATTCAGTATTTTTACAGTATGAATCCATCAAAACTTAACCATTGGAAGAATTTATGATGATAATTATGGTTTTCAAACAGACCGCACATGAGCTTATCACTAATTTTCTGACTTCGATTTACCGATTTACCATTGTTTAAGACTCAAAACTTATAGGAGTCATCCGATATGAACCAATAGTCAAAATTCAATCTCAACAATATGTACCATTGAGAATTTATGATCTCTAAGACGTGCTTAAACGTGAATTGTTCTCTGTGCAAATGCAAGCTGTTAGATATTGCCCAGGAAGTCTGAAAGACAATTAAAAGGCAACAGAGGACTACATAATGCTTAAAAATGTTGTAAAAACACAAAAAATCGAACATTTTAATTTTTTGTAAAAAGTTGTAAGTTTTGGCCTATCTACCAACATTTTCGTTTTTAGGGGTACCCATTTTCTATGCCACGAAACTATCGATGTGAGAATTGAAACAAAACAAACATCATTGAATCTTGTTCAGAGGTCATAGCTATAACATTCAAACCACTTTGCACGTTAGTTTGGAGTTTTGTACAAAAGATATCAACATTTAAAAAGGTGATCCTTAGCAAATTTTGAGTAGTATATTTCCTGTGCTTTATAGATCTAGGGGTTGACTTTTCCAATCAAGTTAAGGCTGGACCAAATTTGAAAGAATTTAAAAAACAATACTGAAAAGGCCAGCGGAGCTAAAAAAATCTGATGGAAACATCAACTTTACCAGAAGCAGATTTTTTTCCCATAGTTATGGCTTAGTAAAATTTGAAAGAAACTAGAACTGTCGCAAAGCGGACAAATACCCCCCACTAGCACCTTGTCACTGGAAAAGTGCTATACTAGGTCAAAAGGTTCTGTAGTTGGAGCATTTTAAAACAAAGTCCAACTGTGACCTTGACCTTTGACCTTGGTGACCCAAAAACAATATGGCACCTCCTTGGGTCATGGGCAACAACTGTGTAAAGTTTCATGATCCTAGGTCACCCGGTTCTCGAGTTAGAGCACGGAAACGGATTCTAAACAAAGTCCGAATGTGACCTTGACCTTTGACCTTGGTGACCCAAAAACAATAGGGCACCTCCTTGGGTCATGGGCAACAACTGTGTAAAGTTTCATGATCCTAGGTCACCCGGTTCTCGAGTTAGAGCACGGAAACGGATTTTAAACAAAGTCCGAATGTGACCTTGACCTTTGACCTTGGTGACCCAAAAACAACAGGGCACCTCCTTGGGTCATGGGCAACAACTGTGTAAAGTTTCATGATCCTAGGTCACCCGGTTCTCGAGTTAGATCACGGAAACGGATTTTAAACAAAGTCTGATTGTGACCTTGACCTTTGACCTTGGTGACCCAAAAATAGGGCACCTCCTTGGGTCATGGGCAACAACTGTGTAAAGTTTCATGATCCTAGGTCACCCGGTTCTCGAGTTAGAGCACGGAAACGAATTTTAAACAAAGTCCGAATGTGACCTTGACCTTTGACCTTGGTGACCCAAAAACAACAGGGCACCTCCTTGGGTCATGGGCAACAACTGTGTAAAGTTTCATGATCCTAGGTCACCCGGTTCTCGAGTTAGAGCACGGAAACGGATTTTAAACAAAGTCCGATTGTGACCTTGACCTTTGATCTTGGTGACCCAAAAACGTTAGGGCACCTCCTTGGGTCATGGGCAACAACTGTGTAAAGTTTCATGATCCTAGGTCATCCGGTTCTCGAGTTAGAGCACGGAAACGGATTTTAAACAAAGTCTGATTGTGACCTTGACCTTTGACCTTGGTGACCCAAAAACAATAGGGCACCTCCTTGGGTCATGGGCAACCTCTGTGTAAAGTTTCATGATCCTAGGTCACCCGGTTCTCGAGTTAGAGCACGGAAACGGATTTTAAACAAAGTCCGATTGTGACCTTGACCTTTGACCTTGGTGACCCAAAAACAATAGGGCACCTCCTTGGGTCATGAGCAACAACTGTGTAAAGTTTCATGATCCTAGGTCACCCAGTTCTCGAGTTAGAGCACGGAAACGGATTTTAAACAAAGTCCGATTGTGACCTTGACCTTTGACCTTGGTGACCCAAAAACAATAGGGCACCTCCTTGGGTCATGGGCAACAACTGTGTAAAGTTTCATGATCCTAGGTCAACCGGTTCTTGAGTTAGAGCACGGAAACGGATTTTAAACAAAGTCCGATTGTGACCTTGACCTTTGACCTTGGTGACCCAAAAACAATAGGGCACCTCCTTGGGTCATGGGCAACAACTGTGTAAAGTTTCATGATCCTAAGTCAACCGGTTCTTGAGTTAGAGCACGGAAATGAAAAAGTCTACGGACGGACGGATGGACGGATGGACGGACGGACGGACAGACAGACAGACATGGTGAAACCAATATACCCCCCTCTACTTCGTAGGTGGGGGGTATAAAAAAAGAGAGCCAAAATTGAGTCTTAAAATAGTTTATTAACACATACATAAGGCATTTTATGCACTATGCAATTAGCATGGGCAACAACTGTGTAAAGTTTCATGATCCTAAGTCAACCGGTTCTTGAGTTAGAGCACGGAAATGAAAAAGTCTACGGACGGACGGATGGACGGATGGACGGACGGACGGACAGACAGACAGACATGGTGAAACCAATATACCCCCCTCTACTTCGTAGGTGGGGGGTATAAAAAAAGAGAGCCAAAATTGAGTCTTAAAATAGTTTATTAACACATACATAAGGCATTTTATGCACTATGCAATTAGCATGGAAATTACATATCAAAACAAAGTTTATCTGAAACATAATTATGATTAAGTGACAAGACAAGCGTTTCTTGATCCTTTGTCAGACAACAACTTTCCCAAACAACAGAATTTTAGGGTGGTCTAATTTGAACACTGCCGCAGATGACATAATATGTGCCGTTAAGGTAGTATTTGTGTACATTACAGCACAGAAAACATTGAGGCATAATGAGAAAATGCTGATCATCAGCATTTTTTCCTTTTGTCAAAATGTTTTCCCTAACAGGGACGTCAAAACCAGGTCTTGTTGGGAAATGGATAACTCATTGCCACACAATGACTCTTTTTGACTCCCTACAATATAATGGCTTTGGAAAACATTGTGGAAAATGAAGAAATTGTTTGTGACAAGCAATCTCTTCATTTACAATAATGTTTTCTACACAAAAATACCAAAAATGTAAAATTTATTCTCCTCAAATTGTTGTCTGCAAGATCTTTCAATTTGGACCTTTCTGAAATATTGCCATTTGGTAATGGGTTAAATGAAACTCTATCCTCAAGATTGCCAAGTTATCTGTTGCAACTGTTCAGTTCAGACCAGTGTATACCAGTCTCAAATTTCGTCATCTGGTGACACTGAATTTAGAATTGTAAATGATATATCTAATAAGCAATGGTGCACATCAAATTTTTCAACAAAATTAAATTGAGCATTCTTATGGATCAATAAATGGACTCTCTTTCAAACAAAATAACCGATAGATATTCCCAAAAAATTCCTTCTTCACTACTGGCTGGCAGCATAGACACTTTAAGATGGGTCTGCATAAACAATCTTCACCACCGATTTCAGAAAGGAACTTAAATAGACATCAATTTTGTAAGAAATGTAGTCATAACAGGCACTTTTTGTGCCACCACCACTTCAAGATGGTCTAATTTAAAAACTGCTGCAGACCACAAAGTGAATGTTGATCAAGATTGAATTTGATGTGCAATACAGCCTACAGAATTTTGGGGCGAAAGGAGAAAATGCTAAAAATCAGCATGTTCTTTTTTTGCCTCAATGTTTTCCCATGTTGTTTCTAATAAAGGCACATCAAAACCAGGTCTTGTTTGGTAAAAGGACAAAGACATTTTGGATAGACACTAAATTAAAAGCACTTTCGCAAACAATATCTGATTTTGACATCCTTATTACAGAAATCCTTCGAAAAACAAAAGACAGAAAATGCTTATAACAAGCAGGTTCCCATTTTCTCGCAGTTTCCCATTTTCTCACAGTGTTTTCTATTCATTTACTGTATATCTTATTCAGCTTATACATATTCATAAGCAGCACCTTCAAAATTCAGCTGATCCAAGAATGTGCCCTTTGGAAGAAACGATAGTCATCCCATTTCTTCAAATCATAACCCGAGACTACAGCTTGTTTTAAGATGAAGTTACCAGGTTTTTGAATATGAAAGTCATGAAATAATCTGATTCCATAACATTGGTGTTTCACCTGCCGGATATCCTGACCTGTGTAAGACTGGACGTGGAAGAACGAGGGTGTGGTTGTGGGTGACGAGTTTGATTATGACTAGATCTCGGTCGTGGACCCGCAGGGGCCCCAGGATACGCCCCTGATCCTTGATATTTATGTTGGGACTGAGAGTGTTGTTGTTGTTGTTGTTGTGGGTCGTAGCCCTGTGGTTGTTGGTAGTTTTGATACTGTTGATACTGTTGTTGAGTGTATGACCCGGCCTGGTACTGTTGTTGTTGTGTCATGGCTGGTACGCTGGGTTGTTGGAAGTTTTGTTGTGTGTTAGCTGTCACTGGTCCGGGCATAGCCGCGCTGGCTGGGTACTGTGTGGGGTTATACCCTGGTGGGTAGGACTGACCCTGCATGCCATACTGCTGACCCAGCTGGTGTGTACTCGGCTGTGGGACTCCGGGCTGCATCTGTGGCGGAGGCTGTGTGTACGCCCCATATTGAGACTGTGCCTGCGTGAACCCCGGTGCAGCTGCTGCTGCCGCTGCTTGTGTACCCATCAAACTCTGAATGTCCTTGGCTCCCTCCCCGGACATGAATGATGACTGATACTGACTACTGGCCACATAGGGGTTATACTGACTGTAACCTGTGGTACTGCTATACTGGGCCGTGGCTGGGGGAGCATTCACACTCGGCACAGAACTAGCCATCTGGCCCGCGTACATATCATGCTGGGCTGCTGATCCACCTAGTGATGAAATGGGCTGGACCTGCAAAATAGGAGATATCTTATAGGAAAAAGATAGATACTAATTTACAATCACCTTCGAAAGTACACATTGTATTATAATATGGACTATTCTAATTTGGAAGCTGTTGCAGCGAAAACAAGAGCTGTCCGAGCGCGCGCTCGACTTTCTAAGTTGCTTAGTATAAAGGGGGCATAACTCCAAATATAGTGGAGCCAGGGTCGTGGGCCCTGATAGTAAGGTAGAAGATGTGATGGTGAATAAGTATTCCAAGTTTGGGTTGAATCCCTTTGATAGAATGGAAGTTATTGATGTTTGAAAAAACTTTAACCTTTGTTGCAACGCCAAGACGGACACCAATGCGGACACCAGGGTGACAGTATAAGCTCTCATTTTCTTCGAAAAGTCGAGCTAAAAATGGATCTTGATAAAGATAAAATTTGTGACAATATAGCACTCAAAATTGAAAGGCAAAATTGTCAATTGATTGAAGTTTAACTCCATTTTCAGCTGTATTTGGCAGCTGGAGCACCTAACCATGGATTCCTGTGATTTCTCTTACAAATACAACCATAACATCCGTTCCCATTGTCCAGCAGCTCTCCCATTTAAGTTTATCCTTTATCCATTCTATGGTGGGAAACCATTGTCCAAAAGGATATGTGCTGTGGCCAGGGATAAAACCTGAGATCCTTTGATTAACCCTTTCCCAAACAGCAAACTTTTAGAGTGGCCAAATTCAAAAACTGCCACAAATGACAAAATGGAAGGTATTAAAGATAGAATTTGTGTACACTGTGGCATAGAAAATATTGAGACAAAAGGAGAAACTGCTGGTTATCAGCAGTTTCTTCTTATGTTTCAATGTTTTCTCGAGCCTTTTCTATTAGGGACGTCAAAACCAGGCCTTGTTTGGGAAAGGGTTAAACCCATTCTCAATTCACAAAATTTTGGGCGAGTCAGATTCCAAAGTCGCAGACAACAAAATAATTGCTATCAGAAGAAGAAAGTGTACATATTTTGACTAAGAAAATATAGAGGCAAAAGAGGAAAATGCTGGTTATCAGCATTTTCTTCTTTTACCTCAATGTTTTCCCAAGCATTTTACTATTCTATTAGAGGCGAAAAAAGGTGTCACTGTCTGGGTATGGGATAAGCCAACCCACCTGTGTACTGGGATGTTCTGCTGCAGGTTGACCATGAGCTGGTTGTCGTGCTGCACCACTTCTAGCTTTATCTGCCACCTTCTGCGGGGTACCAGCACTACCATGTGGGTCCACCTTGTGTGATTTGTTAGGAATGGTTCCCGGCGTAACAGGGTCTGATGGGGTGGACTGGAAATAGAAATAAACATTGATAAGTCAATTTCTCTTACTTCAACTTAAACAATGAATTATTCAATGAGCATCAGTTAACCCACTACCAGACGTCAAAATTTTAGACTACTCTAATTTGAAAGATGTTGCAGACGACAATTTCTAGTGAATTAAATATAACATTTTTGTGACTTTCAGGGTAGAAAACATTGTGGGAAATGAAGAAATTGCTTGTCACAAGCAATTTCTTTATTTTGCACAATGTTTTCCAAAGCCATTATCTTATGGGGAGTCAAAAAGAGTCACTGTGTGGTAATGGGTTAAAAGGGGATAAATACACTCTAATTTCTTTTTTAAAAAATCAAAACCCTATGTTGTGGGTACTAATTTAACCATCTGGAGGAGACAGTTATAATGAGTAAACACACATTAAGTTTGATGTACATTGAATGATATTTTGCATTTCTGACAGCCTATATACACCCAGTTATCATATCTGTAGCTCTTAACCCTTTCCCAAACAAGACCTGGTTTTGACATCCCTAATATGAAAGGCTTTGGAAAACATTGAGACAAAAGAAGAAACTGCTGATAACCAGCAGTTTCTCTGTTTGTTTCAATATTTTTTGTGTTATAATGTACACAAATACCTTCCTTTTTAACATCAATTTTGTCTTCTACAGAAGCTTTGATATAGGACCGCCCTAAAATTTTGTCCTATGGTAATGGGTTAAATCAACAACATCTAATAAAGGGGATTACTTCACCCCATAAATGAAGGCCACAGGAAAATATTATGTCTGAAATTAACATTACACCCAGCTCAAAATAACTTCTCTTTTCCAAAGACTATAAAAACGTTTTTAATGAAACATATTTATTTAAACTGGAAAAGCTGTCTTTATGACATTTGAGACAAACAAATTTTACATATAAATAGAGTTACAGGTTTGTTAACATTAACAACAAACAATAATTTACCTGTAAGGATCGTTTTCTATCACTGCCCTGTGAGTTTGGTGTCCTTGAAGCACTGTTAGGTTAACCAGGGGGAAGTGGTGAAGGGGTGAATATCATTTAATGGCCAAGTATAACGCTGCTTTTTAACAAAAAACCTCGTAACTGCAACTAAAAACAAGCTGAAGTTACGAGGATTTGTTGAAAAGCAATGATAATTTACCTGTAAAGATCATATTCTATCACTGCCCTGTGAGTTTGGTGTCCGTGAAGCAATGTTAGGTTAACCAGGGGGAGGGGTGGAGGGGTGATTATCATTAATGACCAAGTATAACTTTGCTTTTCAACAAAAAACATCGTAACTGCAACTTAAAACAAGCTGCATTTATGAGGATTTCGTTGAAAAGCAATGATAATTTACCTGTAAAGATCGTTTAACCAAAGGGAGGGGTGATTATCATTTAAGTAATGAACAAGTATAACTTTGCTTTTCAACAAAAAACATCGTAACTGCAACTTAAAACAAGCTGCATTTACGAGGATTTCGTTGAAAAGCAATGATAATTTACCTTTAAAGATCGTTTTCTATCACTGCCCTGTGAGTTAGGTGTCCGAGAAGCACTGTTAGGTTGACCGGGTGGAGGGGGTGGGGGTGGTCATAAATAACAACCAAGTATAACGCTGCTCTTCAACAAAAACCTTGTAACTGCAGCTTGTTTTAAGCTGCAGTTACAAGGATTTTGTTAAACAAGAGGCCCAGGAGGGCCTGAATCGCTCCACTGGTTAAAGTGGAAGAATTATCCCATGATTTCTTGTAAGCCTTACACAGCCGCAGCCAAATCTTGATATTTGTGAATAAATTTTGAAGAGAGACTCAAAGAACATTCTTGCAAAGTCTGGTTCAAATTGGCCTTATGGTTGATTTTTAAAGAATTTTCTTATGATTTCTCTGATAAGCCCCTTTCTCCCTGCCACGGCCACATTTTTTTGACAAATATAAAAATTTGTGAACAAATTTTAAAAAGAACGACTAAAGGCACATTCCTGCAAAGTTTGGTTCATTTGGGCACACGGGTTGATTTTTTAAGAATTTTCTTATGATTTCTTTAAGTCTGATAAGCCCCTTCCTCCCTGCCACGGCCACATTTTTTGACAAATGTAAAAAATTGTGAATAAATTTTGAAAAGAGAGACTCAAAGAACATTCCTGCAAAGTCTGGTTCAAAATGACCCAATAGTTGATTTTTAAAGAATTTTCTTATGATTTCTTTAAGTCTGATAAGCCCCTTTCTCCCCGCCACGGCCACATTTTTTGACAAATGTAACAAGAGCCGTCATAGACGGATTATGCTCCCCGAATAAGTGTTTGTCACAAAATAAAAATCATCATACATTAAGCCCCCTTTTCCCATGACAGATATTTCGTACACACATTTATATAGTATGGTTTAGAACATCTCATTTATCACAAAAGTACAAAATTTCATTAAATTCTACGAAGATTCTATGAAGAGAAATTGGAGAAAATCTAATTCATACATTAAGGCCCCTTCTTCCATGACGCAGCCTCAAATCAACAAGCAAATTCGTTGAATTGATATCCCCCGCCGAACATATTTTCATTGTCAATAAAGTAGCGCGGAAACGAATATAACTCTGTATGTATATGGCTTCAACAGAACGAATATCACTCTGTATGTATATGGCTTCAACAGAACTAATATCACTCTGTATGTATATGGCTAAAACAGTCAGGGGCAGTAACTCTAAATTCGGCGGTCGAACCGGGTAACCCCGACGATATGCGCATGTCCTCATTGTAGTAAAGCTGTGTGCCAAGTTTCATTGAAATCCGGTCTATAGTTTTCAAGAAATAGCGCGGAAACGAATATCACTCTGTATGTATATGGCTAAAACAGTCAGGGGCAGTAACTCTAAATTCGACGGTGGAACCGGGTAACCCCGACAATATGCGCATGTCCACTTTGTAGTGAAGCTGTGAGCCAAGTTTCATTGAAATCGGATCTATAGTTTTCAAGAAATAGCGCGGAAACGAATATCACTCTGTATGTATATGGCTTAAACAGTCAGGGGCAGTAACTCTAAATTCGGCGGTCGAACTGGGTAACCCCGAGGATATGCGCATGTCCACTTTGTAGTGAATCTGTGTGCCAAGTTTCATCGAAATCCGGTCTACAGTTTTCAAGAAATAGCGCGGAAACGAATATCACTGTATGTATATGGCTTAAACAGTCAGGGGCAGTAACTCTGAATTCGACGGTCGAACCCAGTAACCCCGACGATATGCGCATGTCCTCATTGTAGTGAAGCTGTGAGCCAAGTTTCATTGAAATCCAGTCTATAGTTTTTAAGAAATAGCGCGGAAACGAATATCACTGTATGTATATGGCTAAAACAGTCAGGGGCAGTAACTCTAAATTCGGCAGTCGAATCGGGTAACCCCGACGATATGCGCATGTCCACTTTGTAGTGAAGCTGTGTGCCAAGTTTCATCGAAATCTGGTCTACAGTTTTCAAGAAATAGCGCGGAAACGAATATCACTCTGTAAGTATATGGCTTAAACAGTCAGGGGCAGTAACTCTGAATTCGACGGTCGAACCGGGTAACCCCGACGATATGCGCATGTCCTCATTGTAGTAGAGCTGTGTGCCAAGTTTCATTGAAATCCGGTCTATAGTTTTCAAGAAATAGCGCGGAAACGAATATCACTCTGTATGTATATGGCTAAAACAGTCAGGGGCAGTAACTCTAAATTCGGCGGTGGAACCGGGTAACCCCGACGATATGCGCATGTCCACTTTGTAGTGAAGCTGTGTGCCAAGTTTCATCGAAATCCGGTCTATAGTTTCCAAGAAATAGCGCGGAAACGAATATCACTGTATGTATATGGCTAAAACAGTCAGGGGCAGTAACTCTAAATTTGACGGTCGAACCGGGTAACCCCGACGATATGCGCATGTCCTCATTGTAGTGAAGCTGTGTGCCAAGTTTCATCGAAATCCGGTCTATAGTTTTCAAGAAATAGCGCGGAAACGAATATCACTCTGTATGTATATGGCTAAAACAGTCAGGGGCAGTAACTCTAAATTCGGCGGTGGAACCGGGTAACCCCGACGATATGCGCATGTCCACTTTGTAGTGAAGCTGTGTGCCAAGTTTCATCGAAATCCGGTCTATAGTTTCCAAGAAATAGCGCGGAAACGAATATCACTGTATGTATATGGCTAAAACAGTCAGGGGCAGTAACTCTAAATTCGGCGGTCGAACCGGGTAACCCCGACGATATGCGCATGTCCACTTTGTTGTGAAGCTGTGTGCCAAGTTTCATCGAAATCCAATCTATAGTTTTCAAGAAATAGCGCGGAAACGAATATCACTCTGTATGTATATGGCTTAAACAGTCAGGGGCAGTAACTCTGAATTCAATGGTCGAACCGGGTAACCCCGACGATATGCGCATGTCCTCTTTGTAGTGAAGCTGTGTGCCAAGTTTCATCGAAATCCGGTCTATAGTTTCCAAGAAATAGCGCGGAAACGAATGTCGGACGGACGGACGGACGGAAGGACGGACGGACATGGCAAAAACAATATCCCCCCCGAAAAATTTTTTCGGCGGGGGATAACAAACGGAGGAAAGCGTCCCTAGGGATTATCCCTGGAAGTTCACATGTGAAGTTTCGTTGAATTTGGTCCAAGGGTTGCTGAGATATGGCTGTGGACGGACGGATAGACAAATTATCATACATTAAGCCCCCTTTTCCCATGACAGATTTTTTGTACACACATTATTTATAAAATATGGTCTAGAACACCTCATTTATCACAAAAGTACAAAATTTCATTAAATTCTGCCCATTGGATGAAGAGAAATTGGAGAAAATGTAATTTTTACATTAAGGCCCCTTTTTCCATGACGCAGCCTCAAATCAACAAACGGAGAAAAAGGTCCCTAGGGATTATCCCTGGGAGTTCACATGTGAAGTTTGGTTGAATTTGGTCCAAGGGTTGCTGAGATATGGCTGTGGACGGACGGACGGACGGACGGACGGACACACGGACGGACAGCCGGACGGACGGACGGACGGACGGACAGCATGGCGACTATATGCTCCCCCGAAATTTTTTCGGGGAGCATAAAAATTTGTGAACAAATTTTGAAAAGAATGACTCAAGGCACATTCCTGCCAGGTTTGGCTCAAATTGGCCCAATGGTTGATTTTTTAAGAATTTTCTTATGATTTCTTTAAGTCTGATAAGCCCCTTTCTCCCTGCTACGGCCACATTTTTTGACAAATTTAAAAATTTGTGAACAAATTTTGAAAAGAATGACTCAAGGCACATTCCTGCCAGGTTTGGTTCAAATTGGCCCAATGGTTGATTTTTAAAGAATTTTCTTATGATTTCTCTAAGTCTGATAAGCCCCGCCCTGCCACGCCCACATTTTTTGACGAATCAAAAATTCGCGAACAAGTTTTGAAAAGGGTCACCCAAGGAACATTCCTGCCAAGTTTGGTCAAAATTGGCCCACTGGTATAAGAGAAGAAGATGTTTAAAGAAAAAGTTAACGGACGGACGCACGCACGCACGACGGACACAACGCCATGACAATAGCCCGCTGGCCTTTGGCCAGTGGAGCTAAAAAGCACTGCTAATTTACCTGTAAGGATCGTTTTCTATCACTGCCCTGTGAGTTAGGTGTCCGTGAAGCACTGTTAGGTTGACCGGGTGGAGGGGGTGGGGGTGATTCTCCGGAGTCTGCCCCCGGCTGATTACTGGGAGAGTATAAATCTAACACTTGGTGACATACATCTGCAAGAGAAAATTGTAAGATGAATATTTTCAATATATTCCCTTAATCAAGAGTGCCAAAGGAACAATATAAACTGCTTTTCTTTCATATCAAAATTCCCAAAACACAATGTAATATGACAAAACCTGACGATATGCATATGGTCCAGTAACAAGAAACTGTGAAAACTTCAAATCATCCCTAAATGTAAAACTTCTGTAAGCAAGCTGTCTTATTCCAGTATGTCGGCCGCGACCTTAGCGCAGTTGGTAGCGCATCTGACCCTCATTCGAGAGGTCCCGGGTTCGATACCCGGCTGCGGCTAATACCCTTTCTGACAAAATTGTCACCCACCTATGGGTTTGAAATCGTTTACCTAGCAGCTGGAGGCTCGGTAAGGGTGTTGTGGCAGTATTGGTTTGAGAAACAACAGGAATCCATGGATAGGTGCTCCAGCCGCCGCGATATGACCCTGGTAGTTGAAAACGGCGTAAAACCCCAATAAACTCAAACTCAAACTTATTCCAGTATGTCAAGCTTTTCCGTGATGCAGCATAATAAGAAAAAATCCCAATAATATGCCAATGTTCAGTTGAAAAGAAACATTCTGTCAATATTATTTTATAGTTGCTAGAGAGAAAACACTTTAAAAGGCAGATAACTAACTTTGCACTCATTCTTCAAAAAACTGCACAATTAGAAATACAAAAATCTGAAAAACCGACCATTCTGAAAAACTTAGTTTTTGACTTATTCTTGCAAAATATTTGTTGAAATTATAGAATCCAATTTTAGTGTACCCAAACAAAGCCGGATTTTTTCAATTTTTGGATCCAAACACAGTGACGTCTATGCAGGATAAGATGCGTTATGGTGTTTGGTTTTCCTGTTAACACATTGGTTTTGTCTATTGGCGTTGAGAGACGGTTCAAACTATGTTTCCGCTAGATCAAGAATTCACTGTATTGCGAGAAAATGATGATTTATTGACTTGTTAAAAAAAATTAAGGCCTTAAAGTTCGAACTTAAAGGAAACATCGTTTCTCTTATTATTTTTTGTTTGTTTTGAATGAAATTAATAGACCTTGTTTGCAATACAATAAACTACTGCTGAAAATTATAAAGATTAACTACCACTTAATAGATTTATAACACAAAAGTTTTCTAATTCTAACTTATTTAGCCTCAGTGATTGTCACAAGGTAAGTAACCGTGCCGTAACGTATCTTATTTTAAAACGAAATCTCTATCTTTGAACATGTATACATTGCCGTATTTTATATCTATTTGGTGCAAAGTGAAAGGAATATCTGTGGGCTTAGGCGTTGGTTAGAAATACACTGGTTTCAAGCTTGAATTATGGAAGACAGTCCGAGAAATAAGAATTAAACAAGATACCAATATAATGGAAATGCTTAATTGTGTCATTTTTATAGGATAATTGCACCAAATACCCTTTCTAACCTCTTTGTAACAATTGCCATTTAAACATATACAGGAAATGATAAAATGTTAAAGTAAAACTAGTCAATGCAGCACTTATTTTGGAAACAATGTAATCAAAATGGTTCATAATGTATCTTATGATTTCATTTGTTTTATTGTTTCAAATAATTCAAGGACTTCGTGAAGTATTATTAAAAGACACATGGGTTTTTGTGTGCCAACTGGGCAGGGCTCACCAAAGCGGGCGACTTGAGCGACTTCTTCGCTCAAAGTCATGAAACTTCGCCTGAACCGCCGATAAAAGCGAAATCGGAGTCGCCCGAAAATATCAGGATGTCGCCTGGTCAAGGGTTATTAAAATGATGGTGAATGTTATCTTACTATTTACAATTAACCGCTAATTGGCAGTTGCAATTGTCTCGAGTCATCTATTGAAACTCCGGTAAACAATCACATGTTATAAATACTGTTTAATATTCCTTTGTTATCTCCCTGGCCGGTGGTAAAATCCTCTATCATAAGTGTATAAACAAGACAGATAATACACATTCAGTTTTTCCAATGCACATGCGCAACCTGTCTATTACATGTACAACATCGAAGTCGGGTAGACAAAGGCAGCAGGCGTGGCATTAAAGAACGCTTACAGCCAATCGGAAGCAGTTATTATTACGTAGGCGGAGTCCAAAAGAAAGACGAAACATAACTGACAGTGACAAGGCGACAGAAATCTCTTGGTGCCGTGCATAACCGGGTTAATAGGTCGGTTGTCTTAATATTGCTGCTTTTCAACAAATACTTTTCATGAGAAATTCAATTTTCATTTTTTATCGTGAGAAAAATATTTCGATCTAAAATTCAATTTCTGAAAGTAATTCTCGCATAAATCAGCGATTCATGGTGAGTCCGCAGTGGCGGATCCAGGGGGGGTTCGGGGGGTTCGAACGAACCCCCCTCTGTAGCCTGTTTATTTCATTTTCATGCAGAATTTCAGTCAAAATTGTGCAACACTAGAAAAACGAACCCCCTATTTGCATATAATCCGAACCCCCCTCATAGAAATCCTGGATCCGCCACTGGTCCGCCGGCCTTTCGGTCTGGGACAGATGAAATTTAGAGATTACCGAAAGAAAAGGTTTCTGTCCGTCCATCGGGCCGATATAACTATCAAGATCTAATGAGGAAAACGAGTAGGCTAGAAATAATCAGCACTTTAAGAATCGGTGGATCGTGATCTTTGACAAAGAAAACAACACAAAACGAAAATAAAACCAAGTAGTTTTCTGCTTAATAACACAGGAAATGATCAACAAAGTGAAGTCAAATTATAGTTTTGATTTCTACAAACCTTTCATCGGCAATACTTTCCATTCATGTAAGTGTATGTCCATAATTCAGTCTCAGAAATAGAAATTCACATACTCGAATACTGAGTAAAGGATACTTTCACAAACTGATTTTAATGAAAGGAAATCCCACTATATGGATTCTTTGTCTAGAATGTGATCCAAGTAAGCATAAACAAGAGCCGTCAGAGACGGACAATGCTCCCCGAACAAGGCATTGTCACAATAAATATATGCCATGCAGCAAATGTTAAGCCCCCTTTTTCCATGACATATTTTTTATACGCAATTTTTAAATAGTTTACTGTCAAGGGCATCTGATTTGCTACTCAAATATGAAATTTCATCAAATTCTGACCATTAGACTAGGAGTAATTAGAGAAAAACTGTATTTAACCTTAAGTCTCCTTTTCCCATGACGAGGCCTCAAATCCAAAAACCGGGAAAAGTACATCGGCATTATGTCATAGGGAGTTCACATGGCAAGTTTCATTTGATTTGGCCTATGGGTTATGGAGAAATTGCTTCGGACGGACGGACGGACCGGACGGACGGACGGACGGACAGACAAAGCGGCGACTATATGCTCTCCCTTCGGGGAGCATAAAAAAGGAAATTCCTTTGTCCTTACACAAATCATTGTAAGCCTCTGAAAAGTGCGTGTTTACAACACAAATTGGTTTTCCGTAAATAGACTTTTCTTTGATCTCATGGGTGGTTGAGTTTTACATGACGTCATGACTCGTGACCCTTACCTATAATCAGCACTAAATCTGTTGTGTTTTTACTACCTAATGAGTGGCAACTCTGGTGTATTTCAGATCAATTCTTTGACTTTTTACTGCTTTTTGAACTGTAATTGAATTTAAACTGATCCACTCCACAAAATAGATTATGATGCAACTCTTTTTTTTTTAAATGAGGAAGGGGGAGAATTCGTGTTTTTTTTTAAATTGAATAATTTGTCTTTATGACATTTTCTTCTGCTACACTGGCACAACCCTTTTCCAGATGGCAAAACCTAGAACAAATTGGTGGGGTTTAGGGGATTAGGGGAAGGGTGTGTGGGTGTGTGTGTGTGTGTGGGGGGGGGGGGGGGTATGGGGGCAGAGCATTTTTTCCTTTAGGATGAAAACTGATATCTAACCACCAAGCATGTCATAACATAAATTTTGGCATATTTAACAAATTCCATCTTTGCTTTCAAAAAATAAAGAAATATAGTTTACAGATCTAGTTTTGCAAGGCAATACATTACAAAAAGACATGTTTTAACCTAAATAAATCAACCATAATGAAAATAGACCCCTGTAATAAAGTAGAACACCCCCCCCCCCCCATGCCCGATCACTTCTCTCCACTTCTCCCTATCTTGGAAAACTTCTCCCTATTTTCAGTCAGAGGAGAAGTCACTTCTCCCCATTTTCAGAGAGTGTGGAGAGCCCTGCTGGGTCAACGATTCTACAAAGAATGTTATCATAAATTTTCTATATCTTGTCTACCTTTGTAGGCTATTGGAATAAAACTGGTTGTTTGCATTGGTTTCTTTCATTTATTGTGTAAAAATGGCGATTTCATTAAGATGGATGTGTAATTAAGTGTCAAAAGTATACTATGTTCGAGAAGAATTCCAAGTGGATAGTCCAATTTGATCTCATTAGTTTTTTATTACCATGATTTAATTGAGCGTCACGTATCTTATCATAACGTATCTTATTCATAAATTAGTTTTTGAAGAAATTCATCAGGAATAAAGTTCACTGGTTTATTATGCTGCAAAATATTTTTCTAAAGAAGGTTTGGAATCATTTAGTATATCACATGTATGAAAAATGGTGAAAGATTCGAAATAAAAGTCGGTTTAAGCCGTAACATATCTTATGAACAAGAGGCCCATGATGGCCCTAGATCGCTCACCTGAAATTTTGTTGAAATAAACATTTTGACCTGTATAGCAGCAAATTAAGAATTTTGCAATAAAGCCCCTTTTCCTTAGTTTTTCAAAAGAATGAAACAAAATTCAGCCTTTTCAAAAGTGTTTGCTCTTTTGCCCTTTTTCTGATGCCCCTGCACTAAGAGATTTGATATTAATCAAATTCTTATAACAACTTTGAAAGCCCTTCACCCAAAGATCATTCATGTGAAGTTTTAAGAATATTGGCCAACTACATGTAGTAAGCCAGAAGATTTTTAAAAGATTTGGCTATTTTCCCTTTTCTCATGCCGCGGCAGTCAAAGGCTTTGATGGAAAGTCTCTCAAAAAATTTGAAAGCCCTTCACCCAAGGATCATTCATGGGAAGTTTCAAGAATATTGGCCAACTAGTTGAAGGCAGAAATTTTTACAAGATTTGGCTATTTGCCCCTTTTCTCATGCCACGGCAGCCAAAGCCTTTGATGGAATCAAATTCTTTTAACAACTTTGAAATCCCTTCAGCCAAGGATCATTCATGTAAAGTTACAAGAATATTGGCCTACTAGTTGGGCAGAAGAAGATTTTTAAAAGATTTGGCTATTTTCCCCTTTTCTTATGCCGCGGCAGCCAGAGTCTTTGATGGAATCAAATTCTTTTAACATCTTTGAAAGCCCTTCACCCAAGGATCATTCATGTGAAGTTTCAAGAATATTGGCTTGCTAATTAGGCAGAAGAAGATTTTTAAAAGATTTGGCTATTTTCCCCTTTTCTCATGCCGTGGCAGCAAAAAATCTTTAATGGAATCAAAATCTTTTAACAACTTTGAAAGCCCTTCACTCAAGTATCATTCCTGTGAAGTTTCAAGAATATTGGCCAACTGGTTAGGCAGGAGATGTTTTTGAAAAGATTTGGCTATTTTCCCCTTTTCTCATGCCGCGGCAGCCAGAGTCTTTGATGGAATTTCATTCTTTTAACAACTTTGAAAGCCCTTCACTCAAAGATCATTCATGTGAAGTTTCAAGAAAATTGGCCAACTGGTTAGGCAGAAGAAGATTTTTAAAAGAGTTGGCTATTTTCCCCTTTTCTCATGCCGCGGCAGCCAGAGTCTTTGATGAAATCAAATTCTTTTAACAACTTTGAAAGCCCTTCACCCAAGGATCATTCCTGCCAAGTTTCAAGAAGATTGGTCCACTGGTTTGGGAGGAGAAGATCTTTAAAGAAATTGTGGACGGACGGACGGATGGACGGACGGCCGGCCGGCCGGACGGACGGACGACGGACAACGACCGATCACAATACCTCACCTTGAGCACTTTGTGCTCAGGTGAGCTAAAAAAAATGGGGGGATTCTTGTTTTTGAACTTTGAAGTTGTTTTATTCTAAACTGTGAATAAGCTTGATCTTTTTGCGTGTGTTTCTGTTCACGCTGACATCTAGCCTACCACTAACAAGAGGGCCAAGATGGCCCTGTATCGCTCCACTGGCTTTTAGACATTTAGACTACGAACTTCTTCAAGGAATACAATAGAGGTCTATCCAAAGAAGATTCATGCTACACCAGAATGAAATCCAATAAGTAATTAAGGAGCAGAAATGTTTTTAAAATTTTGTTAAAATTACACTGTTTCCTATAGCAAAAAATAAGCCTAGCCCACAGCGGCCAAGCTTTTCATCCGATCATGAAGGAATTTGGGAGAGATTCATGCAAGGAAGATTCCTGTGAAGTTTGGTTGAAATTGGTCCTGTAGTTTTGGAGAAGAAGATTGTTTAACAATTATTCGAAAATTCAATTTAATTAAATTTATTGAAATTTAAGTTCTACACGGAAATTATTTTTTTTAAGGAATTTAAAGGAGATTCATGCAAGGAAGATTCGTGTGAAGTTTGGTTAAAATTGGTCCAAAAGTTTTGGAAAAGAAGATTTTTCAAAAAATTAATCTTATTTAATTAATCAAAATTTAAGTTTTACACAGAATTTATTTTTTTGAAGGAATTAAGAAGAGATTTATGCAAGGAACATTTCTGTAAAGTTTGGTTGAAATTGGTCCAGTAGTTTTGGAGAAGAAGAATTTTTTAGGATTTTTCGAAAATTTAATTCAATTAAATTAATTAAAATTCAAGTTATACACAGAATTTATCTTTTTGAAGGAATTAAGAAGAGATTCATACAAGGAAGATTTCTGTGAAGTTTGGTTGAAATTGGTCCAGTAGTTTTGGAGAAGAAATTTTTTTAACGATTTTTCGAAAATTTAAATCAATTAAATTAATTAAAATTCAAGTTCTGCGCAGATTTTATTCTTTTGAAGAAATTTGGTAGAGATTCATGCAAGGAAGATTTCTGTGAAGTTTGGTTGAAATTGGTCCAGTAGTTTTGGAGAAGAAGAATTTTTAAAGATTTTTCGAAAATTTAAATCAATTAAATTAATTAAAATTCAAGTGATCGGCACCGATTTTATTCTTTTGAAGGAATTAATAAGAGAATCATGCAAGGAAGATTTCCGTGAAGTTCGGTTGAAATTGGTCCGGTAGTTTTGGAGAAGAAGAATTTTTAAAGATTTTTCGAAAATTAATTCAATTAAATTAATTAAAATTCAAGTTCTGCACAGATTTTATTCTTTTGAAGGAATTTGGTAGAGATTCATGCAAGGATGATTCGTGTGAAGTTTGGTTGAAATTGGTCCAGTAGTTTTGGAGAAGAAGATGTTTGAAAATTGTTTACGCACGCACGCACACACGGACGGACGCACGGACGGACGCACGACGGACACAGGGCCATGACATAAGCCCCGCTGGCCTTCGGCCAGTGGAGCTAAAAACCGTTTTGACCTTAGGAACACATACTGTTGTGTTTTACTATCCGTTAAAGGAGCGTTATGTATCTTACGCAGAAAATCGGGACATCAGAAAAACTTTTATCTCAAAAAAGTATCTTCCTGCATTCCAACGAAACAGTAATCAGACCACAGGAAAATATATTTGGGAAAGAATAAAAAGATAATCGAAGCAAATATAGATTAAAATGAGTTAAAATGAAAATAATTTTAAATTGCTCCAGTGCAGGGACAACCAAAATTCATGACAAGAGTGCCTGAAAGGCACTGATATTGCTCACCTGAGTTCTTCGTGCATTTGATTGTGTACAATATAATTTTGTTGTAAATAAATATATATGTCAGTATTATGTCAAATTAAATTATTGTAAACTAGAATATCACTGAAAGTGATCATACCCCCCATTGATTTTTCACATGATTTCTCCTAGTCAGATAAGCCCCGCCCTGCCACGCCAACAATTTTTGACAAATAAAAAATTCACGAACAAGTTTTGAAAAGGATCACCCAAGGCACATTCCTTTCAAGTTTGGTAATCATTAGCCCAGTGGTTAAGGAGGAGAAGATTTTTGAATAATTATCTTACGATTTCTCGAAGTCTGATAAGCCCCGCCCTGCCACGCCCACAATTTTTGACGAATCAAAAATTCATGAGCATGTGTTGAAAACAGTCACTCAAGGGACATTTTTGCCAAGCTTGATTCTAATTGGCCTGATAATTGATTTTTAAAGATTTTTCTCATGATTTCTCCAAGTCCGATAAGCCCCGCCCTACCACGCCTACAATTTCTGACGGATCAAAAATTCGCGAACAACTTTTAAAAAGGGTCACCCAATAAACACATCTGCCAAGTTTGGAAAGAATTGGCCAAGTGGTTGAGGAGGAGAAGACTTTTGAAGAATTACCTAAAGATTTCTTTTAGTCTGATAAGCCCCGCCCTGCCACGCCCACAATTTTTGACAAATCAAAAATCCACGAACAAGTTTTGAAAAGGGTCACCCAATAAACATTCCTTTAAAGTTTGGTAAGAATCAGCCCAATGGTTAAGGAGAAGAAGATTTTTGAATAACTATCTTACGATTTCTCGAAGTCTGATAAGCCCCGCCCTGGCCCGCCCACAATTTTCACCAAATCAAAAATTCATGAGCATGTGTTGAAAACAGTCACTCAAGGGACATTTCTGCCAAGCTTGATTCAAATTGGCCTGATAATTGATTTTTAAAGATTTTTCACATGATTAATCTCTAAGTTTGATAAGCCCCGCCCTGCCACGCCCACAATTTTTGACGAATCAAAAATTCACGAACATGTTTTGAAAAGGGTCACTCAAGGAACATTTCTGCCAAGTTTGGAAATAATTGGCCTAGTGGTTGAGGAGGAGAAGATTTTTGAAGAATTCCCTAATGATTTCTTTAAGTCTGATAAGCCCCGCCCTGCCACGCCCACAATTTTTGACGAATCAAAAATTCATGAACAAGTTTTGAAAAGGGTCACCCAAGGAACATTTCTGCCAAGTTTGGAAAGAATTGGCCCAATGGTTGAGGAGGAGAAGATTTTTGAAGAATTTCCTAATGATTTCTTTAAGTCTGATAAGCCCCGCCCTGCCACGCCCACATTTTTTGACGAATCAAAAATTCACGAACAAGTTTTGAAAAGGGTCACCCAAGGAACATTTCTGCCAAGTTTGGAAAGAATTGGCCCAGTGGTTGAGGAGGAGAAGATGTTTAAAGCAATTGTTGACGACTTCCGACGACCGACGCACGACGCACGCCGGACACAGGGTGATCACAAAAGCTCACCTTGAGCATGTTGCTCAGGTGAGCTAAAAAATAAGCTAAAGAAAGGTGAAATTTAAGGAGAAAAAATAATTCCTGGTCTTATATCATGCTTGGAATACGGACAAGGTGTCTATTGTATAATCTTAAGCAAAGAAACGAAAACAAAAACCTTCTAGTGTATTTATTATTAGCGGGGGACATAGAATTTCAGTAATTGTGCAGTTTTTTGAAGAATGAGTGTTTGGACCTTATGATTTAATCAAAACTCCTTGAAGGAATCTGATAGAGTGTAATCCAAGAATCATTCCTATAGAATTTGGTACAAATGTATTATCCAGCTTCTGAGGAGAAAACTTTCAAAGAAAAGCTAACTGTAAGGCTAATTTCTGATGCCTCACAAGGAAAATGCAAAGGAAAATGTTGTGAGAAATGAAGAAATTGCTTGTGACAAGCAATTTTTTTCATTTTCCACAATGTTTTCTTCTAGGACAGACCAAGAAATGTGAACTTTCTGATTTTGATTTCCATAAAACTTTTGTCTGGCAATAGGTTAATGACACCAGGAGATCTTGTTTGGGAGAAGATTTGAAAGTGACGATTCATGAATCAACCAACCTTCCATGAGGTCAACAGATAGATCTTCCACGAGACTTTCCCACCATTTTTGTTTGGTTCCCTGCACCTTGCCCGCCCAGTCTGTTATATCAAACTTGTTTAGTCTGGTACCCAGGTACATGAGAGAGGCAGCGATAATCTCCGGTTCCCACTGTAGGCATAACGTTGTACACAGGCTGAAAAATACAACAAACATGTGGTGAAAAGGATAACTATAGTAGGTTCTTCCTTTGCTTTTAGGGATTTTAAGTTCCTTTGACTATCTAGTCTTTATGTTATGGCCTTATGGTATCATTTATGTAACTGTGGAGGTTGAGATTTTTCTATTTTCAAATCTTAATGATGGTATCATTTTCCATAATGTTTTACAAAGCCTTTTCTTGTGAGGGAATCAAAAAGTATCACTGTGCAGTCTTGGGTTAATTGCTAAAAAAAAAAGAACTAGCAACTGCTATCTTTCACTTGTAATCAATGATGACAAGTGGAAGTTAGTAGTTGTGAATCCCTTTGTCTTATATCACACTGTTCTGAAGTCTTCTATGTAATTGGTTAAAACCACACCCATTGTGATCACATGGTAATCTTTCAGTGGTCATATCACAATGACTGAAGAGCTACAGATTAGAGAGGCTATTGTCCTTTCCAAATGCAATAAAGTATTCTATTCATTCTTTACCAAACACTATATTGTGGGTACTCATTGAAATTGTCTCATCGAGACAATTCAAATGAGTACCCACAACATAGGATTTGGATTTGAAATAACAAAGTCAGAATGTCTTAAGCCCCTCTGTTGCCCTTCACTGTAGTATCAAAAACAGTACAGAATTTGAGCACCATGGAAAACCATATGTGGCCACTGTGGGTCAGGCTAAGTTTGGTTGTATATTGTGATAATTGTCCGATACAAATATGCTACATGCAAACACAATAAATTATTTCATACAAATCAAAAACCCAGAATTGATTAGGGAACAATTCTATCCAGATAACCATGACATAATTTTGGACAAACAATAGTATTTTGTATGTGTTGTTATAAAACCTCCTAACTACAGCTTGATTCAAGCCATAGTTTCGAGATTTTATAACAACACAGACAGTTTATCAAAACATAAAGGTAAACCCAGTCTATTTTTATCACAAAATTCATTGCTATTACCTGTCATTAATAAAGGTCCAGGACATCTGCACTAACTTCTGAACTTTTTCTTTGTCCGCTGAAATAGAAATTCCGAATTAGATCTATAAAATTCAAGGAAAGATGTCAATGTACTTTCTCCGGAATACAATGTATGTCCCAATCCTATGACAAAGATTATTCCTTTCCCCAAACTGATAAGTAATTTGCAAGAGAATCAAAAACAGATTCTTGATTATATACAATTGAAACTTATTGTGTCAAAAATCCAATGAGTTGATTTTTTTTTTATTTCATTTAAATTAATCCAACATCAAACAATAGCATATACCCCCGCACCTCCTCATTCAAAACATTTATTTTTCGTTTTGAATGCCATTAAGGCCTTTTGTTTTCCCAGATCCTGGCTCAAATATTAAACCTAAATGTTACCTTTAATGAGTTTAGCAAACTTTAACAAGTAAGCATAAGGATGTTCTGTTTGTAGGTCAAACTTGATGGTCTGTAGTAATATTCTCTCTAGAGTCATAACCTCCTCCTGTAAAGACAGTCCACAGATACACATAACAGGGGATCAGGTTTTTTTTTATCCAATTAGTGGCAATTACCACACAGAAAACATTGTTGAAAATGAAGAAATTGCTTGTGACAAGCAATTCCTTTATTTTCCACAATATTGTCTTATACATTTTTCTTTAGAGGTGTCAAAAAGCACTACTGTGTTGGAATGGGTTAAAAACAAATATTTCAAAATTGATTGTTCAGCGATAAGGGAATTGAAATAACAAAGTTAGAATGTTTTCACCCCTCTGATCTGTTGCTCTGACAGACAATGAACCCATTGCCAGACCACAATTTTAGACACGTTGTCTATGCAAATATGCTGTAGACAATAATTTCAAGTCAATTGAATTTTACAAAATTTATCGATTTTCATGGGTAGAAAACACATGCAATTGCTTCATTTTCAATAACTACATGTATGTTCAAATCCTGTATCTTGTGGCGCACCAAAAAGTACCATTGTCCATAAAAGAGTTAACTGTTCTTTATATCATCATTTCTATTAACACTATCAAGTTTGAGTTTTAAGTAATTGCATACATGTTTAATGATACTTTGCCACTACAGCATAAAATGATTCTGCAGAGGACCCTGTCAAAGGATTTATGCCAAGTGTCCATTGTACTTTGATTATACATGCATGTCTATTTAGTTTTCAGTTTGAACATTCTATAATAGAAATAAAACTACTTAGAGATCTAATCCATACCTTTGGATCACTCCCAAATACAGCAAACTGTTTGACATTTAAAATTTGTTGTGATATTTTGACGATGTCTTTACATTTCTTTGGTGTTTCTTCTACTTTACCCGCCAAAAATAAACAACATGCTGCTGTTACCTGTAAAAAAGAAAATGTGACCCTTAACCCTTTCCCAAACGGCAAAAAAATGAGGTAGTCCAATTCGGAAGCTGCTAGAAATGACAAAATGGGTGTTATTAAAGATTGGATTTGTGTAAAATATGGCACAGAAAATATTGAGACAAAAGGAGAAACTGCTGGTTATCAGCAGTTTCTTCTTTTGTCTCAATGTTTTCCCAAGCAAAATCTATTAGGGACGTTAAAACCAGGTCTTGTTTGAGAAAGGGTTAATGTTAAAAGGGACATTCTGAAAAGTGTGAAAAGTGTATCGACCCTAGTCGGTCTGTGCAGTCCTGCACACTTTTTTGCTCTACAGTAATTTTGATTTAGATTGCTTCTCCTATCTAATTTCATGTTCATTTTCCAAATGGGACAACTGATTGATGCCTGTTATTTAAAGTATGATATGTTTGACGAAATTTAATTTATATGCACTTCTAAGAAGGGTCTCTTTTAGTTTGATGGTTTGCAAATAAGTCTTTTCCTTGTAATCATTAACCCATTACCAAACGACAGGTGGTCCAAATTGAAAGATTGTGCAGGCGACAATTTCAAGGGAATGAAATTTTACATTTTTCGGTCTCTATACAAAGAAAACATTGTAAGAAATGAAGAAATTGCTTGTTACAAGCAATTTCTTTATTTTCCACAATGTTTTCCAAAGCCATAATCTTGTGGGGAGTCAAAGGGCGTCACTGTGTGGTAATGGGTTAAACATACTAAACATATTAAATATATTCAGGAAATCTACATATAAAGTTATAAATAAGCGCTACTTAGCGCTTGACAAAATGCAACATATGGTTATGTAAAACCCATGTTCACTTATTGTCCATGACTGTTCAATCATGTGACCATATCAATAGACCAATTACAAAAAGAACTAATGGTACTAACAAATCAACAGATAATTACGCAGACACTGATGATATGGTGTCTTGCTACTAATTTTTATTTTGGGCCAGGGGCCAGTAAAATTGGGAAAAATAGCGATGTTTTTACCTAAATTGGGAAAAACTAAAACAAATTTGTATTCAAACTGTCACTCAGTTTCAGCTGCAACTTAGACTGTAGTGATGTAAAATGCATTTATACAAACTCTTGTTTAAGAATCTACTCTAAAACTGTCTTCAAAATATTTGTAAATGAAGATGAGGTCTTAACATGGACATTCTGGGTCCTCATTGGGAATTTTCACCAGAGAATTGGGAAAAAAAAGATACTTTCTGCCATTGGGAATGGGGCCCAATAACGGCCCCAAATTTTGGCAAACGAGACCCCTGGGTGACCAGGATAGAAGCGCTAAAAATTACTGGTGCATGTGTACTCACATATCTGTGGAAATCTTTGAATGAATGGAACATGTAGAATCTGTGGAAATAGACAACTCCTGTGGCACATGTATCATTACTCCTGAGGTGGGGTTAAGGATTGTTCAATAAGATCTATATTGGCTGAATTTTTTTAAACCACAATAAATTTGGTGTCTTGCTACTGCTCTCAAGTGATCAACAGTTTGTATACAGTCAATCTTGCTCAAGCCCACCACGTGCATTAAAGCGACTTTTTGTTTTGAAGCGACCACTCTCAGGTCCTCCTGATGAAATTCCTTCTTTAAATTGTTGCATTAAGCGTTTTTCCCCTAACGCAACCAGCGACCGGCATTTTTGGGGCCCTCAAACAATGGAATGTTATTTTAAGCGACCGTCCCACATTTACTGATCATTTAGGAAAGGTGGTCAAACACATGTAATCGATATGAAAGCTGTGAAATTGCCCTAATTAACAGCAATTTAGTCACCTGTGAAGTCAATCAAAAACGACAGATTGCGTTTTGTTTTGTTATGCAATCTGGATTACCGTAATTGATTTGGAATAATGTTCCCCATATAATCCGTTT